>JAJGQD010000036.1:252500-852500 GCA_020882685.1 Aphelinus atriplicis
GCCATCAGTGTATATAGCATAAGCTTTCGCACTAGTTATGAGTTCATGTAGATACTCGGTCGGATTAATGGTTTCTCTTAAGTTATAGCCGGTGTCACTATCTATGTGTATACTGGTAGATATTGTTTTATAATTATATGAGTATATATTGCATGCTTTTATGTTCAAATGATTTTCCAAGACTTCAGTTATACATGTGTTTATTATGTGAGCCGGACCTGTTTTTTTTCGCTTTCGTAAGGTGTTATAATGTTTTCTGACATTTTCATTCGTTATCGAGTTGTTGTTCGATATTACTTTTGCGATGAAGCATTGACAAAGGAATTTTACGCGGTCCTGGATGAGTGGAAGTCTCGATTCAGCTAAGAGTATATTTGTGGGTGTGCTTATACGGTATCCTAAGGCTGTTCTTATGGCGGAGTACTGTATTTTTTCTATTTTTTCCTGATTTTTCACTTGTTTAGGGTAGTATATGAAACATGCGTATTCTATGATAGACCTTAAGTAGCTTTTATATAGAGATAATAGTGTCATAGGGTCTGACCCCCACCACGTTCCACATAGGAATTTAATAATGTTAACTGTTTTCATACATCTTGTATACAATTCATTTATTTGTGGTAAGAAGGTAAATCTATAGTCGAATAGTATACCTAGGAATTTGACAGTACTACTTGATTTTATTACAACACTATCTACCGTGATGCTTGTTTCTTCTGGTTGGATGTTTTTACGATTGAAGTGAATTAATACAGTTTTCTCTGGCGCGAGGTCTAGTCCTAACTGATATAGATTGTTTTTCACCGTATTAACAGCTTTTTCTACCGTATTTCTACATTTTCTAAATGGAACAAGTTTAGAATGTAGTGCAATGTCATCAGCATATAGGCTGGCCTGGACACTTTTCGGAATACCTCGAGTAATAAATCGCGTATATGGGGCGTTTCGCCTCAATCCCCCCAGCGCTGCGCGCGAGCGCCGAAACATGCCGTTTTCAACTCGTGTTTACGATGCCAAAATGTCTCTAAGAAAATGATTCGATAGGTCATTTCTATGTAGTTTTTTCTCAGCTTTCCAACGGTGTAATTAGTTTTCCGGAAATTTTCCATTTTCATCCCCAAAAAATATAAAACATCGCATATCTCAAAAAGTATATTTTTAATATTTTTTTTAATGGTCTCAATCGAAAGCTGAGGATTTTTTACGTAGGGAAATATGTTTTCCAAAGAGTACACGAATAATTTTCTCTGAGAAATAGAACGTCGAAAAGTAGACGTAGCGCTACTCCGGCGCACGGAGCGCGTGAGCGCCAATCATGCTGTTTTCTACTCTTCTGAACGATACTCAAATGCATCCGAGAAAATTGTATTATGAGTCGATCCCTCAGCTTTTTTCCTCAGCTTTCCAATGGTGTTATCAGTTTTCCGAAAATTTTCCATTCTCATCCCCAAAAAATAAGAAACATCGCATATCTCAAAAAGAGTATAGTTCACGTACTTCATGTTATTTTTGCTCTCTTTTTCAGCTTTCTTTGCTTTTTTGAAGTTTTCGTTAAACGCATTCGTATAGGAACTTTTTCTTTGCTCTGTATAGCACTTTTTTTCGGGAAGATGTTATATATATATAACATCTATATTATATATATATAACACTTTTTGAGATATGCGATGTTTCTTATTTTTTGGGGATGAAAATGGAAAATTTTCGGAAAACTGACAACACCATTGGAAAGCTGAGGAAAAATAACATGGGATCGACTCATAATATAATTTTCTTAGATGCATTTTGGTAACGTTGGGGAGAGTTGAAAACAGCATGATTGGCGCTCACGCGCTCCGTGCGCCGGAGTAGCGCTACGTCTACTTTTCGACGTTCTATTTCTCAGAGAAAATCATTCGTGCACTCCTTGGAAAACATATTTTCCTACGTAAAAAATCCTCAGCTTTCGATTGAGACGATTAAAAAAAATATTAAAAATATACTTTTTGAGATATGCGATGTTTTATATTTTTTGGGGATGAAAATGGAAAATTTCCGGAAAACTAATTACACCGTTGGAAAGCTGAGAAAAAACTACATAGAAATGACCTATCGAATCATTTTCTTAGAGACATTTTGGCATCGTAAACACGAGTTGAAAACGGCATGTTTCGGCGCTCGCGCGCAGCGCTGGGGGGATTGAGGCGAAACGCCCCATATATAGCGTAAAACAGAGTGCTTAGGACGCCTCCTTGAATAATTCCTATGTTTACTGTACGGAAAAATTTTCCCGTAAATTCGGTGTACACTTGTCTATAAGTGGTAATGTATTTGACAAAGATGATGAGCTTTTCGGAGCAATTAATCTCAGAAAGTTTATCTAGTAGTATGTCACAATTGACGTTATCAAAGGCTCCGCGGACATCGAGGAAGGCACCAAGTACTTCGCTTTGTTTTGTCAATGCTTCATCGATTTGTATTGTGAGATTTGTGAGGTTGTCGACGCAAGATTTCCCCTTTCTGAATCCAGATTGGTTTTTCGGTAATATATCGTTGTGTTCACACCACCATTGCAAGCGATTCTTAATTAATGATTCAAACAATTTACATAGGCACGAGGTTAAAGCTATCGGACGAACTCCGTTTCCGTTTGGCTTTTTGACGAAGTGTACATAGGTGTTACGCCAACTTGTTGGGAAATCGTTTTGTGAATACATTTCATTGTATATGTCTAGTAGAATCAGGTGATATTTTGGTGGCAAGTTTCGAATAATTTCATAGTCAATCCCATCCATCCCTGGAGATGATTTAATATTTACACATTCAAGAGCTAAATTTAATTCGCAGTAATCGAAAGGGTAGTCAAAAAATTCATTTTTGTGGCATCGAGGTAATTTTTGTGGGTCAGTAGGAACCCATGGAGGACTGATCTTATTTAAAGCTTCTTCCTTTATTTCTGTGTTTGAGAGATTGTTGGGTGAGTGTTCAGAATGTACTTTGGTCCATTTGTTTTTTAAAATTCTGCATTTATTCCAAACATAGCTATGACTGTAGCTAAAATTTATTGTTTCTGCAAATTTTCTGAAGTACTCTTTTTTATTCTTTTTGAAAATTTTTTTAGTCATTGCAATTTGTTTTTTATGTTCTATCAGATCCTCCATAGTTCCACTGAACTCCCATTTTTTATATGTAGCTGTTCGAAGTCGCTTGGCTTTGTCACATTCTGCGTTCCACCATGGAACGGGATTTTTTATTTTATATTGTTTAGTTGTAAAACGCTTACGTTGTGGGGTGCCATATTTTATTGCCTTACTTATTGTTTCTGTGTAAAATTTATATTTCTTATTAGGTTGGAGACTATCATATTGAGCGGAAAGGAAATCTTGGTAGTAGTCGTTTAGAGCATAAGATACTTTTGTCCAGTCTGTTCGTACTGTTTTTATTTTGAATGATTTTTTTACGTACTGATGTTTTTGGGTATTGATATTAATTAGAACAGGAAAGTGGTCTGATCCACGTGTTTCTTCATCTATTTTAACGTCAATTTTATCTGCTATCTCGAGGGTTGAAATAACAAGATCAAGATTTGATTTCTTTCCAGTATGATAGTCAATGTGGGTTTTCGTATTAGTATTGTGAATAAATAGGTTATGATCGTCAATACTTTTGAAAAATTTTGATCCATTCGAGTCTGTACGTTGACAGTTCCATAGTTGGTTGTGGGCGTTAAAATCTCCAACGAGAATAGAATTAGTGCCTATATTTACATTATTGACGATCATGTCCCATTGCGATTGTGAGAGTATTATACCTGGTGTTCTATAACATATAAGAATATTCATATTTGGTATAGTATTTTCCAACTTAACCCATTAACGTCCAAAATGTTAAAATTTCTTGCACGTTTTCAAAGTGATTATTTCCTATGTAATTGGCGTTAAAAAAATTCTTAAACCACATATTCTGATGTAAAATTTCATGCTCTTCCAGAATCCGTTGCCAGAATTATGATAAAACTCACAGGAAAAGAGATATGCTCGATTGAAACATAAAAAACACCTAAATTTTTAAAAAAAAAAATTTTTAGGATTTTTTTTCGAAGTGTTACGGTGAAGATATCACCTTGCAACCGTGATCAAAGGTGATCATGGGAGTTGAAGTTTAACGGGGAATTTTTTTGTTGACCTTGAACCATCGCTTCTTTACAAAATGGCGGAAAAACGAATTTTTTCTTTTCAATCTTCATGAACTTTTTTCTCAAAATCTATGGACTTTAGAAAAAAATTCATGAAAACAAAAATGCCTTAGAATCGCTCGAGGAACATTCTTAAATCTTTTCAGAATTTTTTGAGACAATTTTTGATTTTCCGGGAAACTTGGGAAATGGGATTTTCAAAAATGTCAATATTCCTCGAGCGATTCTAAGGCATTTTTGTTCTTATAAATTTTTTTCTAAAGTCCATAGATTTTGAGAAAAAAATTGATGAAGATTGAAAAAAAAATTCGTTTTTTCCGCCATTTTGTAAAGAAGAGATGGTACAAGGTCAACAAAAAAATTCCCTGTTAAACTTCAACTCCCATGATCACCTTTGATCACGGTCGCAAGGTGATATCTTCACCGTAACACTTCGAAAAAAAATCCTGAAAATTTTTTTTTTTCGAAAATTTAGGTGTTTTTTATGTTTCAATCGAGCATATCTCTTTTCCTGTAAAATTTATCATGATTCTGGGAACGGATTCTAAAAGAGCATGAAATTTTACATCAGAATATGTGGTTCAAAAATTTTTTCAACGCCAATTACATAGGAAATAATTACTCTGAAAACGTGCAAGAAATTTTGACATTTTGGACATTAATGGGTTAATACCGCACATTTCTACGGAACGGTCGGGTACAATAATGCTATTGATTTCGGAATATAAAATGTTTTTTTCGGATTAACATAAAAATACCTCCTCCTTTCGAATGCTGTCGATCCCGGCGGTAGTTGAGAAAGCCCGGGAAGTTGAGATTCAGCTTGGAGTTCGATGAAAGATTGCTTTCGACGCAAATGAAGATATCCAGCTTACAAAGAATTTTTGGGATTTCGTTGATACGTTGGTATAGACTTCTGGTATTCCAGAACATGATTCTTATCTTTCTATTCATAAGTGTATTTTCGTCCATTTTTGGTTTCTGATAATTTTAATTTTCCTCTGCTGAGGTGATACAGTCACTAGATAGAAGTTCTTGTTTTTCAAGCTTTTTGGTGAGTCGAGTTATACGACTCTTCAGAGCTTTGTCGGTTATATACATATACACATCTCTTAGTAGTTGTATTAGCTGGGGAATGTCGCTTGAGTATGTCAGCGCTGTTTCGTAAACATTGCTGTTATTGTACGACGCGGAGAGAAATTCGGCCAATTTATCCAAGCTTATAGATTTTTCCGTGAAGTGATTTTTTGCTTCTTCTAATTTTTCACTGATATCTAATGGAGATGGGGGTGTTGGTTCTGATGTTTTGATCTTCTTGTGAGATTTGTTACGTCCTTTGGTAGGAGATAGGTCTAGTGCAGAATTGTTACCTGGTTGAGTATTCAAAGTTGAGGTGGAACCTGAGGAGCTCGGAGGTGGCCGTTTATTGGACGTGTCTTGAGTTACCGGTAGCGGGGGAGTGAATAGAGACTTTTCTGCACTTGGATCTTCTGGGTCATCGAATTTTTGTTCTGGCTGGTTCACATCTTTTGTAGGGCTTATTGGCTTGGTTGTTTTCGGAGTATTATTATCAGTTGGTTCGACTGCTGAATTATCGATAAGTATGTAATAAACTACTTTTGCTGCTTTTTATATAATTTTTTATCAAATTATTTGGAAAAAGCGATTCAATATTAGAGTGAGTTGGATATTAATAATATCATTTTTTTTAATTATTATTTAATAATTATTTAATTATTTAGAACAATAATCAATAATTATATAATAAGAGATCGTTTATTACATACTTATCGATAATTTAACAATAGCCAACATTATTCAAATTATATCTTGAAAATATAAAATGTTCAAATCTTGATAAAATATTTATCACATTAATTAATTATTGATTATTGATTATTGTTCTTATTTCAACATATTAATTTATAGTTACATATAACCATAATTAAAAAAAAATATTGTAGCTATTGTTAAATTATCGAAAAAATTAAATAATTATTAATTAATAATTAAAAAAAATGATATTATTAATATTCAACTCACTCTAATATTGAATCGCTTTTTCCAAATAATTTGATAGAAAATTATATAAAAAGCAGCAAAAGTAGTACAAAGTAGTAGTACAAGTTTTGTATAGATACGACTGTTTAACGTCAAAAATTCAAGTGTTCTGGACTGTAGGGAAGAAAGAAGTAGTGTTGACGGTATTTCCTTTCTTTTTCAAGTGTAGAATATATATTCTGATATATATTCATGGGTGGGCTCAAGATAAATGCGTGTTTTGTTGGGTGGGAAGTGGTATAACATGTTTCCCATGATAACCTGGTTAGCGCTTGAGACCCTTATACATCCTATAAGGGAAGTATGCCTAAAACCAGTGGAAATTTGTCAAGATAGTTTCAGAGTTTATCTTTGAGTCAAATTTATAAAAAATTGATTGGTACATATGGTTGGCGGGTATTGATATGCATTCAAATAGCATATGCAATGTTATGCCCTGTACCGCCAATAATTGAAAAATCTCATAATATGTTTTATTTTTTTTCTCAGGAATGGCTGAGCGTTAGACCCTGTGGCTTTCAGGGATCTCTGGTGATAGCATCAGGAGAGATCCCTCAAATTTTGGTCAAGATTGGTGACCCGAAGGGTGTGCACTCTCCTAGTTAGTATCACTTTAGCAAGATGAAATAATTCAGGTTTCGCAACATTTCATTGCATTGGTCACTTGACAGATTTATTGATGCAATCTTTCTTAAAAGTAGCAAATAATCAATTTCATCTTCTCCAAATGGTCCTGTCCAGTTATTTTGGATGAAGTGCAAAAGAAATGCAACACCAATAGAAAACCATTTCTCCTGATTATTTATGTCTGTGCTTATAAAATTCTTTAAATATCTTTCAAAATCATCGCCATTCAAAGTCATGTATATAATTTGCTCTGAACAACCACCATGCACGTGGAAAAGTTTTTTAGAGATCATTATCACTTAGTATCACTTTAGCAAGATAAAGTAATTCATGATTCGCAACATTTTCATAGCATTGGTCACTTAATGACAGATTTGTTGATGCAATATTTCTTAGAAGTAGCAAATAATCAATTTCATCTTCTCCAAGAGGTCCTGTCTAGTTGTATTTCCCTCACTGCACTGCTCTTTCACTGTTCTATCCTAGAAACATACAGAAAAAGTAAATTACACGTTTACTCAACAGATCTTACTTCCATGTCTTACTTACATAGAGTAAATCATGAAATATATGGGAAAATTAACGATTATCGACTTTTCACTCTGTACTTGGATACTGAAGCAATAATAACATCTATCCAAGCACAAAGACAACAAATGCAGTATGATTGGACGACAATTCAGTATCAGAATTGATTTTCACTCATGAAAACTTCAATCCTGAACATGTGTCGACCAATATCATACTATAACCAGTTATATTAAAACTTAACTACTCACAGTTTTATTTTCGCCCCAATACAATTTCTGGCTTCAAACTATTAAAACTATCAATACTAACAAAGATTCAAACTATTTTATATTGCAGCGATCTTATTTATTATTTTGTATGCTGAGGCAGTGGGTAGGCTGCGAATTTTTACTTGTGAATTTTACGTAATTGGACACATGCAGGAATGTGAGAGGAATAGAAGAGAAAATCAACAAATTAAGAATACCAAACTTTATTCAAAATTTCCCTATTGCTTGGAAGCAATACACGCTAACGCGAACGAGATTCAGGTTGATGAATTAATAAATAATTTGTCCTTCAATGACGCTGGAGAGGGTGGTGGACAAAAACCCCGCTTCTCCGTCCTAGCTCCTAACTCTCGTTTAAATTTACTGAATGAATTACGACGCCCCTTGATTCGTTGATCGCTGCGAATTCCTGTAACATAGAAAACCCCGTAATCTCCGAAACTGGCGCGTTTTGATCCACGAATGAATTGAATATCAAAGCAGTTAAAAAAGAAATTTTATCTCGAATAATTTGAATTAAAACTAAGCGAATTTTACCATTGAATCACTCGATCGACTGAACAATTAATTCCGCGGTTTCCAACGACTAAACTATCACGCAGGTGAATTTCCGACATGTACTAACGACGTGGAATTAATAATTGATAGACACGAGTCCTTGACGAGGGGTACAAACCACGATCCCGTCCGCACACGATCGCAATCGATTCTATGATTTCAAAATGGCTGTCGCGAGAACAATGAAAAATCTTAAAACTAACACTCGCGGCACGTTGAAACACTCCGACGCGTCCACGACCGCGATCGCGCCTACAGATCCGGATGACCGCTATTCTACCCGTTTTTCACGGGCTTTCACGGTACTTCTTCCGGAGGGAGGAACAGAAAATTAAAGGACACGCAGGCGAGGGTAAGGCCGAAGCCTCAGAGCTGACCCACTCGCGAACGGTTTCGCCTGTTGGCTATTTCCGCCGCTTGTTACTACCTTACTTTACGCGGTTGCGCTGCACGTGTGCTGGAGTCGTTCCCAGTTGCCACCACGAGGTCGATTTCGGAGCTCCGGGTTGAGCTGTTGCTGGAGCTTCCTAGCTGTGTGGCGGGCGAGACGAGAATGCCCGACACGCGGCCGGCCGCTCGCGTCCGCGGTGAAAAAGACGAGAGAGAGAAGAACTGCGCACAACTCCCTGCGCCGCTGCCGGCTTGTGAACGCCGTAGTTCCAAAGCTCTCGATAGGTGGCTACGCGCGAAGGCTCGTTCGCGTGGATAGGGATTCGTACGCGTGATCGTTGCAATATCATCAAATATATCATCAAAGTATGAAGACAGTTTCTAAGTAGCCCCCGAATGTACTCGAATGTATAAATGTATAACTTGCCAATATATATGTTAAATGAAAAATATTCAACCAAATATTGTAAAAGAGTTAATTGTTGAGTTAATTCTGAATTCCTTTATGAAAACTTTCCAAACCATGAACCTTGAAAGTATTTTAATATTCTTCAGTGAGAATATTGGACTGAGGAAATTACAATACATGATGGTATGATTTATACAAGTATAAATTGGGAAGGAGAATTCCAACTCCATACTCACTCATATTCATTGACTTGTTGTGTCAGTTCTTTTTCAAATTTAATTGCATCTATACATGATTTTCGAGCTAATTCTTCAACAGCACTGCCAACATGTCTTTCGTACCGTTTCATTGAAGTATTGCTTATGGTAGGGCTATTCACAGCAGATAAAATAGTGTTCAGCTTTGTTCCTCCTACTCCAGCATCGAGCATTCCTAGAAATGAATTAGGTGAAAATAGTCCTTTTAATATAAATTAAAATTGATAGTTACTATTGATTCAATTATTCCATATACACTCACCAACAGCAAGTTTCACATTAGTATCATGAAACTTGGAATTCTTTTTACTTGTTTCAACAAGAACAATTCTTTTGTACAATTGACACTGTACAACGATCTTACTTGCAGCCCCTATATGTTGTTCGCTTATCGTATAACGTAACGATATTGGCAAATTGCAAGTATTACACCAAAGATCTCCAGCAATCTTATCCATGTTTACTATCCGGCATCCTTCTAGAATTTTGGGACGATTTTTTTCGTTGCCAGATTTATCAATCTGTATGAAAGAAATTTTACATAACACTTTCATATAGTTTCAAATCCTTATTCGTTATAAACTTTTGTATTTTGACGATTTGTTTCAAAAACGTAAATTACTAACCTCTTCTACCTCAATATCAGACACAATATTCATACATTTCCCTTGTTTCATGATTACTTTTTCAATTAAATTATCCATTTTTTTCCTTACTTTTGCCTTCATGAATTGCCTTTTTCTTTTCCCTCTCGGAACATGTATGTTGTGCATTTTAGTACAAACAATAGATTTGTTATACGGAACAGCTCTCGTAACCCCAAAGACAGTGACGATAACACTACCAATATATACACAGCATACGCGGCTCGCGCTGTTGCCATATTTCTTGGGTCAGGGACGTATCATGATTGAAAAGTGAAAAAATGTAAAAGTGCCATATCTTCATTATTCAAATATTTGCATAGGTAAGGGTTCTTGAATGTTATTTAGTCTTCAATATATATGAATATGAATCAAAATTGATTGACATAAATCAAAATATTGTGAAGGTTCACAAGAGCCCCCGCTTAATACGGCACCTGAAGCCCTCTTGAGCTCGTTTTCACTTTTAAAGACGCGTGCACGCGCCGATCAAAGTACTGAGTTGATTTCCTTAGATATTTCTTAACAACATAATGGAAATCTCCGCTCATTATTGAGTATAGATTGGACAAGTTTCCGTATTGGCATCGCGCCAGATGCGCCATTGCCCTATTTTTAGTCAAATAATTATTAATAGTATCGCGTGGCTCCAATTTAGAAAAATTCAATTAATTCTAAACTGTTTATAACTATCTGTAACCTAAATTTCAATGTTTGTTCGTCTGAGAAATAACTTCATCTATTGTAAAAATGAAAATAATTTACGTGAGAAATTTTGGGATGGAGGATTTTATTCGGGAAACTGGAATCATTCCCGACATTTGGTGCCGTGACCAGGATTTACTGCGGATACTTCAAGAACATCATCACCGTCGCCACTCGACTGCTGGAGCATACAGACTCCAGCAAACAATAAGGGAGAAGATCTTCGCCATCAAAAGCTGAGTATTTAATTTCGCGAAGTTTTGTTTGGTCTCTCTCTCTCTCTCTCTCTCTCTCTCTCTCTGCGTAGCTCTGCTGGTCGCCCCGACCCTGCCCTTGCTTCATCGCAGTCACTCCCCTCTATCTCTGCCGCAGAAGGAACTTCAGCTGGAGCTGCTGCCAATTCAACTGCCAACTCAACTGCCACTTCTAACCGCGTATCGGTCGTTGTGACCCTTATCTCCCCGGCCCTTGTCGGCGTTATTATTAAAAACAAAATCAGCTTGCGCAAAGTCCACACTAATGCAATGGACCCTGCATTACTCCAGGGCGCTGGTGCGAAGTCGCCCCACCCCCCGAACTACATCGACGTAAACGAATTTCTGCCATCGCATGTTTTTAAACTGTATCAGGCTGCGCGTGTCAAAACGCGTAACCCTGTGCCCAGACCATCTGTGTTTCACATGGATAGCAAGATTTTCGTTAGGCGGAGGGGGGGCCAGTTCTCATGGGCTCTCTAGAGGATGTAGACAATTTTCTAGCCCGTCTGGCACTATGATTTCAAATAACTCTAATGTACAAGAGCAGTGCAACCTCTCACTCACTTGCTCCTACATTCCTGCTGTACCTTACCTGCGTGCACTGCCATATTCTACCCGAAGGGGACCTTCGGTTGCTGTGGACAATCTGAGAGTCTGCCACCTCAATGCCAACTCGATCAGGGCGCGCATTCAGGACATCAGGCGCTTTCTGCTGGCACAACCTCTCATTCACCTCAAAGCCGTGTCCGAAACAAAGTTAGGCCCTTAAATTCTGAACAATGTCCCTGAGGTCACCTTGGAAGGCTATTCTCTCATCAGACATGATCGGAGTACGAGAGGCGGGGGCGTGGCGATGTACGTCCATCGTACCCTAACTGCAAAGGTACTCTGTACCTCTACGCATGACTGGGCTGATGGCAGGGCTCTTCCGGATTTCCTCTTCTGTGAAATGAATTCCAGGTATGACACTTTCTTTACTGGTGTGGTGTACAGATCGCCTCACGCTCCCTTCAAGGATGGGACCGACCTCATCCCCAAACTCACTCTTCACTTACCAGACTACAGCACTAAGGTACTGCTAGGTGACTTCAACGCGAATCAGCTCTCCAACTCGCCCGATGCTCTCTTCCTCAGAACCTTTCTCGAGCAGGAATCACTCCGTCTTGTGCCCCATGGTGCTACTTTTCACCGTGCCAATGCAGATACCTAGCTCGACCTCTGCATGGTAGATGCTCTGGACACCGTAATAGACTACTGGAAAACTGAAACACCTTTTGCTGACAGTCATGGCCTCATTACTGCAACCATCGACTTAAAGGTAGGAAGACCAGAGGAACGGACCTTTACTCACAGAAACTTCAAAGCGATCAAGCCTTATGAACTCTGTGACTTTCTCACCGGACGCTACTGGACATGGCTTGAGGATGAGGCCCGCACTACTGAAACTGACGTTGACCAACTCTATGTGCAACTCCGGGCGGCTGCTGATAAATTTGCCCCACCCCAAACCTTGAAGGTCAACAGCAAAAAGCAACCATGGTTTGACAGTCGCCTGGATGGTCTCGAGCACAACAAAATCAGACTCCTTAGACGCTTTAAGCGAACTAGACTTGACACAGACCTACATGCCTATATAGCTGCTCGTGAACTTCTCTATGTGAACACTAAAAACGCCAAGCTTGACTTTTTCAAGCGCAGACTTGTAGGCTTGTCTGATAGCAAGGAGATATGGAGAGAACTCAGACATCTGGGACTGGTACCTGAATCTACTAACAACCTTGGAGGATTTGATGAGGAGGAGATCAACTTTCACTTTGCCAGGATCGCTACTGATCCCCTGGCCCCCAACTTGAATGATACACTCAATCTTCTGCATGGAAAATCGGCCTTCGGTCCCGGTTTTCGCTTTGTGAACGTTACAGAGAACGAAGTGAGATTGGCCATAGATCGGGCCCACTCGCAGTCTGTGGGAACTGATGGCCTTCCTCAGAACTTCATCTCCAAGGCACTCCCTGTCATAGCTCCCATCCTAGCGGATATTTTCAACTCCTCCCTTACTCAATATCATTTTCCTTCCTGCTGGAAAAAAGCTGTAGTCCTGGCCCTTAACAAGATCCTCTCTCCCAGTTGTCTTGGTGATTTCCGCCCTATCTCTCTGCTTAATTTTCTCTCCAAAGTCCTGGAGATACTTGCTTTCAACCAAATCAGTGCCTTTGTTGAATCGGAAGGACTACTGGATGGGCGTCAGACGGGCTTTAAACGGGGTCACAGCACGCAGACTGCCTTACTCAGACTGACTGACGATGTCCGTCAAAGCCAAAGACACGAAAAGGCTGACTGCTCTACTCCTGTTCGATTTTAGCTAGGCATTCGACACGGTCTGCCATTCCACGCTGCTGCGCAAACTCTCAAAACTCGGTTTCTCAATGGACTCGCTAAAGTGGATTGCCTCATATCTAACGGGAAGGGAGCAGTGTGTTAAGCGTGAGGACGGAATATTGACTGGTTTTTGTGGTCTCAGTAGGGGAGTACCCCAGGGCTCTGTCCTGGGCCCTTTGCTGTTTGCCCTCTACATCGGTGATGTTTCACTATGCTTCGGACCCGATGTGCGCTACTTACTGTATGCTGACGACCTCCAAATCTACATGCACTGTCACCTTGATGACTTATTACGTACGCCTGACATGCTGGATGAGGTCGCTGCCAGGATCGTTCAGTGGGCCCTGACAAATAAACTAGTCCTGAACGCGTCTAAAACCAAGGCTATTGTTTTCGGAAGTGAGATTTTCATTGCTCGGCTTCCCGCGGATGCATTGGACCGACGCGTCATTAACAGATCACCTATCAAACTTGAGTCTTCAGTGAAGAGCTTGGGGGTGATCCCACGCTCTCATGTACCGCTTACATAGATTCCGGAGGAGTACGAACCAACAGCTCAGGTGCCACCTCATAAAGTCGCTCCTCTTCCCCATCATTGACTACTGCTCTGCTGTGTACTGCGATCTCTCTGGGGAGAGAAACCTGGTTCTCCAACGGCTTATTAATACCGGCATAAGATACATCTATGGGGTGAGAAGGAGTGAGCATATCTCTCCCTACAGAGAGGAGCTAAACTGGCTAATGACATCTACTCGGCGTAGCTACTTCATGGCCTGTATGGTGTATAAGATCTTCAGGTATGGCAGCCCGTCGTATCTCGCAGAGTATTTCCTCATGAATACCAGTGCACGCCCCTGTAGGGGTGGCTATCGGCCGCAGCTTGTTGTCCCCAGCTACCGCCAGGATTTCCTCCGCAGGTCGTTTCATGTCAGTGCAACTTATCTCTGGAATTCACTCCCCACTGTAATGTCTAATGCCTCATCTCTCCCTGTATTCAAAAAACTTTTATTTCTTCACCTCCTTGCCTGCGACCATAGGGAGAGCTTGCACTGCTCTTGAATCATTTATTTTACTTCAAATAAACTGAACTAAGATAAGCTAATTCATATTGTTAAGATAGATATAAGAAATTATATGTATTACTGATTACATTGTACAACATAATGTACAGGAAATAAATCCAATCTAATCTTTTCTAATCTAATCTCTCTCTCTCACACACACACACACACACACACACACACACACACACACACACACGCACGCACGCACGCACCTACACACACAATCTCCCACGCACATATCGCATATATGCTAAATGCTCAGTCTGAATCAAATCGATGTTTTTATGACGTTGCAGAATGTAAGTGGAAACGTGATGCAGGAGGTGAATAATTAAGACTTGTTTCCCGTGGTTTTGGCTGAAAATTTGGTTGAGGGTTCCTAAATATATTGTACATGAACGTACTTATCGGTTTTGTGATTGGAGCTCTAGGAGCCGAGAAAAGAAATCCCAAGTACTGTCTAAAAAATTGAAAAAATTTGTTACAGTGAGAAAATTTTTTTTCCTGGATGGTCGATACGTCATTGAACTCGCCGTACAAAAATGAATAAGAATATAAATTTACAGCCTCGTACGATTTTCTTTAATCATGTTGAAAATCAGGTAGGCTACCCCCTTAAAAAGGTGGTACTCTGGCACTACCACTGTGACTAAAAGGATTAAAATTTAATTCATAATTTACTTACTCAATTACTATGAAATATACATATATCTTTATTATGCAGAACTATGATTACGAACGATTGTAATTGAAGGAATATTGGTTATAAAAATGAATATTCTTCAATTTCGTCCAAGAATCAACTTTGTTTAATAAATGTCAAAAATTAGGAAAAAAATCAACGACCATGATATCACTTGGACAATAACCCATTTATTCTAATTCATCTATAGTATAGAATGAACGAACTCCTTGAATTGTACAAAGTATTTGGAAAGACGCTGAGCCACGCGCGCTTGTTATCACTCTATGAGAGAGAAGTAATTGTCATAAAGTGCAACTGCACTTCCCAACCGTTTCGAGCTCGCGCTTCGCGCACTGCGAGCGCATCTTGACCTGACGTCACGACGCTTATACAAGAAGCGGCCGCGGCGGACACGAGGGAGTTGACCCGTGATAATCACGGATGCCACACGGGTGGCTGAACAAAAAGCATGCGAGCGGCGCAGCTCCCCCGTGAACGCGTAGCATAATTACATCTATTTCCGAAGAACAGAATTCGTATGATGATACAACCACGCGGAATCGAGTGTTAACTATAGAATTTAGGTTACATTATAAAAGTTTAGTGCTAGTGCACATGAAAAAGGTTTATTTGCAACACTCTCCCCCACACCACACTCCACCCGAACCGATGCGCATATCCGGCCCAGCGCGCCACGGACTACTCGGCTGCCACGCTGCCAAGCTCCAGCCAAGGACAACCAGGTGCCGGACGGATTAGGAATATGTAAGTGACCGAGCGGCCTTACCCACGAATTACGGATCGCGACACCTTCGTATAACAAACATTCCCACCAATAGGGGTATTTCGCCCAACCGCCCCTCAAAATAACGGTCGGGCCTTCACAGCAGTTTAGATTCATAGATGGAAAGATTGTGACATTGTAAATTATATTACTTTGATGGTCTATGAGGAAAAATAGACAATACATGAAAATACAATTTTCTTTTATTTAACTTGGAAACTGACAAAGAGAGTATCAGGCCTTTGGGTCACAAATCTGGACCAAACTCCAGGCTTTGACGATCCCTCAGTGCCAAAATATTCACACCACGAGCTTATTGAACTGCACACTTATAATAATATTCTCTCTTACTAGGAGTCACTTGAGAACCGCGTCACCAATCTTGACCAAATTTTTCTTATGTTAATTTGGCTCAAGAATAGGTTGTGCCCACAGCCCCAGGGATCAACACTCCCAAACTTCCAAAATATTAATTATAGAGTGGTGGAGTGGCGGATTGGGATTGTGGATTGGTTGGAGCCGTACTTCTCGTCTCTAATGACAATATGTCATTTGAAGCGTATTTTCATCGACTACACTGCACTTCCATCCTAATCACTGGATACTGCAGCATAGCTCATCCTGAAAGACACGCAGAAAGAGTGAATGCATGTATAATCATCAATGTTAACTTCCATGTCTCACTAATTCGCCTTAAGCGACCCAGCCCGCGAGATTTCAAGCGTTCTCGCTCCCGCCTGAAACCTCATATAAGTCGTTCTTCAAGTCACGGAAAAGTGGTGGACGATAACCACGCCGCTCCGCTGAAGGTTTTTGACTATTTACGCGCCTAGTCAACGAGCGCTTGAAACGCCTACTTTAAGACGATGTCCTGTGAGAAATAATATGAAAGCTTACGCGAAAATGTGTTCAAAATTTTAGACTGCAAGATCGATCATCACTCTATTTCCTCTCTGAATGTTTGAGGAGACGGAAACTATCTGCAGCCATAAATCTTTCACTATGCCTCCTCGCTTCACGAGGAATATATATCTCTTCATTACGTGAGACCCTGTCATCTATCTTGGATTTCTCCATGTAAGTGCTGGGTGTAAGGTTATAGATTTTACAACTTAAGATGCTTTAGGTTATTGAATGATTTTCTGTCTCATAATTCGGCCAAATCAATAGAAACATTATCAATTTATTGGGCATTTTTTCATTTCTCAGTAATGGTGACATTTTCCGCTATACTGTAATACGAATTACTTCTTGCTAAGGACGTCTAGAGCTAATTCACTCATTTTTATTGAGGTTGCTTCAAAAAATTATTGAAATAGAAAGGTGGAAGGGAAGAGGGTTTGGTAATTGATGTATTTAGGGACAATATATTGTACGAATATGATCATATGCTCTAAGACACAAATTGTTCCATGAATAGTTTTCCATAACACGATAACTGATAATTAAATTGTCCTTACAGGCGCATGACAGTCCGGTACGAACCATGGTATGGTCACATAATGAAAGCTGGATGGTTACAGGGGATCACGCAGGCTACGTGAAATATTGGCAAAGCAATATGAACAACGTCAAAATGTTCCAAGCCCACAAAGAAGCTATCAGAGGTCTCAGGTATTGATATAGAATTGAAACTAATCAAATTCCAATGGTCAATCTCCCACCACTATTGAGATTATTTCGACACCACTACTGCAGTTTTAGGAACTTGTGATGGTTTTATAGAGGTTCTTTTATTGGTGAATCTGAATTAAGGTAGTTCATGCCAAACTGCGTTTTCTTACAATTGTCTTGAAATTTCAGCCACTCATTCATAACAATATTTTACACCAGCTCTCAAAATTTGAGTGAGCTCAGCCGTGCCAATCATGAAATATTGAATGTCAAATTTTCACTTTTTAACACGTGAAGTCCTATACCGAGCCTCTCAGGGGATGCTCAAAAGACGTTTCCATCGATATCTCGAAAATGCTTCTTTAAATGTTGACAAAAAAACAGTATGTTATAGAGGACATAGTAACGAAAACTTCCCTTGCTTAGTGTAGCATGTTAAACCGTACCGTTTCTGAGTTATTTTAATGCAAAGTTGATGATTTCACGTCGCGAACGCGTGAGCGCAGCGAGAGCAAGTGAGACAGAGCATGGGCGAGCTTGTGTTCGCCCGTGCGTGTGCCGTGTACATGTACCGTGCGTGTGTGCGTGAGCTTTATATGGCATGAACTACCTTAACCTTTAGACTACCGGGATTTGGAAGAGCATATCGCCCTCAGAAAACTGGTATTTAAGGTACCTCATGTCAATGATTGATCATACACAAAGTGTAGATCATGAGGTGCGTGTATATATATATATATATATATATATATATATATATATATATATATATATATATATATATATATATATATATTCCGGCAGTCTAAAGGTTGAATGTCGCAACTCAGTTATTTTTGAGATTTGAAAAATGAAATTTGAGATTAATCAACATAGTTAAGCTTCTAAAACCACAACGTTGAAAACATAAGCAGATGGTCGCTGCTGTACAAATGCGAAATTCAACCGACACATCTGTTTCTGAACCAGGGATGATGGGATTGGATTTTAGTTAGTTCCTTGATCGAGATTAACGAATGAAGTGTCGAGTTCTATTCTTGATTCCATCACAGGTGAAAAATACAATGAGCTACACTCAGAAAAAAGTGAGACTATGATAGTCTCACTTCGCGAGGAGTACAAAACCTCACCGAGTGAGACTCTAAAAGCTTCACGGTGGGGCTCTCTCAGCAGATTTTCGCATATGATAAAAAAATAAAAAAATCAATTTTGTAGGCATAATAATGCTCATAAAAATAATCAACGTCTAAAACATACACCAAAAAATATATATTCGATAAATTCTTCATAATTTTGAAGATTTTTGCAAATTGTGGCTGCTTATCGTCGTAAATCCGCAATACAAAAGTGGTGTTCGTATTATACCTCTTCCCGTTTATTTCTACATGTTTATAATAATTAAGTGTACCTTCCATTTGAGGAAACATATGTCGTAAGTCAAAATTGTTTTTAGTATCAATCGGTCCCAGAACAATTTTATGAAAGTTTTGTACACTATCATTAAATTGATTTCGATAACAATATTGTAGCTGATGGCGTATTGCAATAGATAACGGTAGGTTAATATTGCTCTTGATTGTTACAATGTAGTATTTCATTGTTTTATTCATTCTTTCATACATAAAACTCCAGAAATGCACAAGTGGACCATTCATTTGAGCATTTGAGATATAATGAGTAAGAAAATGGAGTTTAAGATTTAAATTTCCGAATAGTTCTTTGTACAGTTCCAGAAATGATTTTATAAGTATTTTATAATAATTCCCAATGTTCACTCTTTTTAATAATCAAATCTCCTATCATTATAGGTAAATATCGTAGAAGACACAATGTTTCTGAAGCAGATTGTTTTACTACTACTCGTGATTCATGATTTACTAAATCGATTCTCAAAGGCTGAGGTTTATCAGACTCGAAACCATAGTTGAAACTGTTTATCCTTTGATTTATTATATCTAACGAGAATCGTTTTTCAACTTTTATAAAGTGTGTAAATACTTTCGATAGTACTAAGATGATTGATCCACCAGGCATATCATGTATCATATCTACTGATAGGTTCTCTATGATATGGAATTTTGGTAACCGATCAAATACACATTCTTCGACAACTCCTGTTATTTGCGGTAATTTACGACTAACATCAAATTCATAGTTTTGGCGGTTTCTCAATAATGTAGTGTCTTCTTCGACCAAAATTTTACATTGATCTTTGGTAGCATAACAAATGCGACAATATCTGTTCGCCATAAAGCTTTCTACAAACTCGCAACAATAATTTAAACCTTTATTATCGCCTAAAATTAGTCCACAATCCAAAAAAATATGTCGTTCTTGTCCTTTAACATTTACTGTTAATCCAGTGGTACTTAGATAATTTAAATCTTTAATAGTAGGTCGAAATGCGGCCTCATTACCAACTTTTTTTTATCCTTAGTATAGATAATACTAACTAAAAAAACATTGCCCGTTTTCGAAACAAGGCTTGGTGGAATGACAGGACAAAAAGCATATTAACCCATGCATTCTTGGTTACCTTTATGGCTTCCAAATCCATTTCTAGTTTCAAAATGTTGACACATTTGTTTCTTGATTAAGAAAAAATTTCTCAGGCCTGATAAAATGACTTTCGTTTTCGAATACTTGAAATGCTCGATATTCAGTAGTAAAATCTTTGAATATATTTTTATTCTTTTGAAAGATGTTAAATATACCTTGCTTTGCCTGCTCATCAGAAAAACTTGTCAAGGCATTGGAAATTTCTCTCTGTAGGTGAGGCATGAAAGTAGAATCTAGGAATTCATTAAACATACAAATCAATTGTTGAACTTCTGATCGTGGAACTGCTGAGTGAGAATATAGCTTTAAAGTGAAATTTAAAAGCTCTGTATGTAATGCCTCAGACATTTTGATAGTGTATGTTACAAATGTACACTTTTTCACTTATGGATAATTTAACATTGACTTATCAAATAATCTCACTATACAGATGCTACGAGATGCACTACAGATGCTCGTAAACTAAATATACAGTCTTGGGTTTCGACGATAAAAACTTTTATCTACAACACGTATATGTATAATGTTAAAGCAACATGTTTTGAACTCAATAGTTCTTTGAAAGCTATTTGTAATCATAATATTGAATTGTATATTACCGAGATTTAGCGGTAAACCTACTCAGACTGATCGACATCGTTATAGTTTTCAACTTCATAAGTGAATTTAGACAAATCTTTTATAAGATGCAAAATAGGCTTCTTGAAGCGAGCACATTCGATTTCAAACATATAATGCTGAATGAAATCCCAAACATTCGAGCTGTACCCCACAAAATTATTACCAGTTGCTAAAATGTTTTTGAAACAAATATCTACATGTTTCAAAAACATTTGCGTCCATGAGACTATCGCATGGGTACAATACATTGTAACAATTTGCAAAACAAGTGCAACTGTCTATTTCTCCACAGATAACAGCTATTGGTAGTTTTTGTTCTTTGTTAACTTCACAAAATTGTTCAATTAACTTTCCCTGTGCACTAATCTCGTCAACGTTCTGAAAAATATATTCAAAATTATCAAGCTTATGGAATAATAAATGTACAATCGAAATGTTCTAAATGTAAATCTCATACCTCTACTTGAACAACAAATGTTTTGTAAGCCAAAGAAATGTCTGTTCCTTTTGGTTTTCTTTTTCCCATGAAGTTAATCAAAAGATGAGGCAGAACCAATGTAGCTAAATTTTGTTCAGCATCTACATGCACAATGAGTTTGCATTTCAGGATAATTTCATACATGACGTATACTATGATAACATAACAGAAAAACTACTTACGTGCGTTATTTCTCACCTTATGTTCATTATTTTTGATGAAATGAAAAATATCTTTCTTATTTTTGGCAAGTCTTATTATTTGTTTTGCAACTGAGGGCCATTTATTAGTAAACAGCGAACTCTTATTTGGATATATTCTATCAAAATCAATATGAAACTGAAACATTTAATAATTGAAGATTATTTTTCAATTCTCTCCTATTAATAGAAATATTGAGAGATATTTACCAGTTTGAAACCTGTCCCAAGTCGGAGAGCTGGAAATACAGAAAAAATTTCCTCGAGGGACTTTTTTTCACATTCTCTTCTTCTTACCAGATATGTTCTGTCCCATAGAAGAATATAATTGTCATCAATATTTGTTATGGGAAGTTTCAAATTTTCCAAATCTAGGTCTTGAGTCTCTGAAGAATAGTATAAATATTAATGTTGTTATTAGTGAAGTAGAAACAATCTTATATCATTTGATTATAATCAATACCAATCTGATGTACAGTAGAAACACCACTTGATCTTCTTTTCTTAGTCGTGTAACCTAAAGCGATAACTATTGCATGAGCTCTTTTCCATTTTTCATACAGTGTACCAGATTGACCTTTTTTCTTTGTAGGTGTAACAATACTCTCTTGATAATAATCGTTTGCATCTTCACCTTTGAAAACCTTAGCGATACTTTTAGATGAGCTCTGGAACAATGTTTGTTGGAAGCTAGAATAGAACATTAATGATGATAAGGAGGTATTCAAATGTTGAGTATTATTCACTGATAATATTTAAGTATTTTTCAACCTACTCATAGTGGTTTTGTTCAAAATAATGATCTACAATAAAATCACACAATTTGAATCGATCAAACAGTTGGGGTTTTCCTTGATTTGCCTGATCATATTCGTAGCAATGAATAAACTTTCTACCAGTCCAGTTTTTATTCAGTATATCTAGAATAATTTTTTCATCGACTTCATCTGTTGAATTTTTTAGTATCAGACGTGAATTTACATGTAGCTCAGATATATAGAATCAAAAAGTATTTGAAATTTATCCAATCATAATATTCAAATGTGAATTGAACGATACCCTGTATTATAATTACTTCAATCTTACGTCGACAGCAACATTCTCATGAACATTGCAGGTATCTTCCCTGCAGCTCATCGTGTTTGTGAGATCTTTGAGTATTATACGATCCGAACTCTTTTTTCATTATTTTGTATACTAGCTGTACTGCAATAATAATAGTTCACGTAATCCAATGTAAAGAGCAACAGATGAAGTTTCCTAACCGTCAATGAATATCTAACCTCAAAATCGCACACTATTCAAAATGCCCTTTCGGTATATTCACATAAAAATAACAAACTTTGATGATCGATAATTGCAGAATACTTGCTTTCTATCCACTCTACCGACTTCAGGATTGCTGCATGGGGATAAACCGAATCACAAACGAATACCCAGCATATACAGTTTAGCAGTATAATGCAAACGGTCGACTGACGAGTCGGCGGGAAGTATATGATATATATGTAAACATGTATGTGTATGTATATATATATATGATCTCGCTGACGCAAACTGGCAACGCTGCGCTCGGCGCTCGGCCAGAGCCGATCGGTGGGGCTGAGAAAGCCCCACCGGTGAAGCTTTCATAGCCACGCGCCGGTGAGGCTTTGTACTCCTTGCGAAGTGAGACTATCATAGTCTCACTTTTTTCTGAGTGTACCAATTGAGAAGTGTTATCCATCAATGATCTAGTTGCTTCAATAGGGTCACCAAGTGATATGCCAACCTGTTGACTCCCATGTAATGGAGTTCCCCAGCAATATTGTGTGTGTATGCGTGCGCGCGTGTGTGTGTGTGCGTGCGTGTGTGTGAGTGCAAATTTCGCTGTTACCAATCGATAGAGCTGATGAAACGCATCCATTTTACGTCGTAGAAAATCCGAATATTTGTATGCGTGGGCATGAAATTCATGATTCGAAATTGTTGTTGTCTCTTGTGATGGGGAGACCATTGAATAAACTATGAAACAGTTGTATAATAGTTGTGAATTTGGGTCTGACTAATCAACATATCTGTTCACAATACATGAAAAAATTTATTCATTCCAATCAATAACCGATGATTCGTTGTAAAGAAATATGAAACTATGCAATTATCTATTTCAAAATCGTCAAATTGAACCATCGGATGAAACTATGATGAATAACCAATTATTAAAGAACGGTATGGTGCCAATGCGAGCATGACCACTCGATAAATTTTTAGTTTGCTTTAAGGGGTTACATACATCTTAGAATTAATAATTATTGGACAACAGAAAAAAATAAATATTTCAAAGTTTTTTTTTTAAATGTTTCTTTCAAGAATCTGTTCACTAATTTAAAACTTTTCCACAAAAAATACATCCCAAAAGTGCATTGGAATATTTTATATAGCAATATATTTGTATTAACCCTAATATCACACTTGTCGTAAGATCCAGAAAGCGGAGGTCCACGTAGACCACTTTTGCAAAATAGATTATGTTTCTGACATAAATACTCATTTCCGGAACCTCAATCACCAAGATCTGATCAATTCTGACCACCTAAGTCTGTAGGTTTATCAAATACAATAATGAAAAATCAAGAAAACAGCTATTTCACTGGTTTGGCCACTCGCTTATGGGGTCAGCTTGATTGGATCTTGGCGACTGAGGTTCCGGATATGAGTATTGATGTCACCAACATAATCCACTTTACAATAGTTGTATTTACTATTGAGAAAAACACATTTTAAAGTTTAATTTTATGAACAAATCACTGTCACTTATGATATCAAATAACTTCACAACTGAAATTGCTCCTTAGTATGCCCCTGCTTGATAGGAGTGATCAGACACTCCATGCTTGAGTCTTCTTCTCAGCGTGCGAGCTTGGAGAGTTGATGCCTCCACTCAACTATCCATTACACGAATCCTAGTTTCATTCTTCTTGGCAGAATAGAGACTAGCACTCGTACCAGGAATAATGTCTAATGCACTCATCACATCTAGAATAACATTAGCACCATCATTGAAACTTGCCACTGGGGAACTTCTATTTTTTTTCTTCTGTGTTGACATAGCTTTCGAAACAAAAAAATGAAATCATGAATAAATTTTTGTCTTCAATATTTATTCAAATAATTATGAATTCAAACAGATACTTACTACTAATGACTCAGCAACATAAACTGTTCTCTTCTATGTTAATATTTTGAAAAAATGGGAGGTTAACCCCAAAATAGCCGGTAGTTGATAATCAAAACTAACTTGAGAGTAAGGGCTATTCCACACTCATGGTCCAGTTTCACACATGAATCTTTAAGGTCTGTTCACATAAAGTATTGTCATTCTTACACTAAAAATGGCAGCACATATCGTTTTGACCGAAAATAGTCAAGACGTTGCCGCGGGAAACACAAAACATTGACACTCGAGTCATCTATTGCGAATTATATTAAATAAATGTTCTAAGCTCATGCTTTGTGATAATTTGAATCATGATTGGCAATAGGTAGAAAATTTTTTTTTATAGTTTAATATCGATTTTTTTTGATAATTAAGCATTATAAAATTGATATAAAATAT
Source organism: Aphelinus atriplicis (assembly GCA_020882685.1). Classification (NCBI taxonomy): domain Eukaryota; kingdom Metazoa; phylum Arthropoda; class Insecta; order Hymenoptera; family Aphelinidae; genus Aphelinus; species Aphelinus atriplicis. Next base: position 277,362 of record JAJGQD010000036.1, read on the forward strand.
TTTTCTGCAGAGAAAAAATTAAATCAACGTTATTAAAAATCATTTTTTTTGGCCGATTTTGCCTCAAAACATGACTTGAGTTAATCTCGCATAACTTTTTAAGGACGCCGAATTTTTGAAAACGGGTTTCGGCATTCGAAAGAGGAGATCCAAATACATGAAAAACATGGAAAAATTGATTTTTTTTAATTTTAAGGTGTATGTAACCCCTTAATATATAACACTAGATATCTGGATATCCGTCAAAAAAGAGTATTAATCCATCGACATTATGAAACCAAAGAAAATCAGTGGAGAAATCGACATATCAGGAAATAGATATTATAGGTTGGACTGCATGCGCTTATATATTCCATATTAAAATCTTCGAGGAAATCGATGCATGAGTGTTGAAAACGGGAGAAGAAACGTTACGTCTTATATCAGAACTTGTATAAAGTTTTCATAGGTATCTGCAGAACTGTTGAAAAAGCCATGAAATAACGATGCCATGCGGGTTTGACCAATCGACAGGACATCGGAAGGACTTTCATATTCCACTGTCGAAACATTAAAAAATGGACCAAGTGTTCCAAAATTATTGGAAAAATCATTAAAAGATTTTATGAGGATAATTCTGGTATTACCAAGTGATGAAGTTGATTGAGCACTTTCTTATTCGACCATGAAGAATAGGAAAAAAATGTATGCTCGGGCGTGGCTTTCACGAAAGAAATTGGCATTTTAAATTGAAATAATGAGATCGTGGGAAATATCCATGAAATTATAGTATTATTGAATTGTGAATAACCAATCGATATTTTATTCAAAGGGCTCTCAGATTGATGCGTGAGTGTTGAAAATGGGATAATCGAAGACGTGTTTTCATAGGTATTAGATTAGATTAGATTAGATTAGATTAGATTAGATTAGATTAATTTATTTCCTGTACATTATGTTGTACAATGTATCCAGTAATACATATAAATACTTATATCTAGCTGAACAATATGAATTAGCTTAACTCCATTATATTTATTTGAGGTAGATTGAAAGATTCAAGAGCAGAGCAAGCACGGTCGCAGGCAAGGAGGTGGAGAAATAAAAGTTTTTCAAAAACAGGGAGGGATGAGGCGTTAGTTATTACAGCGGGGAGTGAATTCCAGAGATAAGTTGCACTGACATGAAACGCCCTCCGGAGGAAATCCTGGTGGTAGCTGGGGATAACAAGCTGCGGCCGATAGCCACCCCTACAGGGACGAGTACTGGTATTCATGAGAAAATACTCTGCGAGATACGACGGGCTGCCATACCTGAGATTCTTAAACACTATACAGGCCATGAAGTAGCTACGCCGAGTACATGTCATAAGCCAGTTTAGCTCCTCCCTGTAGGGAGAGCTATGCTCACGCCTTCAATGATGGAGAAGAAGAGCGACTTGATGAGGTGGCACCTGAGCTGATGGTTCGTACTCCTCCGGAATTTATGTAAGCGGTACATGAGAGCATGGGATCTGGCACTGCAGATCGAGGCAACATGCTCCCTCCATGAGAAGGTAGAAACGAGGATCACCCCCAAGCCCTTCACCGAGGACTCAAGTTTAATAGGCGATCCATTAATGACGAGTCGGTCCGATGCCTCCGCAGGCTGTCGAGCAATGAAAGGCTCACTTTCGAAAACAATAGCCTTGGTTTTTGACGCATTCAGGACAAGTTTATTTATCAGGGCCCACTGAACGTTCCTGGCAGTGACCTCGCCCAGCATGTCAAGCGTTCATAATAAGTCATTGAGGTGACAGTGCATGTAGATTTGGAGGACGTCAGCGTACGGTAAGTAGTGCACATCGGGTCCAAAGCATAGTGAAATATCACCGATGTAGAGGACAAACAGTAGAGGGCCCAAGGCAGAACCCTGGTGTACTCCCTTACTGAGACCACAAAAACCAGTGAATATTCCATCCTCACGCTTAACACACTGCTCTCTTCCCGTTAGATATGAGGCAATCCACTTTAGTGAGTCCATTGAAAAACCAAGTTTTGTGAATTCGCGCAGCTGCGTGGAATGGCAGACCGTGTCGAATGCCTAGCTAAAATCGAACAGGAGTAGAGCAGTCAGCCTTTTCGTGTCTTTGGCCCGACGGACATCGTCAGTCAGTCTGAGTAAGGCAGTCTGCGTGCTGTTAAACCTTGTTGACGGGCTTTAAACCCCGTTTAAAGCCCGTCTGACGCCCATCCAGTAGTCCTTCCGATTCAACAAAGGCACTGATTTGGTTGAAAGCAAGTATCTCCAGGACTTTGGAGAGAAAATTAAGCAGAGAGATAGGGCGGAAATCACCAAGACAACTGGGAGAGGGGATCTTGTTAAGGGCAAGGACTATAGCTTTTTCTAGCAGGAGGGAAAGTGTGATTGAGCAAGGGAGGAGTATAAAACATCCACTAGGATGGCAGCTATGACAGGGAGTGTCTTGGAGATGAAGTTTTGAGGAAGGCCATCAGTTCCCACAGACTGCGAGTGGCCCGACCTATGGCCAGTTTCACTTCGTTTACTGTGACGTTCACAAAGTAAAATTTGGGATTACAGGTTGGTTCACCGTGCAGGAGGTTAAGTGTGTCATCCAGGTTGGGGCCAGGGGATCAGTGGCAATCCTAGCAAAGTGAGAGTTGATCTCCTCCTCATCAAATCCCCCAAGGTTGTTAGTAGATTCAGGAACCAGTCCCAGATGTCTGAGTTCTCTCCATATCTCCTTACTATCAGACAGGCCTACAAGTCTGCGCTTGAAAAAATTGAGCTTGGCATTTTTGGTGTTTTCATAGAGAAGGTCACGAGCAGCTCTATAGGCGTGTAGGTCTGTGTCAAGTCTGGTTCCCTTGAAGCGTCTGTAGAGTCTAGTCTTGTTGTACTCAAGGCCATCCAGGCGACTGTCGTACCATGGTTATTTTTTGCTGTTGACTTTCAAGATTCGGGGTGGGGCAAATTTATCAGCAGCTGCCTGGAGTTGTACATAGAGCTGGTCAACGTCAGTTTCAGTAGTGCGGGCCTCACCCTCAAGCCACGTCCAGTCACGTCCGGTGAGAAAGTCACAGAGTTCTTCAGGCTTGATTGCTCTGAAGTTTCTGTAAGTGAACGTCCGTTTCTCAGGCCTTCTCACCTTCAAGTTGATGGTCGCAGTAATGAGGTTATGGCCGCCAGTGAAAGGTGTCTGTTTTCCAGCAATCTATTACAGTGTCCAAACCATCAACTACGCAGAGGTCGAGCCAGGTATCAGCATCGGCACGGTGAAAAGTAGCACCATGGAGCACAAGACGGAGCGATTTGTAGGAATCGCTCCGTCGAACAAGTCCAACAGCTGATTTGCGTTGAAGTCACCTAGCAGTACCTTAGTGCTATAGTCTGGTAAGTGAATAGTGAGCTTGGGGATGAGGTCGGTCCCACCCTTGAAGGGAGCATGAGGCGGCCTATATACCACACCAGCAAAGAAAGTGTCATACCTAGAATTTATTTCACAAAAGAGGAACTCCGGCAGAGCCCTGCCATCAGCCCAGTCATGTGTAGTGGTACAGAGTACCGTCGCGGTTAGGGTGCGATGGACATACATCGCTAAACCCCCGCCCTTCGTATTCCGATCATGTCTGATGAGAGAATAGCCCTCCAAGGTGACGTCAGGGTCATTATTCAGAATATAAGGACCAAGTTTAGTTTCGGACACGGCTATGAGGCGAATGAGAGGTTGTGCCAGCAGAAAGGGCCTGATGTCCTGAATGTGCGCTCTGATCGAATTAGCATCGAGGTGGCAGACTCTCAGGTTGTCCACAGCACCCGCAGGTCCCGCCCGAGTAGAATATGGCAGTGCACGCAGATTAGGTACAGCAGAGATGAAGGAGCAAGTGAGAGAGAGGTTGCACTGTTCTTGTACAGTAGACTTACTTGGAATTACAGCGCCGGACGGGCTAAAAAATTGTCTACATCCTCCGGAGAGCCGATGAGTACCGGCGCCACCCCCCTTCGTCTAACGAAAATCTTGCCATCCATGTGAAGTACAGCTGGCCTAGACACGAGATTACGCGTTTTGGGGCTCTTAGTCTGATGGAGCTTGAACACATGAGATGGAAGGAATTCGTTGACGTTGATGAAGTCTGGGGGATGGAGTGATCTGGCACCAGCACCCCAGAGTAATGCAGGGTCCATTGTTGTAGTGTGGGACCTTGCGCAAGCTAATTTTACTCTTGATAATCACACCGACAAGAGCAGGGGAAATCAGAGTCACAACGATCGATGTAGGGGTTGAGGGTGTTGAAGTGAAGTGGTAGCTCCCGCTGAAGCTCCAGCAGTTGCGGAGATGGTAGGGATTGTTGATGATGGGTCAGGGCGATTAAAAGAGCCACGCGGCCTAAGTAGCCGCGCAGACACGATATCATGCTGTTCAGGCTCGTCATAGATTGTACGCAGTGCAGCGAAGGCCAACTTACGCAAGTCGGTGGTGGGGTCTGGAGAGAGTCCAGTTAGTATAATATCGGCTGAGACTGATTTGGCCGCCACAGAGAGCGATTGAACCTTCGGCGCGAGTGCGGCATTCATAGAGTGGAGCTGTTGAAAGCGAGCTTCTTCAGCAGGGGCGGCCTGCGTAGAGCAAGCTTGGATGTGAGCATCGAATTTACGCACCAGTGCGTCATGCTGTTCAGCAAGCGACGCTACACCGGACTTGACCCGCTCAACCCTCCCAACCTATGAGGGGATGTCATCCAGTACCGCAAGCTTGGTGGTAAGAGCATCAAACCTGGCGTTGAGACCAGAGCTGATACCATCTATTCTGCTTAAGAGCATGGAGACAGCGTCCCCCATCGACGAAGAGGTCGAGAGGTACGAGTCCGTGCACCCAGAGTTGGCAGAGGCAGGACGCAAGACCCGGGGGGGGGGAGGTTAGAACGCGCCGATTTACCACGCGGCTCCAGGAATGCCCGCAAGTTGGTCTCGCTCAGCGTCGCATCCTCGTCATTAATTCGAGTCTCAGTAAGGCCCCCACACTTGGAGTGGTACGACCCGCGACACATCATGCAGCAATACACGTAGACATTTGCTCTGGCAGGCTGTTTACAGCGCACACAAGTCGCACCCTCCAGTGGTGGAGCCGCCCTGACACGCTTCAGTTTGTTGGTTTGAGCCATGATGTCTGAGGATGGACAGACACGAAGAAAAAACAGTTAGGCGAAAAAGCGAGAGGGATGTAGCGCGACTGCAGAGTAGGCCGTATGCCGAGCCGGGAAAATGCTGTGCTCAACCGCAGCAATGTAGAAAAGGCCGGTCGCAACGCGGGAGCAGCGAGAAACAGAGCGAGGGAGTGGGCTGAGTGGGGCGCGCGCCAGATAATCATTAAAAGGGTTCCCATATACCATTGTGAATATTTCGTTAAAATAGATGGTGGGCGTGACATGAGAAGAAAAACCTTCTTCCCCTGTATCCCGTGAATCATTGGAAAAAACTGTAAATTGATGTCTAGATGAAAATTTAATGGGACAAATTGATAGAGCTGCGGGGATCCTTTCATCTACTATCGTGAAAATAACAAAAATTTTGATGCGTGTCAATAAGATTTGCGAAAGAGATTTGATGTTCTCAAGTATTATAGGGAAGTCGTGGAAAAAAACACGAACTAATGGTATGATGCAAATTTGAGTCGGGCCAATTGATAGATCATTGGAGGGGTTTTCATATTCCGTGGGAAAAATTTTAAAAAATTGATGAGTGGATGTGTTATTTTTGAAAGAAATATGGTGTTCTCATGTGTAATGGGGATATCGTAGGATTGTAAAAAAACCAGGAGATTATGGCTTGGAGCAATTTCAAGTTTGACCAATCGAATGATCATTTGAAGCGTTTCCATTTTTCATGGTAAAAATTTCGAAAAAATTAATTCCTCGGCGTGAAGTGCAATACATATTCATTATATTTATATTTGTCAAAGAGATTTAATGTTTTTTGGCTATATTCCTTGCTCAAAATTTTAGAGAAAATGATGCGTGGTCATGAAATATGATGAATTATTTTAAATTATACGAAATCATTATTTTTCGCATGAAATCTCTTTGAGAAAGCATACTGGGTTGAATTTTCGATGAAGTATTCGAGTTTCGTTATGATTATAATTTTTTAAAAAGAGGTTAAGCTACTCAATGTTTGCCATTCTACTTTAGTTAAAAATGTTGCCCGACTCTCATGACGAGGACGTATTGGTGAGGTGCATATCCAAAAGCGGATTTATGTTCACCTATGGATATAGTCATTACAATCGATATGTATGCATTCTTCCAAAATGTTTAGTTTCGAAATCCCATGAAATACTCGAGCGAGCGAGAGACTATTGTTTGTGTATGTATATGTGTGTCAAAAGAGCAATGTATCAAAAGAGCAGTGTATCAAAAGAGCAATCCACTTCATCCTAGTGATTTTATTTATCCTCATTCCAAATAGACCCTCAAAGGAATTATAGAGGGTGCACACTACAATATTAATATGCAACAATATTTTTTCTTATTTCATGTTGTACTTGAATAATTGAGAGAGCAAATGTTTTTTCTTCAATTCTATTCATTATTTGTGAGAGAGAGTATGATCTTTTTGCAACCATACGTTTCAATTTTCTCAAAAAACTTTCAAAGGGATATGCACTATAAAAGTCTGAAGGACCAAAGTTTAAAATATCATCAGATACATGAAGCAAATTATGAACATTATAAGTTTTGTTCTCATTCCCGGAAAGAGTCTTCATAACTTCTACAAAAACATAATAAAGTTTCTTGGCTGAAGCGTTTATTTGTTCTACACTGAGCCTGATCACTTAGGATTTTAGTTGCACACTTACGCATATTGAAATGGCGTATTTGTTTTTCATTCAAATACTGAACATATATTATTCGACCAGTATAATTCAAAAGCAATCTAAATTCTTTACACTTGAAATATTGGAGATCTTGAAAGGAACGAGTACAATGTATTTAGCATCCATATCAGAGTCAATTTGTATAGCTAACTCGTCTCCTCCCTACTGATTATAGGATTTATTATGAGCAACTTTTTGAGCAACATCAAGAAATAGATGTATAGGGTCGGATGGTAGTTGTTTTGTGATACTTATACCAATATCTTCCAAGGTTGACCTTTCATTAGTATATCTGGACGGTAAGTTGAAGCGATACATTTCATCGGTTCTCAATGGAGAACTCATCTCAAGAAAGAGTCTACGATGATTTACAGTCATACCTTCTTGAATACACTTTCCACAGCGACTATTATGTGCCAAAGAGACACATATAAAATTGCGAGCGACACTTTGGTGTGTCAGATGCTAAAACTTGGATTTCATTTGATTTTGGGATTCTTAAAATAGTGCGTACATCTGGGGGAATACTTTTCAACTGCAAAATATGTTTCAGACTTTTTAAAATGCTGTTTACTGCATTTTTACAAACGTTATGTTCATTATTCCAAGTACACAAAAATTTTGAAGAAGTTTTTCTCTATTTTCTTCATCAACTTTTGATAAGATATTTAGGGAATAATCTGATTGATTATGTCTTTGCAAACCAGAATCTACTTGAAAAACTTGATTGATTTCAAGTGTTTTGTTAGTTTCATTCGTATTAATTGACGGAGAAGACAGTGGAAACACTTTTGGAGTAACATTAATTATATCATGATTACACAGCTCCACAAAAAGAAACAATTGAACCAGAAACTGGACCACCCTACTTCTATGTATTTTTGGCTGCTGAATCCGAATCCGAGGTTCGTTTAGCTTCATCACTTCTGCGTTTAGCCATAACCTCAAAAATATGGTGGACGACATATCGATGAAATCAATATTTTGAAAAACAAAAAACCCTATTGCATTCTACATAAAAAAATAAAAGAAAACTGTCCTCAGCAATTTTTGGATTTGTCACATAGTTTTTGAGTAAAAAGTTCAGAAAGTTTGACGGCAAGTGGGCCAGATTCAAAATTCATAATTTCATAAATTTTTTTACTTGTAAACTATACGACAAATTGAAAAAACACCAGGAACAGTTTCTATCTAGTTTTTTACATAAAATTTAAAATAATTTTCTGTTCTGCAAAATGATGATTTTTTTTGAGTTTATGTCTAAACGCAAAGGTGTTGGAGCTAAATGAACCTCGGATTCGGATTCAGCAGACAAAAATACATAGAAGTAGGATGGTCCAGTCTCTGTTTCAATTTTTTTTGTGGAGCTATGTTATTATTACTATTATTATTACTATTTTGATTGTCACATATCAATCTTAATAAATCTTTCTCGCGTGATTTGAACAGTCGTTACTTCTTCTGTTGTATTTTGAGGTTAGAAAATGGGACTGTTCTTTCCATGGTTATCATTTTCCAGGGCAATGATGGGTGTGATTGATCATATAAATATTGTTGGTTTACACTTGATACTTAGTTTATTGCAGATGACGACGGCTGCACCCAGAATTTCCACAAACACATCAAACCTCCAACGCTCCAGCACTTACTCAGCGCGTTCTCGTAACGGTGCATACTGCACAAGTTAATTTCTATCGCGACATCGTTATCGGTACGATAACGGAGCAACATAATAACGAGATGTGTTTTTTAAGACATCCCGCCAATCGTCTGTCTTTGTTGCGATATCGTGGAGATGGTATTTTCAAATATATCGCAGAAAAGTAATCTTAGAGACATCTTAGCGACATATCATAAAGATACCGTAAAAACGATATATCGAGAGTGTCGCTGTCTCGGGAGTGTTTACTGGGTAGTTACACTTGGAATGATTTTCAGAATTGTACTGTTATGACTCAGCCTTGTCCCGCCCATTCTTTTTGAATTTTAGAATGACACGAGCCGCATCGCACGTTCGCGATGCCCATTTTCTCAAATCGACTTTTAAAGAAAGATCTAACTCAGATTTTACATTATAGGAAAATCTATCTCAGGTTTAATTTTATTTTGCGGCGTTTTTTCGAGTTCGGAGTTGATGCGGTACGCGCGCACTTGAGTGCGATTGCTTATGTGCGTGTGTGTGTATGTAAATATGTGTGTATGTGTGTGTAAGGACACATCTGAATGTAATATGCCAACTTAACTATTTACGTTAAACAGTTTTTGCCTCGATGGTTTCTCGTAGAAATTTGTATACATGTGTTTTTGAGGTCGCTAATAACGAATCCCTCCTCAAATTTTGAAAATTAAAATTAGAGCCTCTAAGATCACCTGACAAAATTTTGGAAAAAATTTGAATTTTTTTAAGAATCGGTATTCATGGGTTTTTGAGGTCGCTGATTACGAATACGGCCTCAGATTTTGAAAATTCAAATTAGAGCCTCTAAGATCACTTGATATTTGGAAAAATTGAACTTTGTTGAAAATTGGTATACATGGATTGTTGAGGTCGCTGATCACGAATCAAAACAAAAATTTTGACTATTGGTCTCTTTTGATGCAATAAGTAAAAAACGATTGATAGAAACAACTGATCAGTCTGTCAACTCAACAGAAAAAGTGATAATTCCAATTCTATATCTTCTACAAAGGAACTTCAAATATATGAATATAATTATGTATGGAATACCCACACGTATGCATTCGTGTAGCACATGAACTCCGATTTCGCGAAAAAACTACAAGAAATAAAATTACAAAAGAAGCGGCTCCTATGAAGTTGAATGTGAAACGACTCCATATTCAGGGAACTTTTGAAATGGTTCAGGATCCAGTATTAAAATCGAGTATCTTATCAAATTTGCGGTCCGCAGTCTTAGAGGTTACAATTTGAATTTTGAAAAATCAAATTATTATATACAAATACAAACGTTATACCGAGTTCATGAACATATCATACGGTAGCAGGAACGTAGATACGTGGTATAGAGTTTTTTAGGGCTGTACGCCATCTGGTGGTACTGGTAGCCTTATTATCGGCACCGCATCTTTTCGGTACTAGATTTCATGGTAGAAACCACTGTCCGTGTATCGACTCGTCAGGCGATGGCACTAGCGAGCCACTGGATGAGGAATAGCTTATACTTGGATGAAGCATCGCAATCTCAATTTTATGTACATCCATTGAATCGCATAGCTAGACTAGCAATGTTATTATGAAACTAATGACAGGATCACGTGTTTTTCTGATAAAAATCACCTGTGTTTCTCCTTTTTACAATTCCACAGTTCAACAATTTATTTATACAACATTAACACTTATTAATTAAAAAAAAATTACACCTGAAGTCGTAAAATCTAATAAGAAATCATTTTAATCGATTCTAGAAGAAAAAACAATGAAGAATGGTGGAATACATTTTTTGGATTCCACGTTTACGCTGCATTCTTGGTTTTCGGGGACGAGGTGATCGAGGGAAATCTCGGAGCCCGCAGATCGACTTCTCGGTGACATAGGGATGTGGTTGAGGTATATTGAGATAGAGAGGGAATGGAAGGTACGAGCTTGCGGGCGCGAGAATAATTGAGTATGAAATTAGAATAATATCTGAGTAGGGTGGGCACGACGCGGTGCGGGTCACACGACGAGCTTAGCCGATAGCGTGGCTAGCTCGCGGACGTAGTTGCGTAAATACTTGCTATAGGCGTCGCGCAGTCATGCCGCGCACATTGACATTATTTATAGTACTTGTACGTAGTATGACAGTCGTCATCAGTCCCAGCCTGGCGCGCGAGCACCAAATCATGCTGTTTTCAACTCGTCCCAACGATACTAATATGCACCTGGCAAATAATTTCCATGAGCTGTTCCGATGTGATTTTCCCTCAGCTTTCCAATGGTAATATTAGTTTTCCATTTTCATGCCGGAAAATATATTTTATAGAGAGTAATCTAAATAATCTTTTTGAAAGATGAAACATGCAAGAGAGAGCAGAGACAAAGCAGAGACAAAAGAAAATGCATGTATAAAGACTTGGAATAGCAAGGAAAACTTGAAAGGAGAACTAAATCAATCAGTTTCCATCTTACACAATAATTGAAATATTCTTCTTTCAATTTTCCTAAAAATTATCACTCTACGACTCTTCCGAGCTTGGGAAACTTTACTCCAATATTGACATTTTCTTATAAATTGATGCTTTTTTGCAAAAGATATGAAAGTGCCGGGTCTGGAAAAAATCACACTATCTATTAATCTCTTAACAGTTTCTTTCCGTGTATATTGACATGAATTAAAAATGAATTCAAAAATACTCGAAAAATAGAACTTATTTTTTTTAGAACAAATGCAAAAAACCTTGTTTTTGCACGATCATGAATTTTTTAATAAGTTTCCCCACCGAAATCTAGGCAACATATATGTTCGGATCTATATAAAACACTTATTATGCAATTAGATTCTAAAATCAGTCGTTGGTGAGAGTCCAGAAAACGAGAGTATTTAGGTCTAATTTTTCTGTGCGATATATGAATCGTGCACGCACGCATACACACTATAGGTGTGCGAGGGCCCGAAAATTCGAATCGTGCCATGTCGGGCTTTTCCATCGGACTTTTATCGGGGGCCAAAACTTTTCGGACTACTAGAAGTTCTACTTAGCTACCCGAGATTTTCGAGCAACCTGCAAGCTCGTATAGTTTAGACGCCGAATATTTCAGGTACCTAGCCCGAACTCTCGGGCAGTCCGGAAATTCTGTCAAGTGAATGAGAAAAAGAAATCCAAAACATTTTTTTTCACATTCTATGGGGTCCCATGAAGTCAATATTTTTCATATTTCTTTTGGGCACCGTAACCAATGCTGCCAAAAGCCCAAAGTTTCTAATTCCCTAATATTAGCCATATTAGAGCTTTTATTGATCTCAACTTATACCCATTAAATAGCCTCTGGGCATAAAAGTGATCAAAACTTTTTTTCTGGAAATAACCTGAAGTTCCAAAAAAAATATACCCAATATTTAGGTTAGGCCCAAATTCTAACTCAAATTCCAACTTCAAGTTATTTACTCATGAAATTGGCTAATATCAACCAATCCAGGAGAACTCTATATATTGGAATTCGTTATAAAATGATGTATTTAGCGATCATACTGTCGTATAAATTGGTTCGTATTAACCAATTTCATGAGTAATAAACTTAGAGTTGGAACTGCTGACTTGCTGAGTTAACATGAATTAACTCTCATATTGATGAGTTCAAAATGTTAAGATGTGAATACTTATAGTGCTGTTTATAGTTTCAGTCCAACAGATCATAAACTAGTTACATGCAGTGATGATGGTACTGTTCGCATTTGGGATTTTTCGCGTTGTCATGAAGAACGTATTCTCAGAGGTATAATTCATACCATAGTATCATCAATAAATGGGATAATGAAACAATAATTAATTTACGTATGTTACATAGGCCATGGAGCTGACGTAAAATGTGTGCACTGGCATCCGCAAAAGAGTTTAGTCATATCTGGGAGTAAGGACAATCAACAGCCAGTCAAATTATGGGATCCAAAAAGTGGTCATTCCTTAGCGACTCTTCACGCTCATAAGTCTACTGTTATGGATGTGAAGTGGAATGAAAATGGAAATTGGCTCATCACAGCTTCTCGTGATCACCTACTGAAGCTTTTCGATCTTCGAAATCTCAACCAAGAAGTACAGACTTTCCGGGGTCATAAAAAAGAAGCTTCTAGTGTTGCTTGGCATCCGAATCATGAAGGTTTATTCTGTAGTGGTGGAAGTGATGGATCTATCCTTTTCTGGCACGTAGGGTAAATATAAATTGTTCGTCATTAACTTCTCGGAATTTAAATAGCCAAAGAGTCTATCAACAAAATTACTAAAATATCTGATTGACTTATTCACTCAAATCATCATTATAATATTGTTTTGTGCTATTATTTCTATCTCAATTTCATATTATTTTCTCTAAATTAAAATATTTGCAATAGGGCGGATAAAGAGGTGGGAGCCATCGAACAAGCTCATGATAGTATAGTGTGGACCCTAGCTTGGCACCCACTTGGTCATATACTGTGTTCAGGTAGTAACGATCATACATCGAAATTTTGGACAAGAAATAGACCTGGTGATTTGATGAGAGATAAATATAACCTCAATACCCTACCAGCTGGGGCAGGTGGAATTGATGACCATGAAATTGGTATGTTTTTCTCGTCATTACGTTGTTCATATGATGTTCTATTCATGAGAGTTTTCATACTTATCAATACATCTAGCTGATGAAGCCGCTGTGATTCCGGGGATGGGACCTGAAGATCGGATAAATGCTGAAAGTGATGTTGAAGATAAAAATGGAGAAATTCCAGGATTGGATTTAGAAAACAGTATCGAAGACAATAAGAAGTTGGCTGGTAAGAAAGTACCATATAGCAAACCAATACCTCGTAATTTCCAAGCTCAGTGGAATGAAATGGAAGCTGAAGATACTGAGCAAGTTGATGCTTTGAATGCAATAGTTAATCAGTTGATTGAAACTACTCCTGGTGCTGTACCATTGAATGACGTAACGCCGAATGCGATCATTCTTTATGGGAAAATGATCCCTGTGAAAAGTGAGTTCAATTTTAATAGTTAATTACTGTGTATATATATATATATATATATATATATATATATATATTATATATATATATATATATATATATATATATATATATACTTCCTCATAAAAATCCACTCGGTCTCTATTTTTTTCTCTCCATGCCAAAAGCGTTGAATGAAAATATAATGGAAAATGCGGAAAATGAGACTAGAAGTGATCAGGTGGATGAATAGGAGTAATATGTACCGCTTTCTTTTGATGATATGTAGAAGTATATGTTAACGGGAGTTGTATGCAATGTTCTAGTGGTTATCTGTAATGCTGGGATATGAATCTAATCATACATCTAATATACATGGGAATTCATTTGGTACCATGTCTGCAGTTCATGTGTCTTACCGAAAGAACACCATGAAAGAACACTAAATGTAACTTATGGTAAAAACTATCAATGTATTGACAGGGGAACTGTGCCAAAATAAGGCTATTTACAGCCCCTTTGCAAAATCAGTCGTGAATAGTAGATTCCTTTCTTTCATAGTGATTCAATTTGATGGTTCAAATATGGAGTTTGAGGTGCTTATTGTACATTCAAACATATATTCAGGACGATGAGAATTGACCAAAATTCATTAGGTTTAATATGATCATGATATGACATTCGCATTGGATTAATACGTAAACTTGATGTTACTCTCCTTGATCGATCAATGTATATTTGTTGTGGAAATAAGAACTGCATCTAGAATCAAATTCTAAACAGCTTCGTCATATTTGGCGAATCTTACAAATATGGAAGTTGTGGCAAGAATAATTTCACTCATTCTACAAACAGTTTGTATGATAATTCAATAGGAACATAGCCGGTATCACCAATCAAGCCACTCATGGCAAATGTCAACATTTTCTATCAAGCTCTGTGGATGCCAAAATTTATATAGTATTAGACTGGGAGTGAGTTTTTGAAATCAAAAGGGATACATTGTGGGATACATTGTGGAGGATCCGGTCGTTTCGGATCTATAGCCAGGTAATTCTCCCATAAACGAAGATATCCCTTAAGAAGCCGAGATTTTCCAGATTTCGTGCTTCACCCGATACGGTGGAATTCTTTGTTGTTCAGTTGTGGATCGCTGCATCCGAATCCATAGTCCTAACCCCAGATGAGCTGAATGCTCTAGTCTATTACTCACAACATAAAACTACACAATCCTTGAGCCTAGGAATGTCGGAGGCCTGAATTCATAATCTATAAACATAAAATCCCCTAACCCTAGACCGGGTGAAGGATTACAGACAATTCTGATGCCTGACTTTATAACCTATGATCATGAATCACATTGCCCTTTCAACCCAGACACATTTTCGACTCTATAAGACCAATATCCAAATAGTGTGGGATACGATATCAATGTAGTTTTTCCTCAGCTTTCCGATGAGGACGTAGGTTTTCCGCCCCGGTCCGTAATGCCTCTACGCGTTCGAGCTCGAGTCATCGGGCGGCGCATTTTCTCTTGTTCGCTACTTAATTCCTTGAACCTCTATATTAAAAGCCAGACCGCCGCCGCCACCGCCACCGTGGAAAATTTTGACCCCCAAGTTCTCTCCCTTGGTTGCCCCCCTTGATTTCCCCCTTTAGTTGACCCCATTTTTATCCCTCATTTTTATCCCTTATTTCCATCCCTCATTTTCATCCCTCTCTTTCATCCCTCATTTCCATCCCTTCTTTTATCCCTTATTTTTATCTCTCATTTTTATCCCTCATTTCCATCCCTTTTTTCATCCCTCATTTCTATCCCTTATTTCCATCCCTTTTTTATTCCTCATTTTCATTCCTTTTTTTGATCTCTCATTTTCATCCCTTTTATCCCTTTTTTTATCCCTTGTTTCACCCATTTTTCCACCCTTTTTATCCACCCCTTTTTTCGCCCCTTCTTTCCACACATTATTCCACCTGTTTTCGAATAAATTATTCGTTCCTTAATGAGCTGGGAGTGCACGTTGGTAAACCAAGAGTGTTTGCGTAGGATTAGCGCATTAGGGCTTGACGATTGCTGATCTGCGTTGAAATCACCAAGTATGACCTCGGAGCTATAGTCGTGCATATGCGTCGAGAGGTTTTGGAAGAGGTTAGTTCCCTGCACAAACGGGGCATGAGGGGGCGATAAACCACACCTGTGAAAATAGGATTACCTCCCCTGAGAGTGATCTTGCAGAGGATGTATCCAGGGAAAGTTTCATGCTGTGTCCGGATTTCAGTCGATGTGTAGAGTATCGTAGCGGAAAGCGAGTTATGGATGAACAAACCGACTCCACCTCCAGTGGTTCTGCGATCCCGCCTGAACAGGGTGTAGTCTTCAAGAGCAATGATGTGATCCTCAATGTGGGGGGCCAATTGGTCTCAGTGACAGCTATTACGTGAAAATGGAGGCGAGAGGCCATGAAACTTCTTATCTCTCCAATGTGAGTCCTGATGGAGTTCGCATTGAAGTAGAAGACACGGAGTCCTACTCTCACGGCTATCGTGGCGTAAAGCAAGAAATGATGATGCGAGTTGGTGAATGAGCTGTTAGGAAGTGATTTAGGCGAAGAGATGTGAGGCGGTGAATGTGAATGATCGGTGAGGTGAGAGCGGGACAATGAGTTAATGTAACATGACTGAATTAATTCGAAGAGGATAAAAAAACGTTCAAGGTCAAGCGTCGATGTGATGCGAGTGGCAGTGTCTCCCTTCTTTCTTCTAGCAAAGATGGCTCCTTGATATATGAAAGCAGTGCATTCACCGCCTTGACCATTGTCAAGCTTGGCACATACAGTACGATGGAGTGCATGAGTTTCTTTGGGAAGAAACTCATTGACATTTAGTGGAACATTTAGTCGCTGCCTCGAGCAAATCATTGCTGATGCTAGAAATCAGCACCTTCCCTTTCCCGATTATGGCTCGAATGATGTTTGTAACGTGTACTGGAGAAATAAGAGTGACCACCAGCAATAACCAGCGATATGGAGTAGGCGCCGAGGCGGACTGCTGCGCTACCGATGTCGTGGCACCAGGTGGGTCGCTTGTAGCGACCTGTCGAGGACAAATGTATCGAGCTGTTACCACGTCTGAAGGCAACAGTCCACTGCGTATAGTGACAAGAGTAGCAAAGGCAAGTCTACTGAGATCGGCCCCAGTCTCCACGTTGAGTCCAGTAACAACGACGTCCGCAGAAAGCTCTCTGTGCTGGCTAGTGATTTCATTCAGCTTGTTACAGAGCGAGTTATTGATGCGCTCCAGGTTGCGGATTCTGCAGTCAGTCTCCAAAGCAAAAATCGCAGCAAGCTCTCCAGACTCAAGAGCAGAGCCGCCTGGAGTGACGAGGGAGCAAACACGCTCCTGACCCTCATGGAGTTTAGCCATTGTGGACCCAATGGCGCGCAAACGAGACTCCTGGGACTCGACCCTGGATGCCGTCGCCTCCACATGGCTGACAAGACCTGGGAGGGACTGTATGTCGCACTGGACTTTTGCAATGGAGGCTTCCAAGGAGTCAAGCTTATCAATTTTGTCGACCTTGGCAAGGATGCAGCAAAGGATGTCATTCTGTTGGTCGTTTCTGCAAGATGAGAAGGAGCTGGACCTGGATCGGCCGTCAGTGGAGCCAGCAAAGAACACGTTGTCAGGCGGAATGGGAGTGGTGGACGGTGTGGGGTGACCAGAATCAGAAGCGCCGCGCAGGTCACCACCAG
The DNA here is from genome assembly GCA_020882685.1 of Aphelinus atriplicis. Classification (NCBI taxonomy): domain Eukaryota; kingdom Metazoa; phylum Arthropoda; class Insecta; order Hymenoptera; family Aphelinidae; genus Aphelinus; species Aphelinus atriplicis. The sequence goes on from JAJGQD010000036.1 coordinate 294,608, forward strand.
AGAGTTGTGCAGCTGAGGATGAGGTAACTGCGTGAACAGGAGCACAGTAAGTGCAGTAGCGAACGGGCCTGTCACAAGACTGCACTGTGATGAATGCCATGCAGCATTTATGCCAGCGTTTGGCGCAAAAAGCGCACGGGTTAACGTGCATATTACTGCGCGATGGCTTACTGCACTTAGCGCAGAGCAGCTGGTCCTCCTGCCTCTCCTCACGCCTTGCATCATAATCAGATGGTTTGGCTTTATCGGCTGATTTATCAGTTATTTTCAGTGGAGGGGTCATATCAGGTGCAGCGAGGAGTCTGACAAGGGGACACCACAGTCTTCGAGTCCTGTATTTTTAACAAACCTGTTTTAATGTGCTATATACCACATACGTATAGACCCATTTCAGGGATTTTAACTAATGGGACCTCCTGTTGGAGTTATAGATGTATCAAGTTTCAAAAAATACTGGTATTTCTAGGTTTTTTCACATTTATGACATTGCTCGCTGACTCATCGAGTGAGCTTGCCTAAGCTTGTGTACGCATCGTTCACACTAGAATCAAGAATTCTACATGCTCTCCTACTATCGATAGCATTTTCACTCTTTATCATCATTTAATTTGTCACTAGTTCACATGTTATCTGAAATTCAATAGTATACGATAAATAGATTATTCAGCTACAGTTGTCCAAAACTCATCATCAACATGTCTCACTCATTGTACATTACTCTCAATTGACATGTTCCATCAGCGCACACTTCTCAACATTACAAATAATGGTATGTGATCACACGCATCACTGAATGGTGGTCTACGTGGACCTGAGCTTTTTGGATCTTACGGCGAGTGTGATATGAGGATTAGTTCAAATAGATGGCTTTATAAAATATTCCAAGCCACTTCTTGGATATATTTTCTATGGAAAAGTTACAAACTACTGTATCGATGCTTGGAATAAAATTTTTCTACCCAAGAACTTAAAAAAAAATATTTTTGTCTCCTGCCCAAAAATATTCATTTTAAGGCATATGTACCCCTCAACAGCAGTCAACAGTTTATCAACAACAGTTCCGCAACAACAACTGTGCCACAACAACAATGCACACACACAGCAGCAATAAGAAAGTCAATAAATCCACGATGAGCAGCCAGCACTGGAGCACACCGAACAGCGTCGTGGAGGCAACGAAGGAAGGCAACGGCAAGCAGAGCAAACAGGTTCAGGGTTATAGGTAGCGATCGTTCGAGTAGACTCGACGTACTGACTGACTGACTGACTGACTGACTGACTTCGCGCGCGGCCCTCGCGCGTATTCTTTCTGTTGACCACCCTTAAGGCGGAAGCGGCGATCTTCATTAGCGGGCGCAGAAATCTTAGTGACACCTTGTGAATCTGTGCTCATACAGTAGGAGTATCAAATGTTATGTAATATTGTGTTAGTTATTGCTGTTCAAGAATAAAAATCTTGTACTTTAATCAAATATCATTCATTTTTGATAATAACGTATGCATATATTACTAACAAATATTTTTTCTGTGGGTAAAAAAATTTAATTTTTGTTATCACTGAGAATGAGAATATTGGACGATCCAGACGCCACCAGACATGACTTGATGGAGTCATTCATAGCTTTTTCGGTAGACCGAATTTATGAAAACGGGTATGGACACTTGAAAAAAAAGACCCAAACACATAACAAAAAATGAAGAAAAAAAATTCGAATTTTCCGAAATTCTAAGATGTATGTAATCCTTTGAGGTTATGTGCTGCATGATAAATGGTTGTGCAATTTAATTTTTGCATGTTGTATACATACATATTCTTCAGAGTCAGGGATAGATCAGGAAGTATTATATGATGGGATATCTGAAGATATGTTAAGAATCATATTCAAAGATATTGAATGTGGTTGCAAACATGTATTTTTAAAAAGAATGCATGACTGTATGAAAGCAAGAACCTGTTACAAGATACCTGTTGTTTCTAATGAATTCAGGCCATTAATTTTGCCTGATATTTCTTTTAACAATACTACCGAAGCAAATGTAGATAGATTGAATCCACTTGCACTAGTCATTGCTAACACATCATGTACGTTATAACAATTGAAATTTTATTTTGTTCAATGTTGCAATTGAAAAATATCTTCATTCATTTGTTTTACTCCTGCTTCATGTGATAGCAGTCAGTCAGGAAAAATCATCAATTCATGAAAGTTTGTATTCAAAAATACAGGGAAAGCTTGCTCTAACTATTTTTAATGAAACTGAAAAGATCAACTTCGCTTGATCACAGATAGCAGATAGACAGGAAAGATACTAAGACGACTGCAAACAATAATATACACCCAGCCAGAAAGGATGACCAGAGCAAGCCGTGTTAATATATTCTTATTCGCCTTCTTGTAAATACATTTAAATTGCACAACATAGTCCCGTGATGATCGCGAACGACTGGAATTTAGAAGCACGGGAATAATTAATTTTACAAGAGATTCGACAATTCGATAAGAAATAGTGGATCATTCAGACAATATTATTAACTACATAGTTACGATCTGTTCAATAAATAATACGAGTCAACAAACAAAAAGTCGAACTATAGTCTCAAGCACAACAAACCGCAACGTAGCAAAAATTTTTGAGGGATCGTGCAATCACTTCGTTAACGTAAGCCTAAGCGGAACATAATGTCAAAGCAAAACACCGACACAATGCATGATGAACTCGAAGGAATAGGAAAAAGGTTCAATGATGAAATTAATATTGAGATAGGGGCGCAGGGATATATTCCCGCAAGTGATTCGAAAATGAATATTCCACCACCCACGCCACTAGGGACTCGACCGTACTTGATAATGTCTAGCGAACAAAAGTCTTTTGGAAGAATGTACAAGCGAGAAACAGAGCGCAGTTTTCAGAACACTTATAGTGCAATCGTCTATGGAAGCGAAATGGATGATGGGTACGGGACTTATAGGACTAGACCAACTCGATCACGACAACGAGCGGAATTATTTGAAAACATTTGAAGGAATTGAGTACCTATTATCATGCGAGGAGGAACAGTTAGGAGCAAAGAATTTCAAATTTCTGTAGAAAAGGGGGAAACTAGACGTCGTGAAATTCAGGAGAAACGAGAACAGGAAGATAAGCCAGTTAAAGATTTGTAGAATCGCTAATAGGCGAACAGAATATTGACACAAAATATCGTGAAAAGCTCCAAGAAAATGGCCAGAATCGTGCACGAAAACTAATGCGACCACAACGACGATGACTGTAAACAAGAATATTTAAATAAAGAAACGAATCTGAACAATACCATGGAGACACCAGTCAACTTACACTTTGAACATCGTAATTTTGTTCCAGATTTAGATGCATTCGCGATAAGGAAAGAGAGAAGAGAAGAGATAGCAAAGACGAGAACTGGCTATAGCGAAAAGCACGTCAAGTTGCATGAGGAGCAACCGTATTTGTCAAAGATTAAACGGAAACAAATGTCACAGTTATCGCCGGAGTATGGATACGGAATGTCAGGATTAGCAACAGGTGTCCGGGATAATGGAAATTTCAAGAAAAAGAGGTTTTATACTGGGCTGGCATACCCATCCAAAGTTAAACAGGAACATACATCATACTCAGGCCCGAACCACGAATATGGAAAACAGGAATTACTGACGCAGCAGAATGACCGCGGAAATCGCGGAGGAAATAAATTGGATAAAGAATAGTCATATCTCTCTAAGGATAAACAGAAACTCATATTATTACCGTGTCGGGAAAGCAACTATGAAGAACAATTTCGAAGATGTAACAGCTGGATATAGTCAATTACAGACAGGACAAAATTAACGACAATCAGACATTGTTACCACAAGTTGAAACGGAACAAATAACACATTCAACTCCAAAATGAGAAATTAAAACACAGAGACTGACAATGGATTATCACGATACAGACGGAGTCGAGATCATGATGATACATTCACAAAGATTGAGCGGAAACCCAGTGCAACAGTGCCGAAAAGACGTTCCAACAAAACATGCGAATTATCAAGAGAGTCTCGGGAGACAAAGCAAGTACTTAGGACCACCGTGCCAGAAACAACAACTGATTATTACATATCCACCATCAAAAGCATCGGTCAGATGCTTTTGATGGTCAATTTATAGAGATTTTCATTGACAAGCAAATTGAAAGGAAAGGTCGATGATCGATACAGGTTGCGATTGAATTATTGTAACAGCATGGAGGAATTGCGGACGGAGTTATCAACTCAATCTAGCAAGGAAGGAGTTATAGACACTATAATGGCGGAACTTAAGATAACGAGACAAGATGAAAAGAAATCGTCCGTGGATTATGAACCGCGGGTAAAGACTCGACTCTACCGAATGCTGAATATTCATGATAGCGATCGCACACTGATGCGATTGCAGTAGCAGCAGATTTCGAAGAGAGTACGCGGCGGTTAGTAGAGCAGGATAGGAAAAGCCCAGACGAGATACTCCGAGATTACTCTTAGGAAAAGATTTTGGGAATACGGTCAGACGAATAATGGCAACATCGGACGTAAGATGCAGTTACTATAACATCACGAGACATAGTGAAGATAAATATAGAAGAAAGAAATATGAATTAAAAAAATGTGAACTCTGTATTGGAACAGAACATGTATACAATGAATGTTTCATGTTGGAGAATTTTATTAAAAATGAGAAATTGCATGCAGATCAGATAGAGACACCGGCGGTACAAAATCTGATGCAAACCGTACAATTGGTCAGACAACTCGCAATGCAGCCACTACTTTACTCACAACAGCCGATAGCATATCAGATCGCTCTGGTTGCAGAAACCGCAGGTGCAAGTCAGCCCAGCGGCGCGGGTCGAGGTCAGACTAGTAGGCAATACGATGACTTGAACAGTAATGCTAACGGCTCGCGGAATGCGAGATTCCGAGACAGGGATGGATACAACAATCGTGACACTCAATAATTACAACATGGGCCACCCTAGGAACTTTGATCGTTGTGAAAATATAAACGCTGGGAAAATAATAATAGGTGACCGTATGGTAACAACAATAATAACTACAATGGAAATAAATTGCGCGATTACAGTAATTACGGAAATAATAACGGTAACAATTATAACAATCGTGTACAACCGAAGGAACGCAACGGCTATGGATATAATCTGTGGATATTATGTCCATAGCCGTTGCTATGCATAGCCGCCTGTGACCAAGGACACAGTCCAAAATGTGATTTCAACGTTGATCGACATAAAGCTTGCACTTTATCATAGTTGAGATTTTTTTTCGACCAAAAGAGCGCAATGAGAGCAATATTCTAAACTGGAGTTTCATCACTTTCAAGGCTCCTTGCAAATTTTGCGGGTTCTCCGTCTCGCGAAGTTGCCGGTACTAGTTGTGTTATGGCTTTGGAGCACTTGATCCACCCTCACATTTAACGCTTCGTACAGACGAGATTGTATATTATGCTTTTTTGCATACACTGATCGAATAAATCTAAGATGGAAAAGTCGGATCGAAATTGAACTGATGGTATGTATGTGAGTCTTTTTATTGTCCAAAAAAATATTAGTATGAGTGCGTATATATGTACTATCTTAAAAGCTTACAGTGAAAAGTCACTGTAAGATGGTGGACGATACATTGTCTGAATTGCAGAGAATCTTGTTTGTAACTTCAGTGAATTGATGAGATAGTACATTTATGCGTAAGTACATTTAGTTCGTTTATGCGTAATGTATGCTCCCTCCCCCCCCCCCTGAAAAGGGGAACTACAAAGTGGAGTCAAAAAGTGGGACTGTAGAGAGGGACCACAAAGGGGAGCCAAAAAGAGGGACTATTCAGGGGATCCACCACGTTTCCCAAAACTCAGATTTGGGTCAGAGTAACTTTGCATTACAGTTTGGCTTCTAGTGAGAAAAGTTACAGAGATAATCGAATTTCGTTTAAATAATTATTTTCATCGCGACCTTCCGCACAATCGAGCATCGAGAAAATCGCAAAAAGTATTTAATTGAAAATGTATGTCAAATTTACAAGTAGCGCCCTCTTGAAATTTTATTCATCTCATTGTTCGGCGAAGAGAAATTTACGACCCCTCTCTCCGTCTCTCTCTAATTTTTCCTACATGCGAAAGAGGTCCGAAGCCCGAAAAGCAGGAAAGTAGCCTTTCCTTCAGGCCCGTCGTCTACCCATGGCATGCCGCGGCAGCCTTCGCTTTGCTGCGACAGGCACACTGAAGGCCCGATCCCCTGCATCGGGGTTTATTGGCCTGCTCTCGACGAAGCATCTGCGACACTCTGCTAGCTTTTCTCATATTTCGGAATTTGTCTCGGAATTTGCCTCGGCTACGGGCGGCGTGAAAGAGGATAACAATTCAAATAAACTTCTGCGACTTGACGATTTACTGTATAAAATTGATAAGCCCAATATAATCAAAGTGATCTTTAGTGATGCGGCATTCCTAAATGTCCAATGACGATATAATTTTTTTGCTCAAGCGGAAATATTGAGTACTTGAAAAGCTGGTAACTAAGATGTTATGATTTTTGTATTCTCACAATACATTGAATATTTTCTTTTCTGTCATGTACGAGTACTTACACCATAGCGTCTCCCTTCGCGGTTTCGCTCAGTATTTCAAGTGCAATTATGTGCACCTCGAACTCTTTGCAAGTTGACAGTCATTAGGATGAATTATTTTGAATGATTGAAATAATTTTCTCTATGCCAAAAGGGCAGCGAGTGAGAGTCCGCGCGAGCGAGAGGGTCGTGGTAGGTATACAGCTTATAGCAAAGGCCATAAAAATACTTATGACTCGAACTGAGCCGTTTCCCGGCAATGTTAACGAATTTCATGCGTGCATAAGGCCTAGATAGATTTTCAATCATCGATAATACTTCAACGGGGCCACTGATTAAAATTTGGCGAACACACGCCACCCTTAGAATTTTGCTCTCTTTCGAATGATATGCAACTTGACTATGAAATTAATATATTTGAGATATCTAACAGACATTTTCAAGCACTTAAACTATTAAAAATGAGATTTTTAATTTTGAGCCTGAAAAATCTTCCAAAAAAGGAATGAATAGTGTCTATCTTCAATTCACTTAGATATGACACCAAATATTTTTCTATGTAACTCAGAGTTATCCGATTTTCACCGTTCAAATTTGTATATTCATGGTTTAAATTTCTGTTCAGATATAAATATCGATGAATACACTATAATACTGATTTATTTATTCGAAGTTTTTCGATTAGCGGAAAAGGATCTTTACCTGTCCTTTATTGCTTTCTCTATGAGCCATTGTTTATGAGGGGTCGAGAAGATCCGAAGAGACCAGAATCGGTCGAGAGTCGAAGAGGAGCCTTCCGAACATATGTTGCCAGATGCGTGCCGTGGGTGATGCGCTGAGGGATCTTTCTTCACAAAAACAGGCCCCACCTCTCTTAGAATCCAAGGAGAGCGAGAGTTCAGCTCTGTTTTACCCTTCGAATGACCGAAAAAATTTGAATTCTAATGCCACCACAATATTCCAATATTTTTACACCCTATGGATGTTTTCTTGTTAATATTGCTTACTATCGTTCCTACTATGGATGAGGAATACAGTGAGAGATTTTGGTGTTACTATATGAAGTAGAACTAATTCTAGAGAGAAAAACAACTTTGGCGCGCTGTGGGAGCAGCGCCAGCGTCATAACTGTGAACTAACGTTTTGAAATTTTTGCAAATTTATCAAAAAATTTTGTACTCACTACAAAGATGCTTGCCTAACCATCTATGAGCCAAAATTTCATTAGAAAATATTGGTAACTTTAGGAAAAATATTGTAAACCAAATTGAGGTCATACAAAACGTAGTGGATCCCCTTCAGGGGGACAATAAAGGCGGGCTAAATAGGTGGGCTAAATAGGGACTAGAAAGGGAGGACTGAAAACAGCGGCTAACAAGGGGGGCTAAAAAGAGAAGCTTAGAAGGGGGGGCAAAGATTCTTACGGTGGTGGCGGTGGTTTGGCTTTTAATATAGAGAAATAACACCGCGGATCAGTCAAGGGTTCACGGGAACCAGCAGAATCAGTTAAACAAGTCTTTAACTCATGAGCGCTCAAACGGCCGCTCGTCGGCCAATTTTTGAGCGACAGATTTCATCTGGTTATAATGGTTCAAAAAATTTGGGAAGAACATTTTCTGGTGCTAAATTTTGTCAGCTTTCCGATCCCGTTATTTTTATCTGAAATTAATAAACGCCCTTATTGTTATAAACAATTGATTGCAAAAAAAAAACCGCTGCCAAGTGCCTCAGCAGTATGCTTTCTCAAAGTATTGCAATTGAACCTCAACTTGCATTAATCACCACTCTTTGAGAAAGCAGAATGAACCTCTAACTCATTTCCTCCACTCCATAGTAACGGTTGCTAAGGACGTAAACAACGGTTGCTATGGTAAATATCCGAGCTTCGGTGTTCTTACTTCTTAGTCGTCAACAGTTCCGCAAATGGACCTCTAACTGACTTTTCCCATTCCATAGTAACGCTTAATAGGGACGTAAACAACGGTTGCTATGGTAAATGTCTGAGCTTCGATGTTCTTATTTCTTAGTCATCAACAGTTCCGAAAATGGACCTTCAACAGACTTTTCCCACTCCATAGTAACAGTTGCTAAGGACGTAAACAATGGTTGCTATGGTAAATGTCTGAGCTTCGATATTCTTACTTCTTAGTCATCAACAGTTCCAAAAATGGACCTCCAACTGACTTTTTCCATTCCCTAGTTACGGTTGCAAAGGATATAAACAACGGTTGCTAGAGACATCAACAATGGTTTCTACGGGAAATGTCTCTTTGATTCTCATAGAATCCCATAAATATACAAACCCAAATGATCATTTATCATGAATTATATGGGAACTTATCAAGAACACGATAGCAACGGTTGTCATGGAAATAAACAACGGATGCTGCTAAACACCGAACTCAGTTCACATTTTTGGAGACCGACCTGTGTGCAAAATTTCAGGACGATCGGACTATTCCTTCGAAAGTCATCGTACGACAAAAAAGTCAGTCTGAAGCTGAATTTTGTATCTCCATAGCAACGGTTGCTAAGAGAATAAACAATGGTTGTTCCAAAATGAATATCTTATCGATTCTCATCGATCGTCGAAAGAATTGGAGACCCATCGTGCATTGATGATGATTTTGGAGCTTTTTACAAAAACACGTTAGCAACGGTTGCTAGAGAAATAAACAACGGATTTGGCTGAACCTGTGTGCAAAATTTCAGGACGATCGGACAATTTCTTCGAAAGTTATCGTACGACAAAAAAGTGCACGTACGTACATACGTAAGTACGTACATACATACAGACATTTTCGGATTTCCATGTTTTTCGACCCGTAGATTACGAAAATCGAGGTCCTGAAGTCCGATTCGATGGGTCGATTTTTACCCCATTACAAAGCTTTCTCTTTGAGAAAGCAAAATCAGATGCTTTAAAAATAAAACCTGCTGCAAAAAAAGTAAACTCTAAACCAAAAAGAAAGTTGGACAGAAAATGTATTAAGAAAACAAGAGTTGAATTGGAAGGAAACGAATCATCTTGCTCAGTTTGTGAAGAACTTTTTTCTAAAATCCACAGGGAATCGTGGATTCAATGTTTAATGTGTAGAAAATGGGCACATCAAAAGTGCGTCAGAGTGACAAAACTATACGTTTGCAGTGAGTGTCAAAATAGTTGAAGATTTTGTAAATATGTTTGTTCATTGTTATTTATTTGGGAAATTATTGATAATAATTTAAAATTGTTATGAAAAGTATTATATTTGATTAATGATATTGATATTCTTTAAGAAAATATTGTTCATGTTTATTGTATGAAGTTCAATATCATGTGAATTAATGACCGCCAACTTGCCCCGACATAGACGCCAAAATATCCCGTACATGGGGTAAGTTGACCAAAAAGTTACTCGATGGAAAATAAATTATTTAAAAAGAACTACTCATTATATTTCAGTAAACTACATTTTAGCATGATCTTTGACTGGAGTACTATCAGTTGATAGATTTAGATTTTTATTTCTACTGTGTGGGTGGAAGCTACGAGCATAATTGTAAAAAAAGCGTCAACTGGCCCCGGTCTCCCAAAATCCCGGTCCCCGGTACTCTTGACAAAAAGAAGGAGAGTATCAGGCCTTCGGGTCACCAATCTCGACCAAACTTGATACGTATGTTCTTCAGAACTGTAGTGACCATACGCAAAGAGTCTTAGGACCTTACGCTTCCTCAGTGCCAAGATATTCACACTACAAGATTATTCAACTTTATACTCATAATGATATTCTCACTTACCATGAGACCCTTGAGAACCGGGTCACAAATCTTGACCAAACTTTTTTTGATGTTAGTTTGGCTCAAAAATAGGCTGTCCCCACAGTCTCAGGGATCAACACTCCAAATTCCAAAATATTGATTATAATAGCTTGGTTGAAGCCGTTCTTCTCGTCCCAAATGACAATGTGTCATCTGAGGTGTATTTTCACTCACTACACTGCACTTCCACATTAATCAATGGAGAGCTGCCGTCTTCCCGGTAGCGTAGTTGGTAACGCAATTGACCGGAGATCAGAAGATCGCTGGTTCAAATCCAGCCCGGGGAGCGTGGAATTTTTTTCTCGCAATATCACTCTGTGATAGTCCACCAAGCCCGAATTTATTCGTCGTTTCTAATCACTGGATACTGCAGCTTACGCGCGAGACTAGTACTGTCAGTCGACCCAATGACACAAATAGTGCGTTTTACATCAACTCTCCAGAGCCAACGCGCGGACGCTAAAACCTCGCGTTTCCGATGCTTGTTTTCGACTCTTTAAGACCGATTACTGAGTAATGTGGGATATAATATCGATGTAGTTTTTTTTCAGCTTTCCAATAGTGCATTTAGAATTCCAAAATGTTTACATTCTCCTAATAAAAAAACATAAAACAGGCCATATCTCAAAAAGCTATATTCTTTATTTTTTTGATAGTCTAGATCGAAAACTGACTTTTTTTTACGTTGATATAGAGCTTCTGAAAATGAGACATTTCCGTTACATTCGAGTATTTGAGTAGGAAACATGAGTGAATGCGCCGCGCCGGGCCGCATAGTAGAAACAGCATGGTTGCCAATCTAATCTAACATGACAGTTCCAGCAAATACTGCTGGATGACGGTCATGCACGAACCTCTTGCAAACGGCAAGCAGAAACTGCTTGCTGTAGATCGAGCTTTAATTCGAGCAGAATCTTATAATAGAATTCACTGATCACTAAATTTTTATTATTTTAACTTTTTTCCATATTTTTATCAACTTTGAGGCCTGATTCACTCATCGAGTAGTAATCAATATTCTATGAGTGAATTAGGCTACAAAGTTGATGAAATATGATTTATTAGATGATTTTATCTTGTACAGATGGTTGTAACTGAATTACCACACTGGAATATGACTAATTTTGATAATTGTAATAAAGGATTAAAATTAAGTTAGTTCAGTTCAGATCCAAGATGGCGTACAAGTCTATTTCAATGTATACGTATACGTACTATACCAAATAAATAGATATTCTGTAATTAGATGTTAGGAAGTTATTTTTTTTATTATATAGTTAATTTGCAACGACTTTTACCCTTGTACGTTTTTGGATTTGATGACTATTTCATGAGTAAATTAGGCCACAATGTTGATAATCTATACTATACCATTAATTTATTTCATGTATAGGTTCATGTATAGATATTTCAATGAAGGAGTTGACTTTCATGAAAAAAAATAAAACGGATGGAAAGAAAATTGCCTGCGGTATCATGTTCCGCATTGAAATATACGAAAAAATCGATGCGTGGGCGTCAAAAATGGTAAAATTCAAGTTGCGTTTTTTTGTATCCGATAAACCATTGAAAAAAACTGTGAAATAGTTGTATGGTGCGAATTTGAGTTTCACTGATTTATAGATTCATAGAGAAGCTTTCCTATTCCGTGGTGAGAATTTTGGAAAAGTTGATGCGTGGGTGCGAAATATGGAAAAAACTGATTTTTTTCAAGTTGTGCCACATAAACCGTTAAAAAAATCTATGAAACAGCGTTGTGATGAAAATTCTGATTAGAGGTATCGATAGGCTCATTGAGCGCTTCAATTATTCATCACGAAAAATTCAAAAATATAGATGCGTGGGCGTGAAGTATGTAATTGAAAATTGGTGGTTTACTTTGCAATTTTCATGCTTTCAGATAAATACGTGAGATTATGATCTGGTGCAATTTTGGGTATGTTCGATTGAAAGAACATCGAATGGGCTTGAATATCCATGGGGAGAATTTTGGAGAAATTGATGCGTGGGCGTGAAATATGGAAAAAAACTGACTTTTTCCAAGTTGGGCCGTATAAACCGTTAAAAAAATCTATGAAACAGCGTCGTGATAAAAATTCTCATCAGACAGATCGATAGAGCTATTAGAGCACTTTTCATCGTAAAAAATAAAAAAAATGTCGATACGTGGGCATAAAGTACGTATTTGCAAATCAGTTTTTCAATATGTAATTTTAATCCGTTGAGAAAAATACGTGAATTTATGACATGTTAAAGCTGATTAAGCGCTTTAAGTTCTCATCGTAAGAGATTGATTAATTTCGATGCGTGGGCGTGAAGTACGTACTTTAGAATTTTGTATTAATTTATAATTTCAATGCATTGAGAAAAATACGTAAAATTATGATATGGTTGAGCTGATTTAGCGTTGATTGATGAATATCACTTACGTTTTGATGAAAAGTCATCAAATAACAAAATCAATTCTCATTTATGATGTCGGTGATATCTTTATATCCCTAGCAAATATTGCTTCGAAAATGGGGAAAGGACTTTTAAATTCTCATAATGGTGGGACGAAAGACATGGGATTTTTGTTTCTAAATAGCAACCATTGTTTACGTCTCTAGCGACTGTTTTTGAGCGAATGAGTTGAAATTGTGAGGGCGTATTGAACAAAGAAACAATTATTTTCCACGCGACCCCCGGAAAACGTCGATAAAAAACTATAAATGGATGATTCATCCAAAATCTGATCTTATGAATTTATAAGAGAGCACGAGCATTTTCATAATCTGAGGTGAAAAATCTGAGAAAATAGCCACGGGGGCGTAATCTACGTCATAGAAAGTCATGCGTTGCCGAAAACCATTTTTCTCCAAGTTTCTATCTGATAAACAACTTAGAAAATGATGATTTGGAGAACATGTGGTGTGATGGATCGGAAGAGAAGGTCGGTATCTACAATTTGAACTGGCTATGTGTCGAAAAATTGATATTGTGGGGGCGTATTGAACATAGAAACAATTATTTGACATTTGATTCCGGAAAAACGTTGATGAAAAACCATGAATGGGTTATTTATTCAAAATCTGATCTCATAGATTTATCAGAAAGCACGAGCATTTTTATAATTTGAGGTGAAAAATCCAAAAATATAGACGCGGGGGCGTAATCTACGTCATAGAAAGTCATGCGTTGCCGAAAACCTTTTTTCTCCAAGTTTCTTTGTGATAAACAACTTAGAAAATGATGATTTGAAGAACATTCGGCAAGATGGGTCGAAATAGGAGATTAAGAGCTACAATTTGACCTGACTGTGTTCGGAAAAGTTGATATCATGGGGGCGTATTGAACATAGAAACAATTATTTGACGTTTGATTCCGGAAAAACGTTGATAAGAAACGATAAATGGATCGAAAGAGAAAATCGAGGGCTATAATTTATATGCATCATGATATCGATTGATATTTATTTACAATAAATGTTAAGGACAACTTACTGAAACTGAATTGAATTTTAAAGATTATAGAATATTCTGTAGATTTTGTAATTAAAATCCACATGAAAGACTCGAGCGAGCGATAGCGAGTGAGAGATTATTGCTAGTAATATGAAAGAAATTAAAACCATCAAAATTTAGTGTTTAGTAAATTTTATTATATATAGGCATAAAGATATGAAAAAATTCAAGATGACCATTTACAACAAATTCGCTTATGATAAATGAAAAAAAAAAAAATGTTGAGTAGGTGTGAAATGACTTACATATTGATAAATGATGTATTGATAAATACATAGTTCACTCTATTATAAGAAAAGAGAATATCAACCACCTAGCAGAAAGTTTATGGCCGCCAAGCTAATATATTATGAAATTTCCAGCAAATACTGCTGGATAACGGTCATGCACAAACCACTTGCGAGCGGCAATCAGAAACTGCTTGCTGTAGGTTAAGTAACCCGGTCGAGCAGAATCTGGTTGGCCGCTAAGCTAATCCTGCAGGACTTTTCTATCAGTGTACCTTGATTAAACCCAACTAGTTGCATTTCTTGCTGATAACCATTTCAAAACTGCAGTACAGCGTTATAAATTATAATATTCCAAGGAAGGAGGATCATGTTCATTGTTCAACGGTAGAACTCATAGCTACTAATATTTTTCAGGATTGGGTTTTACTCCTCTGTAGGTATTTTGAAAATTACAGAGACTAACTTAGTTTTTGTCAGAAATTGATTCCCTTTTCAATCCTGTACATAAAACCAGAATATATTGCCAGCTGTTTCCTTACATCTGATTCATTGAAACATGTGATTGAAACCTAAAAAATTAATTTTTCAAAAATGTTTATAATTTGAATCTAACGCCATATGGTGTCATGGTGTTATTCATCTATATTTAATAAAAGTTTGGTCCTAAGTAAGAGACCTCAGAAATCGTTTCTATAGAATACATGAGGTCTCAAAAACGTTGAAATGCCAGGCTTCTAAAGTTTGGAAATATTTTACTCCCAAAAGTCATCTCGCAAATGATGATTAAAAATGATTTCCAATTTTATTCTGTTACCATCAGAGAATATGTTCCAATTTTATAATAAAACAATCTAATAGTGTAGTTTATATCTTTCGTTATTTGTTTCAGCTGGCTCTAAATTAGCTGAAGCTATATCCCAAGGAACAGATGCTATAAATAAACTGGTACAATCTGGGGAAATTGAAGAACTTCGAGAAATAGTTCGAACAAATGCAGAGCAAGAAGAAACAGAAGACTACTTACAAGACGATGGTGAAATTGATTTCTCTAAAGTACCCGATGTAGAGCTTCCTACGCCGCTTGCAAGTTCAAAGTTTGCTCAGAATCCGGAATTGTTAAAAGTTTTAAATCGTGGTGGGAAACATAAATTAAATCAACTCCTAGGTTGGAATGATGGTGGTGCAAATGAGAGAAAATTCAAAATTTATCAGCCAGTTCTTAGTGGTGTTCAAGTGGAAGATTCGCATGATCAAGGGATTGATTCAAAATGTCATTATGCTACTGAAAAAATAGTATCTAAAAAAAATTCAACTGACGCACATGATGAAAGTTTGAGCAAGAGCATATTTGAAAGTCCCAAAAATATGAGTATTGATAATCATTTGAAATATAATATCTCTAGATATCGAGAAAATTCTGGTGATCCATGTGGGGGAAAAGATTTAAGAAGTGATTCTCGAGACAGTGAGACAAGACAAGTTAAGAACTCATTTCACAATATACATGTTACAACTAGCGATAAAGATTCCAACATCACGTCATATTGGAACAAAGAGTTGAATACTTTAAAAAAGTCGGATGTCAATGTTTCTCATGAAATTATTATGAAATGCGAAGCAAAACACGTGGATTACACCGGAAGTGAAACACAGCTCACGTCAAAATCTCAAAATAATCCAGATTTTTCTCCATCCAATAATCCGTCCATTTTGAATGTTTCTCACAACTCTTCAAAAATTAATTTACACTCAAGAATAGATGGTAATCCATCACACGTAGCGCAACAACATAACATGAATCCTACCTTTCGACCTATTGGCCCTCCTCCACAGTTGACTAACAATTTCAACTCTCATTTCAGAAATCCGTCGAATAATAATTTTGTCCCGAATGTACATTTTCGTCCAGTCGGCCCTTTCCCGAATCAAATTCCATTTAATAACTTCCCTGGTCCACCTCCCAATTACCGAGTACCGAATCCAAATTTTGATCGAGGTACTTTTGGAGGATCAAATTTCAGAGGACAAAGTTCCATACAGCTATCTGGATCCATGCCAAATAATTATAATAACAATTTTGGAAACTTTCCTGCTAAAAACGGACCAAACCGAGGATCTTCTACTAATCGTATTGCTAATGAAAATAACCGAACTAACTTCAACGGCCGGGGTCGAGGAAGAGATCATGATCAATCAAGAGGGATTCGTGGTCGAGATAATTATTAAGAATTTATAATATATAACGAATCACAAATAAATATGTTATCAAGTTCACATAACATGATATGTTATGATTATTTACACGAGATATCATACATATGAACATTGCACATTTTATAAAGTTTGAAGAATTGAATGACATCTTCAAATTTGATTCCAGCTTATATGAAATATGTAGTGTTGTAAATTCTCAAAGCAATTCAATTACCGCATGTAAAATTTTGTCAGAATGTAATTCCTACAGCTGGAAAATAAACGAATACAATTTTTAGTGATTAATGATTTGCATGTGTAACGTATTAGATATAAGTAAGTACAGTACAATTCTGAGAATGTATGGCTTTACGTTCTATGTCAATATTTACTATGGAATAATATTTAATGTAATGTTACCTTTCAAATAAAAATCTCATTCATGTATAGACTTGAACGATCATAGAAACACTGAAGCTTTGAAAAATATGATTCGCTTCTTTGAGAACCAATCGATCAAGTGTAGGATTGATGTAACAGAAATTCCTATGAACAACAAATATGTGTAAATGATTACATTGTGAGGTGCACTCTGTGTACTGGGGCAACTTGAATACCTGAATTATTAGGTGGACTCGTTTCGACTAGCTTTGCGGTTTGGAACCACCATGAAAACGGCGCCCGTCGAGTCGAGTCGTAGAAGTAATTGCGATGGAAAATGTGGTAAACCACAACCTGTGCTGATGCTCTCTTCTACCGTAGGGGACATTCTGGACGAGATAATTTACGCCACAACGAATAACAACACATAGGGAAGTAGAATAGGCTATATTGAACTAATACAGCGTGATTGATATCGTTTGAAAAGCCCTTCATTGTTTAAAAGTCAGCTGATTATTTCGACCATAAAGAGCCAATCTCTGTGGAGAAGGAATCAAATAAAAAAACTTCGACTCAAAATTTTAAAATGCAACATTTTGCCTCCTTAGGTTTGCTGATCTCATCAAGCATGTATAATTGAAAAAGATGACATTATTACAACTAGGCAGTGAAAACGACGGTTTCCTGAGTGGACTCCAGGTTCACTCAGTGCCAAGTTTCGCCACCGTAGGTTTTCTGGCCTTATCAGACAAGTATAATCGGAAAGGATCACGTTATTAAAATTAGGCAGTAGAACCGCCGGATTCCATCTGCACAGTCAAGGGACTAGGCACTGAGTGAACCTGGAGTCCACTCAGGAAACCGTCGTTTTCACTACCTAATTGTAATAATGTGATCTTCTTCGATTTCATGAAGAAAGTTCCGGAAAAAACTTCCGACGAAAAAACTGCTGATCCCAAAAAAACTGCCGAACGAAAAAATTTCCTCCGGACAATGAGCTCCCTGGAGCTGTACGCGTCGTACGTCTGGTGGCATGTCTCGGCTCCTTCCTCTCTCACACACACACACACATACACACACACACACACACACACACACACACACACACACACTCACACGCACGCACACGCACGCACGTAAGTACTAATTGTAGTTGTTAATTATGGTGGTAGATATTCGGGAAATAATAATTCACGTCACCATATTCATTATTCACTAATATAATATAGAGTGTTTATTGTATAAAACCATAATGATTACATCTTGAAATACGGATTACCCGTTATACATATTGGCTCTTAAGACTTAATACTTGCTTCCTTACTATATGGGTGACGACCATCGACTGACTATTGTTTACATTCCTACGTCGTATTCCCGAACTACGCTCACGCACGTATACATACATACGTCCGGCGTTCAGTATGAATTCACGTGTATCTCAACAGTAGTAAATAATTAAACAAAGATATGTGCATGTAATCATGAATGCAATACTGATTGAATGCACTAACCTGGCGTCCGTTCACAACTAGTCACTGCGTTTCCTTATCCGCCACGACTCGCGTCGGGATTGACGCTAGTGTACCGGGAACTCTATATTTCTACAGATCGCTAGAATGCCGTGACCAGCTCATGAAGTGTATTCAGACGATTTCGTGACGTTCCGGGTTTGATGATCTTGCCAACACGTGGACATGGTCGAGAAGGGGTGGGAAGCCGGGATACCCCGCACATCAGACGGAGTCACTACGACCTTCGGTTGGATACACTGCGTTTGCCTGTCTCGATACACGTCGCGCTGACACCAGCGAGGTCATAGCGTCGTCCTGAGCTCGTGAATCGTGTACTGCACTACTAAGATCCAGACTTGCACTCTTACTCAACTTTACATACTCGACTTCATGTACTCAACTTCACGCACTGAACTGCTCTTGCTCATGGCTAGGGCGGCAATGGCGCTTGCTTGCTCCCGACTTCGCGCCGGTGGAACTCATGGAAAAAAGTCCCGTGCGCTGTACACGCTGGAAAGTGCTGCCCCTCCAAGTCGACGGCCGCCTGCCGCGGCGCGTTACCGACCGGTTCAGAGAGCGGCCTCTCCATCTATTCGTGACAGCACTGCACTGTTTAATTGTAGCGGCATCTATTAGATTCAAAATTTGAAAGACGTCATAACGATTCATCAAACATGAGATATTGATGAATACTCTTCGTTACTAACTATGCCTAGATAAACACATATCTTTCAGATTATCCATCGAACAAAACAGTGAAGTGTGGATAGGTTTCATTATATGGATGTATTCCTTCTAAGTATTTCTTGTGGGAGGTATTTCGTTAAAAAGGTACCGAGATAATTTTTTTTTCTTGACCGATTATACACGGCGTACGTCTAGAAGTTCGGTGCAGCCATTCAGTCTAACGCTCCCAATATAGTCCAATCAATAGGGAAATTCAGTGGATGCGATTGTAAGTAGGAAAAAAAAATATGGTCATATAGATCTTGCGATTTCAAGAAAGATAGCGCTTTTTGCAACCGCAAATTCAATACCGAAGGTGTGCAAAAAAATTCGCAAAAGTAAAAAAAGCGGTTTTTAGCGTTTAAAAAAAACTACAAGTCCTACCGGAGAAAGTTAAATAAGAAAGTTGTAGATATTAAGAATGTCAATGAAATAAGCTTTGGATAATGAAAATCGGTCCATAATTTTCCGAGGAAAAGCTGAAAAATAGCGTTTTTTTTCTTTTTGCGATAAAAAATTCAGTGTTTCTTGTATTTACTCAAAACTTTAAGGGAATATAGAACAAAGTAAGCCAAATGCCATGCTTTTTAAAAAATTCTAAATTTTCTTTATTTTTTTGAGTTATAGCGATTTTTCGAAAAAAAGGTGTTTCTGCAAACGGCTCTTCTCGCCCGAGGGGTGGTCCACCAGAGACAATCGAAAGATCATTTTGTTCGTCGCGGCGACTTGCTATTGGGTTGACAGCTTCGTGACGTCTTCGCACCCCTCTCAATCCACGGTCAACACGATCAATTAAATAGGAGTGCATCCGGCACTCCGCGCCTTTTGCTTGACAAACTTAATAGTCAAACGTTGACCCAAGTACCGACCCATGCTCCGTTGAAGCTAAGTAGTTGAGAGGCGCGTGAAGAAGGACACGTCCCTGGCGGCCCGCAGTAAGTCCCTGCGTTACGTTGAAGTCTTTCCGAAGGATCTCCGCAACACCAGCTGCAACATCCGTCGCCTAGTCAACTAGACCGTCTGCGGTATTCTGCGAATCTGGTTAGCAAACACTAGTTTCAAGTCATTTTTGTCACGCCTCCCCGCCGGGGAGTAGTTTTAAGTAAAAAAATTTCAAGTTTTATTCCAATACCTTTCCAAATTTGCGATTCATTCAAGGCGCATCTGGCGTAGCCTTTTTTTTGTGTTTTTACGTATAATAACGAGCCAGATAAGTTTAACATCAACCAATGCGCGCTTAGAATTAAACGTAACATATAATTACCATCATATATCATTGTAAAAGAGTACTGAGAAATTTCAATACATATACAGTAGCTTCATGTTGATCGTTATCAGAAATTAATCACCCGGATCTACTCCCCTCCCTCGAAATATATTTATACCAAGTGGAGTTTTCTCGTTTTGCCACATTATTTCCAATCGTTTGATTTCAACTCATTGTTCGCATTTTGAAAAATAGCAATAAAAGAGCACTATAGTCAAATAATTTGAATACTGCATCCAAAGATTTGAAATAGAAATTTATCTCTAAATTCAACATAAATTTCTATTCTTGCTTAAAAGAACAAAGCGGACAGTTGCCATCCGTTTCCCTCCCCACTAACTAGGAGACCGCTTGGGATGCGGGTCACCAATTTAGACCAATTTTTTTTTGGTGTTTCTTGGTGACAAGAATAGAGAATGTGCAGAGTTTTAGGGTCCAACGCTCCCAAACTTTCAAGATATTAATTTATGTATCCTTGGTGGAGCTGTTGTTCTCGTCCCAAATGACAACATGTCATCTGAGACGTATTTCCCTCACTGCACTGCACTTTCACTGTTCTCACTTGAACACCACATTACATTCTATCCTAGAAACATACAGAAAAAGTAAATTACACGTATACTCAACAAATCTTACTTCCATGTCTTACTCACATAGAGTAAAACATGAAATATATGGAAAAATCAACGATTATCGACTTTTCACTCTGTGCTTGGATACTGAAGCAATAATAACATGTATCCAAGCACAAAGACAACAAATGCATAATTGGATGACAATTCAGTGTCAGAATTGATTTTCACTCATGAAAACTTTAATTTTGAGCATGAGTCGACCAATATCATACTATAACCAATAATATTTAAACTTATCTACTCACAGTTTTCTTCTCACTTCAATGCAATTTCTGGCTCTGTACAGCATACCTGGAACACAAAAATTATCACAAGGAAACATCTTTCGAAAATATATGAAGAAAGGCAAAGGTTAAGTTTACTTATCTGAATTCCCTTGCGCCTTGAATAAAAATGATATTGTTATATAAGTTTTCATGAGTGAAAATCAATTCTGACACTGAATTGTCATCCAATTATGCATTTGTTGTCTTTGTGCTTGGATACATGTTATTATTGCTTCAGTATCCAAGCACAGAGTGAAAAGTCGATAATCGCTGATTTTTCCATATATTTCATGTTTTACTCTATGTGAGTAAGACATGGAAGTAAGATTTGTTGAGTATACGTGTAATTTACTTTTTCTGTATGTTTCTAGGATAGAATGTAATGTGGTGTTCAAGTGAGAACAGTGAAAGTGCAGTGCAGTGAGGGAAATACGTCTCAGATGACATATTGTCATTTGGGACGAGAACAACAGCTCCACCAAGGATACATAAATTAATATCTTGAAAGTTTGGGAGCGTTGGACCCTAGAACTCTGCACACTCTCTATTCTTGTCACCAAGAAACACCAAAAAAAAATTGGTCTAAATTGGTGACCCGCATCCCAAGCGGTCTCCTAGTAAGTACGTAACGAACATTCACCATCCGTACCCATTAAAGGGACACGACTCGGTATAAGGAACGCACTCAGTATTAAAAGAACACGCTTGCACTAGAAAAACACCAATTAATCCTAAATTAAATGCAATATGTCTGACCCGAATTTTTAGCAAACCTTGGATAATCGAATTGGTAATTGATAGAAGCAATTTGGTAGACTTTGGAAGTAATATTCTAGGTGGAAAAATATTCGTTAATCTTGCGAAGGGTGGGAATCATCATTTCACTAGAAGCATCGCAAGAAAACAGGAATTGGAAGAAACAGAGAAAAATGATGGAAATAATGTAGTAGAATTATCTGAAATTGAAAACTCGGAAGATAGTTATATAAATATGTTTCATTGAATAAATTATACAAAATTCATATTTACAAAAATATCAGTCTTCTTTTTTTAAAAATAACGGTCACTTAACTAAAACATGTTTTACATATCCTTGTCAATCATAGTGAAATTCGTACAACTAATTATCACAGATAACGAGTCAGTATTGGTATAATATTTATACAGTTAGTCATCACAGATTCAGACAAATTGACATTACGCTGTGCACCCTCCATAATTCCCAAATATGTATAAGTTGTCGATCTTTGAGGGCCAATCCAGAGTGAAGCAGAGAAGGGAAAATTCACGAAATCCACCACATATTTATTTAATGCGACGTTTCGCCAGTTAGGTTCACTGACCCTATCAGGCTAAAAATTTATTACACAAAAAAACACGTAATAAATAATACAATTTAAGTACAAAACAGTCGACTGAGTAACAATTAAATATTCTTTCTCACCAGTTTTGAATGAAAATATAATATTACGTTCGGCAGTGGAAGCGGCTGCTTTATTAAAATCACCCAATTTCTTTTTGATAATACATTTTCTGCTTTTGACAATAAATATTATAAGCAAATTTTTGGCACACCCATGGGCTCTCCTATTTCCCCATTGTTTGTAGACCTTGTCATGGATGATTTAGAAATAGAATGTTTAAAAAAATTAAAGTTAGTATATAATTGTGAACCACTAATTTACAAGAGATATGTTGATGACACCTTTTTATGTATAAAAAAAGAACACGTTGAAATAGTTATTGAAGTTTTCAATGAATACAATAAAAATTCAAAATTCACTCATGAATTAGAAAAAAATAATTCTATAAATTTCTTGGACACAACAATTATGAAAACCAACAATAAATTAATTACTAAATGGTGTCAAAAACCAACATGCTCTGGTAGGTTGTTAAATTTCAATTCAAACCATACAATTCAACGAAAACGTAACATCATTTCCAATTTAATAGATAGATCAGTTTTACTTTCAAATAAAAATTCCATAACGACAATATTAATAAAGTTAAAAGAATATTATTGGAGAACGATTACCCACAGAAATTCATAGAATCATGTGTAAATGACCGACTTCGCTCAATTAGATTCTCTAAAAAAAAAAATAATTCAGATAAAAAAAGTCCCCTTTGTACTTTGGCAATACCTTTTCAAGATACATTTTACAATAAAGTATCTGGCTCTCTTAAAAAATTGAACATTAGAACAGATCCTTTAGTGAATCATAATCTTACAAACATAATAAAATTAGGCAAAGATAAAACAGACATATTAGATCAATCTGAGGTAGTTTATAAATTTAATTGTAACGACTGTTCGGCATGTTATATTGGCGAGACGAAGAGAAAATTAAAAGATAGAATCGGAGAACATCAAAAAATTACTGATAAACCACTTTCGGTTCCTTTGCATTTAATAGAAAACAGTACGCACACATTTGATTGGAATAACGTTAAAATTTTAGACCGCGAAGCGAATTATAAGAAACGACTTATTTCGGAAATGCTCCACATCAACATGTACCAACACACACTTAATCGGAAGGAAGACACACAACAACTCAGTCACACGTATAAGAAGCTTAGCCAAATTTTTCAAAACAAACACACCAATGTATCTGATGGTATATAAGACCACTGACGTTAGCTTTATATACAATAGTTTGACAATGGCAGTGGAAGCAGCCGCTTCCACTGCCGAACGTAATATTATTGTAATGGCCCGACCGTTATTTAGAGGGGCGGTTGGGCGACAAACCCCTATGTGTTATGTGGATAGCTCTGCTCGGCCTTTGTCGGGAACCGAAATTAGGCGGTTCGCAAATGACCGCTCGGCCACTTACTCATACTTCAATCCGACCGGCGCCGTGTTGTCCCCTGCTGTAGCTTGGCAGCGTGGCAGCCGAGAAGTCCGTGGCGCGCTGGGCCGTATCTTCGTGTTGGCTCTGGATGGAGTGTGGTGTGGGAAAGGTGGTTGGAAACAAACCCACTCCATGTGCACTAGCACTAACTTATTTATTATATCGACTAATCTCTACGGATTACAATCGATCCCGCGTGGTTGGATCGTGAAAGGATACCGTTCGATGGCAAAAGATGTAATATGCTACGCGTCCGCGGGGGAGCTGCGCCGCTCGCGCGCTCCGCGCGCGCGGCCACCGGTGTGGCACTCGTGGTTTTCGCGGATGTACTCTCGCTCGTGTCCGCCGCGGCCGCATCTTTTATATGCGCCGTGACGTCACGTCTAGATGCGCTCTCGGGGCGCGAAGCGCGGGCGCGAAACGGTGGAGAAGCGCTGTTGCACTTCGCGAGAATTACCTCTCCCTCGCGGAGTGATAACAAGCGCGCGTGGCTCAGCGTCTTCGGCCCGTTCGCACGCGCGAATACTTAAGGCTATGAAGCGCGCTCGCTTCATTACAAATCTATTGACGCGCCGCGATGCGCATCGGTCGCTTATTTCAATATTCATATAAGTATATACATAAGGCGCCTTATAATATTAACTTATGCATTAGAATTCCTTATGGCGCATCGGCCTATACAATTATGTCAGTTGCCCGGTACAACTGCGTGGTCCTTAAATTTTATCATCAAGTCAAATAAAGTATACAGGGGCATTACTGCACCTTGCAACGTATTTATATGTTTACGGCTTAACAACTGTTTCTGCTCGGTCGAGTGCCCGCTGGCTGCTCGACATCTTATACGTGCCGATAAGGAAATATCCCGTGGCCGTTCTTCAAGAACAGGGAGCTGCGCAGTTGCTATGTGTAACTTGTACTTATAAAAATGATATTCCCACACGAGCGCCCGCTGGCTGCTCGTGGCTCCGCACAGGCTGATAAGAGAGTATCTTATAGCCGTCATCCATCTGTTTTAATGTTGGGCAGCTGCATAAAGATGCAAGCTGTCCATAAGATTCACACGTGCTGCGTGCGACTCGCCATCCGCCGCACGGATGCGTCGCAGTCAGCGTATTCTCATATTCCCGTATGTACACTCAACCGCCAAGTCGCTTCTCGGCGCAACTCAGGTAGTAAGTGAACGCATTGCTGATTACGGTACGGCTCGCGTTAATCCGATCGTCTGGAAATTCGAAATTTCTGGGCGGGGCACGGCCGGGCCATAACATTATACTTTCATTCAAAATTGGTGACAAAGAATATTTAATTGTTACTTCGTCGATTGTTTTGTACTTAAATTGTATTATTTATTACGTGTTTTTTTGTGTAATAAATTTTTAGCCTGATGAGGCCAGTGAACCTAACTGGCGAAACGTCGAATTAAATAAATATCTTAAAAAAAACCTTTCTTAGAAAAAGTAAAAATGTTGCGTCAAGCATGTGGCAGAACTAGTTTATCTCTTATATTGCTTAAAAAAAAATGAAATCCATAATAGACACATGAGTCAATTTATTATTTCATCAGTATTCATTCAGATTAATTCTCATATAGTTGGAGTATTACGTATTCTTATTACAGTTTACATACTATAGAAGACGTTGTCAACTTTAACTAACCAATTACGAAAAAACTTACCAGAATCTTCTTAGGTACCTCATCAATTATTTGAAGAACTAATGACGAACCAAATTGACGCCACTTGGTAGGATCGAATATCTTTGAATGCCTTATTAAACTGACATATAATATTCTTCATTACCTATTTATTTCATTACCTATTTATTTCTAGTTAAACGGTTTCACAACCTCTCCTCAATCGTTTGATTCATTTCAAATATATTTTTGTATCGTAATTGCAATGCAGTTAATCCTATAATTCAGATAGACTTTATATATTCTTCTATTATCAA
This sequence comes from Aphelinus atriplicis, assembly GCA_020882685.1. Taxonomy (NCBI): domain Eukaryota; kingdom Metazoa; phylum Arthropoda; class Insecta; order Hymenoptera; family Aphelinidae; genus Aphelinus; species Aphelinus atriplicis. Next base: position 320,552 of record JAJGQD010000036.1, read on the forward strand.
TACTTTCATTGTCTTTCAAAGAGACAAATATTAATAATTCAAACTATTGATCATATGTCTCAGTAAATTATAAATATTTCTATAATATTTCTATGATAATTTTTACATCCAGTGATTTAGTGAAATATTATTATTCTTAAGACGTTAAAAATGCCTACCAAGTGGCGTCAATTTGGTTCGTCATTAGTTCTTCAAATAATTGATGAGGTACCTAAGAACATTCTGGTAAGTTTTTTCGTAATTGGTTAGTTAAAGTTGACAACGTCTTCTATAGTATGTAAACTGTAATAAGAATACGTAATACTCCAACTATATGAGAATTAATCTGAATGAATACTGATGAAATAATAAATTGACTCATGTGTCTATTATGGATTTCATTTTTTTTTTAAGCAATATAAGAGATAAACTAGTTCTGCCACATACTTGACGCAACATTTTTACTTTTTCTAAAAAAGGTTTTTTTGAGGATTTCAATTCTTTTTGCGGAGTATAATATATTATAAAAATAATAATCAATAAAATGTATATGCATTAGCGTCAGTAATGAAATTAAATAGATATTTTTCCAAAATGCAAATATTTATATGGATGAGCGATACACAAAAAAAAAATATATGTAATCAGTAGAAAATAATTAATCTATTATCTGAATTTAAGACAAGGCATCAAAATTTATCACATGTTTTTTTAAAACTATTTTTACATAGGCAAATGATGGTTTAGGATGACGATGTCGGCGTGTCGACTGAATATTTGAATAAGGATATAACCTGATACCCGATAATGTCCAGGTGGCTAGGGTCGCTGATGACAGTGTCCTGAGGGTGCGCTTCTGGTATTTTTGTTTGAGGAAGCTGACTACTTTGACTACCTGGACATCATTAAGGTCCAGAGTCAGCTACTTGGAACACCGTCATCGGGTACCCTGGCTACCTGGACATCGTTCGGGTCCAGGGTCAGGCACTCCAACCAAAAATACGAGGAGCGCACGCTTGGAACACCGTCATCGGGTACCCTGACTACCTGAACCTCGTTTGAGCCCAGGGTAAGCTACTTCAATCAAAAATACCAGGAGCGCACCCTTGGAACACCGTCAACGGGTACCCTGACTACCTGGACATCGTTCGGGTCCAGGGTCAGCTGCTTTAAGCGAAAATTCCAGGAGCGCACCCTTGGAACACCGTCATCGGGTACCCTTACTACCTGGACATCGTTCGGGTCCGGGGTCAGCTGCTTCAAGCGAAAATTCCAGGAGCGCACCCTTGGAACACCGTCATCGGGTACCCTGGCTACCTGGACATCGTTCGGGTCCAGGGTCAGGCACTCCAACTAAAAATACCAGGAGCGCACCCTTGGAACACCGTCATCGGGTACCCTGACTACCTGGACCTCGTTTGAGCCCAGGGTAAGCTACTTCAACCAAAAATACCAGGAGCGCACCCTTGGAACACCGTCAACGGGTACCCTGACTACCTGGACATCGTTCGGGTCCAGGGTCAGCTGCTTTAAGCGAAAATTCCATGAGCGCACCCTTGGAACACCGTCATCGGGTACCCTGACTACCTGGACATCGTTCGGGTCCAGGGTCAGCTGCTTCAAGCGAAAATTCCAGGAGCGCACCCTTGGAACACTGTCATCGGGTACCCTGACTACCTGGACCTCGTTTGAGCCCAGGGTAAGCTACTTCAACCAAAAATACCAGGAGCGCACCCTTGGAACACCGTCATCGGGAACCCTGACTATCTGGACTTCGTTCGGGCCCAGGGACAGGCACTCCAATAAAAAATACCAGGAGCGCACCCTTGGAACACCGTCATCGGGTACCCTGACTACCTGGACCTCGTTTGAGCCCAGGGTAAGCTACTTCAACCAAAAATACCAGGAGCGCACCCTTGGAACACCGTCAACGGGCACCCTGACTACCTGGACATCGTTCGGGTCCAGGGTCAGCTGCTTTAAGCGAAAATTCCAGGAGCGCACCCTTGGAACACCGTCATCGGGTACCCTGGCTACCTGGACATCGTTCGGGTCCAGGGTCAGGCACTCCAACTAAAAATACCAGGAGCGCACCCTTGGAACACCGTCATCGGGTACCCTGACTACCTGAACCTCGTTTGAGCCCAGGGTAAGCTACTTCAATCAAAAATACCAGGAGCGCACCCTTGGAACACCGTCAACGGGTACCCTGACTACCTGGACATCGTTCGGGTCCAGGGTCAGCTGCTTTAAGCGAAAATTCCAGGAGCGCACCCTTGGAACACCGTCATCGGGTACCCTGACTACCTGGACATCGTTCGGGTCCAGGGTCAGCTGCTTCAAGCGAAAATTCCAGGAGCGCACCCTTGGAACACCGTCATCGGGTACCCTGGCTACCTGGACATCGTTCGGGTCCAGGGTCAGCTGCTTTAAGCGAAAATTCCAGGAGCGCACCCTTGGAACACCGTCATCGGGTACCCTGACTACCTGGACATCGTTCGGGTCCAGGGTCAGCTGCTTCAAGCGAAAATTCCAGGAGCGCACCCTTGGAACACCGTCATCGGGTACCCTGACTACCTGGACCTCGTTTGAGCCCAGGGTAAGCTACTTCAACCAAAAATACCAGGAGCGCACCCTTGGAACACCGTCATCGGGAACCCTGACTATCTGGACTTCGTTCGGGCCCAGGGACAGGCACTCCAATAAAAAATACCAGGAGCGCACCCTTGGAACACCGTCATCGGGTACCCTGACTACCTGGACCTCGTTTGAGCCCAGGGAAGCTACTTCAACCAAAAATACCAGGAGCGCACCCTTGGAACACCGTCAACGGGCACCCTGACTACCTGGACATCGTTCGTGTCCAGGGTCAGCTGCTTTAAGCGAAAATTCCAGGAGCGCACCCTTGGAACACCGTCATCGGGTACCCTGGCTACCTGGACATCGTTCGGGTCCAGGGTCAGGCACTCCAACTAAAAATACCAGGAGCGCACCCTTGGAACACCGTCATCGGGTACCCTGACTACCTGAACCTCGTTTGAGCCCAGGGTAAGCTACTTCAATCAAAAATACCAAGAGCGCACCCTTGGAACACCGTCAACGGGTACCCTGACTACCTGGACATCGTTCGGGTCCAGGGTCAGCTGCTTTAAGCGAAAATTCCAGGAGCGCACCCTTGGAACACCGTCATCGGGTACCCTGACTACCTGGACATCGTTCGGGTCCAGGGTCAGCTGCTTCAAGCGAAAATTCCGGGAGCGCACCCTTGGAACACCGTCATCGGGTACCCTGGCTACCTGGACCTCGTTTGGGCCCAGGGTAAGCTACTTCAACCAGAAATACCAAGAGCGCACCCTTGGAACACCGTCAACGGGTAACCTGACCACCTGGACATCGTTCGGGTCCAGGGTCAGGCACTCCAACTAAAAATACCAGGAGCGCACCCTTGGAACACCGTCATCGGGTACCCTGACTACCTGGACATCGTTCGGGTCCAGGGTCAGCTGCTTTGAGCGAAAATTCCAGGAGCGCACCCTTGGAACACCGTCATCGGGTACCCTGACTACCTGGACCTTGTTTGGGCCCAGGGTAAGCTACTTCAACCAGAAATACCAGGAGCGCACCCTTGGAACACCGTCAACGGGTACCCTGACTACCTGGACATCGTTCGGGTCCAGGGTCAGCTGCTTTGAGCGAAAATTCCAGGAGCGCACCCTTGGAACACCGTCATCGGGTACCCTGACTACCTGGACATCGTTCGGGTCCAGGGTCAGCTGCTTCAAGCGAAAATTCCAGGAGCGCACCCTTGGAACACCGTCATCGGGTACCCTGACTACCTGGACCTCGTTTGAGCCCAGGGTAAGCTACTTCAACCAAAAATACCAGGAGCGCACCCTTGGAACACCGTCATCGGGTACCCTGACTACCTGGACCTCGTTTGAGCCCAGGGTAAGCTACTTCAACCAAAAATACCAGGAGCGCACCCTTGGAACACCGTCAACGGGTACCCTGACTACCTGGACATCGTTCGGGTCCAGGGTCAGCTGCTTTAAGCGAAAATTCCAGGAGCGCACCCTTGGAACATCGTCATCGGGTACCCTGACTACCTGGACATCGTTCGGGTCCAGGGTCAGCTGCTTCAAGCGAAAATTCCAGGAGCGCACCCTTGGAACACCGTCATCGGGTACCCTGACTACCTGGACCTCGCTTGAGCCCAGGGTAAGCTACTTCAACCAAAAATACCAGGAGCGCACCCTTGGAACACCGTCATCGGGAACCCTGACTATCTGGACCTCGTTTGAGCCCAGGGTAAGCTACTTCAACCAAAAATACCAGGAGCGCACCCTTGGAACACCGTCAACGGGCACCCTGACAACCTGGACATCGTTCGGGTCCAGGGTCAGCTGCTTTAAGCAAAAATTCCAGGAGCGCACCCTTGGAACACCGTCATCGGGTACCCTGACTACCTGGACATCGTTCGGGTCCAGGGTCAGCTTTTCCAAGTCAGAATACGAGGAGCGCACCCTCGGGACGCTGCCATCGGCGACACTAGCTACCTGGACATTATCGGGTATTAGGGTATATGCTTATTCAAATAAAACTCAAGTCGACACGCTGAGATCGGCATCCTAAACTACCATTTGCCCGTGTAAAATCAATTATAAAAAAAAACATGGAATGAATTTTGATATGTCTTGTCTTATCTTCTGTAAATTTGAAAAAATCTGCAGTACTTTTCGTTGAATCTATGGGACACGGCCAATAGTTTTGCCATATTCTTCCTAACTATAATACATTAATAATTTACTTTCAATCCCATGGTTTCAAATCTACGCGGGAAGCAAGAGCATGTAAACGTGTTATGTACTATGCGTGAACATAGCTGCTTTATCAGGCTACCGCGGCTAACTTCAGGGTCGTAACATGAAGAAAAATTTCTGGTCGAAAAAAAAGTAGTAGATCGCTTGACACGGTACTCCAAACTCATTATTGTGAACGAGTTTTTGAGTATTTCTTTTTGTCGATCGCTCAATTGGGATGGTAGATGAGCATTAAATCCTGTTTCGCACCCAAAAAAAGTCGTTTTGACAAAATTAATGCCAATGTAAAAATCGAGCGTGCGATCTCAAACATTATATAGTTGCGGTGTCTTCTGCTTGACGCATGGAACACTACCGCGTTCCGTGATGTGGTGGATTTTGTGAATTTTCCCTTTTTCGCTTCACTCTGGATTGGCCCTTAAAGATCGACAACTTATACATATTCAGACAAATTGGTCATTGTAAGAAACTTTAAAAGATGTCAAGGTCATACATTTAATTCTAAAACGTTAAATAAAAACGTTAAACATTTAATTTGAACAGAGAAATTGAAGTTAATACAAATGATAATAAAACGGAAAAAGAAATTTCCGATTTCGATGTTACTATCTGTAATAGAAAGTTCAGTGACGTAGATGATCTAGCAAAATTGGACAACATGATTGAACAAAGTCCATTTGAAGAGATGAATATGAAATTCTCTGAAAAGAAGAAGTCCCTTTTGTGGCATGTAAGACTGGGCCATGCGTCGCTGAAATATCTCAAACAGATACAGAAGCTTTATCTTAAATATAAATCTCTGGAAGATGCAATCTTCGATGAATCCATATTGTATTGCGAAGTTAGTGCCTTGTCCAAGCTTAACAGACAGACATTCTCCTCAGTGAGAACGAGGGCTACTGAACTGCTACAAATGATACATTCTGATGAGATGGGACCTATAAGCCCATCAACTCATCCTGAAAGATATCGATATATTGTTACATTTATAGACGATTTTTCCCGATTAGACATGGCCTATCTCATACGCCATAAAAATGAGGCTGGAAAATGTTTGGAGCCATTTATCAAATGTTGTTGAAATATTTTGGGAAAGGATGCACAGGACTGTTTTCTGAGATGCGACAGAGGTACAGAGTTTACTGGTGGATATATGGTGGAAGTTTTGGAAAAATTGGGTGCTGAATTACAGTTGGTTTGTGCTGATACTCCTCAACATAACGGAGTGGCTGAACGTTTTAATCAAACGATTCAGAAAAACATCAAAGCGTACATAATCGACTCTGGAATACCAGAGAATATGTGGGACCTGGCCTTAGGGGCTGCAGTGTACGCTTAGAACAGGACGCCACACAGTGGCAATGAAATGACTACACCTTGATGAAATTTGCTCCTGACTATCATTTTGATTAGAGTCAGATAAAAAGATTTAGATGCGTTGCGTACATAACGATCCAAAGAAATACAGGTCCCAAATTTGGCCCAAAAGCGAAAAAGGTTGTATTGGTAGGATATTCAAAAACGGGTAACCAATTCTTGGAACCATATGGTGGTAAATTTTATGAAAGCAGAGATGTTAAGTTCAACGAAAAACTTGTGTATAGAGATATATACAAGAAAGTCAGAATAAAATATTGGCCTATTGAACAAATTGATATTGACAGAGAAAATTAGTTTGTTGAATTTAAAGAAAATGAATCTGCTAAAGAACTGGTAAACATGGTTGATGAAAACTCAAAAACGAAAGGAGTATTAAAACGTAAGCGAGGCAGACCTAAGAAAATTGGTGGGAAACGAACAAAACTAGACGTTAGGGTAAAACAGAGTGCAGAGAGTCCTGATAAAAAAGTAGATGAGATATCAAAAGTGATGATGGTTTTTATTTTTAAAACAGAAATGGTGGAAATGGTTGAAAACTATGAAGGCGAAGTCAATTATTTGTTACTTGCTCATATAAATCAGGATTCGACATCTTTTGCAGGAGCTATGCAGTCAAAAAATCATGTACAGTGCCAAAAAAACGCTATTGATGATGAGTTAAAATCAATGGAGGAACATTAAGTCTGGAGGTTGGTAAATCGGCCATTCTTGAAAGAGAACGGCAAAAATCTAAATATAATTGATTCACGGTGGGTACAAAAAAAATGGATTCTGATGGGAACATTAAGTTCAAAGGTTGAATATGGTTTTTCTGGTGGAAAAAGCATTGTATTGTTTGAAAAAAGTCTTAAACAGTGGAATGAAAGATTTACGGAGCTTGCTTTATCTAGAGGACTGAAAAATGAAGAAAACGAATCATTCATATGCATATGGAAGGAAAAAAGAAAGTTTTTGATTCTGTTCTTATATGTTGACGACATAATAAGCAATCGCAAAAATAAGCTACTTGAAGTCAAAGCTAAATTACAAAGTCAATTTAAAATGACGAATATGGGAGAACCAAGAGAGTTTCATGGTCTTAAGATTAACAGAGAAAAATGGAGGAAAATGATCAAGCTCAGCCAGGAGCCATATATTGATGAGATTTTGGGAAAATTCTGTTTGGAGAAACTCTCATAAAGAAAAACTCCTATGGAAACATCTCAAGCAGCAACTAAGAGACGCTGAAATCGTGAAGATTCTTACGATCAAAATGTTTTGGTGGAATCCGTGAACTTGAAAAATGCTACTTATCGAGAAGCTGTGGGAAGCTTATTATATTTGGCAAATGCTACAAAGCCAGAAATTTCATGTGCCGTAAATGTACTGAGCAGACATCAAATCAATCCTACGGTGGAAGACTGGAATATAGTGGCCAGAGTATTAGGATATTTGAAACAAAACAAAAGATCTAGGTTTGGTCTACAAAGGAGAAATGAATGAAATTGAAGTGTTTACTGATGCTAACTTTGGTAACTACAAATATTCACAAACCACTTGTGGCTATCTGATAAAGTTGTATAATGATGCTGTGACGTCGAAGACCCACAAACAATCGTATGTTGCCTTGTCAACATGCGAAGCTGAATTTCTTGCAATGAGCGAAGCGTGTCAAGACACAATAGAATTGTCACATTCACTTCAAATAATGCTTGATAAAAGTTTCTTTCCTATTAGACGTTAGTGTGACAACAAAGCAGCAATATCCTGCACAAAAATTGATGGTCAGAATAAACTTAGACACAAACTTAAGACTGAACATTGATTGATATTTTACTCAGTTTGTAAAATCTTAATGTGATTTTTGACTGCGATATTAGTATTAAGAACTAGAATTGTAAAGATTACTATATGTATAATTGGTAGAATGGTAGTTTGGAAGATTTATATTGAATAATGATAGCCGTAAATTGTTTGGGAGGAAGTGTTAAGATATCCAAACTATTATACAGCTCTCATGAGCTACACCGAAGTGACCGTCGCAGCGGTGCTGCGTCGGCGAGTCTGCAGAGAGCTCACTTCTTTCCGAACAGCTGGCCGAGTCAGAAGCACATTACTTGTGCTTAAAAATGACGGATCTTTTCATTGGCCGTTAGGTAACGGCGGTTTTTGGTGGACTCTTTCGGAGTCAATACAAATAAAGGGTTTGGACCATACTGCTGCTCAGCCTCTTTTATTTCTGCGACCATCCCAATTTCCCTCCACTACTGATCATTGATTCTTTTTGTAAGGGCAACTCAATCCCTTAGCATGAAATGTTCAATGATGATGGATAATTATGGGTTGAAGGAAGCATGAAAGCATTAGTTATAAGATTGCGTACGACTATGCGCCTGCACGCGGATGACGCGGTATACATGAATCGTCGGGTAGATTCAAAATGTATATATATAGATATATCGAACCATATGCGAGAAATCTAAAAATGTCAATGATACTGAAATGATGCGTAGAATTATGAAAAATCGAATTATGCGAACATACGGCTCGAGACGCCATTATTACGGGATCAGTAGAAAAAGAGCGAAGTATTCAGACATACTTGATACACTGTAATACGAGTCAAAAAATTACGCGATCTGTTGACGGCATTTGTGGCGTAATTATCATGAAAAAATATGATTCAAGCTAAATTCGAGACTGCCTAAGTAGTACTAAGATCCTTGTGGAGATATGCGAACGAATCGTAACTCATCATGTAATAACGCCATTTGTTTATTGTTAATTATTTTTACATTATATTTTTCACAAAAACGTTACAATAGACATTCGAACGTGATCTCCAAAAGCGAATACAAGTTGAAATATGAAAATCGAATTATTACATCGCGAATAAACAATGGCAACAGCTTATTGATTAATTATGTTAACACGGATTGTGACGTCGATTTTTTATGAAAGTTAAAACTGTTTGCGGATAAGTTTCGAGAACTAATGCTTCGATTGTCTAATGTTGAGTTTTTGGCAAATATAGGTGAAAACATCCAAAAGTTATAAACAATTAGTTGAATGTTATAAAATATTGAACTTAACAAAAATATCTCGACATTAGGCAATTGTCATTATTCTCAGGCTTTGATAGACGGCGAATACGCGTATGTAGCGACAATAGTTATTGCATAATTAGAGTCAACAAATTATCAAAATTAGTATAGAGTATAATAGAGTATGAGTATAATAGAATACTCTATAATAGAGTAATAACTCCGTAAAAATCGAACTATGAGAGCAACTGTAAATATCTCGATTATAGATACAAAAGGAACCTGTATGCGACTTCACACTGTGACATTTTTCGGCTTTTATCAAATAAGTAATCTAAAAAACGAGTCAACGCAATACTCTGTGAAGGTGCGTTAGACTATATAAAGGGCCGCGCGTCCTCAATCAAGGCATTCTTTCGCGAGCATCGGTAGAGCGCGTATCGGAATATGATCGTCTCCGCGTGCATATAACACCATGTATTGCGAGCGACCGCGAATCTTATACTTGCGCGATAATTGTAATATCTTTGTAAATAATTTTCGTAGTATTCAATAAACGAGTAACTTTATTTTTAATCAATTTTCTCGTAATCTTTTACCAAGTCCGAACCATATTAAAATCACAGGCGCTTAACCACATGTTGGCAGAAGCGTTTTACAATCACTCACTTGCGAAGTATCTAACCTCTCGTAGGAAGTGATGCTGCATTTGAGTGCATTACACACGCACATTAGCCGGCTGGCCTAACCACACGTTGGAAGGGGCCAAGCTAGGTGACACGGCTGTTAAACCAAGCGTTGTGGTTCATTGCCCAATGCCGGTGTTTTCATGCCAAATACACTCTTTTTACACTTACAAATCTTAACACACACACACGCAATCTATGTAAGTGGGTGTCCTGTACGAAATCCTGCAACTTTAATTTGATGAATCCGATACATGGCAATTTCTTTAAAAGATGATGTTTCATGATAAAGTATAATAAAATATTTGATATTCCGCAAGTATATCTGGCGACCGTGAAAAAAATGCCCAGACGTACCTAAAAACCGAAAGGTACGTCACATTTTACAATATCATTGATACAACGATAATAAGTATCCGGACATTATCATTTTTCATATATAACATAGTCGAGTAGAGCAAATTCTATTTAAGGGGGTAGCCTACCTAAATTTCAGTATGGTTACAAAAAAATCGTACGAGGCTGTGAATTTATATTCTAATTCATTTTTCTACAGCGGTTTCAATGACGTATCGACTACCCCGGAAATTTTATTTTTTTTGTGACACACACACACACACACACACACACACACACACACACACACATACATCCTCCCACGCACACATCGCATGTATGCTAATTACTTTGTGTGAATCAAATGGATATCTTTATGACGTTGCAGAATGAAGGTGGAAACGTGATGCAGGGGGAGGTGAATAATTGAGACTTATTTTCAGTGGTTTGGGCTGAAAATTTTTTTGAGGGTTCCTGAACACAATGTCCACAAACGTACGTATCGGTTTTGCGATTAGACTTCTAGGAGCCGAGAAAAAAAATCCCAAGTATGTTCTAAAAAAATTGAAAAATATCCATATAATAATAATATCCATTTGATTCACACAAAGTAATTAGCATACATGCGATGTGTGCGTGGGAGGATGTATATGTGTGTGTGTGTGTGTGTGTGTCACAAAAAAAAAATTTTTCCGGGTTGGTGAATACGTCATTGAAACCGCCGTAGAAAAGTGAATTAGAATATAAATTTACAGCCTCGTACGATTTTTTTTTAACCATGTTAAAATTTAGGTAGGCTACCCCCTTAAACAATTTCCAGAGTGTTTGTTTCTACCCTCCGTTATTCAAAATTCGTTTTAGTTTCGATCTTTGAGGGCCAATCCGTGATATGGAGCTTCAAATAAAAAACTCCATGTATATTTGTATTTTGCGACGTTTCGCTCATAATAATTTTCACAAAAATGTAGGACATACCTTTTTTAGTTAAAAATAGAAGCACTCCATAAATTCTCTAGAATTTGCATTTCAGAATTCGGAATATTTTGCACATTTTTATACAATAACTGTTGTTCAAATCATTATTATCTGTTATAATTGTGGAAAGAGGTACTTTGCAGTACAAGAAACGTGAAGAAGCCTAACATTTCTTCCCAATCATGTTATTATCTGGATTTAATTGAAAAAATTCGCATTTCAGAATTTCGCTTTCTTTTACGCATCTTTGTACAATAACTGCAGCTGTTTAAATCATTATTCTCTGTTTATAATTTCGGTAAAAGGTACTTTGCAGAATACGAAACGTAAAGAAGCTTGGGACACTTCCCACATATGTTATTTTCTGGATTCAATTGAGAAAATTCGGTTGAATTCAGAAAGCGGCATTTCAGAATGTGGACACCCTTCGTAGACATTTAGAAAATTATTTTATCGATTTTATTTGAGATATTTTGTATGAATATAATATTTTATAATTGGCTTTTCATTCATTTTTATGAATAAATTCTTCGTACTTTTGAAATTGAAAATTTGTTTTAGTTTCAATCTTCGAGGGCCAGGTTCGCCGGCCTCATCAGGCAGTATAAAAATTAATTAATACATTATTGAAATTAGGGAGTGGAAGGAAATGATTCGCAAAAACTCCCTCCTGCGAGAGAAAAACAAAACCCAGCTGCCAAAACGTCGCAAGATACAAATAAATATGGAGTTTTATTTGAAGCTCCATGTCACGGACTGGCCCTCAAAGATCAAAACCAAAACGAATTTTGAATATTAGGAGGTAAAAAACAAATATACAGTAGAACTTTTAAATCAGATGAAAACTTGAATGAAATATTATTTATTTTGGTCAGGTCGAAGAGTATTTTTATATTCGCATGAGTTTCCTTTATATCTGGCACTAAGCAGAGCATAATCAATTCCAAAACGCTGGTGAGTAAGCTCTTCGCTTTCATATTTTCCAGGTCGATTTTCTTCTTTTTTGCAGGTATATCATCAATTACACATGAGAGTTTGTTATTGATTAGGGGCACAGTACGAATACCGAATTTTTTCATCGAACCAGTAACTTTGTTGAAGAATCTTTTGTGGTAAGGAATTGATAATGTACACAACGGTTGTGTATCATCATTATTGCATTTTTTTGTTGAAAAATTCATTGACAAAGACAATAAATTGGACAATAAATTGGACTTGGAAAAGACAAAACCGAAAAATGGGAAGAAACCGGCGTAGTGTATAAGTTTGATTGTGAAGATTGTTCTGCATGTTACATTGGCGAAACAAAACGAAAATTGAAAGAAAGAATATCCGAACATCAAAAATGCAATAATGACCTATTGCCTATACCACGCCATATTATTGAGAACATTACCCATAGTTTTGATTGGGATAATGTTAAAATTTTAGATAGAAAAAAGAATTACAATAAGAGACTTGTTTCCGAGATGCTTCATATCCACATGTATAAACATACACTCAATAGAAAAAAAGACACACAGTCACTCAGCCACACGTACAGGAAGGTCAATAACCTTTTTCCACAACAAACGTCCTAGCACCGGTGACTATACACGCAAAGGAGTTGCCACGGCCCGGCGTAGTGGCACCGCCACAGGTATATACCGTGGCCGCCAGCCTAAAAACCCGTGGCCGCCACATCTATAACTTGTGGCCGCCACGGCGTTTTGGGGTGGCGAGGCCTGGCGAGCGCAGTCGAACGGCCCGGCCGCAGTTATTGAAGCGCGCGGACCGCGACTTCCAAAAACGCAAATCGCGTTATCTCAGCCGCTATTGCTCAGAATCGTTTGAAAATTTTTGAGCATACGCGGGAAACCCTAGCAATGCTGACTATGTAAATATTTCAGATAAAAATTATAATTTTTTGAGAGAAAAAAATTAATCAATCGAAACATCTCTTTTTCAATTTCAACGAAAAAAACTGTGTGAGGAAAGTTAAACCACAGAAAACTTCTCGCGACAAAGTTGGTCATACGTGTTCAAAGAATTCGTAAACCAAATTTCAGGTCAATCGGACCAAAACCACCAGAGTTATGGTGGAAAAACGAAAATTTGTCGCGGCGCTCGATTCTGTTCTATACTTTCGATATTTTTCTTAAAAAGAATACTAGTGGAAAACCGATTATGCCACTATATCGAAGATAATCTGTAGTATATTCTAGTAGATTTTACATCCTCAACTGTGAATACTCGATGAGTTGTAAGCAATTTATATAAATAGGCCTTGTCTATTAGGCGTTTGACTGATACCACTACCAATTGAACATATCAAGCAGGAAATATCAGGTCGAGGGAATAACACCAAACTTATACATTTATACATATAATATCTTATTTCAATGAATCATAATACATGCCTACTCACAATTAACTGCTTCTTATCAATTTGAAAAAGGAGACACTGCGCATGTGTAGCCAATGAATTATAATTGATAGCATAATAACCTTCTTCCAATTCTACTGAATATGCGTAGTAATGGCTATTAAAACCACATGTTTTGAATTGAACATACTGAAATATAATTTCTTCGTTAACCTCGAATACATGCTCTATTTTGCCAAACCATGGGCCATGTTCATTTATTTCTATTACAATTATAGTATCTTTTGAATAATTCACTCCGTCAAGACTAACTGACCTGAATTCTTTCTTATTTATCACTGTTGGATAAATGGAATTCACAAATCGATCGTTCATAAGCATACCAGATGTTCTGTATATAATATCATAATGTGAAAAACTCAAACTCATTAAACTCAATTGAATTCTTATACCTATTGATTTCAATATATTTCTGTGACAACTTGAATGATTTATTGCTAATTTAGCTTTTCGGTGGAATGACTCAAGACGTATAGTAGACGTTTTAACAACTGGACCACTCAATCGCAAGAATCGAATGTAATGTAGTAATAAATGATATTTAGGTTTCAAATTACCAACTAAATGCAAATACAGTTTATTGTGTTCTGTTATTAGAACATCAAGTCTTTGAATGAGAGATTCTGTTATTACTGGACTAGTGAGTATATCGATCAGTTCGCGTAGTTTTTTATATAACTTCCACACTTCGTTGTCTTCAGGAACTAAATCTCCTACAATCACACTAAAGTATCGAGTGAAAAATAGCGATTCTGACGCAGACATTTTGAGCCTATTATTTTTTTTCAAGTAATCCATAGTTATTTGCGGTGGTATATTGCCTGATTCATAGCCGAAATCCATTGACCGCAACTTATAATTCAAGTAATCTAAAGTGAATAATTTGTGTTCGTTTACTAATTTCAAAACTATTTCTGTCATGTCATAATTACATACGCCTTCAGGAAGATCATGAGTTATATCGCTATTTACATTTTTTACTACATGAAACCCCTCGATATGATTGAAAATAGAGCTTTCCTTGACACCAGTTGATTTAGTACCTTTTTTTAATAATATGTCCAATTCATATTTCTCAACAGTTCGGAGAATGGACAACACTCTTCAAAATCGTTAAATCCAGTTCTTCTGCGTTTGAAAAATAGAAAAACATAATGTTTCGAAAAATACTTATTCATCATCTATTTAATGAATAAGAATCATGATAAACTGATTGAATGTGAACTCACCTACACATAAGCTTTTTTTTAAACCACCTGTATTTCTTTTTGGCAATAAATGAGACAATCCTGATGAAAAAATAATGTTTTTGAAATAATCCACAGCATTCTGTAATGCACCATTGGGGTTGGTTTTTATTCTTTTCTTAGAATTAATGTCTATTGTTTCATGATACTCTTGATAATAAATTGCCGGCTCAAGCTCTTTTGGGAAAAGTTTTATAATAGATGAAGCAAGAGATTTCAATCTTGTTGATGGTACTCTGGAAATGAACAAATTGAAATAAGACTATTAACCGGAAAAAGCAATGAACATTTGTGACCAGATGCTTATTTAAAATATCCAAGGAAAGTTGATTTATGAGAATTATTGTACAATTATTATATCTCACATGATTTCTAAATTAGTCCATTTCGATAATTCATCTTCTACAATTATTCTCGCCAAACATCTTCTTAATTCTTTGATATTCTTTGTTTTAGCATATGTGTATAGTATAAGATTCCCTATGAACCCATTCTCAGACAGTAATTTGAAAAGTGGATAATTTTTTTGAACTAAAATTAAATCATAATTTATCATTAATACCAAATTACGAAGCAAGTACATGGCTCACTTAAAATTTAGAAGTACAATGTGAGACAAGAATCATTACTTGGAGTATATTCATTTTCAATAAAACTTCTTATTTCTAATATATTCAATTTCAATAAACCAGTTTCGGAACTAGTAGATGTAGTAGTAGAGATATAGTCTGTCGTTGAAGGAGTCATAATTACATGAAACTGATTCTCTGAGATGAATATAACATTCATCAGATACACTCAATTCACAATTTCACTTGCTTTCACATTGCACGAATAAATACTGTCTCAGTCGTTCATCGTTTCTTCGCACTGTCTCAAAACCTTTCCAACAATCTAACCGAACACATACTGTATACAAATATTCATGAAAATCGTATATCAGTATTTATACTTACGTAGAAATTATAAACACTGAAGCTCTGCATGAAGACTGTACATAGTTCAGCTCACCAACAACTTATATGTATGTGTAGCTGTGTTATACTTATATATAACGCGAGTATTCAGCACACATTTTATAAGAAAATATGAAAATATGAGAGATTATTTATAACTCATCGAGTATTCACAGTTGAGGATGTAAAATCTACTAGAATATACTACATATTATCTTCGATATAGTGGCATAATCGGTTTTCCACTAGTATTCTTTTTAAGAAAAATATCGAAAGTATAGAACAGAATCGAGCGCCGCGACAAATTTTCGTTTTTCCACCATAACTCTGGTAGTTTTGGTCCGATTGACCTGAAATTTGGTTTACGAATTCTTTGAACACGTATGACCAACTTTGTCGCGAGAAGTTTTCTGTGGTTTAATTTTCCTCACACAGTTTTTTTCGTTGAAATTGAAAAAGAGATGTTTCGATTGATTAATTTTTTTCTCTCAAAAAATTATAATTTTTATCTGAAATATTTACATAGTCAGCATTGCTAGGGTTTCCCGCGTATGCTCAAAAATTTTCAAACGATTCTGAGCAATAGCGGCTGAGATAACGCGATTTGCGTTTTTGGAAGTCGCGGTCCGCGCGCTTCAATAACTGCGGCCGGGCCGTTCGACTGCGCTCGCCAGGCCTCGCCACCCCAAAACGCCGTGGCGGCCACAAGTTATAGATGTGGCGGCCACGGGCTTTTAGGCTGGCGGCCACGGTATATACCTGTGGCGGTGCCACTACGCCGGGCCGTGGCAACTCCTTTGCGTGTATAAGATCACGTTGGTAAACTTTGGTTCGCAGATATAAATTTGACGGTGGGGGTGAAAGTCGACAATTCCTTCCACTCTCTAATTTTGAATAATGAATTAACTAATCTTTTACACTAGTGAGAAAAATTGTTTGCTCTTGATAAAACATATGTAAAATGGTGTTTGCAATGTCTATTGTTTGTTTTGTTCTGTGACAATAAATAGCCTGATGAGGCCAGCGAACCAAGCTGGCGAAACGTCGCTGAATAATAAAAAAATATACATGAAGTTTTATTCATAACTTCATATCACGGAGTGGCCCTCAAAGATCGCATATCATAAATCTTTGTATTTAATAATAAACATTGGATTAATTAGTTTCAACCATTCACAAGTATAATGTTTAATCGTCAGTTATTCCTCGTTCTATCTACAGATATTATATTTAGTGGTGATTGCACGTTCTCTTGACTCCAGACTCTATATCCATATATACAGTGATAGTGCCGGAATTCTCTTCCGAAAAATCGGACTACTTTGAGTACCCGTAGTTCTGTCTCCTCTCTTACTCTGTGACTATTCGGGTGTTCGAGCAAAGCAGTTCCCCTCTGGTGGATGTTTTCGGTACCTCTGTAAGATATAACAAAACAAAGTATTCTAACCTCACATAAACACAAGTCCAAGATAGTGGACCTACAAAGTAAAGATACATAATAGTCAAGTATTCCAATACACTTTCAACAAAGTCCTAAATGTCTGCAGTACAAAGTATTCATTGTTATAAAACTTTACAAATTTTTTTATTGGATTCATCCTTGAATTTGAATTTCCCACCACGGACCATGTGACTTTAATACTTCAAAACTGCAACAGCACTGCCTCCTGGTGGGATTCGGAGTTTGGACACCCAAATAGTCTTCCTGATGGGAGTTGCGTGAAAACTTGCCTCTCCTCTCTTCATGCTGTATATCTTTATTATCCTTTACTTCTTAAAATCCTGAATATAAAATCTCAATTGTGATTGTGTTTAGCGAGGATAACCTCTGGAAGAAAAAAAAAAAAAAAATTGTGATTGTGACTAGGTTAAACTTCTAGAAAACAAAAATTCTTCAACTTACAATAATTCTGCTAGTGAAAATATTGTAAAACTGTTATCTTTGAATGGATATAAAATATAATGCCAACTCCAAGTTCTATTGATGTTGCTGTTATTTGTTCCAGCAATATGAATAGGAGTATGGAAGCTCATGCTTTCCTCAGGTAATATTTGTTGTGAGTTGGAGGTTGACGTTGTGTTTAATCAATTTTTCTATCATCATTCAGTAAAAAGGGATTCAATGTGAAATCTTTTGGTACTGGTGACAAAGTAAAGTTGCCAGGGAATGCTCCAGACAGACCCAACATCTATGATTTTGGGACTACTTATGAAGAAATTTATAACGATCTATTAAATAAAGATAAACAATAGTATCCTTTCCAACCAAAATATAATGCACAGATTCAAATATGATCAATATTATTTTCCTTTATTCATGAAATTAGTTACACGCAGAATGGACTTTTACACATGTTAGATCGCAATCGTAGAATAAAATCAAAACCTGAGCGATTTCAACTCTCTAATGAAAAGTTTGATATTTTGATAACTTGTGAAGAACGTGTTTACGATCAAGTCATAGAGAGTATGGAAACTAGAACACAAGAAGATAATCAAGTTGCTCATCTCATCAATATTGATATTCAAGATAATCATGAAGAAGCAACCGTAGGGTCATTTCTTATCTGTGAATTGGTTTCAGTGGTATGATATATTATTATATTTCATTTATATTGATTATGATGATCGTCTTATAGTTATAAATAATATTTATTATTCTGTTTTTTTTAGCTAGCAAATAGTAATGATCTGGACAATGATATTGATGAACTCCTTCATGAATTCGAATCAAAATTTGGAAAATCAATATTACATACTGTGTTATTCTATTGAATCAAAATTCAATATTCGATAACATTTGTAGTATCATAAAGTTTCTGTATGAACGAAACAGAAGTAGACAGTTCTTATATTTCGCCCAATTACCTCAGAACATTATATAAGTATGTCTGCATGCAATCCCCCATTAAAACGTTTTAGAATATATTCCATATTAATAAGACTAATTCTTCAATAAAATTTGAATTTTTGAATCATTCTTCAAGTAGTACACAAAAGAATGTCTAAAGAAACTGTCTAGAAAACTGAAGAGAGTATTACTCATAAATGGTGTAAACTGTAAATAGCAAGGAGCTTCTGTAAAGCATGAATAGATTTGTGTACCTAATTATCCACATAAAAATAATATTCTAGCATTAGTTTTCATTGAAGGATGTTCATAAATATGTTTAACAATTGCGTTATTTGAAGGAGATCAAATTCTTGAAGTAGAGACTTCTAACTGTCTCATAGGAAATATGCTGTTACCCAACCAGCAGAGAATATTGTCTTCATATATTTGGCTTTTCTGCTTACATACAAAGCTATGAGATATCAAGCTTTATACATTGGCTTTAATCAATTGCATTTTTCAAGGGTAGCTCTCTGTGCCAGTACACTCATTAAGTAGTGCAGTGCTAGACTAGATACTTACTATTATCCAATGATTGGATTTATGCAAAGATCATATGTCTAGGTTGGTTGTGGAATATAAGCTATCAATGGTTTCTTATCTTCCCAATAAGTGACAAGTCATGACTTGGAGGATAATCAGATTCAAAAGTTTGAGACACGCTTATAAAAAAGCTGAAATGTTACCTTACACTGCTTGAACCCTTCGTACAGCTATTAATACTGTTATTCATATTACATACAGAAACATCTTAAGCCATGAGTGAAGGTCTATCTGCAACTGTACATGAATTCAAAATAGTTGATAGCTAGAACTTAATGAGTTTGTGTATATAATCCTTAAATTTTTTCAGGTACTCAAAAATTGAAATTTTCTGTGACACAAGATTTTAATTAAGGTAGAAATTCCATAACCCTTCCTCTACTCAAACTATTACTCATTTTGAAATGTGCAACCTGTTAGCTTTTAATTGACGAACGAGGTACACCGATCAATGGGGATCCAATTATTTCGAATGACTCACCCGTCTGAATTGATTTTTATCGATCCCACGATGCTTGGGATTGTATTGTCATGAATAGTTCTCAATCACTCATAAATCTATTAGTTTTTGATTGAACAAAGTGGATATTTGATGAATGGATTCCAATGATTTTGAATGAGTTACCCGTCTGAATTGATTTTAATCAATCCCATTATGTTTGGTTCTTTATATAGTCGTGAATAGTTTCCAATCGCTTATAAATCTGTTGGCTTTTAATTGACGAGCGAGGTACGCCAATCAATGAGTTTCAATTATTTTGAATGGGTCACCCATCAGAATAGATTCTTATTATTCCTATAATGTTTTGGACTAGTGCATTTAGTTAAAAACACCCGAAAACATGCTTGGGGTCTGGAAATTTTTGGAATCGCTTTATTTTCACCTCCACATTGAAACTGGATCGAAGCAATATCCTCAAAAGTTGCGGAAAATTGTATGAAAAATAAAGAAAATTGAAAAATGACTTTTTTCACATTTCAGTGCATAACTTTTTTAGAGAGACTTATCGAATAAATTTGTAGAGTGGAAAGTTGTTCGTATTGAAATTACCTACCAGAAGAGCCCTATTAAGTTACGATTCAGTAATTAGGGTAGTCATAGAACCCCGATCACATGGTGAGACACGAAAAAATTGAATCAATGGAAAAACACATTTTCCATGGATCAATATTATAGCAAATCCACGTAAATTTTCGATCAATCCATGTGGATTTTTTAGGAATCCACGTGGATTTCTCAAGAATGTACGTGGAATTTCAGGAATTCACGTGGATTTTCCAGTATTTATTTTGGCAAATCTACGGGGATTTCTGGTCAATTCACGTAGATTTTCGATCAATCGACGTGGATTCTCCAGGATTTATCCTCGCAAATCCTTATAGATTTTCAATCAATCCACGTAGATTCCCGAACAATCCACGTGGATTTTCGAAGATTCCATGTGGATTCTTCAGGAATCCACGTGTATTTTCCAGAAATTATCCTAGCGAATCCTCGGGGATTCCTGGTCAATCCACGTGGATTTTCGATCATTCCACGTGGATTTTCTTCATTCTACGTGAATTTTCGATCATTCATCGTGGATTTTAGATCAATCCACGTGGATTTTTCAAGAATCCATTTGGATTTTCCAGATTTCATCCTAGCAAATCCACGCGGATTTTCTAAAACTTCAGATAATTACAGAGGTACAACCGTTTACTCCAGCATTTGTCAATGAGATTTGTGTGAGGAATTAGGAAATGAATTTTGATATTCATGTTGTAACAAAATTGGTCTTACTCCCAATAAAGTCATTTGGATTCTCCTTCATCAGATTATCATTTATGATTCTCCGTATGGCTTCCGTGTGGCAGATATATATAGAACACTCACCCTTTACATCATCTCCGTTCATTAATATTGATCATAACTTACCCATTCTTTTTGAATTTTTCGATTCTATCATCCAATAAAGAAAATCTTCACATGTTTTTCTAAGAATTCTTTATTAACTCTGTCACGTTCATACCGTGTTCATCATAATTAATTCTTCTGTTCTCATATTCATAGCATCAATTAAAAAAATATGATTTTATTTATATACATATTTTACTAGATGTCATACAAAATATTTTTTGATTCATATTGTTTTCACGCACTTTTATACATGCATGTAATGTACCACGCTTTCCACCACGCGATTTTTTAGATATTACCAATACATATTGGGTATTGCTGATACATACTGTTTTTCATTTATAGACATAAAAACACATAATCTCTCAATTTCACGAGTTCTGATGACATGAAGTTTATTACCTATATGAACCATTTTTTTTATATTTTTGCATGTACTTGAAAAATTTGGAACTTGGATTTTCTTACCCTGTTGAAAAAAATCGACTGGATTTCCAGCTGGATTTGCACTGGATCCCAGCTGGATTTACGCTGGATTCTAGCTGGATTTTGACTGGATTCCAGCTGGATTCCAGCTGGATTTGGGCTGGATTCCAGCTGGATTTGGGCTGGATTCCAGCTGGAAACGAAAAATCCAGGTGAAGTGATGCAGGGAAAATCCAGTGAGTTTCCCGAATAATCCAGCTGGATCCTGAGATAATCCAGCTGGATTTTACTAGAATTGGAGTTATATCGTTATTATAGATCCAGCAGATTTTTCGGATAATCCAGCTGGATTTTTCGACAATCCAGCTGGATTTTTTCGGTTTGAGAGCACCGAGCTACGGCGTCGAGTCCAGCTGGATATTATGAAAGAATCCAGCTGGACTTTTCGACAATCCAGCTGGATTTTTTCGGTTCTAGAACAGCGGGCTACGGCAGCGAATCCAGCTGGATTATGATCGAATCCAGCTGGATTTTTCGATAATCCAGCTGGATTCGCCGCCATAGCCCGCTGTTCTAGAACCGAAAAAAATCCAGCAGGATTGTCGAAAAATCCAGCTGGATTATCCGGAAAATCTGCTGGATCTATAATAACGATATAACCCTAATTCTAGTAAAATCCAGCTGGATTATCTCAGGATCCAGCTGGATTATTCGGGAAACTCACTGGATTTTCCCTGCATCACTTCACCTGGATTTTTCGTTTCCAGCTGGAATCCAGCTGGAATCCAGTCAAAATCCAGCTAGAATCCAGCGTAAATCCAGCTGGAATCCAGTGCAAATCCAGCTGGAAATCCAGTCGATTTTTTTCAACAGGGATTGTTCGAATATGTCGTCCCTCCCTATTCATGAGGACGTATCTCGGAGAGTCCCGAAATAAGGAGTATCTCGAGCGGCAGAATAATAAAGACGTATCTCGTGCGAGCGCAAAGTAAGGACGTATCTCGCGTGAGCGCAAAGAAAGGACGTATCTCGGACGAGCGCGAAATAATGTCGCAGCTCGCGGAGAATTGCGACTCAATATTGAATCTCACTTTGATTGAAAATTATAACCGATCGTAACCGCAAGTAAAACTCAAGCATAGAATTAAAACTCGGCAAACATGAAAGCGATCATGGGGGCGAGTCAAAATATGAAGCATCTGTATTTTTTTATTCGTGAGTCAAAAGCACAGAATCGAAGTCGCGAGCGGTTAGAAACAAGTTACAAGACGCAGTTCACAGATGATCTTCTTTTTCGTCTCTCGCTATTGGCTTGTAGTTTACTTTCAATAAACTGGTTAGCCACAATCATATGCAATGCTCACGGTGGAGCGTGTTTTTATTTTCGCTTTCCATATAAAACTGGCCCTACAGAGGTGCATGCCGGGAATTAAACCCCGACGCTCTGGGCGAGAGTCCAGAAGTCTTTTCCACGATTAAAGCTACCGGCGCGCGGCGACTCATTCATCAGAACCGTTTGTTGTTCGATATTTCCAACCTGCACTTGAAAAAAAAACGTTCTCTCAAGATTGCTATAACAATTCAACTGTAGTAAATCCTATCAATTGAATAATAAAGTATTGTTATAGCATGCGTACATTGTTTTAATCTACAATGGAGGAATACGATAAAATCTAAAATACAGTCCTGCAAATACTCATTAATCGGGAAAAATTCTCCGAAAGCTCATGTTTCCGCGAACCTTTGGTCTTAGAATAGCTTGTTTATATCAATAATAGGCATTTATCTTCATGTGTGAACTGCATTAATTAATTTTAAACCGCTGAGATACATTCTTACTTTGCAATTCTCCGAGCTACGATAATATTTTGCGCGTCCCTCCGAGATACGTCCTTACTTTGCGCTCGCGCGAGATACGTCCTTACTTTGCGCTCACGCGAGATACGTCCTTATTTTCCGGCGCTCCGGCGTCTCACGAGATACGTCCTTATTATTCTGACTCCCGAGATACGTCCTTATGAATAGGGAGGGTCCATGTGACAAATGGTCGTTCTTGGAGGACCAATCTAATGTTAAGTGGATAAAGAAAATCACAAAATACACCACATAATTCATTGTAGCAACGTTTCGCCAGTGAGGTTTACTGGCCTCATCAGACTAGAATTTATTACAAAAATCACGTAATGAACGATACAATCTGTACACAAAACGACGAAACAACGGAGAATTACCATTCTTTAATGAATTCATATTGATAAATTGAGCAGTGGAAGAGGCTGCTTCTACTGACATTGTCAAACGATTATGTAAAAAGCTAACAGCAGTGGTCTTGAAATTGTTTGAATCCATCTGAATGAACCTGAAAATCTAGGTATATTAACCTGAAAAACCATATGGATTCACCCAAGAATCTGTGTGGATTTCTCTGAAAATCCACTAGAGACTGAGACCTCACCTGTCAGGTCACCTGAAAATTTACCCGAGATCTCCCACCTAGGATCTTATCTGAGAACTCATCTAAAAATTCATCTGAGATTTCACCTAGGATCTGACCTGAAATATACCTAGCTATGAATTTTTACTAGTTTATGTACCAAGTAATAATATAAACGTCATTTCATGCAAATCTATACTACTATATAAAAGGACAGCCTGTTTTTTTGTGGTCGCTAATCTCAAAAACTACTGAAATGATTTTCATTAAATTTTGATACTTGATTCTTGACTTCTCTAGGCATGTTTATGTATATGTGGCTGTAACGGGTCAGATTTGCACGTTATGATTTTCAAGTTCTTTCTCCTTCCAATGATTGCAAATATGAGTAGATAGAATTGCAGTTTCCAAGAAGTGCAATACAACCCAGACAACAAATTCTATCAATCACAGTCGTTACCAAGAAGCGCACTGCGACCCGGTCTCAGACTTGAATGAATATAATGAGTTTTGGTTATTGAGAATGATACTCCAAAAGCGCACTGCAGTCAGAGCTATCAATCTCGGTTAATATAGTAGGGATCCAACTATGCGATTATCGAAAAGTACAATACAGTTCAATCTCTTACAGTCATTGGTCCGTATGATAGTGATCATATGTCGATGATATGAGTAGATCTCCGTAATCCAAGACGCGCACTGCAACCCAGACAGATACTTTGAACTATGATATCTTTACCAAGAAGCGCAATGCGACTCAGTCTCAGATTAGATGAATGATTGAAATGTATACTTGCTTGTGTAATATTGAATTGTCTTAATTTTATGAATAGAAAATTAAGATGAAATTCAAATATTAAGATTTTGTGAGTTTACTTTAAAACTTGTTCAAGAGAGAATTTATAAGTATAATAAATCTCTGAGTTGATTGGTATTGATCATTAATTAATATAATCAGATGCAGTGAAATATTCTTTTCTATTGTATTTGCTCTTAATTTGAATTATTTCTAAGTTCAGCTATGAAGAGATTCTTAGGCACTTTTAAGTGTATTAAAAGTCACTACAAATAGATTCAAATGGAAATACAATTCACTGAAAAGGTATTGATTTCAAATTCTAAATGGCATTTATTAGGTTATATACATAGATATACCCATGCCAATCCCAGTTCGGGCAGAGCTTTCGCTCGTCTGATCGCTCCCTGTCAAAAATATCCGTACGGAAATCCGTATGAAAATCCGTATGGAAATCCGTACGCAAACCTTTACGGAAATCAGTCCAAAAACGCAGTACGGATTTCCGTACGGATTTCCGCACGGATTTTGTTACGAAATTTTACAGATATCTTCAGGGATTTTCATATGGTATACCGTACGAATTGCTGTAGTAGAATTTTTCCCCTAGGATGGAAATTAAAAATCCATATAGATTTCAGTACGGATTTCCGTACGGTTTTCTATAAGAAATAAAAAATAAAAAACAATCCATATAGATTTCCATTCCAGATTTCCATATAGATACATATAGACTGAAATCTATATGGATTTTTATTTTTCATCCTAGGGGAAAAATTCTTTTACAGCAATTCGTACGGTATACCATATGAAAATCCCTGAAGATATCTGTAAAATTTCGTAACAAAATTCGTGCGGAAATCCGTACGGAAATCCGTACGGATATCCGTACTGCGTTTTTAGACTGATTTCCGTAAAGGTTTCCGTACGGATTTCCATACGGATTTCCATACGGATTTCCAGACGGATTTCCAGACGGATACTTTTGACAGGGCTACCAGTGTAATGATAAATGTTGCTCGCTCGCAGGGCTATTTATACTGAAGATTGGCATAGGGCGTCAATGTGTTAGAGAGAGAGGTATCGTCGCTCTCACTCGCACTCGTTGTAGGCATAGTAAAGCGCGCGAATCCTGCAGTGGCGCGCGGGAAGTTTTCCCGCATAAACTCGTTTTGGCGCGAAACCCTTTTCTGGTACTTTGCTCGTCGTCGATGTCGTGATACAGGATGCGCGCGTCGATCCATGGCACGCTCCTTTGAATGTGCTTATATCTATCTGTTACATATATTGATTCTCGATCGATAAGTTGTACCACCCAGTCGGTAACTGAATCTGTTTTATATATAGAAATTCGGCTACTCTGACCTGACCCTCACATGGCGTCTTAAAATTTTGAGTAGAAACCGAGAATTAGACAATGCATTTTTTTGAGGCGGGGTAACCGACAAAGTACCATGACGCGCCAGTAGATGGCGATGCGTTGAGTCGCACGTGTATAAGGTATAGCGCAGTGCTCTCTCGCAAGAGAGTCAGCGTTCTATCGGCTATATAGGAGAGCTTGAAAATAAGCTCAGCCCCTTCCTGGGATTTTTTGTACCCCAGTCCCCTATGCAAGCCGTTCGTCAGGATCGAATAATTGAAGTTCCGTTCATAGTACGTGAAAGATCTGCTTTTGAGTATGATCCAACAGAGAATTACGCTAATATAAGATATTGTAGTTGGATCTATAAATACTGGAACTCCACCCGGCAATTTAAAACTGATTATCCATACTGATCGAGTTCCAGTCAATCAACATAGGGGGAGATATAATGCTCCTTCTACAAATAAAGTTGCTGTTTTATTGGTCGATGAATACAAAGGACAAAAAGATATCGTTTCGCGCTGTAGAGATGGCCAGTTACAACGTGTTTCAGAGCTGCATCGATCATATGATGCTCTTCAGTATCCACTCAAGATTGTAAGAGGAGAAAATGGATATTATATAATGATGGACGTGCTCAATCGAAAATTGTCTCTTACATGCAGTTTTATTTATACAGATTGATGGTGCGACATGGTACCGATAATTTTCCAACCGACGGTTTTTATTTTCTCATGTAAAAATGCGAGAGGGAGCACTTTTTCGGAGCACGGATCTGAAAAGAGCATTGAAGAATCTATCGATTGGATTTTTATAACTTCAATAAAGGACGTATGGTTGCTATCTGTAGCAATTTCTTATCTCACTGACGTGTAAAATAGAGAGAACACAAACATCACCGTTCTCTCTTTTCACGTTATAGGGAGATAGGAAATCGCGACAGCGGTTTGTAGCGTGTAAACGCATCTATGTAAGGTTAATTGAATTTGATATTCGTTAAGAATAACTAACAACGGTTGACAAACCTTTCAATTGGTTATGTGGATGGGCAATCATAACGTCTCGAAACGCTACCACTCATAATATTAATGATATTATTTTGGGAAAGTTAGATAGAGAAATAGGACATTATCATTCTATCGATACAGTGATTAACATTGATGAAGTTGTACACTACCCTCAAGAATTTCTGAACTTTCTTGATCCTTCAGGCTTTCTACCTCATGACTTAAAATTGAAAATTGGTTCTCCAATAATGCTATTACGCAATCTAAATCCTCCCAATTATCCCCATTCCCCATCTAATCCTCCCCATTTTTTAACGTTATCCTAGAATCAAACGTCGAATAATTGTTTTTATGGTCAATACGCCCCCACAGTATCAATTTTTCCAACACATAGCCAGTTCATATTTTAGCTCTTCACCTCCTCTTCCGACCCATCATACCGAATTTTCTTCAAATCATCATTTTCCAAGTTGTTTATCATTTCCCATTCTTCCGTATGACGAGAATTCGACTATGCATAATTTTCTATGACATAGATTACGCCTCCACGTCTATTTTGTTGGACTTTTTACCTTAGATTATGAAAATTATGCTCGGGCTCCTCTATCGATCTGCCAGACCCGATTCCAAACTACTCTAACAAAACATTGTTTCCAAGAGCGAAATATGGGAATCATAATTTGTGTACGGATTAATTTTAATATAATGTACCTCCTGGAAGCAGCAATATCTTATTTATCTCTTGCGCTCAGCGTTTTATCCGGCAACAGACCACAGCTTTGGAAGCAGGAGCTTGAATCACGGAACTGACGAAACGATTGAAAGGTTCAAAATTGGCGCCAAACAAGAAGCCGATGGCCTATGTGAGGTGTTGCTGCGTAGCGCTCGCGGAGAAAATATACATAGTATGTAAAATACCCAAACTTACACTTAAGTACAGCGGAAAAATTCAAAATGCTCCGAGCGAATGACGAATTGGTAAATAAGGGACATCTGTTAGTCATTAAGAACATCCTATAAATATTCATTCGTTCCTCAAACTGTCAATCAAATTGGTCGCTTGACAAAACTATAAATATGTTGAAAAGGTCCGACATAGATTTACTATACGTAATACTTATATTTTATTAATGATCGGTCGGCGATGGAGGAGACGAGATGCCTCAATCACACTTGGGAAAACCCATGGCTTAAAAGCTCATAAACCGTAACTGCAGCGCTCGACCCTCGCTCGACCGCACGGATGTAGTATATAGGGATGGAGCGTAACGCTCGCGGGGTAGTTGCTGAGACGGGAGGGAGCCCCACCACATTTCCTCGTGTTTGCGCCAAAAACGCAGACATTTACACCGCTGCGCGTGTCCGTGTGCCTTCGCGGCAAGAGCCACTAACACAGCGATACTGAAGTGGAGGAGCTACCTTAACAGTTTTTCTTTTTCGTTCATTGCACGTAGAATCAGTTTCTTTTCGAGGATTTAAAAAAGGCAGTACTTGTTTATGTCTATTTCTACAGTGAGATACTTTTCTTAATTTTATTTTCAAACAATTTTATTATTTCTAAACTCATTAGTCAACAGCGGAACGTGCGGAAAATTGCGTGGCAGTTACATTTTTTCCCCATCCCCAGTCCATCAGCTAATTTTCTCGTCCCCTCTGCCTGAGAGGCATCGTGCGCACTTTCAAGAACATAAACAGTTGTAAATCTAAAGACAAACTGTATAAACTTCACACGTATATACTGACGCTGGTTTTCCCGCACTCGTGACCATGTCTGTAATCCTTATTATTGGAGTACAAAATGTAGATCCATTGTTTTGATTCAGAGACAGTTGCAGGTATACCTGCATGGGATGATGGATCATTAGGGCAATCTTCATATATATAATGAAGATTGCTCTAATGACCCATCATCTATACATGTAAATATGTATATATATATTTGGAATGAATGCAAGTCGTACCTGATCGATATGGGTCACTCGGACAAGCCTGAGATTTATTTGAATGGGGAGAAATATTTCTGCATAAGCTATTGAGTCTCGCATTTGAGTCTCTGAAATTTATCATTAGTTTCCTTGGGACCAGAAATGGGCAGAATAATTCAATCCGCATTGGGTTCTTGAATCGTTTGATATCATGTCTTATTTTGAAAACAAAATTAGTTCATCGATAAATAATTTCATATAATCATATAATTCAAAAAAAAATTCAAATGTGATGAATAATATTCGTTTTTCACAGAGTTACGCAAATAGTTCGTTGCTTGCTAGAGGTCAAATTGATGTTAATCTAATGTATGTACATAAATAGAAAAAATAATTGAAGAGAAACTTTAGGATTCTCTCGAACATGACAATAAAAATACTCTCGATACATAGACCCGCAGGCCCGCGCTCATTCGAAAATTTGTAAAGGCTTCTATCCACTTCAGTTCGAGGCGTTCGTGGCTACACAGACACGGCATCTGTTTAATGGTGTACAGCTACACCGACGAGAGAGAAAGTGTAAATGTCTGCGTTTTTGGCGCAAACCCCCTCCACTTTCAGAAGTGTGTGCAGCCACTCTCTCCAACGGCGAGCATAGCATGCGCTCCGTCCCTATATACTAAGTCCGTGCTCGACCGATCGACCGCCATAAACATTGTATACGAGCAGAGAGGTATGCGCCATCTCTCCGGCGTAATGACGACTCGACCTCAGCCACTCTCCGAGGTGCAGGGGTGTGACCCTGAATCGACGCCGACCTTCGGAACTACCTGATTGGAGAATGATCAGGAGGGAAAGGGCGTTTCCTCCCTCTCTTGACCAACATGAAGTAACAACAAAGTCGGGAGGGAGGTCATCGTCGAGACAAATATTCAGTCTTACACGCGCGTTCGAGCTGAAAAGTTCACTTTGTAAAATTTGTATATTTTGGTTTGAAATACATTTGCGGAAACAGAGGGTTACACTGTTTTTCCGTTTTAAACGAAAATCAAACGTCGTTTTTCTTTGATTTTCTACCACTCCACACAAATATATATACGAATTTGTGCCGTGTTTGTTATATGGGATATTCCCCTCTATGACAAAAGGGAAAAAGAACCAGACGAATATCGCGTCACTACACCTATGGATGAGACTTTTTTCGGGCTAGTTCATAACATACGTAAGATATGTACAGTTCTTCACCGTGTAACAGACCACGGTCGTATACACAGGTCTGGAAACTCCCATGGAGGGGGAAGGTCTAATAGTGACGACGTAAAGTTTCACGAAATGCTCACCAGCCTTAGTGGCGCTACAGTAGTTGAGTTGAAAGTGGTCTGCTCCAGTTTGGCGCTATTGGCTGCTGTAACATATGGATATAACCCTGTTGATTGTCGCTGTCGACGAATCTTGAACTTTTTGAACAGTAACAGACCAACGAACTTTCCAAGAATTGAAGAAACGAATATGGACTTCTGTACTCGTTGATTGAAGTAAGTTACGGTCGTACAAGCCACTGTATGATTTAGATCTGAGTTACTTGTGCAGAAATCATAGTACTCTGAGAGCGTATAAAAGTAACAAGGATTTGCAAAATTGCTGATGTTATCATATCTTGAGCAACAGTGCTCCTGAATCTACCTAGTAATCTGCTGCTTCCTGGTAATCTCCTGAAAATCTAACTCTGGTATATTACAAGATATCTATTCATTGTACTATTTCATATTAGTAGATCATGTAGCAATTAAGATATACAATTTATTGATATATAACAAACATATCATATAGCTATGTATCAGCGTTGTTAACGTAAACTGCATTGTATAATATACACTGTATATTATACAAAATATACGTATATTATACACTACCGTCAAGGAGTGCCAACACTGCCAACCAGCCGTTTCCCGCTCTGGGCAATGACGAGGTCTAGCGGCGGGGGACGAGCGCGACGCCTATTGGCTCCGCCGCGGCGGCCGCGCCGCTGTCCCGCCGAGCGGTTTGGCAATTATGCCGCGCGTCCACAACACAACGAGCACGTTGTGGGGATGTGCGTTAGGATAAGGAGCCCCCACAAGCTCCAGTGTTCAAGGAGAAGGAATTTGCCAACTGCCGTATGTTCTGTAATACAATTTATTATAATGAATAAATGTAGGTACAACTTTCGCTCTCCCTTGAGAGCCGACTGCTCTGCTTTGTGGCCAGAGCTACACTGCCGTGTCGAGCGCCGAGCCGCGAGCTCCGAGCCTCGAGCGCTCTCTCAACCGCCTCGCCATCTGGTGGCGTCGTCGCAAAGGCGTATCCGCATCGCCTTGACGCCACAGTGCTCCCCCCAATAACAATCCGGGGGTAAAATTCATTGCGCCTAGTATAATTTTACAGTCGAGATTGTTATTTACAATCTCATGGCGGTTGAAGTTTACAATATTACCACTTCTATATCTCTGTCCAACTATATAACCAAATATAACATATTGAAATACTTCTTGCGTTTAACAATTACTCGCACTATAATTAAGGCATCTCTGCTTAAAAGTAGTCAGTCTCACTTGTTACAAATTATTTCTTGAATCACAGAGTTATTGTTAATCAATATGTATAGTTAAACCAGTGATCATATTGTTTCTCTCACTTCCAGAGTTAAAAGTACTGGAGCTTACTTGAAAATAAAAATTTGTGTTTGTTACACTTCTTGAAAGAAAAATATTGAAAACATATTTGATGAATTTCAATTTGAAAACTGGTGAATCCAGCAATAAGCATCTCAATTGATTAAAACTCATGGCACGTCATCCGTACGAACAGACAATCAAAATGCATAGAAAAGTGGAAACATAATGAAATGTTAAATTGGCGAGATAAACCATATTTTGATCCTCTGTGCCACCGAATGTCATTGCCAAGAGTTGTACAGTATACAAATTACACTTAACTTAACGCTCAAAGCATACTTCTCAACGATTAACAATCATAACAACGCTCCTTGCCTAATAAAGTTTTTAATTCCAAGACCAATTAACATTCAGATTGGTAATTATTCTCGTGGAGCTCGGAAAAAATTGAGACAAAATCTTTATCAAAAATATATAAGCCAAAGAGTTTGTTGTAGTAAATCACATGCATTTGTTAAATTTGTGCGAAGCCCAAGATCTTGTTAAAGCTTTCTTATCTTAACGCTTACGCAGTGTATCTTAATATTTAAATATCAAAACTCGTAAGAATTTAACACTAACCATTAATAATGGTTGCTAAACAGGATAAATTTGCCTTATAACAAGCAGTCAAGTAGAGTACAATAAGGCACTTCTTGGCACAAAAAAAATATAAAACTTTACGATTCTGATTCATTGTTAAGTTACAACGCAAAATGCTGAAAGTCTTTGACGTGACTAGAATTCAAGTAAAATATCAGCTTGTAATAGCTTTCTCTGGTCAAGCATCAATAAATATTGAAGCAGAATTCAGAGATGACCATCAAATTGTTGAACAAATCTCTTTTGGAGAAGAGAGAACAAAAGAAGGATAAAAAAAAATTAATTTCTAGTGATTAGACTATAGATTCGTCAAGATTAGAAAAGTGCACATATTAATACAAACGTTTGCTTATCGACTAGTTGAGATATCTCCAGTTACTAATTTATTTATGAAGGATCCTTAAAAGTAACTTTGTTTCTTCCTTTCGCGAAAGATTTCGGTTCAGTAGAACCTGTCAATTTACTAGTACACGCATAACTATGATCAGTAGTCTGCGAAAATGCATTCGTTCGCACCGGGCTAGTACTGCCAGCAGCATTTTGCGTAGCGTGAACTAATGCAGTAGTAATAAGTTTATGAATTTCATACAGTTCTTCATCCGACACTACCGGAGTTACCTCACGAGTGTCGTTAGTCAGGTCCGAAACTGTGTCAGTGGTTTCGACAATAGTCGAGTCATGAGTAG
The DNA here is from genome assembly GCA_020882685.1 of Aphelinus atriplicis. Taxonomy (NCBI): domain Eukaryota; kingdom Metazoa; phylum Arthropoda; class Insecta; order Hymenoptera; family Aphelinidae; genus Aphelinus; species Aphelinus atriplicis. Next base: position 353,648 of record JAJGQD010000036.1, read on the forward strand.
GATTTTCATCCGTCAAAGGAGCTGGGGCAAGCAGATCGTCATCTGTTGCGTCAGTAGAGTCATAGTTAGGTTGAGTGTTAGTGGTTGTCTCCAGCGGCCGCTGTTCCTCACGGATTGGCGCAGCCGGTGAAGACAACCCAGTATCAACAGTGTTAGGGCTACTGTAAGCTCGTTTTTTAGAATGTCTTATCGGAGGATTCAAAGAAGGTTCAATGGTAAAAGGAGAGTTTTCTCTGTTAGTAGTTATACCATCATCCCCCCTCAAAAAATAAGCAGGTTTCAAGCCATCTCCAGAGACCGTTACTTGACGACCAGCCTTATCAATTACAAAATTCTTCAGGTTATCTGATCTTCTTATTACTTTGAACGGGCCACTGAAAGGTGCAGTGAGGGGAGGCATTACTTCTTTAACTCTCTCAAACACATGAGAGCACTCCGATAAATCTTTGAATACAAAGGGTTTATGTTTTATATGATGTTGTACCGGTACTGGTTTTATCTGATTCATATAGGATTTGAATTCAGTTAGAAAAGAATGTTCATCTGGTCTGAAGCCGTCAAAATCTAAAAGATCTCCTGGTAACCGTAAGGTTGTGCCATAGAGAAATTCAGCAGGACAAGCTCCGGTGTCCAAGCGAATACAAGTCCGAAGGGCAAGGAGTACAGAGGGGAGCACACGATGCCAGTGCACCGCTTCAGAGCAGCACATTATGGCAGCCTTAAGTGACCTGTGCCACCTCTCTATAATCCCATTGCCTTGAGGATGATAAGGGGCAGAGTGAATACGCTCATTGCCCAAGAATTTGCAAAGTTCTCGAAACAATTTCGCTTCAAATTGAGAACCTTGATCAGTCGTAAGTCTCACCGGAGTGCCATAGCGAGCAATCCAAGTTTCATAGATTACTCTTGCCACTGTCGCTGAGGATAAGTCCGGAATTGGTATGGCTTCCGGCCACCGAGAAAAACGATCCGTCATAGTAACAATATACTTAAAGCCAGCACTAATTGGCAAGGGACCAACAATGTCAACATGTACGTGAGCAAAACGGCCTTCCGGAATAACAAAATGATCCGGCAAAAATTTATTTGAACGTGAAACTTTTGCTCTTTGACAGTTCAAACAGGCCTTGGCCCAATTCTTTATATTGACATGCATATTCGGCCAAACATAGTGCTGATAAATTAGACGATCGGTTACTTTTGGCCCAGGATGGCCAGTGTCATGAAAGATATCAAAGACCGTTTTCCTCAGTGATTTAGGAACATAAGGTCTAATTTTGTCTTCTAGGACATTACAATAAATAGGAGTTCTTTCAGGACCAATAGTTAACTTTAACAAGTTTAAAGGATGATTGTCAGTTGCCAGTATGTCTCGCAATTGTTCGTCCTGTCCTTGTTCCTTGGCAAGCAGAATGACGTTAAAATAAACTGGTAAGGCAAAAGCGTCAACCCTGGCTGCATTCTCACACAACAACTCTACAGTATCAATTCTTGACAGAGCATCAGCAACAACATTGTCGACACCCTTTATCGAGCGAATTTTACAATTAAATTCTGCAATCTCTGAAAGTCTACATGCTCTGATAGATGAACATTTCTCTAGATTAGAATCTAAAGCATACGTTAATGGAGCATGATCTGTGTAAATAATAAAATCACGTCCTTCCAAGAGATAACGAAAGTGTCTGAGGGACTCATGAATAGCTAAGAGTTCTCTGTCAAAAGTACTGTATTTTCTTTGAGCATTATTAAATTTTTTAGAAAAGAAGGCCAAGGGTTGCCATGCACCACCCACTAATTGCTCCACCGCACCCGCCATAGCAAAATCTGAGGCATCAGTTATCAGTCTCAGTTCAGCATCACTTGATGGAAAAGCCATAAGTGTTGCTGCGGCGAGTTGAGTTTTGCAATCTTCAAAATCCTTAGCAGCCTGATCATTCCAAGGAACAGGTCTTTTGTCTTTTTTCTTGGCATTACCAAGTAGGTTATTGAGTGAAATTTGCGAGGCCGCAGCCTTTGGCAAAAATGTTCTGTAAAAATTAAGCATTCCCAGGAATCTACGAAGATCATGAAGTGTTTCAGGTTTAGGAAAATTTACTATTGAATCTACAGCTGAAGGGTTAGGTTTAAAACCATCGGCACTGATATGATGTCCCAAAAATATCAACTCTTTCTGACCAAAAACACATTTGTTTAAATTTAATTTCAAATGGAATTCCTCCAATCTTTCAAAAACAATCCGAAGATGACGCTCATGTTCCTCAGGAGAAGAAGATGCAATCAAAATGTCATCAACATAAGCAAAAACAAAATCTAGACCTTGTAACGCTAAATTGATGTATCTCTGAAAGGTTTGAGTTGCATTTTTAAACCCAAACGTCATCACTTCAAATTCAAAAAGACCGAAGGGAGTGATCAAAGCCGTTTTTGGAACATCTTCAGGAGCGATGGGTATTTGATGAAAAGCTTTTTCTAAATCAAGAGCTGAAAAAATTGACTTGCCATGCAGAAGGCCAGCAAAGTCATGCAAACGTGGAATAGGATATCTATCCGGTAAAGTAGCACAATTCAATCGCCTATAATCACCACAAATTCTCCACTCCCCATCTGGTTTCTTTGCCATGTGAATGGGCGAGGCCCAAGGACTTCTTGAGGGTTTACATAATCCTAAATTTTGCAAACGCTGGAATTCATTTTTCGCATACTCAAGTTTATCTTTAGAAAGTCTTCTAAATCTTTGGGCTCTAGGGGGTCCGGATGTTTCAATGTAGTGATAAATTCCGCGATTGATTAGTGTAGGAGTTGGCTTAAGGCCTATAACAGTAGGAAAGTCTCTGAGTAATTTTTCATAAACATGATCTTTAAGTTCAAGAATTGCAATATCAAAAAACTGAGAATTATGCTTAATACCTTGTACAAATTCAGACGTGTCAGCATTGACAAGTCTGTTCAATTTCAAATCTGGTAACAAATGAAAATGTTTCAAAGCGTCCCCCCCTAAAATGGGATAAGGAACGTCAGCGACCAGAAAAGTCCATTTTAAATTTTCTGTAAAACCTAAATCAATTTCTTTAGTTACAATATCATATACTTCAATTACTGAATTATTGGCAGCTACTAATTTGAACGGAAGGGGTTTACTTGAAATATTACTTAATTTTGGTAAAACAGAAATCTCGGCACCAGAATCAATGAGAAAGGGTTGATTTGAAATCATATCTCGAATCTGGAGACGCAGTGATTTATTCACCTTCTCCTGAAGTGTCTCCAATCTCCAGGAGCAGTCAATTAGTTTTTTTGATTATTTATAGATTCAAGATCAGATTGCACTTTAGCTTCATGTGGACAAGCTGTTTTACTATTTTGTACAGGTTTTCCTCCACGCGCGACCCAAGTGCAAGGCTGTTTGCATTTACGAGCTTTCTCACCCCATGAACGGTGATGCCAGCACAAAATGTCTTTCTCTACTGTTTGTGTTTCATTATTAACATTCATATCATTTGATTTAGAACTACTGCCCATGCTCTTGGATCTCGGTTTCGGATCCGTTTTAGTATTAGGGTTCGAATTATTATCTTTAGTTTTCCTTTCTCTAGACCTGGCACGCGATCTATCAGTTAATGTAGAGATTAATTTATTCATGGTGGAAATTAAATTATTATTATCCAAGTGTAATGCATCAACTCTGGGACTATTGTAGGTTATACTGAAACATTTATCTGCTTTTGTTACCAATGCAAGTTCATCATTCACATCAATATCGTCAATAAATAATCTAATATTTCCCGGCAATCTACTTTTCCAAGCTTTGATTATTGTAGGTCTAGGAATTAAGTTACCAGCCTTGTGTAACAGTTCATTCAAAAATATTGAAGGTCTCCTACCACCCAACTCACAAGAAGCAAAAAGCTCCTCCAACTTCTGGTCCTCCGTTTTGGTAAATCTGTTTAAAAGCAAAGCTTTCACTTGGTCATACCTGCCATAAGGCAATAGAGCATTTAATGAATCTGAAATTTCATGAGTTGCATCAATACCAAGATTGTTCATTAAATTAAAAAATTTTGCATTATCATCAGTGATTTTATAATAAACAAATTGCGACTCTAATAGGTCAAACCAAAGTTGAGGTTCATTAATCCAGAAAGATTGGAACTTAATGCTCTTGGGCTGTGTAGTAAATGGAGTACGTACAGAATCAAAGTTGCTGGAAAAAGGAGGTTGAGACTGAAATTCCGGTAGCAAAGGACGTGAATTTAAAGTAAAATTTGAATTATTCTGGGAATTAGGAGGGTTCGGTAACTTATTTGCAAAATTATTAGGCTGTGAATTGAACAAGGATTTTTTGTTAATATCTTGATTAAGACGTCCCCAATAATTTGCAAAATTCGCGTTAGTAGGAGTAATTTGATCAAAGGGATTGTGCATGTCCAAGCGAAGATTGGATGGTCTTTCCAAGGGTGTCATAACTGTTGACGTTGTTGTCACTGTAACGTTATTGTCAGAGATCTGAGCCGATGAAACTGTTTGAGAGTCAATGTTATTGTTGCTCTGTTGTGTGTAACTCACCACTGGTGAGTGCTGGACTTTCCCCATAATAATGCTGCTGAGAGCACTAGCCCAACTAATTCTCACAAATCCGATTATGTAAACAAGAGCTTCAAAGTCAAATCAACTCACGCGACAACAAATTTGAACAGGTACAAACAGTACAAGGATGTCACCTTCAATTATGAATACACAATGCCCAATGGCAAACTGAACGTTAAAGTTTATACAATTCAAATATGAAATGAAAATACGAATGATCTTCTCACATAAAACGAGTTTAAAACTCCGTATGCGATAATGACCAACGCATACAGAAAATAATGAAAAAGGAATTTACTTAGAAATTTTTCACTTAAAAATTCTGCTCAAAAGCAGATACAGAATTCCCAGAATAAATAGTTCAGTAAAATATTCTTATAAAATAATTGTCAGTCTTATACGTTACGATAAGTAATTTTTCAATTGAAAAATGTCAGATAAAAATCGATAAAATTGTACTCAATTTCTATTTGTTACGATTACATAAAAGAAAATTCACTGCTGTACAAAGATAATGAAAACTGCAATCTTGGCCAACATGTGTAAAACGAGTACTGAGACTCCGTACACTTAGAAAAACCAAGTGCAAAATAAGTTAAGAAAATACAGCAAGTGAATTACTTAAGAAAATTCATGGCTGTGCAAAAAAACAATGGAAATTTGCAATCTTGGCTAACATGTGTAAAACGAGTACTAAGACTCCGTACACTTAGAAAAACCAAGTGCAAAATAATTTAAAAATTTTCAGCACATGAATTACTGGAGATATCTTTACTTAAAACTACAAGTGCAGCTACTCGCCAAACCCGGTGTTCGAAGAAATTAGTTGAAATTCTGATACTTTTTGTTTTTTGAGTTGTGCGGATACAACCGTTATTCTCAGAAAAGACGAAACACAAAGTCGGGACATACAGCGACTCGTGCTTCGACCACAACCGCGTGGCAGCGAAATTCCAGGAACAGTGGCGAGTTCCCGCTAATGCCCGGCCCGCCGGAATGCGGTGATTAGGCTGACGCCACGTGTCTCAAGAGACAATCACCTTTAATACCTCGAAAGTTGTGCTGATGATGGAGTCCAGCCGCAGCTCCCAGGATGCGTCTCAGCGGGCTGAGCAGGGCGAAACAGGCCGCAGCAGCAAGGTCGTCCGAGCTGGAGAAAGTTGATGACTAGCGCAGCAACAGGCGTTGCGGCGTGCCAAATGGCGTGGCGTCCTTTGTGCCGCGGTGAGCGGCAAAACGTCGTGAGCGACGAACGTCGGGGTCACCAATGTGGGTGACGAACGTCGGGGTCACCAATGTGGGGATGTGCGTTAGGATAAGGAGCCCCCACAAGCTCCAGTGTTCAAGGAGAAGGAATTTGCCAACTGCCGTATGTTCTGTAATACAATTTATTATAATGAATAAATGTAGGTACAACTTTCGCTCTCCCTTGAGAGCCGACTGCTCTGCTTTGTGGCCAGAGCTACACTGCCGTGTCGAGCGCCGAGCCGCGAGCTCCGAGCCTCGAGCGCTCTCTCAACCGCCTCGCCATCTGGTGGCGTCGTCGCAAAGGCGTATCCGCATCGCCTTGACGCCACAACGTGTCGAACACAATATTTTTATTGAAATTATGATTAGGTGGGTGGGTGAGAGTTATACAATGAGCACTCAGTACTCATTTTCAATACTTTCGGCACCGCACACAGCCGATAAATAAGTAAATCTTTTTCAGGGGTCACAACTTAAGTATAACATCTGAGCTATAAATTGTAAGAGTGCTCCGTGGCCTCGTGGTAAAGCTTTTGCTCCGCGATCCAAGGATCGGTGGTTCGCGCCCGACCTTCCGAGTTTTTTTTTCTTTTTTTTTAGTTGTATCTGATAGAATCATCTGATATTTTGCCTGTATCTGATGCCTTGAAAATTTATTTATTTTAAATCGTATCAATCTCTACCTGCAGAATAAATTACCCCATGTGCCCTGAGATCAAGTAACCTTACAGAAACTTTCAACATTATTTCTAAATATAAAAGTTCTACATTTTGGTTAATGTAGTTTTTACCTCCCAAAATATCAGATGATTCTATCAGATACAACTAAAAAAAAAGAAAAAAAAACTCGGAAGGTCGGGCGCGAACCACCGATCCTTGGATCGCGGAGCAAAAGCTTTACCACGAGGCCACGGCGCACTCTTACAATTTATAGCTCAGATGTTATACTTAAGTTGTGGTCCCTGAAAGGGGTTTACTTATTTATCAGCTGTTTGCGGTGCCGGAAGTATATAGATATTTTGGGAAGTATAAACTTCTTTAACCAAAATGTAGATCTTTTATATTTAGAAATAATGTTCAAAGTTTCTTTAATTAAGGTTACGTGATCTCAGGGCACATGGGGTAATTTATTCTGCAGGTAGAAATTGATACGATTTAAAATAAATAAATTTTCAAGGCATCAGATACAGGCAAAATATCAGATGATTCCATCAGATACAACTAAAAAAAAAGAAAAAAAAACTCGGAAGCTCGGGCGCGAACCACCGATCCTTGGATCGCGGAGCAAAAGCTTTGCCACGAGGCCACGGAGCACTCTTACAATTTATCGCTCAGATGTTATACTTAAGTTGTGACCCCTGAAAAAGATTTACTTATTTATCGGCTGTGTGCGGTGCCGAAAGTATTGAAAATGAGTACTGAGTGCTCATTGTATAACTCTCACCCACCCACCTAATCATAATTTCAATAAAAATATTGTGTTCGACACGTGCTCGTTGTGTTGTGGACGCGCGGCATAATTGCCAAACCGCTCGGCGGGACAGCGGCGCGGCCGCCGCGGCGGAGCCAATAGGCGTCGCGCTCGTCCCCCGCCGCTAGACCTCGTCATTGCCCAGAGCGGGAAACGGCTGGTTGGCAGTGTTGGCACTCCTTGACGGTAGTGTATAATATACGTATATTTTGTATAATATACAGTGTATATTATACAATGCAGTTTACGTTAACAACGCTGCTATGTATTCTAGCTATATAATATTACTATACAATGTTTTATGGAGTCAATGACTTTGTCCTTGTTAGAACTGAATAGATTTTGAAACGACAATCAATCTGAAAGTTCAAATGTGCATTCATCCTGAATAGTTGACACATGGAATAGAGTACGCAGATGTTTTTATATCAATCCATGTGATTAATTATTCTAATAATACTTTCTTTCTGCTCGACACTGGATATCTCTTTCTATGTGCTATTCTATGTGTTTTCTATTTTTGTTGAGTCTATGATTAACAAAATTTCTGTCACCTAACATAATATCTGTTTGTTCCAGAGGAAATTTTGTTAGTATTTACAATCCAGTTAGCACTTGTGCAGAAGATCATAATACCAATAAAGAGACCATACAAAAGTGAGAAGACAGATGTCATGAAGATTGCGTGACATTCAATGAGCTTCTATACTCTGAACAACAGTTGCTCCTGAAGATTAAACTCTGGTACGTTACAAGATTTCTATACACAAGTACACTATGTAGTAATATATATATTATAGAGCACATATTACTATATACTATTTATTATATGTCACAGAGTTGATCGATTTGTCCTTGCCATAACTCAACAAATGTTGGAACGACAATGTATCTCAAATCCTACTGATCTGTGATGTATCCAGCTGATTTCCCAACGTATACATAGATGTATATACCAGGGAATGAATCAACTCACCGTACAAATATTACTGCGCACTTGGCTGAGTTACTTCTGGAGTGCTTCAGGCACACTGACTACACTTTGAACTTGGGTATGAGTGATTATTCTCAAACTATATAAAAATGTCAATTTGAATAAAGTTGAATTTTAATGTTTTAAGTAATATTATCTTTTATTGTAGATAAATATGGAGATAGAAGATTTGGTTCAACATCTTTCTTATCAAAATAATCGCTTGCAAATAACTTTAAAACAAGCTTTGGTTAATAAAAATGTTCTGAATCGCTTAAATGACATTGAGAGATCAGTAAAGTCTGATCATCAACTTTTGAAACTGATTGTTGAATTTTTGGAATTGAAATTGAATGTGGTTTCAAGTGATGATTTACATTTAATGAAAACCTGCATATCAAACAATTTGTCGCTTCTGCAAAAAATTCTAAGAAAGATTGAATCTTTGAAATCTGGGGCTTCAAATTCGGATTCTAGTTCGTTAGCAGATACAGTAATTATGACATCAAGTGAAGAAGATTTGTAATTTGTCGGCTAAAATTAACTGTTAGTTTTGAAGCTGCTTCAAAATGCCTGCTTCTTGTGCAGTTCCGAATTGTAAAAGCAAAACGAAGCATCAGTTCCTGGGGTCAAACATTTATACGTTAATCAACGCATTTGTGCCAATCATTTTGAAGATAAATCGATCGTTAAATATCACACCAAAGAACATGATGGAAAATTATTAATGCAGGTATGCACAGTTTGAATGTGTTGCAATGTCTAAAGATTTGTATTATTGAATCGATTTCAATTGGCAAATTTTCACTGTACTATTTATTTAAAGAATAAGAGAATGTACTTGTATTCATAGTCTATTTGAATTCAATACATTTTACTTTCTAGGTACCATTAAAAAAAGTACACCTGGTGAAAGGAGCTATGCCTATACAATTTTTGTTGAAAATTCAGACTTTAAACATTTCGATCATGATTATGCTGTACCCGGATGTGAGTTTTTTCACAGGATCATTTGCGAGTACTAATAATATTTCGTGATAATAGTTTAAATATCAAACTTTGAATGGATAGGCTATTCAACTGAAGTCAGAGTCAAAGTCAATGTCTCAGCTCAACAAAGTGGCTCAGGTGAATCATTGAATGATCGACACATTTCAATTCCAGTGTTAATTGAGAATGAAAACGATGAAATTTTGTTGCCATCAGTTTCTCATGCAAAAATTGAATCATGTAGTGATCTTGACAATAAGCTTGATCAAAGAAGTAGTTTTATTATAAACACAAATTCTGCAAGTACTTCTACGGCTTCCGTAAATAGTAACTGTGCAAGTAAAGGTAATATTTTCATTTTCAAATATACGTGTATCAAATTATGAATGTAACTTGGACATCGATTTTCAAATTATCAGTATCAGGAGAAGTATCAACTCTAGTTGAGTCGTCTTTCCAAGCGAACTCTCTACGGCAAACTTCATCTCCATCAGTCAATGAACAGCTGGAAGAAAATTCGGAAAATCAATCAACAACTATAATTTTTGATCCAGTCGAGTTTGAATTCAAAAAACAAGGTAAAGAATATTACTCTATTTTTCTTAATAAAATATTCATTTGGAAATGATTGATATTAGAAGAATTTTTACACAGTTCGATATACAATGCAAAGTTTATTTTATTTTCATACTATTTTATTCAAACAGACAGCAATGAAAACGGAAGAATGTACTCAAACCTACCCAAACCATGGACAGTTACGAAGAATATCATCAATAAAGAAGATGTACTAGTTTTCACGTACATGGTTCAAACAGACGAAGCAGTAAAAAGACATATTTTTGAAAAGACAGTTATAGTTACATCTGATCGTAAAATTTCATATGAAGTATATTCAACTCCAATTAATGTTGATCAGAAACTTCCGAGATATTTACATTGCATATCTGAACTACCAGCGATATTGAAAAAATTCAAAGACTTCCGATTGTGTGAGGGAATTAGATGTGAAGATTCTTTTTTTTTCTGAAAAGAAAATAATAAATCGTTTTCTTTTGAATGAAATTTATCGTCACGAGAAATGTGATATACTGTCTATTTCTTCAGAAAGATGTCAAGCATGTAGAAAGTTCTCAAAAACTGTTGCTCAGAATATAAAACGTTTGAAGAGAAAGAGAAATCTACAGCGCATTCGGTTACCTACTGATAGTCTTGATCAAATAAAGTTGAAGGCTCTACAAAAAAAAATAAGCTGTTGAGAATAAAAAATCAAAAACTACAGAAGCAAAAATCCATTCTTAAAGATACTATAGAAAAAAACCAAACAAGTATGGAAAACATGTCAGCAGATAACATGAAAAATATTCCTGAAAATGAAAAAACAGTTATAAAGGAAATTATTAAAGCTGCCAATACAAAGGATGCTCGAGGGCGACGATACAGCGATGAGTTCGTCATGTTGTGCATGCTTATGAACATTCGGTCAAGAAGTTATTATGAATTTTTAAGAAGTAATGGTATTATGCCTTTACCTTGTTCGAGAACAATAAGAGATTATTTGTCACTAATGGGATCAAAATGTGGATTTGATGAGAACTTTTTCAAATTACTGAAAAAGCAATTTGAAAGTAAAGAACCATTCAAACGTCATGGTATACTTCTATTGGACGAAATTAGTTTGCGGAAATCTGTTTCCGTTCATTCAGGTGATTTAACATATTCTGGACTCGAAGATTTTGGAGAAAATGATAAGCAGAGCACAGATATTGCAGATTTGGCATCACATGCACTGGTTCTACAATTTCAATCGTTGACTGAAAAGTATACGCAACGAATAGCGGTATTTACATCTAAATCATCAGTTCCAGGAGAGGAACTCGCAAGATTTGTAGTCAAAGCAATATGTTTACTGGAGAATAGTGGAGCTTTAACCCATTAGCGCCCAAACGGCCGCTCGATGGCTGTTTTTTTGAGCGATAGATTTCATATGGTTATAATGGTTCAAAAAATTTGGGAAGAACATTTTCTTGTGCAAAATTTTGTCAGCTTTCCGATTCCATTACTTTTATCTCGATTAGATAAACGCCCTCATTGTTATGAACAATTGATTGCAAAAAACACAAAATTTCGAGTCAAAATTTTGTTTTGTGTCAACCGTAAAACATAGAAACCGGTCGCAACGAACCCCGGGAAGTGAATTTCGAGCGTCCATGGACCTTAAACTAAAAGTTGGCATAGTTGTAATTGTTCAAATTTATTTTTGGAATACCCAAAATGGCGGCCGACCGAAAAAATTGTAGCTTTGAACTTGTAAATGTTTTTCTCGAAAACTATGGGTCAAATCAAAAAATTCTTAGGAACAGAAAAGTCTTAGAATCACCTGAAGAACACCCTTGAATTTTTTCAGAATTTTTTGATGAAATTTTTCAAAATTTTGATTCTTTAAATTCTCAAAAAAACGCAAATTGCTTAAAAACTTCTGAAAAAATTTGAGAATATTCTTTGAATACTTTTAAAACTTTTTTGTTCTTATAAATTTTTCGGTTTGCCGGCTAAGAAACTCACGGAAAAATTTCTAAAAAATAATTTCATTATTTTTTTTCTCAAAAACTATAGATCAAATCAAAAAAATTATGAAAACAAAAAGTCTTAAAATTACTCAAAGAACATTCTCAAATTTTTTTAGAAGTTTTTAAGCAATTTGCGTTTTTTTGAGAATTTGAAAATCAAAATTTTGAAAAATTTCATCAAAAAATTCTGAAAAAATTCAAGAGTGTTCTTCAGGTGATTCTAAGACTTTTCTGTTCCCAAGAATTTTTTGATTTGACCCATAGTTTTCGAGAAAAACAATTCCAAGTTGAAAGCTACAATTTTTTCGGTCGGCCGCCATTTTGGGTCTTCCAAAATAAAATTTGAACAATTACAACTATGCCAACTTTTAGTTTAAGGTCCATGGACGCTCGAAATTTACTTCTCGGGGTTCATTGCGACCGGTTTCTATGTTTTACGGTTGGGCGCTAATGGGTTAATACATGGAGTCGTTAGTGATGGTGCTAGCACAAACAGAAAAATGTGGAAACTATTAGGTATTAATAGCTCTGTAGATGCGTGTAAAAGTTGGTTTTCACATCCACTCTACGATGATAGAAAAGTTTTTCTTTTCTCAGATGCACCACATTTAATGAAATGTGTTCGAAACAATTTATACAATCAAAAATTATTGAGAGTTAGTATTGTTTTTCTTTCATTCAAATGTTCGCATTGATATGATGTAAGTAAAATGTCTTAATTTTATGCCCACAGCTTACTCCAGATGGCGATCTTGTGAGATGGGAATATATAAAAAGTTTATATGTCGATGTTTGTCATCACGGACATGCTAGAGTTTGTCCAAAAATTACTAAAAGACATGTTGAATTGGACACTACAGCGAAGATGAGAGTTCGTTTTGCAACTCAGGTTCTATGGAATATTTGTATTAAAATTAAAAAAACACTCAAATACGACTTTCATAATACTAATATTATATATTTTGTCCAGGTTCCAAGTAATTCAGTGGCTTCCGGATTGAAATTTTACCGCGATCACAAGTACACAAGATTTGAAGGGTGTGAAAATACAATTGAATTTTGTAAGCGCTTCAATGACATTTTCGACGCTCTCAATAGACAGGTGCCTAATGAAGGATTACAACCAGGCAACGCCGATTTCAAGGTATAACATTACATAGTCATGAAGTCATGATCTCATTAAAATCTGTATTCAGTCTCATTATTTTAATACAATGATTTTTTTATCATGAGAATTAATAATTACAAAATTAATTTTTCAATCTATTTTTTAAATATAGCTCTTAGAAAATGCTGTTGAATGGATTAATAGCTGGGAAAATAATGTATTCAAATATAAATTAATTCATCAACAAGAATTTTTAACTAAAGTCACAGCACATGGACTTCGAGTTACCATTACATCAACATTACAATTATGTGAATATTTAGTAGAAAAATATGCATTCCGCTATTTGTTAACTGGTAGAATTAATCAAGATAATTTGGAGGTAATATCAGAAAATCTATTCACTCCTACATAATCGAATATTTAAATTTTTCCAGTGTAGCGTTTCGAATCTGGATGAATTATCATGATTTAACTATTAATAACGATTGAATATTTTCCAGAAATTTTTTGGAACCATACGTTCAGCTGTCGGTTCTAATGAACACCCTAGTTGTCCTACATTCTTATATTTGTATAGGTTATTATCAGTTTATAGTATAATAAGACCACCCAAGTATGGAAATTGTACAGTAGCAGAAGATAAACCTCAAACTGTAATTAAAATTGAAGATATTAAAAATATCTATCAAGATAAACAATCAAAAACATCAGCAGCGTTAGAAAAGTTGAGAGAAAAAATTGATTCTATAGTCAAGACTGAAAATTGGGATGTCGACGACGTATTTGAACACGACTACAATTCTTCCCCAGTTGTTGAATGCATAATATACTACGTAACAGGTTTTTTTGTTATATTCAAATTTTCTATAAAGGCATCATCTAATGCGATGAGAAAAATTTCAAGCACTTGTTTTCAAATTAACTCTGTCATAAACCAACAATCTCCTGACGATTTTCTCTCCTTTACCCTCCTTTGTAAACAAGAAGTATTGATTTTTCTTATCAAGTAGGATTATGCCTTTATCTTCAACTATAGATTTGGCTGATATAGAAAAATTAATTCGATATCAACCAAATTTATCTCCTTTAAAAATCGCTTCATTATTATTTTTATCCTCTATTCCTTAAAACTGTTCGTTTTGACTTGGACATATTTCTTCATACATATTTTCTAACATTTTATACATGTAAGTAGAACAATTCTTTTGAAAAATAGTTCGCCATATTTTCAAATATGATTCTATAGTGAGTTTTTACTTTCTTTCAGGGTATCTTGGTAAACAAATTTTGAAAGCAGAGCCATATAAAAGTCTTGTTTAACTTGCAAGGATGCTCTTACTAAATGTGAAACGAAAACTTCTGTTAATCAGTTAGTCGACTTGAAAAGCCGAGGTGGTTTGATTCATGCTAATAAGCATTTCTTTAAGGGGGGATATACAGGTCGAACGACAAAAAAATTCGATTTTTTTTTCTTTCATGAAAAGTTAGTAAATTTTCCGTAGAATACGCTCCTGAAACCCTTTCTTCGAAATTCGAACTCCAAGTGTTTTTTTCAAGAGATTGCTGATTGAAGTGTAAGTACGATTGAACGGTAATTTAAAACTTTCAACGCGTTTTTCTCAAAACTGCATTTTTGGAGTTTATGCCGGTGATAACTCGAAAACTAATTATCCGATTGAGCTGAAACTTATAGGGTTTCTTTATTATAGTATTACCTATCAGATGAATTAAAAATTATTATAATATTTTATTATCAAATATGGAAAAATGTGAGAAAATGGCGGGAAAAAAATTGAAAAAAATTGAGTTTTTCGAAAAAGATACGCCAAAAGTGCAAATTTTTTTTTTAATTTTTTTTCGATAATTCATCTACTAACTATGAATGTAATTAATGTAAATTTTTTTGATTTTTTGATTTCCGATCAAAATTGCGACCAGGAGAGCCGGCACAAGCAAAATAGAGGTAATTTTTCAACGCTATCTAACGGCCGCCATTTTGTGAGAAAAAATTTAAAAAAAATATTTTTGTACACTACATGGATCAACTTATAACTGTCAAAAATTTTCGATAGATTTGATTAAAAACTACCCTTGAAAAACGATTTTCAAAAATGAGTTTTTTTTCTCGTTCGACCTGTATATCCCCCCTTAATTTAATTTACTATGTTGAACAAAAATTTTGTGAATATTCTAGTAATAAGAATGTTTTCAATTTAGTAATAGATAATGTTTTAGATAGTTATGAATTTTCGTTTCCATGTCAAAAATATGGGTCAGATATACTGTCTAATATTATTTTTTATTATGTACGTTTGAGGATGCGGCAGTTTACTTTCCAAGAAAATTAAAAATATTTAAAACAGTCTGTATCTTTAAGAAAAAGGTCTAAACATGAGAAGCGCTAACACAATGTAACGATTGTTTTGTAAGTTTAGTTTTCTAATAAAATGTGTTTTTTGAAAATCTAACTATTCGGTTTTGTTTACATCATTATAATAAATGACAAATAAAAAAATAACCCGGAATGACTATGATAGACAAAATAAACCTTTCTTTCAGTTTTTAATATTCTTACGAATATACATTTGCATATTCTGAGTAAAAGTATATTCAGTTCACATAGCATCTATATTCTCAAATCTACTTTGTGCAACTTAGTCTAATTTATATACATTTCAAGTAATCAAACAACGTTCAATAAATTCTCATTTATTTATAAAATCATTTTCATTCACTAACATTTTGAAGAATACATTTCATCTGCGTGTAGTATTATAATAACATTACTACAATTATATGACTGCAATGATAAAATACATGGCGGCAGCCTCGGAGCAGAACGTGGAGCAGAAGAACTTAACTCACTGATCGACGCGCCGCTAAGCGGATATTTTCTGAAGTATACCACGGCACAATAAGAGACCTTCCCCCTCCATGGGAGTTTCCAGACCTGTGTATACGACCGTGTAACAGACTTAATAATTCCAGCCAGCGTGGTGACGTATGATTCGTTAGTATTAACCAACCAATCAGGAGTCTCCATCTGTCTACACTGACACAACGAATACTGAAACTGCTTGACTGTAGCAATCATTTCATATTATTATTAGTGGATTTAGAAACATAATTCCCATCATGTTACGTATTTTTTCGATAATTTGTTGTTTGACAACAATTTGTGCAGAAATAATTTTCGAAGAGAAGTTTATCAATGGTAAGTTATTAAATTGAGCTTATAACAACTCATTTTTAGTTCGGAAATTTTTTTTCAAATTGAAATATGATGGTTTTCCCTTAATCATAAGAATGCTTGCTCTCGAAATTACATACGCTTTGAATCAATTTCGATAGTTTTAAATCTAATAATTTTGGATCATCAAAAATACTTAGAAGTATATTCCAATTCCTATTTTCCTAGGGAGTTAAAGTGGTGAAACTGATGGTGGTAGTCATATTCCATAGTATAAAATCTTGAACCAATGAGCCTTTGTGATATGTTGAAATATATAATTACGGGACTCATGAAACCTGAACTATTATGAGTATCAAAAATAATCATTTGTTAGAGTGAAGCATTGGATGAAGCAAAATCTGAGATGACTTATAGGTAATTCCTTTTGGATCGATTCTAAGAGTCTTTGAAACATGTATAAACCATTTCCCACTTACAATCATTTTCAAAGCAGATTTCTAAGCTTTTCTCAATCATGACTTTGAAGAATCCCAAAAAGTTGGTTAGTAGCTTGATCAAAGATTAAGCTAACGAATTTTTTTTCTCCACAAATATCTTTTCCCAATGACAACAAAATGAGTTTCTGTTCAAGGAATTCACGCTACACTTTGTAAATTTATTTTCAATTTGCTAAACATGTCTCAACTTGTACATAAAAGGTTATCATTAATCTATAAAGAGAAAATTTGGCTCACAAGCTTATGCATGGATTGAGCAGAATGTACAATGAATGCTGGAGGTCTTTAATTTGTACTCATTTATGAAAACAAAACCAAATTGCGTAGTTTATTTAAGGTGGAAATTCCGTAACCCTTCTTAACTCAGAATCTTGCTCATTTTGAAATATGTAATAGTTGGAAATTCGCTCTTTCAAATGAAATCAAGGAATCAAAATAAATAGCCACATCCATGCTGCTGAAAAAGTTATTTTCATTCAAAATGATGAACTTCAACATGGGACTAATGTAACCTGTATGAAGCTCATGCAGTTTCTGTTAAAATTGGATGATCTAATGACTCAATGCCTTGAAAGAAAACATGTGGGAAAAAACTTTTTGAAACCTTTTGAATCCGTTACCGGTGAAATATAAGTATTTTGTTAAAATTCAATCATGTTTCATCGATAAAGTACACAATCAGGATGAAGTATTTTGGTGTCGAAATAATTTTTTAATCCTGAACGATGAAACATGTTTGAGCCACTACGGCTCTGTCAACCCACATATATTTCACTTATCAAGGTATACATATTCCTGTTATTCTTATATCTCTTCCAATTAATTCTTCTCAATTTGCAATACATAAAGTTCATGTTGATATTTACAGTGAGGATATCATGCCTTCAAATCAGACGAACTCTACAGATATGTTCCCTTGCGTTAGTGGAAGCTACTGGTAGAGTTTGATGTTTCAGCGCTACCTTAGTCTAGAGCTAGAAATTCCCATAATTTTTGTAATTCTATCAAAAAAAATTTGTTTTTCACTCTATTTGGTACTATTTATGAATATTAAGTCATTAAATTGACTTAGGTTTTGTGAACTGTATGACTAAGCTTCAAAGAGCTATTCATGGATTGGCTCAAATCACTCTCTTGTTTGTTATTAGCCAATTTCATGTGTAAATAACTTGAACGTGTGACTTGAGCCCACCCGTCGATAGTTGTTCACACTTAATGAGTTAATTTCATGGGTTGATATTCATTAACCTATTAAGCCCCGTGGCCAGACCAGCGGAGATACTATAAAACTAATTATTGGATCGCGTGCTTTTATACCCGTATTTTTTCTTTTTCCATTTCCATTGTGTAAACAATAATTATTCAAACAAATTGCATCCAAAGTCGTAAATTCGGAAAAGTAATGGTGCCAATCGATTTTAGAGAAAAAACCTAGAAAAAAAGGTGAAATAAGGTAGGTGTACCCAACATGCGCCACCCTTCGTATTTCATATATGGGGCGTTTCGCCTCAATCCTCCCAGCGCTGCGCGCGAGCGCCGAAACATGCCGTTTTCAACTCGTGTTTACGATGCCAAAATGTCCCTGAGAAAATGATTCGATAGGTCATTTCCATGTAGTTTTTTCTCAGCTTTCCAACGGTGTAATTAGTTTTCCGGAAATTTTCCATTTTCATCCCCAAAAAATATAAAACATCGCATATCTCAAAAAGTATATTTTTTATATTTTTTTTAATGGTCTCAATCGAAAGCTGAGGATTTTTTACGTAGGAAAATATGTTTTCCAAGGAGTGCACGAATGATTTTCTCTGAGAAATAGAACGTCGAAAAGTAGACGTAGCGCTACTCCGGCGCACGGAGCGCGTGAGCGCCAATCATGCTGTTTTCAACTCTCCCCAACGATACCAAAATGCATCTGAGAAAATTATATTATGAGTCGATCCCATGTTATTTTTCCTCAGCTTTCCAATGGTGTTGTCAGTTTTCCGAAAATTTTCCATTTTCATCCCCAAAAAATAAGAAACATCGCATATCTCAAAAAGTATATTTTTAATATTTTTTTTAATGATCTCAATCGAAAGCTGAGGATTTTTTACGTAGGGAAATATATTTTCCAAAGAGTGCACGAATAATTTTCTCTGAGAAATAGAACGTCGAAAAGTAGACGTAGCGCCACTCCGGCGCACGGAGCGCGTGAGCGCCAATCCTGCTGTTTTCTACTCTTCTGAACGATACTCAAATGCATCTGAGAAAATTGTATTATGAGTCGATCCCTCAGCTTTTTTCCTCAGCTTTCCAATGGTGTTATCAGTTTTCCGAAAATTTTCCATTCTCATCCCCAAAAAATAAGAAACATCGCATATCTCAAAAAGAGTATAGTTCACGTACTTCATGTTATTTTTGCTCTCTTTTTCAGCTTTCTTTGCTTTTTTGAAGTTTTCGTTAAACGCATTCGTATAGGAACTTTTTCTTTGCTCTGTATAGCACTTTTTTTCGGGAAGATGTTATATTTAGAACTCAATGAAGTTTTTTTGAGCTTCAATGTTTTCCCACCTGCTGGAATAATTGCATGATATTGCAAAGTTCCCGGTATAGATTTAGCTCTATCCAGCCTTGGTTTTAATTCCAAAACAGTTTGGTCGTAAGACTCTTTACTACTTTAAAAAATGTTGGTACCTTTGCAATGATCTTTCGCCCAATTGTAAAGATCTTCAGGTGTTAAAATTCGATTGCCAGATGTAAGTTGTAGACTTGCTCGTTTCGCACCTCTTTTTATGTTTGCGCCTATGCCATCACATGCACCTTTGCCATGTGCAGTGGCATAGAAGTGCCATTCAGCTGGAATTCCAAAATCTTCTTCATGAAAAAGAAGATTTTGGAAATGTGTCTTATTTTTAAAATGTTGAGCTGCTCCATCAGTTAGATAATACACTTTTTCCACTACAAAATTATTTTTCAGATGCAACATGATAATTTTCTGATACTCATAAACTGCAACAGAATCATGGTTGAGATTGTCAGAAATTATAGCAATACTCAGATGTTCAAGCTCATTATTTATTTTGTAATAGACCACGACAGTAAAAACTGTGGCTTGATTATTATTCCAGTGGAATGATTGCGCAGAATTTTGTATCACAAATGCATAGTTTTCTGAAAAATCGCAACACACAAGAAATTCTCTTTCTTTGAGGTTTAGTTTCAAATCATTTACAAAATGTGACTGCTTTTTAGCGAAAAAATCGTGTGTCTTTAATTTTAACAATTTTTGGCCCAGTATATCCACAAATTCATTAACATTTACAACTTTTGAACCTATTGTACACCGATCTGTTTGAAACCATGAATCATATTGCACTTCAAAAATATTATTTTTATCAAAAGATTCAAGCAAATGTTGTCGTAATATAGACATGTTGGGACAATCTAAGCAGTCACCAAAATAACATTCATCACGTGCATTACCACATACAATTGCTTGGATACAATCATGATAGTTTTCAAGGTGCAATTCAGTGTTTTTTGTCAAACTTCCTATATCAATAGCATTGAGCAAGAGCTTGACATTTTCATGATGAACACATACGCATACATTATGTGTACCACTGCTTCCAGCGAGAACACAATGTGGGGGCCTTAACTCAGTGAATTTCGTAAATCCAATTTTAACATGTTTATATTCTTGTTTAAATAAACAATGAATTTCATTCAAGTTACCAAGCAGTAATCGTTTTTGAACGTGTTCTCTTTTGCCATTACTTTGCTTGACAGATACATAATCTTTTAAGCCTGGCATAATTCGGCTAATATCATCTCTTCCATAGAAACCTTCCACCAACTTGACAGTTTCATCTGGAAATACTTTGCCATTTTTATTTTCCGGTATTGAAAAAATCCCGCTCTTAGCTACTAAATTTTTTGCTTCTCGAGTTTCCCATTCACTGCAATTGAATTCTCTCATCAAGTCCCTACGAGACCAATAATCAGGGGCAAGAGTTAACAACTGAATTCTATCTTGCTTCGTCGTTGATTTTGAGAATTTATTTTTTATTTGTTCGAGGACTGTCAAACCTGCTTTATGATATTCATCGTTACACTCGAATCTTGCTTTTTTACATTCAGATGAAGGTGAATCTGATTTCTGTCTGTACATTTCACGTCGACAAGTGTAACAGATCTTTGCTTTCTCTGGTATCAAGGGATATGCACTTCTCAATGGCATTGGAAAGTCGTACAATTCTTTAGATGACGGATGATTTTTTTTATCTAAAGGATTTATGCATTTCAATTTCCAGGATGAATCCATTGTAGTTTGTACAAGGAGTCAAATAAATAACCAAGCCAATACAATTAACGACTTTATGGAAAAATGAATATGCTCGAAGTTGTGGGTGCTCGAAGGACTTATAAAAACGCCTTGAAAATAATACGATGAAAAAATGATTCAATTTATATACAGCAGATGAAAATTCGTCTTGTGTATTATTGAAAATACCATGAAAGCCACCTATCGGATAAAAAATGAAACAGTACGCCTTTACTAAAGTGAAAGCATCGGAACTTTTCTTGCGCGTTCTATTTTCCAAAGAAAATAATTGAATTATTCTCTAAGAAAGATCTTTTTGGAGATGAAAATGGAAAATTTTCGGAAAACTGACAACACCATTGGAAAGCTGAGGAAAAATAACATGGGATCGACTCATAATATAATTTTCTCAGATGCATTTTGGTATCGTTGGGGAGAGTTGAAAACAGCATGATTGGCGCTCACGCGCTCCGTGCGCCGGAGTAGCGCTACGTCTACTTTTCGACGTTCTATTTCTCAGAGAAAATCATTCGTGCACTCCTTGGAAAACATATTTTCCTACGTGAAAAATCCTCAGCTTTCGATTGAGACCATTAAAAAAAATATTAAAAATATACTTTTTGAGATATGCGATGTTTTATATTTTTTGGGGATGAAAATGGAAAATTTCCGGAAAACTAATTACACCGTTGGAAAGCTGAGAAAAAACTACATAGAAATGACCTATCGAATAATTTTCTTAGAGACATTTTGGCATCGTAAACACGAGTTGAAAACGGCATGTTTCGGCGCTCGCGCGCAGCGCTGGGAGGATTGAGGCGAAACGCCCCATATACGCGCGTCTAGAGCATCGCCGCGGCACAGGATCTTGTCGGCAATACTAAATAATGAAGGAAGAAAACATTTTCTCCGAACGGAAACCTTTACACCAACTTGTTAGAGCTCGGTTTCTCCATTTTTCCACCAACTTTGATTCTCGATCTAATTTCGCTCAGCTAAGTGCGAATTCTTTTAATACCCTTAAACTGGGCCAAAAAAATCGAGCGACATATCATTCGATTCCTTGACATCACATTTACATCATCCGATTTTTTGTTTCATTGTATGCCCTTTTTATCAATCGTTTCAAAAGCTCTTCGTTATTTTTATCAAAGGTACCCAATATGCGCCACCCCTATTTTCTTGTTCTAGCTGCTATAATCAACCCATTGATAGTAAATATCCGCCCAACATGGTCGAAAGAAAATTTAGTTCAAGCTCTGGAGCAGGTCAAGGAAGGTGAGATATCGCAGAGGATGGCTTCGACTATATATAAGATGCCTCGTCGAACATTCCAACGATATGTTAAATAAAACATATCCGAAGAAAGGAAAATGAGTCGACCATATGCGTTAACGACATAACAGTACAGAACGAAGAATTGTGTAGTCGAATTAAATGCTTAGCAGATGTTGGCTATCCTATGACGAGAAAAATTTTGAGGTTATGCGTTTATGAGTACTGTATAGGAAAAAACATCAAACAGAATTTTTCTACCATCAGGACAATAGCTAGTCCCAAATGGGCTCGGACATTTTTAAAAATTAACTCTTTTATTTCAGTGAGAACATCTCAAAAAATCGAGAAAAATTCTGAAAAAATTTTATCGTGTTCCTTGAGTTATTCTAAAACTTTTTTATTTCTGGAAAATTTTTCCTCAAGTGCACCGTTTTTGAGGAAAAAAATCATAAAATTTATTTCCGTAAGAGACGATAACTCGGAAAGTATTTTATGTTTCAAACGCCCTTTGCCGTTGTTTCAGAACAACGTTGCCCAGTTTCCGCCCCGTGTAGGTGGACGCTTATCGAAAACCTTTTTTCGAAAAATTTTTTCAGAATTTTTCTCGATTTTTTTTGAAAAATCAAATTTTTTAATTTTCAAAAAACCAAAAATATTCTCGGAAAATTCTGAAAAAATTTGAGCACGTTCCTTGAGTGTTTGTACCTTTTTATTCTCGGAAAATTTTTTCTAAAAGGCACCGATTTTGAGAAAAAAGTCAGTCAAGTTTGAAAGATAAATGTTAAATCTCGGCCGCCATTTTGTTTTACCAAATAATTTTGCAGACAAAATAATCATACTTACTTCTAGTTTGACTATCATTGACCGGGTACATATGAGTTTTAAACATTTAAAACCATGTGAACGAACCGAAAAATTAGTTTTCAGAGGATATTCCACTATAAAATTATGGGTTTTTTAATTTGTTTTTGATTTTTCGATAGGTTAACATTGTTAAATGTTCTTTTAACCCATTAACGTCCAAAATGTTAAAATTTCTTGCACGTTTTCAAAGTGATTTTTTCCTATGTAATTGGCGTTAAAATATTCTTAAACCACATATTCTGATGTAAAATTTCATGCTATTTCAGAATCCGTTGCCAGAATTATGATAAAACTCACAGGAATAGAGATATGCTCGATTGAAACATAAAAAACACCTAAATTTTCGAAAAAAAAAATTTTTAGGATTTTTTTTCGAAGTGTTACGGTGAAGATATCACCTTGCAACCGTGATCAAAGGTGATCATGGGAGTTGAAGTTTGACAGGGAATTTTTTTGTTGACCTTGAACCATCGCTTCTTTACAAAATGGCGGAAAAACGAATTTTTTTTTTTCAATCTTTATGAACTTTTTTCTCAAAATCTATGGACTTTAGAAAAAAATTCATAAAAACAAAAATGCCTTAGAATCGCTCGAGGAACATTCTTAAATTTTTTCAGAATTTTTTGAGACAATTTTTGATTGTCCGGGAAACTTGGGAAATGGAATTTTCAAAAATGTCTCCAAAAATTCTGAAAAAATTTCAGGATGTTTCTCGAGTGATTCTAAGACATTTTTGTTCTTATGAATTTTTTTCTAAAGTCCATAGATTTCGAGAAAAAAATTGATAAAGTTGAAAAAATAAAAACTCGTTTCGGCCGCTATGTTCTAAAAACCTATTGGTAAAAAACGATTTCTGTGCAAATTTTAGGAACATTTTTTTACTCTCAGCGTTACCCAGAGACTACGGCGTGGACGTGGTAAAATTCTGTCTCCTTTGGGGTGCTTGTTTTCCGTGAGTCCCCTTGCCTCTCACGTCTCGGGGTGCTTGTTTTTCGTGAGTCCCCTTGCCTCTCACTTATTCATACTTTTAGCTGTGCTTTTTTAGCCAACATTTATTGCAAATATTTAAATTACATGTTTTGCAGAAAATTTTTGTTCTTATTGGACAGTTTCCATTCGAACAAATCCTCAATTTGTCACTATTAGATCGTTCATGTGCTTTACTTTTGCGACTACTTTTTTGTAAGTAGTATTTGGCAATCGAAATAGTGAACTCTTTTATTCCAACTTCTTTCTTTCCATCGTTAGCAGCATTGAAAATTACAAGAGAATTAGTAATAGACGCCTGTACAAGTCTCATAAAAACTACCCATGTCCATTTTTTTGATCGTATACTTGGGAGTATGTCATTGCAATGTCCGTCATGCAGGTCAACACCTCCCATGAATTTGTTATATAGGTGAAAAGCTTGCGGAAAAGGTATTTCAATTTTAGATTTAGCCTCTGCGCTGTATCTTTTTGAAATAGATAGAGGATTGACACCTGCTGCAGTTGAAGCTATTGAGACGGGCTTCGAATCCATGATAGTAATGAAATTTATGCCACTGTTTACGTCCTGCTTCACCACATATGTCCCTCTTGGAGCTTTCTTATCAAGCACATTTTTTTCTTTGACTCGATTATCTCTGATAGTACCAGTGCATTTCAAACGCAATTTCTTCAAATGTAATACCAAATCCATGTTCGTGAAGAAGTTGTCAAAGTACAGATGAAATTGAGAAATTTTGTTATAACTTATTATTTGAAAAAATGGTTGTAATAAATATAATACTACTCGTGAACCTAAAGCACATTTAGATAACTTATCTCCAATTTGAGAATTCTTGCCGCAATAAAGATCCAAATTCAGTAGATAGCCGTCCGAAGTACACAAGCCCCAAAATTTCAAACCAAATCTTATCGGTTTTCCTCGAATAAATTGTTTCAAAACAGTTTTTGCATAGGATTTGGCCATCATCTCATCAACGGATAGAGCAGTTCTCCATTTTCCGAATTTCATGATGTTATTTTGAAAAAGTTTCAGTAGAGAACGAACGCTCCATCCTCTATCATTAGGATCTTTGTCTTTGTTTTTTGAAAACTTCAATTTAGATTTTGTGATTTCAAATTGTTGGCGAGACATTGCAGAAGAAACTACTTCATTAGATAAATACGGATCAGATGACATGAAATGAAATGGAAATAAAGGATGAAATTTTTGTCGGAATCTATAAGTCTTTGAAAAAAAAATGAAAATAAGTTAGAATCGTTCGAGCAATATTGTAAAATTTTTTCCGAGTTTTCGTAGACAGAACGTTTTTTTACCAATAGGTTTTCAAAACATCGGCCAAAACGAATTTTTATTTTTTCAACTTTATCAATTTTTTTCTCGAAATCTATGAACTTTAGAGAAAAATTGATAGGAACAAAAATGTCTCAGAATCACTCGAGGAACATTCTCAAATTTTTTCACAATTTTTTGAGACAATTTTTGATTTTCCGGGAAACTTGGGAAATGGGATTTTTAAAAATGTCTCAACAATATTCCTCGAGCGATTCTAAGGCATTTTTGTTCTTATAAATTTTTTTCTAAAGTCCATAGATTTTGAGAAAAAAATTGATGAAGATTGAAAAAAAAAAATTCGTTTTTTCCGCCATTTTGTAAAGAAGAGATGGTTCAAGGTCAACAAAAAAATTCCCTGTTAAACTTCAACTCCCATGATCACCTTTGATCACGGTCGCAAGGTGATATCTTCACCGTAACACTTCGAAAAAAAATCCTGAAAATTTTTTTTTTCGAAAATTTAGGTGTTTTTTATGTTTCAATCGAGCATATCTCTTTTCCTGTAAAATTTATCATGATTCTGGAAACGGATTCTAAAAGAGCATGAAATTCAACGCCAATTACATAGGAAATAATCACTCTGAAAACGTGCAAGAAATTTTGACATTTTGGACGTTAATGGGTCAACTAACACCATTGGAAAGAGCGACCCTGAAAATAGTAGGGAAGGTATGTTTCAAATGTTTTTGACTATGATTTCATCAAAAATAATAAGCTCAAAGACAGCGCAAAATTTCGGTCACTTTGGGCATTAATCGTTTAATCAAAGACAAAATGTATTTTTCAATGAAATGATATCAGAGATATACTCTTTTATTTGTACTTTATTCATTTCAGACATGCTACATGCGACAAACTGGATGAAAAGAAGTGTTTTCAGGGTGGCGCCATATTGGATACACAAAAAATTTTTTCAAAAATTTTTTTTTCAAAACGCTGTATTTCGGCGTTAAACTGTTCAAATTAAATGAGACTTAGCTCATTTTGAAGGTATTGAGTAGACCTTTCATTTGACACCAATTGCGTTAGAAAATTTAAATTTGACGCGGTGTAGTGACCTTTCTCGCTTAGGTGGCGCATATTGGGTTCAGGTACCTTAAATTTTTTTGATTTGAGGCTTATTTCTTTGGCATTCGCGTAATAAACAATTAGAATTCAGTAAAACCGAGAAAAAGTAGCTTCGGCCCATGCCGACGCAATCACCATGGAATGAAAACTAATTGCGGGATAGCGTGCTTTTTTGAAGAAAAAACTACCCCTATTTTTTCTTCTTTCAAAATTCAGTGTTCATACAATAATTATTTAAACACATTGCACTCAAAGTGAATCGACTTCCCTGCTATCACTGGATTCCATTTTTTTATAACGTGAAAATTAATACCATCACATTAATATTATCACATTAATTTTTCATTTTCAGTTGAATGAAATATAACTCACGAAAGTCGGTTCATATTAATAATTCGAATTCGTATTATTTGATTATTTCACTGACACAAATAATTAACATCACCAATGCCATAAACCATGATGTAGCACTTCACTAGCCCACTCTTGTAACAGCAATAAACTCACTCACTTTGATTTTGTAGATTCACAAAATTTAACAATTTCGCAATTTTGAAAATCAGTACTCAAGAGTACAGGAATAAACGAAACACTGAGAAATTGAAGAAGTCCAGAGAAAATCGGGAAAATTAGAAGGAACGAGTAGACTGATTGACAGACGTACAACGACTAATGTCGCGACTGAACAGTTTGCAACAGACGAATTGTGAAAAACAGGAAGGGGTACGTGATTTTGAAAATTGAGACGATCTGTATAAGAGCGGCAGCAACTATCCTGGGAAATATATGACTCTGGGAAACGGTCAATTTCTATTGCGGTTCATCCCCGTAACCCTCTAAAGGCCAGAGAAAACCACAGATGACAGCTATTTTTCGAAGACATTTTTTGAAAAAAACTGGATTGCACGGTAATCCAAGGAATAATATCTCACGGCTATTCATCAATGACTACGGCATGGGTAAGAGGGTAAATTATGATCTCGTAGCTGGCACTGCGGCCAGATGCAGCCAGATGGGGCCGTTCGAGCACAAGCTGGACTGCCGTCGTCATACTACGGGCCAGTTACGAGAGTCGAAGGAACTGCGCTGACTGCATTGAGCCCAAGACCCTTTTTTATTGCTCATAGCACATCGAAATCGCAAAGTGCTAGAATACTGCAAACTTAATTTTTCAAATTGATTGATCAGTGGTTGTTTTTCCTGATCAAAACGAACTTTGAACAAAAAAAATCCGACAATATTTGCTCTTCTGACTGAATAAATTAAACTCCAAATTGAATAATAGGAGTAGAGACAAGGTGCGAAAAATACAAGCATGCGAAAGGTGAATAGGTGAGAAGCATGAACTGGGTGCTGGGGTTCAATAAAATCTGATGATGCGCACCCGCTTTTCTCTAAGCCTCGTCACCCTAATGATCCACCTGCGATGAATTTATACTGAGCAACGAAATGAGTTCATGTTGTCTATACACTATTATTGCGGGGATTAAGTAATAAACGACCTCTATTGTCATAACTTATGGATACGAGAATATTCGCATCGACTTCCAATATTTAATCGTAAATATCGAAGATTTTATGAAAAGAAATATGTACAAAACGGGTAATTTTCGAATCTCGATTTTTAGATTTTATTTTATCAAAGTTGATTAGCTTTAGTTTAGATTGATATGGAGACAAGATTCAAACATATTCTTATAGCTTATGAATACCAAGATCTGTTCATCGACTTTCAATCGTTGATCGTGATTGTTGAAGAATTTATCAAGAAAAAACGCGTACTCTACTGCGAGAAGTTGGCGGTTCAAAACATCCAGAAGAGCAAATATTATCGGATTTCTATCGCTCAAAGTTGGTTTTGATCAGGAAAAAAAATCACTGATCCATAAATTTGGAAAATTAAGTTTGCAGTATTTTACCGTTTTTCGATCGAGATGCGCTGCAAGCCATGAAAAAAGGTTTTGGGCTTGGATCTGTGAGGGTCGTCTCCTGGCTCTCGGGACTGGCGAGAGGTAAGAAATCTCCCGTAGCCGCTCCAATCTATGTGGAAGAAATTAACACGGCAGGGATGTTTGTCCAGTTCCAAGTGACGCGCATGGTATACGGATTAGGCGAGTCCCTCGGCCAGGTATACCGGGTATGTATACATACCATTCCACAATTGCTCATTTCATTTCTCACACAGTTTGCGTATTAGTAGTGATGCATAGTGCATTTGTCGTCACTGATTTATTACGAAAAGTCCTTCATTCGTTATTTATTCCATGTGAATATCTCAAATGAATCTTCGTAACGATCGAATATTACGAACTCGAATTATTGATATGAACCGACTTTCGTGAGTTATATTTCATTCAACTAAAAATAAAAAATTAATGTGTTGAGATGCTTGTCGACAGTGAATGTATGATACGATAAATTTTCATTTGTTCTGGGAGAAACATGTGATTATGAAAACCTTGGCTCAAATTATCCAACCCACGAATTTCCAAATAGTACAACTTGCTTTCGGCCGGAAGAGAAATATAGGTCAACCCCCGCGAAAAAGGGAACCCAAGTCATTTTCCGAGGACTGGCTCAGGCCCTCCACTTTCTTTTGTACAAGACACAGGCTCCGCCTTGGAGTCAAAATTCTGGTAAAGCTGAGACCTCATTCGTCAATCTTTGATTGTCAATTGCAAAGAAACTATCAACATTTCACCTATGGCCTTTAGGATGGATCGAATCATTGCATTAGTCTCTTTTACTCATTTGCTCTCTCGGCGAACTTTCTGGGACACCCTGTATATATATATATATCCACACAACCATATATAATGATATATACATATATATCTATCCAAATAACAATATATAACGATAAACATATCCACATAACCATATATCATATATATCCTATCTTAAAAGGGAGATAGCAAAAAGTATCGAATTGAAGGTCGTTGGCCAAAGAAATTGATTCAACACATTTATTCGGCTTTTGATTGGTCGTCTCGAAAGCAGCAGTGGTTGCTATATTCAGAGCGGTTAGCTTGTTTTGATCGTTACATCGCTTTTTTTCCGATACGTTACCGCGCGCACGGTGCGCGTGCTAAACAGCTTCTTGTAGTAATATAAAAAAACAATAGAGTGCCACGCCACCGTAGGATTGAAAGGTATAAGATCAAAGATATATGCGGGTCGCAGATCATTTTAGTCTGCAGCCCATATAACTACGATGTGAGCAACGCAGCGGATTTTAATTTAGTCTCCATATTTATACGATCTTCCACCTATTAGGAAATGCACTGCAGCCCAGAGACGGAAGTCATATGGTTACTTGACTAAAGTTTCGCTCTCTGTGTAATGGGTGAGTTACACTAAGAGAAAAAAAAGTATCCACTACTTGAGACCGTGGTAACCATTACCTTGGCAGTGGGTACTGACAGGTTAAGTACACAGCAAAAACGATTTCTTGATTTAAGTAAAAAATCTTTCCTGACCCTAGTAAAAATAATTTTTGTACATAATTGTACAAAAATGTACAAAAACGTATAGAAACGTACAAAAACGTACAAAAGCGTACAAAAATGTCCAAAAATGTTTATATTTGTCCCATTTGGAACAACTTTAAATAATTGTTCACATACTCGCTATACTTCTGTACGATTTTGTACACTTTTCTACAATTTTTATACGTTTTGTACGTTTCTGTACTTTTTCGTACCTTTTCCTATGGTTTTGTACGTTTTTGTACGGTTTTATACGTTTTTGTTCGTTTTTGTACGTTTTTGTAAGTTTTCGTACGTTTTTGTACGTTTTTATATGGTAACGTATGCTTTTGTACTTTTTTTGTACCTTTTCCTATGGTTTCGTACGTTTTTGAACGGTTTTGTACGTTTTTGTACGTTTTTATATGATAATGTATGCTTTCGTACTTTTTTGTCCCGTTTTCCACGGTTTTGTACGTTTTTGTATGTTTATGTATGTTTACATACATGTGTATACGTTTTTCCACTATTTTGCATTTTTATATAATCACTAGAAGGTGTACCTTCCCGCTCTCTTCGCTCGCCAACCCCCTGCTTCCGATTTAATATTTCGTTGTCCACCGGAAAAAAATTTACATGGGAAGAATCAATTCAAGTCGGTAAAATCAAGGTCCCCTCCTCGCCTCGCTCGCTAAACCCCCGCTCTCGCTGGTTACTATAGATTTCTATGTACTGCATATTAGTCATGTCAGTAAATGTACATAAATACTTGAAATACTTTGAAATCATTCGATTTTGAATTTTGATTTCATTTATCTAGCAATATTTGATTTGAGCATATGATGCTATACTCATGAGTATCGATTACTTTGAATCGATGGGTCTTACGAAGAAAGACAAATGCAATCTGTCCGCGAAAAAAGACAAATCTCAATCTATCCGCGAAGAAAGACACATACCGCAATCTGTCCGCGAAAAAAGACACATCTCAATCTGTCCGCGAAGAAAGACACATACCGCAATCTGTCCGCGAAGAAAGACAAATATCGCAATCTGTCCGCGAAGGAAGACAAAACTTGCAATCAGTCCGCAAAAAGAATACATGGCTCCCATCCCACAATTTTCTGACGTGAAAAATACATGGGATGAAAGCTTGAATTGAGTAGGTTATAATTGACAAAAGAAACAAGCCTTTTTTAAAGTTCGATTGCGGTTCTAACTCTTTCCCCGTTAAGGGGATCCGCTACGTTTCCGAAAACTCAGATTTGGGTCAGGGTAACTTTGCATTACAGTTTGGTCTCTGGTGGAAAAAGTTACAGAAATAAGCAAATTTCGCTTAGTTAATTATTATCGTCACGACCTTCCGCATAATTGAGCATCGAGAAAATCGCAAAAAGTATTCAATTGAAAATGTATGTCAAAACAACTAGCGCCCTCTTGAAATTCTATTCATCTCATTGTTCGGGAAAGAGAAATTTACGACCCCTATCTCCGTCTCTCTCTTATTTTTGTTGCATGCGAAAGAGGTCCGAGGCCCGAAAAGCAGGAAAGTAGCCTTTCCTTTAGGCCCGTCGTCTACCCGCGGCATGCGGCGGCAGCCCTCGCTTTGCAGCATGGCAGGCATACTGCAGGCCCGATCCCCTGCATCGGGGTTTATTGGCTTGCCCTCGGCGAAGCATCTTCGACACTCTGCTAGCTTTCCTCATATTTTGGAATTTGTCTCGGAATTCGCTTCGGCTACGGGTGGCGTGAAATAATTATCCTCTTTCACGTCATTCTTCCTCTTCCTCATTCAAATAAACTTCTGCGACTTGACGATTTACTGTATGAAATTGATAAGCCCAATATAATCAAAGTGATTTTAACTGATGTGGTATTCCTAAATGATCAACGACAATATAATTCTTTTGCTCAAGCGACACAAGTACTCGGAAATATTGAGTACTTGAATAGCTAGTAACTGAGTTGTTATCATTTTTTATTCTCACAATATACATTGAATATTTTCTTTTCTGCCATGTATACATGCACCATAGCGTCTCCCTTTGCGGTTTCGCTCAGTATTTCAAGTGCAATTATGTGCACATGGAACTCTTTGCAAGATGACAGTCATTAGGATGAATTATTTTGAATGATTGAAACAATTTTCTCTATGCCAAAAGTGCAGCGAATGAGCGTCCGCGCGAGCGAGAGGGTCGTGGTAGGTATACAGCTTAGCAACGGCCATAAAAATATTTATGACTTGAACTGAGCCGTTTCTCGACACTGTTGACGAATTTTACGCGTGCATAAGGTCTATAGTACGGTCTGGATCTGTACTTGAGGTGACGAGCAGCTGCACGGCCAAAGTAACTTTTGGAATGGCTCCGGGAGAGCATTTTAATCATAATCCCAGCATGTCCCGGTTGTAAAGTCAGGGTTAAATTTTCTAGAGACGAAAATGTCGAAGAATTTCGAAAAATGAAAAATTTTTTGTCTTTTATTTCGATATAGCTCGGAAGCTATTGGTTTGAGAGCAAAATGAAAGAGGAAAAAAAGTTTCGTTACAAAATTGTCTATAAAAATGGATGAGTTTGAATTTCAAATCTTAATTATTGTTGCTAAAATATTGATATGAATACGAAAATTACAGGTTAAAATTTTGCTTTTTTTGGGAATTTTTTACGAGTACTCAAATTGTACATACGAATATGGAATTTCAGGTCGAAATACCTTGTATTCTGATGAAATAACTCCAAAAAATTTCATCTCCATAAGTATAATAGCTTCCGTACAATCAATTTGTTAATTAAAAGGATATATTCAGAGTTACAATATTTGAAAGTTTGTACAGACTTTTACAATCAGTACATGAACCTGATTATTTTTTTACGTACTCTCCAATACGTAAACTATCGATTCCCAGTATAAAAATTACCTCTTAGTACATTCAAACAACAATTAGAATTTTTTGAAAAATCGTACGTAAAAGTACCTTATAAACAATTACTACTGCCAAGCGGTTTTTTCATATATTTGAAATCTAAAAATTGCGTTGAATAGAAGATGAACAAGCGCTCATTTTAAGCCCTCATTCATCAAAATCGGATTCCTGAGTTCCGAAATATAGAGGCTCAAAGTTGAAGTACGTTCACGGCAAAACTATGTGGAATTTAACAATAGTAAAAAGTTTGTCGTATAGCTTGAAGAATAATCATTTCAAGGATAATGTATCATGTACGTAAGTGATGCTCTTCGTACTCAAATAACAAGAGAGAGATCGACGGAAATCATCGAAACGCGGTACTTTCGGCGCGGCAGCAGTGGAATTCGGCGCGGCGGCAGTGGAGGGGGTAGCTGAGAAGAAACGAAGAGAAGTCGATCGCGCGGGTTCAAAATGAACGCGTGACCTTTAATTGACTATATCTCAGCTTCTACGACAGATAATTTGATGATTTTTTTTTAAATGAATATAGTAAATCGAAAGCTACCCGACTACGTATATATTAAGTTCAGCTAAGTCTAAATTAACAATTTGTTAATGAAAGAACAATATTGCCATTTTTCAGCGACAAAAAAATCATTTGTTTAATTTTTTTTTCGTACAATTGACATGACACTATCTCAAATGCCTTTGTAATTATACATTTTATTTATTTGCAAATATATTTTGATTGATAAGTATATATATATATATATATATATATATATATATATATTCGAAGGATTTTGAAAGGAGAGTCGAATTAATTATGTAATAAATATTCAATATACTAAACATTATATTATAATACATTTATTTTATTATTCCGAAAGCACACACATATAAAACCTTAAATTCGATTAAAGCCATACAAAGTTGCATGTACACTCATATATATAAAATCTTGAATTTTATGTTTATATACACACACACACACACACACACACACACACACACATATATATATATATATATATATATATATATATATATATAAATATATTAACTAAACTTTGTATGGTTTCAGTCGAATTTAAGGTTTTATATGTGTGTGTTTTCGGAATTCGAGTTTATAAATGTATTGAAAATATAATGTTTAGTATATTGAATATTTATTAGATAATTAATTCGACTCTCCTTTCAAAATCCTTCGAATATATATATATATATATATATATATATATCTATATATATATATATATATATATATATTTATCAATCAAAATATATTTGCAAATAAATAAAATGTATATTTACAAAGGCATTTGAGATAGTGTCATGTCAATTGTACGAAAAAAAAATTTAAACAAATGATTTTTTTGTCGCTGAAAAATGGCAATATTGTTATTTCATTAACAAATTGTTAATTTAGACTTAGCTGAACTTAATATATACGTAGTCGGGTAGCTTTCGATTTACTATATTCATTTTAAAAAAAAATCATCAAATTATCTGTCGTAGAAGCTGAGATATAGTCAATTAAAGATCACGCGTTCATTTTGAACCCGCGCGATCGACTTCTCTTCGTTTCTTCTCAGCTACCCCCTCCACTGCCGCCGCGCCGAATTCCACTGCCGCTGCGCCGAAAGTACCGCGTTTCGATGATTTCCGTCGATCTCTTTCTCGTTATTTGAGTACGAAGGGCATCACTTACGTACATCATACATTATACTTGGAGAGATTATTCTTTAAGCTGTACGACAAACTTTTTACTATCGTTAAACTCCAAATAGTTTTGCCGTGAACGTACCTCAACTTTGAGCCTCTATATTTCGGAACTCAGGAATCCGATTTTGATGAATGAGGGCTTAAAATGAGCGCTTGTTCATCCTCTATTCAACGCAATTTTTAGATATCAAATATATGAAAAAACCGCTTGGCAGTAGTAATTGTTTATAAGGTACTTTTACGTACGATTTTTCAAAAAATTCTAATTGTTGTTTGAATGTACTAAGAGGTAATTTTTATACTGGGAATCGATAGTTTACGTATTGGAGAGTACGTAAAAAAATAATCAGGTTCATGTACTGATTGTAAAAGTCTGTACAAACTTTCAAATATTGTAACTCTGAATATATCCTTTTAATTAACAAATTGATTGTACGGAAGCTATTATACTTATGGAGATGAAATTTTTTGGAGTTATTTCATCAGAATACAAGGTATTTCGACCTGAAATTCCATATTCGTATGTACAATTTGAGTACTCGTAAAAAATTCCCAAAAAAAGCAAAATTTTAACCTGTAATTTTCGTATTCATATCAATATTTTAGCAACAATAATTAAGATTTGAAATTCAAACTCATCCATTTTTATAGACAATTTTGTAACGAAACTTTTTTTCCTCTTTCATTTTGCTCTCAAACCAATAGCTTCCGAGCTATATCGAAATAAAAGACAAAAAATTTTTCATTTTTCGACATTTTCGTCTCTAGCAAATTTAACCCTGACTTTACAATCGGGACAAGCTGGGATCATGATTAAAATGCTCTCCCGGAGCCATTCCAAAAGTTACTTTGGCCGTGCAGCTGCTCGTCACCTCAAGTACAGATCCAGACTGTACTACTAGATAGATTTTCAATCATCGATAATACTTCAACGGGGCCACTGATTGAAATTTGGCCAACACACGCCACCCTTAAAATTTTGCTGTCTTTCGAATGATATGCGACTTGATTATGAATCGAGATATCCAACAGACATTTTCAAGCATTTAATTTGTAATTTTGAGCCTGAAAAATCTTCAGAAAAAGGAATGAATTGTGTCTATCTTGAATCCATTGATACAACGATGTAAACGCGAAATTTTTCGTTGTTTCAACTCCTTGAAATGCGAAATTTTGAATATCCTTTGTTAGTATGACACTACACAGTAATAAGCATCTTCCTCGAAAAATTCGAATCAATCGGTTCGGTAGAAAATGTATAGATAGAGAAATGAATATAGTAAAGAATATAGTATAAGAATAATATATATAAGAATATAGTACATATAGCAGTGCAAAGCTTAGCATGACTTAGATATGACATTAATTATTTTTCCATGTAACTCAGAATTATCCGATTTTCACCGTTCAAATTTGTATATTCATGGTTCAAATTTCTGATCAGATATAAATATCGATAAATACACTACAATACTGATTTATTCATTCAAAGTTTTTTGATAAGCGGAAGAGGATCTTTACCTGTCCTATATTGCTCTCTCTCTCAATGGGCCCTTGTTTATGAGAGGTCGAGAGGATTCGAAGAGACCAGAATCGGTCGAGAATCGAAGTGTAGCCTTCCGAACACATGTTGCCAGATGCGTGTCGTTGGTAAAGCGCCGAGGGATTTATCTTCACAAAAACAGGCCCCACCTCTCTTAAAATCAAGGAGAGTGAGTAAAACTCTGTTTTACCCTTCGAATGACCGAAAAAATTTGAATTCTAATGCCACCACAATATTCCAATATTTTTACACCCTATGGATGTTTTCTTGTTCATATTGCTTACTATCGTTCCTACTATGGATGAGGAATAGAATGAGAGATTTTGGTGTAGCGCCATCCATTTTGTGAGCCGCCATCTTGAAGCCGCCATCTTGGATCAAGAATTTTGAGAATTTGATGTCAGAATCGTTATCAGCGACATTGAGAACCCCTGTATATGGAATTTCAATTGTATCTTATGCAACTAGTGCGTTAAATGCGATTTTACGCACCAGTGTGACAAGCTAGCAGGAGTCGTCGGCGGAGCCGGCGAACGAGATGCTATTTTAACCGTTCACGCGGCCGAAACAGCGCGGTCTGGCCTACAAGTATAAGGCAATCAGTGTTGAAGTCCTCGATTTTCTCATGGAAAACTTTAAAGTTTTATTTTGTATATATGGGGCGTTTCACGTCAACTCTTTGTAACTATCGAAATAACACCACTCTAGAGGCCGAAAAAAGATGTAATTTTGCGGATTTTTCATGAGATTATAAGAAAAGGGATTGTGTTGAAATTTACAGGGTTCATTCAACATATATTGAAGTATGAAAAAAAAATTTTTCATTATCGATTTCGTGCAAAATGGTGGCGCCACAGCGGATCTCCGATATAAGGTTTTTTTGAAGACGCTCCGAGGGCGTACCCATTCCTCGGCAACCGTGAGAGCTGGAACAAAAATCCAAAATTTTCTTGAAACTACATATTAATAGCTATCGATGTACGTAGGGTTTTTCTTTTTTTTTTTTTCAATTTTTGTAGAAACTGTGCATATCGGAACAGAAAGTATAAATTTTCGACTAAAAAAAGAGCAGTACATCAAAAGTGGCTACGTACGTCGTAAGAGATCATGTATATATATACATGATCTCGATTTGCGCGCTCACGCCCGAGCCACGTGGCGAGCCGGAAGCTCGGGCGTGAGCGCGCAAATCGCGCGATCCACGCGGGCACGCGCCGCGGCCCTTCGGAGGGTGCGCGTCGCGTGAGAGAGAGCGAGAGGAAAGATAGAGAGGGGAGGACCTTCCGCTTCGCGCGGCACGCGAGCCCCGCGAGGACTGAAGGACTCTCACTCTCGCGCCGCCCAGTACGCCTTATCCGCGACGCGACGCGAAGCTTCGAGATAGTGTGTGTATGAGCGTGAGTGTCCCCACACCACCCCGACGACACTCCGAGCGCTACACCTGCCCGGAGAAAACAACGATTTCCCTGGGCGCGCGGGGCAACTCAATCCTCGCCCCGCGAAAGGTGTAGGCGCGACCGCGCACACCCGAGCCAAGCGCGAGCGCCAGGACCAGCGACAGCGGCGACGAGAGCAGCGAACGAGCCCACCGACCACCCTGCGGGCGAGAGCGACGAGCAAGCGGCAAATCGTGAGTCGCGCTTTTTATCTTCCCGCGAGCGAGCGAATACTTGGCCCCGTGGCCGAGCGGCCCTCTGCGCGTGCGCGCGTTGTAAAGTCGTTGGCGGGCACCGGCCCACCAACGCAAGTGTATTTATTTGTTGTAGCCTGCACCTCAATAAAGAGGCTTCTTTTACTTTTAATTAACACTAGAGTCACGCGTTTTTCTTGATAAACCTCCCCGCACCTACGACCGAATCCCCCACTCTCCGCGGCCGAGAAACCTCCAGTTTCTCGGCTTACTGAGTAGCCGCGTTCGCGAGTATCCGTTAGTATTAAGTATGTGACTAAGGGCTCATTGCACGTGGTGATTACCACGGAGCACCAACAATCGGCGTGAGCCGCATCGAGGGACCGCGAGCGCCGCACGAGACCCTTCAACCCCCTTCCCCCCCGCTCTTCCCAGTCCCGGGAACGCGCCCACTACGTGCGCAGCGACGGCCCGTACATGTGTACGGGTGGCCGGGGGTCACCACCAAGACCCTTGGCACGGCGTCTGCTCGCGGGAGCTGGGTGACCGACTTAGCCGCTGGGCGAGGAGCGGGGCAGTTACAAATAGCTCGGGGTGCAGCTCCTGCACCACGATAAGTGCAGAATTCACCCCGTTGGTTCATATATATTGTACCGTATTTCTTTGCTCTGCTTCACTCCGCAATTGACCCTTGGATACGTTGACAAAACTACTCTCCTCGAACGTGCGCGGGAGCGCCAGGTACTTACAGTATCAGGGATTGCTCCCCTTTACCCGCGCCGTTCTCGCTGAGACGATGTTACCCAATGTAATTTCCCGTTCGCGGCTCAATCAACACTCGCACATCACACATTCATACCGTCGAGCCCCACATTCATATAGTAAAACATTCGCCCCGAATTAGAATATCCCGCACGACCGCGTGGCTCGAGCCGATCCACGTTGATCCGTTTCCTTACCACAACGCGTTTTCCCCGTTCGCCCCGCGTCCCGTACGTTCGACGCTTAATACCCAGACACGCCGCGTCTTTCTCTCACGACACTTTGTTTCATTCACGCACTCAACTTATTTCCTAATCCACCCATCACAATTTGCGTCTCTTCGCACCCCGCACGCTCGACGCATCAACGACCGACGATATTCCAATTTGCCGACATCCCGACAAACAAACTTATTTTATACGCAATAGGCTGGTTCAGAGCCACGCATCGATAATCCTCGCGATCGAGATACTCCGCTGCGCAAGCAGATATTCCAGACTCGAGCTCGTTATTCCTTACACACCATTGTGTGTACGATATTCCCACCTCAGGGGTACTCGATAGCCCATTTATTTCCCAACGATATACCTTGACTCAGTTTGAGTCTAGATAAACACGCGACACACTCGGAAAGGCTCGCAAGATGAAGACTCGCTCAGGAGTCACGCGCTTGTCGACGATCGACCGCCATGACGCTCACCGACGCGATCTCATATTCTCGGCCCTACGACCCGTCCCCGCGATCGTTGACTACCCGCAGACACAAACAGCACTTGTCCTTCCGCTGAACCCGCTGCTCCCGTCGTCCAACTTCTCCAGGAGGTCCGCTCGCAAAGATGGCCGTGTGTCGCTCGGTCGCAGTAGCTGTAGCCCGTGTCGCCGCCCGGTTGAGAGTGAACGAGTCCCCGCCGGCCGCTCCGCCGCCTTTGCTCTGTTCTGGCAGCGTCCCGCTTTCTCACGCGTGCGCGTCGGCCGCCCATCAGCAGTCCCGTCCGCCGTGCAGCGTAACTGCGTAGATGCTGCCGCTCATCGTTGACTGCTCTCATCTGTGAGGAGAGTCACTTCCCTGATTGCGTGATTTTGTCCTTGAGCCCTCGCTGCAACATTTTCTCGCAACTTCACGCTAGTTGTTGCGTAAAGTGCATGGCATCTTTCTGGGCTTCCCTCCTGACGTCACGCATCTTCCTTTTCGCCTCTCTAGGTTCCCTCTCTGCGCCTTGCTCGTGACCTCAGCGCGCGTAATTTGAAGATGAAAAATAACCCGGATAATTTCACGCTTGTTTCAACCGTATTCTGAACCAGCCTAGAACGCTTAATTCGTCTTTTCGCCCCCAAAAATAATCATTTTGGAACGTTGCGAAAAGCAATGTTACAATATATATATATATATATGAAGCAACTGTAAAAATTTGAAGTCGATCCATGCATAGTTTTCAAGTTACGAGTACGCCCGATTTGAAAGAAACAGTTTCAAGAAAAACGCGTTTAAAGTTTTAAATTATCGTTAAATCGTACTTACACTTCAATCAGCAATCCCTTGGAAAAAACACTTGGAGTTCGAATTTCTAAAAAAGGGTTTCGGGAGCGTATTCTACGGGAAATCTACTGGAACTTTTTAAGTAAAAAAACAGTCGAATTTTTGAAAATCCTAGAGTGGTGTTACCCCTTAAGTTAGATTCAGGGCTAGATTCATTAGAGCTAGATTTGATACTATTAATAAAAGTGTTTTCTGTGTAAAAGGTAAAACTTCGTTTTTCATTTCCGCCCGTAATATCCTCACTCCCAAGTGCATCTTATCCTAAGATCCTCTCAATTTTTCTGGATATTCAGGTACATATTCAGGGAAATCGACCAAAAAATTCATGTGGATTTACCTGAATATCCAAGTAGACATTCAGATGGATTTATCGGGAACTGTTATTCATGCATATATTATTATGATATGTCCACCGAAGAAAAGAAGTTACATGGAAGTTAAGTCTTCTACGGGAAATTTACTAACCTTTGAAGTAGAAAAAAAAAATCGAAATCTTGAAAATCCTAGAGTGGTGTTACTTCTTAAAGGCTATACAACGTGAAAAAACCTCATCTTTTGATCTAGACTACTTGAAAAAATAAAAAAAATAGGTCTTTGAGATATGGCTTATTTTATGTTTTTTTTTTCCTATGAAGACGTGGGAACTTTCAAAAACTAAATTTACTATCGGAAAGCTGAGAAAAAACTACATCGTTAGCATATGCAACATTATTTAGATATTGGTCATATAGAGTCGAAAACGTGAGGTCTTATCGTCCACGCGCCGGCTCTGGAGAGTTGACGCGAAACGTTCCTTGGAATACTCACTCTCAAGGTATCCTATCCTACATCTATACTATTATATAAAAGGACAGCCTGTCTTTTTTGGGGCCGCTGATCTCAAAAACTACTGAACCGATTTTCATGAAATTTTGATACTTGATTCTTGACCACTCCAGGCATGTTTATGGATATGTGGCGTTTCGAAATTTTGAGTAGAAACCGAGAAATAGACAATGCATTTTTCTGTGGTGGGGGTAACTGACCAAGTACCATGGCGCGCCAGTAGATGGCGAGGCGTTGAGTCGCACGTGTATAAGGTATTGCACGGCGCTCTCTCACAAGAGAGTCAGCGTTCTATCGGCTATATAGGAGAGCTTGAAAATGAGCTCAGCCTCTTTCTGGGATCTTTTGAATCCCAGTCCCTTGATGCCAAATGATTTTGGTGACAATGCCTAGACCCAGAAATAACATTGGGCGGTAGACGATTAGAACCAGACAAACGCAAGCCGTTCATCAGGATCGAATAATTGAAGCCCCGTTCATAGTACGTGGAAGATCTGCTTTTGAATATGATCCATCAGAAAATGACGCTAATATAAAAGATATCGTAGTTGGATCTATGAATAAAGATGAAGCTCCTGGATTGTGCAAATTGATTGATTTCGGTCTACCTACGCTAATACGTGGTCCACGAAATGTTTGTGATCTCGATAATGCTTTAAAGAATCCACATAACATAATGGGATTGCGTGATTGTTTGGAATCTAATATACCGAAAGTGGCTAACTAAAGACAGCTTAATATTAGCTCAAATTCGTATTTTGGGTGCTTTAGTTTTAGCTGTTGCATCTTCAGGTTCTTGTGGCAACTCTTCTTGCTGGAGGCAAAACTGCCCATTCACGAACGTTCTCATTGGTCTTCCCAAGATACAATATGTTCAATGAGAAAAAATAGTCCTTTATGCAAAATTATCGAAGAAACTTCTCTTATAGTATGGGATGAATGTACTATGAGTCACCGTTCGCATATTGAAGCTCTGGATTGCACATTACGAGATTTAAAATCTATCAGCAAACCTATGGGTGGAATAACTTTCGTTTTCTCTGGAGACTTTCGGCAAACTTTGCCTGTGATTCAAAAAGGAACTTGTGCTGACATTGTGAAAGCATGTTTGAAGTCGTCTTCAATTTGGAATTTGATAGAAAAATTTCATTTACGAACAAATATGAGAGCTCACATTGAAGGTGGGGATTTGCAATTTCCTTTAGAACTTCTAAAAATTAGAGATGGGAAAGTATTAAATGAAAATGATTACATAAATATTGATACAAGAGTAGGAACGACTGTTAATACATTCATGGACCTGATTTCTAAAGTCTATCCAGAAATTGAAAGTCTTTCTGACAAACCTTTCAATTGGTTATTCGAAAGGGCAATCATAACGCCTCAAAATGCTACCGCTCATAATATTAATAATATTATTTTGGGAAAGGTAGATGGAGAAATACGACATTATCATTCTATCGATACAGTGATTAACATTGATGAAGTTGTACACTACCCTCAAGGATTTCTGAACTCTCTTGATCAGGCTTTCTACCTCATGACTTAAAATTGAAAATTGGTTCTCCAATAATGCTACTGCACAATCTAAATCCTCCCAATTCAAGTCATGGCACAAAGTTGCAAATTAAAGTTATGCAGGAAAATGTAATCGAAGCAATTATTCTTACAGGACCTGCAGCTGGTATAAATACCTGAAACAGTATTTATATCTCGCATACCTATGATTCCATCAGACTTACAATTTCAATCCAAACGAAACGATTACAATTTCCTGTGAAACTTTCTTTCGCCTTGACGGTCAACAAATCTCAAGGACAGACCTTTAAGTACGTAGGGATAATTTTGCAAACAGAATGTTTTCCACGCAGCCCATTGACTATTGCTCTTTCACGGACAGGGGATGCACGTAACCAATTTATATTCATTCCTCAAAATTCAAGAACTAAGAACGTCGTTTATCCAGAAGTCTTATAAATTTCAAATCCTCAGATACATGAAAGTTACAACTCCAAGGATTACAAAGTATCAAATTATACAAAGTTTACAAATAAATACATATCATACGAGTTTTTTAACAATAAATGAGAATAACATTTCGAACTCAATACACATATTCGCGGGCGAAGCCGCGACGGGGGACGCTAGTATAAAATATTAAAGAACGTGCTAACAAATTTATTTTCATTTCTTTTTCCAAGCAAAATTTCCCCAGTTGAATTGCCCATATATTTACTCACCCACACACACAGACACACACACGCGCGCACGCACGCACACGCACACGCACATATACACACACACACACACACACACACACACACACACACACACACACACACACACACACACACACACACACACACACACACACACACACACACACACACACACTTGCATTGTATAATTTATTTCGGAATGGTCTTTACTGTAATTTCTGATTAACCCATTAACGCCCAAAGTGATCGAAATTTTGCGCTGTCTTTGAGCTTATTATTTTCGATGAAATCAGTCTAAAACATTTGAAACATACCTTCCTATTATTTTCAGGGTCGCTCTTTCTAAAGGTGTTGATTGAAAAAACATGTAATAATGTGAACCTATCGAAAAATCAATAATAAATTAAAAAACCCATAATTTTACAGGGAAATTTTCTCTTAAAACTAATTTTTCGATCCGTTCACATGGTTTGGAATGCTTAAAACTCATATGTACCCGGTCAATAATGGTCAAACTAAAAGTAAGTACGATTATTTTGTCTGCGAAATGTTTTGGTAAAACAAAATAGCGGCCGAGATTTAACATTTATCTTTCAAACTTGACTAATTTTTTTCTCAAAATCGGTGCCTTTTAGAAAAAATTTTCCATAAATAACAAGGTTTTAGAATCACTCAAGGAACGTGCTCAAATTTTTTCAGAATTTTTCGAGAATATTTTTGATTTTCTGAAATTTCAAAAATTTTATTTTTCAAAAAAAATCGAGAAAAATTCTGAAAAAAAACTTATCGTATTCCTTGAGTCATTCTAAGACTTTTTCATTTCTGAAAAATTTTTCCTCAATTAACTACTTAATTTACTACTTAATTTATTGCTTAATTTCCTAACTTAACTCAAGGAACACGATAACATTTTTTCAGAATCTTCCTCGATTTTTTGGAATAATCAAATTTTTGAAATTTTAAAATATCAAAAATATTCTCGGAAAATTCTGAAAAAATTTTAGTACGTTCCTTGAGTGATTCTAAGACCTTTTCATTTATGGAAAATTTTTCCTAAAAAGCACCGATTTTGAGAAAAAAATCAGTCATACTTTCTGGTTAACAAATCTGCTGTGTTTTAT
Source organism: Aphelinus atriplicis (assembly GCA_020882685.1). Classification (NCBI taxonomy): domain Eukaryota; kingdom Metazoa; phylum Arthropoda; class Insecta; order Hymenoptera; family Aphelinidae; genus Aphelinus; species Aphelinus atriplicis. Next base: position 397,858 of record JAJGQD010000036.1, read on the forward strand.
AAGAGAGAACTAAATTCGTAATTTTAGACTCTATAAGACGTAATTGTGTGATTTTTAAACATCAGTTCTTCTTCTCTGACGCGGTGAATTCGACTTGGATGAAAAAGTATAATTTTCGTTAGAACCCCCATACGGGCCACAATAGAATTTTACATCACTCAGCGCGCTAGGTTTCACACACAAAAGAAGGAGTTCCACTGGCTAGTATTTACCCGGGAGAATAAATACGGGTTAGTATCGATCGCTGCTAATTATCACACTTACATTCGGTTAGTATCTATATAAAGATATTGGCGATAAGCACACACACACCCTACACATCCGCTTCGCAATCAAACACTCCGAACCCCCCACCAAACCGCTACTCCTTGTACACGGTCGCTGCATGCGCTCATAAACAGAGCTTTGTATACGTGTAACACTCCTTGTGTAGAAGGGAATTCGATAGGTCTAGCTCCTAAGTACCTCTGATGTTAGACTGCCAGTCGTCGTTTACTGATAAAGTAAGAGTGAGACCTTATCGGCTCTTGGATTAAGAAAGAATAGAAACATCATGCGCTTGCTTGACTTTTCGTACGGCAGTCCGAGAGCCCAGGAAGTATGTGGATCTGGTAACCACATGTACTTACCTGCGGTTCGAGTGTCGGGGCTCTAGCCGGAAAACGCACGCCTTCCCTTTATTTATGCTAGAGTTTTCTCGTGCCTCCCCCTGATTTTTAAATCTTTATTTTGTTGTATCCTCCGTTCTACCAAACATTCCAAACATTCAAGCGTTGACGCCCACTGACTTTTCTTCTCAATGAATCAAGGTTGGCACACTACGATCGTGGTACCAGTGACGAAATTGGAAACTAAATATATGACTATGTTTCAATCATGTTAACATATTTTCATTTTCACCCAAGCAAAACCTCCTCGCCATGCACACTTCTAAAATTGTCTCACAAATATTGAACACTGTTAAAATAAAAAGAAAAATTCGACACCTGGTCATAAAGATTCTTAACCTGAGCCCTTTCAGAAACTATCATCTAAATTTTTTAGCTATGCAATAATCATCAAACATATGTTTTTTTTCAGATTCATGGGAAGATGATTGGGTTTATTCGGAACACCCAGGACTAGAGCACGGAAAGTTTGTCTTGAGTCATGGAAAATTTTGGAATGATCCTGAAAATGATAAAGGTATAAAGATGTCTATTAAAATGTATTATGCGAATGTTATTGAATATCCATTAACATACTCACTGAAACACTTAAGTTTAGAAATCATCAAAATCTTATTTTAGTAGATATATCCTCAAGAAATTCGATATTTCAATTATTCATTTGAAATATTAATGCATAATATTAATCATTCGATATTAATGCAGAAGACCATATTGAGAACTAAATGCCGTAATGAATAAATGACTCGTTCAAAAATCTTGTTCTAATCCAAAAATGCAATGAGGAAAGGATGTAGTGATTCAGTCTATAACACTGAATTGAATGTCCTACGCATGCGTCAAAACTGCACTTATCACCTAGTGCATTTTTTGAACGCTGTACCATCAACTAATGATATCGACAAAATGCGATTCATAATATATTGCTTTCTACTAGGCGATTGCGCACCAAACGGTCCGCGAATAGGACCAATGCGACCCCGCGTTTAGGAGGAGTGGTTACAGGGAAACCAGGTTTCCTTCAACTAACAAGGAGAGTATCAGGCCTTCGGGTCACCAATCTGGACCAAACTTGATACGTATGTTCTCTGGAGCTGTAGTGACCATACGCAAAAAGTTTTAGGACCTAACGCTCTCTCAGTCTCAAGATAATCATATTATAAGGTTACCTCAAGAATAGACTGTGCCCACAGTCTCAGGGACCAGCATTCCCAAACTCCAGAAATATCAATTATTATAGCTTGGGTGGAGCCGTATCTCTCGTCCCAAATGACAATATGTCATCTGAGGCGTATTTCCCTCACTGCACTGCACTTTCACTGTTATAACTTGAATACCACATCACATTTTATCCTAGAAAACATATAGAACAAGTAAATTGCGTGTATGCTCAACAAATCTTACTTCCATGTCTTACTCACATAGAGTAAAACATGAAATATATGAAAAAATCAACGCTAATCGACTTTTCACTCTGTGCTTGGATACAGAAGCAAGAACAACACGTATCCAAGCACATAGACAACAAATGTAGTATCATTGGACGACAATTCAGTGTCAGAATTGATTTTCACTCATGAGAACTTCAATTCTGTACATGTGTCAACCAATATCATACTATAACCAATTATATCAAAACTCATCTACTCACAGTTTTCTTCTTGCTTCAAAACAATTTCTGGCCCTGTACAGCATACCTGGAACACAAAATTTATCACAAAGAAACATCTTTCTAAAATATATGTAGAAAGGCAAAGGTTAAGTTTACTTATCTGAATTCCCTTGCGTCTTGAATGGAAATCCATCAGCTGCTGCACACGATGAAGCTCCAAACTTGCAGGTGAACACTGTGGTGGAAATCAATCTGGAAACTTTTCTTACAATTACTCAAACTGTAGTGAGTGAGCAATGTCAACTTGATGAGTACACATCACATGTCTAACTGACCGTGTTTAGAAACGACGCTTATGGTAACCTGCAGCGCAGTATCTGTGTTACCGACTTCGCGCTGCAGGTTACCATAGGCGTCGTTTGTAAACACCATGTTTAGTTAGACACGTGATGTGTACTCATCAAGTTGACATTGCTCACTCACTACAGTTTGAGTAATTGTAAGAAAAGTTTCCAGATTAATTTCCACCACAGTGTTCACCTGCAAGTTTGGAGCTTCATCGTGTGCAGCAGCTGATGGGTTTCCATTCAAGACGCAAGGGAATTCAGATAAGTAAACTTAACCTTTGCCTTTCTACATATATTTTAGAAAGATGTTTCTTTGTGATTAATTTTGTGTTCCAGGTATGCTGTACAGGGCCAGAAATTGTTTTGAAGCAAGAAGAAAACTGTGAGTAGATGAGTTTTGATATAATTGGTTATAGTATGATATTGGTTGACACATGTACAGAATTGAAGTTTTCATGAGTGAAAATCAATTCTGATACTGAATTGTCGTCCAATGATACTACATTTGTTGTCTATGTGCTTGGATACGTGTTGTTATTGCTTTTGTATCCAAGCACAGAGTGGAAAGTCGATTAGCGTTGATTTTTTCATATATTTCATGTTTTACTCTATGTGAGTGAGACATGGAAGTAAGATTTGTTGAGCATACACGCAATTTACTTGTTCTATATGTTTTCTAAGATAAAATGTGATGTGGTATTCAAGTTATAACAGTGAAAATGCAGTGCAGTGAGGGAAATACGCCTCAGATGACATATTGTCATTTGGGACGAGAGATACGGCTCCACCCAAGCTATAATAATTGATATTTCTGGAGATTGGGAGTGTTGGTCCCTGAGACTGTGGGCACAGTCTTATCTTGAGCCAAACTAACATCAAAAATAGTTTGGTCAAGATTGGTGACCCGGTTCTCATATGTCCCCTGGTAAGTGGAAATATCATTATAAGTATAAAGTTAAGTAACCTTATAATGTGATTATCTTGAGACTGAGGGAGCGTTAGGTCCTAAAACTTTTTGCGTATGGTCACTACAGCTCCAGAGAACATACTTATCAAGTTTGGTCTAGATTGGTGACCCGAAGGCCTGATACTCTTCTTGTAAGTTTTCTCACCTACACCTGGTTGCACGCCTCCATGTCGACCAGGGCATCCGGCGACACCGAATCCTTTGAGATTTTGGCTTGGGTTTCCAGGGCAGATGAGCGAGGCTCAGCACGAAGTCGTGCCTGCCCTCCCCCTGTTCACCTGTCGGTCAACGGCCTCGCTTCGGGTCTCAACGGACGTTTTCTCGACTGACAGGATGGGTCGTGACATCTAACCATGCACTACTTACGCTGTCCTTGTAGGGCGGTAATTCGCCCTTCTCCTCCGTCCTAGCCGTTCCTTGTGTTGTCACCCAGGCCAAATTATAATCTCCTTCCATAGGGTCTGTCACCAGCCCCGTCATTCTTTTTCTTGTTAATGCAGCTATTACTTCTCCATTCCCGAATAGAATTCCAGAAAATCGATCCAACACGTCCAATGCACTTGACATCTAACTACGGTTAGCCGTCACTGCATTTTTCGAAATTTTTTGGCAGTATACCACGAGTTTATACGCGGACGGGAGCCTTTGCATCGCGCTTACTACAGCCTATATCCAAGATGTACGTTAACGGTAACGATTTCTTGGCTATGCGATATGACCCCATTCGTTTGGAAGACGTGAATGAATGATCGTTAGGAAGACTTGACAAGAGCATGATTTGAGGTTCGTGCGCGCCGCGCGCTGCATTGGAATCATCAAAAAAATATTAAAAATATACTTTTTGAAACATGAGTTGTTTTAAAGTTTTTTTGGGATGAAAATAGAAAATTTTCTAAAAACTGATTACACCGTTGAAAAGCTGAGGAAAAACTACATTGAAATAGCCTATTCAGTTATTTTCTCAGGTATATTTTGGCCTTGTAAACATGAGTTGAAAACGCGCTCGCGGTGGATTGAGGCAAAATAAACCATATGCAACATCGCATTTCTGTATGCTGGAAATAAGTTTCAAAAAGCTCTTTTGACTTGTTTCGTCTCCGACGGCGTCACTTTTAAATATCTGATTACGATTTTAAATTTCGACAAATAACTTCGAAATTTTTTTGATTCATGCTGTTTTTGCGCTCACAACTCATCTTATACATCAACTCAACTCGTCCCACTGCCCGATCGCGTCTGAATCTGATAATGCCAATGCTTAGTTTTAATTGTCTTCGACCGCTGTCGTCTTTAACATTGTGCGTTCTCTCTTTTTACGGGTTAAAAATTTTCTCCGCGTCATATGTCCGATACGCGTGCTCGTTCACGCGTTCGGTGCATCATGGCAATCCAACGATATATTTGAGTCATCCACTTTATTCATTTTACCTCTTGATTGCTGATTTGTTGTTAATTTTACTTTATTGACTATTGAACCATTATCGAGGATAAATATTTCAATGGCCGGTGTCGTCGTCACACTCTCGGGTAACTTAAAATAATCCAAATAGCTCTGCTTTTTCTTATCCGAATTTTGGATTTCCTTCTCATCTACTTCGGTCTCTCCCTCGTCACTCATTGCTGATTGTCCCAATATCTCCAGAGCATGGTCGGCGGGAAGCGCAAACAAGTTTGCTTGAAACACCTAAGAAAAGTGATGGTACCATTCTCTTCCAGGTATCTAGAATTGCTCAAAAGTCGTTGAGACAAAATCTGAACAGATCCTGTTCGCGAGAAAATAGCTTTTTTGTTTGTAAAAAAGTACGAAAATTTTGTTTTTTCTGAATAATCCTCAGGGACAGATTTCATCATAACGGTTGTTTTTAGATGATTCGTAGAGGATTAAATTACCTTCAAAATGAGCTGTGCAGTGTTTGAAAATATTCATTTTTTACCGAGATAAAGCGTATATAAGCAGGCCATAAATCCCAAAAATAGACTTCCAGGAATATCTCCTGAAGGATGTATCTTATCGCTCAAGGACTTCGGATATTGTTTGTAAAGAATTTAATTACCTTGAAAATAACCATTGGTTACCGAGATAGAGCTTAAAATATTTAAGTTAAATAGAGAAAAAAATTTCTTTTTTCGTTACATTTCTCAAGGATGTATTTAATCTTTAATATGACAATTGGTGCTTGTAGAGGACTCAATTACCTTCAAAATGAGCCTACCAAAAACTAATGCACAGTGTATTAATGTTATCACAGAACGCGGTAGTGTTCCATGCGAAGAAGACACCGCATCTATATAATGTTTGAGATCGCACGCTTGATTTTTACATTGGCATTAATTTAGCCAAAAGGACTTTTTGGATGCGAAACAGAATTTCACGATCATCTAGCATCCCAATTGAGCGATTGGCAAAAAGAAATACCCAAAAACTCGTTCTCAATAATGAGTTTGGAGTATCGAGTCAAGCGATCTACTATTTTTTTCTCCCGACCAGATTATTCTTCAGTCGCTTTTTTTATTATTACCATGAAGTTAACCACGGTAGCCTGATGAAGCATGTTCACGTATAGTAAGAGGTATTTGGTCCAGGACGCCAACGTAACAACGTTTACATGCTCTTGCTTCCCGCGTAGAAATGAAACCATGGGAAAATTTTTGAAATGAAATTGTTAATGTATAGTTAGGAAGAATATAAAACTACTGGCCGTGTCCCATAGATTCCACGAAAATTACTGCAGATTTTTTCAAACTCACAGAAGATAAGACAAAACATATCAAAATTTATTCCATGTATTATTTTTATTATTGATTCTACAAGGGCATTTGGTGGTTTAGGATGCCGATGTCGGCAATCCGACTGGAAGTTTTATTTGAATGAGGATATACCCTAATACCCGATAATGTCCAGGTGGCTAGGGTCGCCAATGGCAGTGTCCCGAGGGTGCGCTCCTTGTATTTTAATTTGGAGAAGCTGACCCTGGACCCGAATGATGTCCAAGTAGTCAGGGTACCCGATAACGGTGTTCCAAGAGTGCGCTCCTTGTATTTTTTGTCGAAGTAGCTGACCCTGGACCCGAACGATGTCCAGGTAGTCAGGGTACCCGATGACGGTATTCCAAGGGTGCGCTTCTAGTATTTTTGGTTGGAGTACCTGACCCTGGACCCGAACGATGTCCAGGTAGTCAGGGTACTCGATGACGGTGTTCCAAGGGTGCACTTCTGGTATTTTTCGTTGGAATACACGGAGAGCGAAACTATATGATTTTGATATAGTCAAGTAGCCATATGACTTTTGTCTGTGGACAGCAGCGCAGTCTCCGCGCAGTCCCTTCGATCCCGCGGTAGCGTGGCGCTCCACTGAGCGTTCTTATTACTATATATGGGGCGTTTCGCCTCAATCCCCCCAGCGCTGCGCGCGAGCGCCGAAACATGCCGTTTTCAACTCGTGTTTACGATGCCAAAATGTCCCTGAGAAAATGATTCGATAGGTCATTTCCATGTAGTTTTTTCTCAGCTTTCCAACGGTGTAATTAGTTTTCCGGAAATTTTCCATTTTCATCCCCAAAAAATATAAAACATCGCATATCTCAAAAAGTATATTTTTAATATTTTTTTTAATGACCTCAATCGAAAGCTGAGGATTTTTTACGTAGGAAAATATGTTTTCCAAGGAGTGGACGAATGATTTTCTCTGAGAAATAGAACGTCGAAAAGTAGACGTAGCGCTACTCCGGCGCACGGAGCGCGTGAGCGCCAATCATGCTGTTTTCAACTCTCCCCAACGATACCAAAATGCATCTGAGAAAATTATATTATGAGTCGATCCCATGTTATTTTTCCTCAGCTTTCCAATGGTGTTGTCAGTTTTCCGAAAATTTTCCATTTTCATCCCCAAAAAATAAGAAACATCGCATATCTCAAAAAGTATATTTTTAATATTTTTTTTAATGATCTCAATCGAAAGCTGAGGATTTTTTACGTAGGGAAATATGTTTTCCAAGGAGTGGACGAATGATTTTCTCTGAGAAATAGAACGTCGAAAAGTAGACGTAACGCTACTCCGGCGCACGGAGCGCGTGAGCGCCAATCATGCTGTTTTCAACTCTCCCCAACGATACCAAAATGCATCTGAGAAGATTGTATTATGAGTCGATCCCTCAGCTTTTTTCCTCAGCTTTCCAATGGTGTTATCAGTTTTCCGAAAATTTTCCATTCTCATCCCCAAAAAATAAGAAACATCGCATATCTCAAAAAGAGTATAGTTCACGTACTTCATGTTATTTTTGCTCTCTTTTTCAGCTTTCTTTGCTTTTTTGAAGTTTTCGTTAAACGCATTCGTATAGGAACTTTTTCTTTGCTCTGTATAGCACTTTTTTTCGGGAAGATGTTATATATATATAATATAAATGTTATATGTATATAATAAATATATATATAATAAAAAAATATTAAAAATATACTTTTTGAGATATGCGATGTTTCTTATTTTTTGGGGATGAAAATGGAAAATTTTCGGAAAACTGACAACACCATTGGAAAGCTGAGGAAAAATAACATGGGATCGACTCATAATATAATTTTCTCAGATGCATTTTGGTATCGTTGGGGAGAGTTGAAAACAGCATGATTGGCGCTCACGCGCTCCGTGCGCCGGAGTAGCGCTACGTCTACTTTTCGACGTTCTATTTCTCAGAGAAAATCATTCGTCCACTCCTTGGAAAACATATTTTCCTACGTAAAAAATCCTCAGCTTTCGATTGAGACCATTAAAAAAAATATTAAAAATATACTTTTTGAGATATGCGATGTTTTTATATTTTTTGGGGATGAAAATGGAAAATTTCCGGAAAACTAATTACACCGTTGGAAAGCTGAGAAAAAACTACATGGAAATGACCTATCGAATCATTTTCTCAGGGACATTTTGGCATCGTAAACACGAGTTGAAAACGGCATGTTTCGGCGCTCGCGCGCAGCGCTGGGGGGATTGAGGCGAAACGCCCCATATATAAGGTTATGTGGATATATATATATGGGCAATTCTCTGTGGGATCGAACATGAATAAATTTGATTTGGCTCAAAATTTTTTTGTAAGTTCTAGGGCATCATGCCGAATTCCCAGAATTTTTTCAGATTTTTCCGAGCACTTTGATCCTGTTTAATAAATAGGCAAAGTTGCTGATTTTGCTGTTTTTGCATTTTCAGAGGCATTTTTAACCTTAATTTACACCCTGAAAATGACCTCTGAGGCAAAAAATGAATGGAACACTTTTGTCTGCAAATTGCCTGAATTTTATAGAAAAATTATCTCCAAGGTCATTAGAGCACATTAAGTACTCCACATTACCAATTGGAGCCTCTATTTTTAAACCCTGGGAGTTCGCTCGTCAAGAGCCCCACCCCATGGGTACTGAAAGTTTTCCCAACTCATACCACATACAGCCTAAATAGTGAAAAAATAGGCCTGGGTTGTGGAAGCTATCAAAAAATTAATAAATTTACTTGAATAGGAGTAAAAATAGGCTAAAATGACTTCAAGAGGAGCCTTCTACCGCCAACACTTCCAAATTTTGCAAACACATGTCTGTGGTATTATTACAATTATCCACTGTGAAAACTCACATTTTATCATGCTAATACATATCCTGAGTTATCGATATCATATTTATATAGATCTTTTTATAGAATTTTTCTATAAAATTCAGGGAATTTGCAGATAAAAGTGTCCCATTCATTTTTTGCCTCAGAGGTCATTTTCAGGGTGTAAATTAAGGTTAAAAATGCCTCTGAAAATGCAAAAACAGCAAAATCAGCAACTTTGCCTATTTATTAAACAGGATCAAAGTGCTCGGAAAAATCTGAAAAAATTCTGGGAATTCGGCATGATGCCCTAGAACTTACAAAAAAATTTTGAGCCTAATCAAATTTTTTGATGTTCGATTCCACAGAGAATTGCTCATATATATGAACCATCACCGATTCTTCACAAAAACTCATAATGATAGATTATCATTACGCGATCTGACATTAAAGAGTGAATTTAAATATTTCAAGTTTTTTCATGAGTTATAGGATTTTTTGTTCTAAATTTCATTTTAAAGCTGAAATTTGTTTGGAATCTCTTCTTAGAGTTAATTTATCTCCAAATTTATAACCTACAGGGTATCTTATCTCCAAAACATTTTGTAAGAATCATGGAAACTGGAATAAATAGAAGTATGAAAGAAAGCATGGAAAAATCATGGTCGCGTATATATACCACACCGATTCTATACTTCCATGTGAATTATCTTACGTGGACATCGAATGATTAAATCATAAGTAGGGGGCTGGCGAGCGAAGGGAGTAGGGGGTACCCTCCCCCTTCCTAGTACATTTAAGAGCTAATCGATAGTCTTTTAATCAAAAGTTGAATAATGACTTTTTCTTATAATTTCCTTCTTCTCAAATTTACGAATTCATTTTAATTTTTTCCCAAGTAAAATCGCTCTAGTTGGTAGAATTGTCAATATATAGTACACGCAGTCTACACTATAGTACTAATAAAAAACTTCAACACTTTCATACGTTATATCATAAGATCCTAGAGTCAAACACTTTTTTGGAGACGATCACTCCCGGCCTCGTGGCTTTCCACTTGTCAAGTCTGAATATTCTTCCTATATCGAGAATTTCCACTCGCAGCTTCCTCGTCACTATTGGTTGGTAATCAAGAATAGAAGTGGTTAGTAGAGTAGTTTCTGAGCATTATGACAATTCAAGTAAGGGTATCCCTTTGTTAAGCCTGAAGAAGACAATAACGTCATCCAAACCCTTTGGATTCTAATTTATCTTAAGACACCTTGTATAGTTGGTGTATAATTGTTAGAAGCTAAGCTTTTCACAGTTGATACAAAGCTTTGTAGTCCTGTTTGATTGAATATAATGAGTTTGGCTCAAATTGAATATACTCAATTGAAATGTATATTCTTTGCAGGGATACAAACTTCGCAAGATGCCAAATTCTACGCTGTCAGTCGAAAGTTTAATCCATTCAGTAATGAGAATAAATCTCTTGTTCTCCAGTTTACTGTGAAGCATGAACAGAATATCGACTGCGGGGGAGGATATATCAAGCTTTTCGACTGTTCTTTAAAACAAAATGACATGCATGGAGACAGTCCATATCTTCTCATGTTTGGTAATGTATCATGATTATTATACATATTTTTTATTTATTTAAGAGGGACATAAAATGATTATAAATTATCCAGAAAATGATGGTCTACATGATGTAGAAACGTTCCCAAAATGTTAATGTGGTACAAACCGAACGCGAACATCTATCGTTTCACTTTGCATATCAAACTTTCGAATAAATTCCTTACAATGTGGTTATTTGTACTGACTATAAATATTACGAATGGGGTGGGGTTTTTCTAAATCTGTTGCATGCACGGATTAAACGGCTAGTAGATGCAACTTCAGAGATATTTAATCGTGTCCTGTTGATAACGTTTAAATATTACAAGAATCTGTGAGCGTGCAACGGTAGCTCAGGTCAATTAAAAAGCAGGTGGCTCCCAGGACCTGTGGCAATTAGGGAATGGGACGATTTAAGATGGAAATAAGCGAAATAGGATACGTGGATTCTAGCTATAAAATGCCTTTTTTTTTATCGAGAGTTGAAAGTATTATTTCTTTGCTAGCAGTGGGAGTGAGGAATTTCTGGGTACTTATTAAAACACTACCTTATGGTTTTCTAATGTTTATTGTAAGTATTCGAGCAATATCAGTCTCTGGATTTTCCATCTATCTGATAATGTAGCCTGTCTATTTTATTTATCTATCTATCCATAAAACACGAGCAAGAGGAATTGTTGGTGCGCCAAGTGCTTGACTCAAAGTCCGTCGTCAAGTGAGCAAGCTGATAGATAGGGGAGAGCAAGTCGCTGGCTGGAATGCGAGCGGAAGAAGCAAGACTTGCTGCGTTTTACTCAACAGATTGCTATTAACAAAATATTGCAAATCCAATGGTATTGGAAAGTTTAGGTACAGAGCAGATAAGTCGAGGCAAAATACTCTAACAATCACAGTTTAATTCAACTAGACTTTGAGACAATTTCAAAAGCTATTTGTATGTCCTTATGCATATAAAGTTTAATACAGTGAGACTGAGTCCCCAGTACTCTCAGTCCTAAGTATGGTGTATAATGGAGAGGAATGATACGCCGGAGGGACAGCGTATCAGGTGGTAAATGGCATGGAGAAAATTAATATATGCTTTTACTTATCTCATGCAATAGAAGAATATAATCTTTCGTCTGTTATAGAAAAAAATTTTTCTTGATTTCTTGGCTGATTCTTATCGAGAAACGTTCTCTAAGTATTTTTCGGGAAGTGCATCGTTCTTCTTTAGATAAGTTGAATAAACTGTTATTTTTGCATTTTCCAGGTATCGACTACATTATTTCGCAATAACATTATATGCTTTGGTTAAAAATCTTACGTACAGTATCGTACTTCGGATAAAAAAAAATTTAGTGACTATCTCTCGGCCCTTACTGATATACTATTGTTGTTCTATTATTCTAATGCTTTGCTACACAACAGATCGAACTTAAAGCATGAAATACTGCGACGGTGGATATTTTTATCGCGAGGAAACTCACTGTGAAGCTTTTCGCGCACCCCGAATATATCGTCGAAGAATAGTCAAATCGTTCGTAGAAATTTATCACAGGATAGCCTCAGTGAGCGTCGTTGGGGATTCGACGTCGAGAAATTAGGGGTTTAATCAAAGGCTACGACGGAAGCGCGTGTTCGCTTGCAAGTGCCCGCGTAGTGAAATTTCCGGGGCCTACTAACATAGGCCGGCGACACCACTACCGCGACACCCGGACGCGGTTAACGATTTCTCTACGGTCTACTGTCGTAGACCAGCAGCACCACTACCCGATCGCGGCTAAAAAATACGCATTTACAACGCTCTCAATCTTTCTCACTCCAGTCCTCTCGATCGCGCGCTCTAGGTATTCTCGGCACTCGCGATTCACTCTCTCTCCGCGCGCTTGATTTCGACACTCCCGATATTCTCTCTCTCTCTCACACACACACACACACACACACTCAATATTCACACTGTCCTTAAAACTAATGACTTTAGGAACGTCCGCGAGAGCACACCGCGCTATTCTCTACTACTCACTGTCGTAGACTCTGCTCGGCTAGGCTGCTGCTCTCTCGGCTTTGGATCACTCGTCCCTCCAAGATTGGCTGCGGGCTGGAAAGTGGAAGTGAAGACTTAGCGCGACTGGATTGAACGGTGGTTAGGTCAAGAGTGTCCCGCTAAGCAGACGCGCCGACAGAGCGCGTGCGTCGCCAGCGCTATACCGGCCGCTCGACTCTACATACCTGCAGAGTCGGCGGCGGATGTAAATGAGCCAAATGCGCCTCAATCCGCCTCACGCTGAATCTACCTGTCTCGCGATGCAGCACAGATGCGAGCTGAGAGAGCGCGCATAGGTGAAGAGCGAATTTCGCTTCAACCTGGGTCCCCTCTCCACGCGACAAAGTTGCGCAACACGCGGCCCGCTCTCTCGGGCGCGCGGGGTCGGCCGCCGCACTGTGGGCAAAAATGGTGAAATTCGGTTCACTTTTGAATAACTTGAATGAAATAATATTTTTTGATAATTCAAAGATAAAATGGAAGCTTTACCTTCAGAGCATAGATTAAAAATTTTCGCGATCCAGAGAATTAATTTCATCATCGAAATAAATTGATGTGAAGTAAAGAAAAATAGGTCGATTTTACGAAATTCGAAAAATATTCTATCAACGAATATCAGCTGTATCATGATAGAAGGCTTACGTATACCTTGAAATGTCATTAATAAGGTAGTGAGAGAATTTTTGAAAAATATTGAAAACTAATATTCTAAATCGAAGGAAAATAAACAAAAAGTAACCTTCCAACAAATGGTCATATCAACTTCGGAGTTGATCGAAATTATCAGGAATATCGTTGGGGTGCATCCGCGTGTCCAGTCAAACAAAAATATCCATCAACTTGCAAGCTTTCTTGAAAAATGTAGTAAAAACAAAGATAGAGGAAAGTCAGAAAAAAAACTACTGTTTCCGGGCCAGGCTCTACGGGCTCATCATTAGCTCGCCATAGTCCATCGCCATCCACTTGATCGGAGCTGCAATTCGGAAAATGTGGGACGTTCGTTTTTCGAGTAAAAGGGTCCTCGCACTGTTGGTGTCAAGCCTAAATGCAACATTCTACCTCTGCTTGGCTCGCTCGTCATATTTTGAGTCGATAGAAATTCAAACATATTTTTTTGCAAATCAAATTTTTAATATAAATAGCAGTTATCAATTTATATAAAAAACAAACGTGACATTATTTCTACGATTTAATTCAATGTACTCATTCTGATCCACATAACTGTAGAAATATTGTTATCAATGACTTATTTTCGCAGGAACATTGCGATTTTGATGCAAAAACATAACTTTATACTTGATTATTTTCGAACGTCCACAAGTTTCAAACGAAGAATTATAAAAGATGTAGTAGCCCTATAGGTTGGATTGGGGGCGGGTGGGAGGAGAGTAATATAGGTAAAAAGGGAATCTGCAATAATGCGATCGAAACTTGATCGTGCAGATTCAATGATCGAATTCGATCGTGTACATATAGGTAATATTGCGAGAAATTCATGCTCTAGGGATGTGACGAGCTGCTATCTTCCCGATGGCGTAGATGGTAGCGCAAGTGACCGGAGATTAGGAGGACACTGGTACGAATTCGGCCCGGGGAGCGTGAAATTTTTGTTTCGCAATGTCTTCTGGGATAGTCCACTAAGCCCGATAGAATTTATAATTCTTCATTTTATACTTGATTCTTTTAGTCATGCACTAAAGGAGGCAGAATTCTTTATCTCTACCCTTAAAATTGACACTAGTTTTGAGTCGTATTGTTAATTTTCACTAAAAAGTTTCTTTTTCTGTATTGGAAATCCCATGTTTCATTCAATACCCGTTAAAATCCTGAGCTCTACTCTATACTTCTACAGGAACGACCAAATTAGCATTGAAATAAACTCCCAATCATGTGATTTATGTATCATATCATTCCCTTGATATCTATTCAAAACTTCTGAAATTCGAATCAAAAATACATATCCTTACATGGAAGAAAGTACGTTCCATTCAAAAACTTTCTATGAAAAGTTCCAGTTCAGATTCAGACGTGTAAAAAGTGCCATTTCAGGAAAAATTGTATCCTTCAGAGTTTTCCCGACTTTGGGGATGATGTGGTATGCGTGTGTCTGTATGTGTATGTGTATACTTGTGTACGCACGTCTAGTATGACAACTTAATCCACGTCGAGACGTGATACTTTGGAAATGAACTACTTACATCACATTTTTTGTAATCAAATATTTAGCTACTCAATTTCATGCAGAAAAGCTCATCTTTCAATTCGTCACTTTAGTTTCCCTCAAACTATTTTTTCACTCTGTTAATACGATTGGTTCTAATAAAACTCAATCGAGATCAAGATGGTTCCTCTGAGCAGAAATTCAAAATTATTTATTGTTCCTAATATGAATGAAAATTCTTCTAGCAGTAGGAACTGGCCTTTTGCTGAATAGTACTCCTATACCAATAGGATTATCGTCAATTTTAAGTGATTTAATCTATCTCAATATGTGATTATGAACTGAAAGGCTCAGTTGAATGGATCAATATTGAAGGAATGAACGTTGCGTTTTTATAGGCATGTTACGATGATTTAGATATCGTCTTCTGGAAGAAAGAACGTTCCATTTCAGATTCACTCCTATAGGAAGATCTATTTCAGGAGAAATTTTATCCTTCGGAGTTTTCCCAACTTCGGGGATGATGTGGTATGTGTCTGTATATGCATGTGTGTATGCACGTCTGAATATGACAATCATCCAAAATGGTGGACAGGAAATTTGAAAAATTACTCGATTCTGTTGAAATTTGGCATCGATGGGGTTTCGGGACGTTGATTACGAATCCGGCCTCAGATTTTGAGAATTCAATAAATCATTCAAAATGGCGGACAGAAATTTTGAGAATACACTACAAAATTACAATTTGATTAGGTATTACTTTGCCTCTTTTCAATGGGTGATGTTAGAATACCATTTCCAGTCACTAGTTTGAGCTTTTCTTGCTTCCCATTCTGAGCAAGTAAACTCCTTGAAATTAATCACGACTCCAGTATTTTGGTGTAAGTGAACAATAATTTTTTCCCATTTGTACTGATGTCTCGAAATTTTTCTTCTATTTGGTCGAAGACAGCTACACCTGCTCTATGATATTCAGTGGTGCAGTTTTCGTCACATAGTTTATATTTTTAACTGATTAAAGAAGACGGATTATTTGTAGTGGTTTCCTCCTTGCAAATAAGGATAATTGATACTTACATTTTAAAACAATTTTCGCATCTGCCGGTATTGAGAAATAGTTTTCTGTGAATAATCGAGGAAGATCTATCATAGTATTTCTTGCTGTATGATTTGATTTCTGAGACATTGGCACATTTCAAAAAAGATACTTTGAACGATTGGTGAGGATAGATGGATGAGTAGAGAATGTAATGCTTTTAAATAATCTCACTCATTCAATCTCGAATATATTGAGATTATTTTGTTAGCCAGACTTAAATAAGATTATTCGCAGGTATAAACATATTGAAAAGACTTGTTTCGAAGTATGATTTGACGTTTATAGCTGATTTTATAATGTTTACGAAACAAATTCAATAGCAGATACAGAAGATACGGTATCCATCTGGCGGATACATCAAGTGTTAGTTCTTCATTCAAAAGATAAAAAGTAGTACGAAAATTGAATGTATTCTGAATTCTGAAAACAGAAGAGTTGAGATCGTGTGTGGTGAGGCAACGTGGCTTGGCGTGGCGTCTGATGTTTCTTATCCAATTACTCGAATGTAACAAAGAAGACTCATTTTATGGGACTAAGCTTCCAATATAAACTACAAAGAATATATGTATTTGAGATATGGCCTGTCCATGTTTTTTTCTGTGAAGACATGCACATTTTGTGAAACCATTCACCGTTGGATAGCTGGGAAGTTGAAAAAGAACTATGTCGATATCGTATCCTACATCATTCAGATATTGGTCGTACTGAGTCGATGACAAGCATCGAAAACGCGAGGTTTTAGCGTTCACAAGCTGGCTCTTGAAGAGTTGACGTAAACCGCCTTGCATGTATTCATACAAGATATTTTCCGGAGATTCCAAATCTTGAATAAAAAAACACATATTTAGCATGATGTAAGATAGTTTGGGCCCCATAAAACTCCAAAAGTACCTGAAGCTACAATAGTGTACAATAATTAATCATTGTTTATATCCACAATTTCTAACGATAAATATGTATTTATCGTGCTTTGTGGACAATCCGAAATTTATTGAAAAGTGAGATTACGAGAGAAAAATTCACGGGCTGGATTTGGAACAGGACTTTCCTGATCTCCGATCAGCCGCTGCCTATTGCGCCACCGGGAAGACGACTGGTTCTCATATTTTTTTCTGTGAAAATTAAATTGTGGATATAAAATATCATCATATATTAAAACTACTATTTTGGGTGAAAATATGTGATTGCACAATGATGGGCTACGGGGGTATGGGTATAATCACGAGCTGTAATTAAAACGATCAAACTCTCGATCGTTGCAAATCGGGTAATATTGCGAGAGAGATAAGTTAAGGGATGTGAGAATCAGTCGTCTTCCCGGTAGTGCGATAGGCAGCGCGGTTGGTCGGAGATCAGAAAGGTGCTGCTTCAAATCCAGCCCGGAAAGCATGAATTTTCGTCTCACAATCTTACTTTTTAATAAATTTGTAATTGTTCACAAAGTCCGATTGACAAATATTCATACAATAAATGGACAGTTGGAAATGAAACTCTCCCTCTCTTCTTTCATTCCGTCGCACATTTTTCACGAAACATCAATTTACATGTTTGAGTATATAGTGGAAGCACATAGTACATAAGTGCATAGCAAAATTTTCGTGTTTGGTCATGTTTTATGGACAGAAAGTTCATTTTTACACCTTAGACAACTGCCAAGGTAACCAAGCAGCAGTACATGATTCAGTCTAGCTTTTTAGCGATGTGGTCTGGTTTTGCGTTGTTACCATAGCAATTATCTTTGAGCGTAAAATTCTTCACACTTTAAAATAAGATTAATAGCTTACTCTAAATTAGTATATCAGAAAATTATGTTAGCACCATGGGCGCAAGATTCAACTTACTCCCATGGGAGATCGTCTGACTCTTGGTCCGGCTGGGCGTCGGTTTCATCCGATCACCCTCAGGTCTAGAGTTGCACTTCACGTCTTAGACATGAAATTAACTATCCTACGTGTGAAACACATTAGAAAAGTGAGATCAAAAAATGAGGCTGCGAAGAATTATTTCATTACATCAATGGAAGATGTAGAAGATAAAGTAGTATTGGTTAATGTTGAAAGTATTTCTATCTATGTATATTGTTAAACACAAATGGAATACAATACGAAAATCATACAGACAACTACTGAAATTCTCAAGAGGTACTTTGATGCTATACTCGTGTTGGTGCAGAGAGTGTTTGGGGGTAAGTCCATTCCATCTTTGGAAGGAGCATTAGGGGGTCGATACACAATTCTAGCAAAGAAAGCATCACATTTGGTTTTGACCTCGTGATACAGAAACTCTGAAAAAGCATGACCAACAAACGAAACATTAGTAGCACAATTGCAATGAGAGACTCATAGACATACAAAGCCACTCTATTACCCTGAGTACTGCGGTCATGTCTGAGAAGCGTTTATCCATGGAACTTGATCAAAGAGTCACCATTCACAATTTCAGTTCCGAGTTTAGTCTCGGATACATCTATAAGATAAAACAAGGCATGGGACAACAGGAAGACTTTGATCCCTTCAATGTGTGAGAGTTATAGAGTTAGTATTGAAGTGACAAACTCTGAGATTATCCACGGTGTCCGCGCAAACTACCGGTGGCGTGAATGGTTGTGCTCGCAGATTACAAGTAGGGGGTATAGAAAAGCAAGTTAGTAAGAGATCGCACTGATATTCGACAGTTGTTATACCGGAGATTATTGCGTTGAAGGTGCAAAAGAGTTTTCAACATCAGCAGAATATGATACATTTACCGGGGCTTAATCTCTTCTCCGTTTTAAAATTTTACCTTCTATGTAAAAAACTAGGAGCCTAGGGGTGTATTCTCGAGTTTTCTGTCAGACAAGCTGGTGAAGTTGAAACAGTGCAGGTGAGAAGAACTCATTTCCATTAAAAAAATTTGAAAGCTCAGAAGATTTGGCGCCCGCAACAACACAGGGTCAACGCAGCAACGCAGCGTTGTGCAACTTTCGCAGATTGACTCTTCTTTGAATTCTAACAAAAATGAGCGCAGGAGAAAACGGCCTTACTACCTTTGAAATCCTTCCGGCTATAGTTGTGCTTGGGGGAGGGGGTGCCTCGGAAGTACCAGCTGTACCAATAGGGGGCTGCTGTGCAGAAAGATTTTACCCACTACGTGCCTTGAGTAGTATAACTGAGACATCGTGCTGCTCAAAGTCAGAGTGTATGGCTGCATGAGCTAGACGCTGCCGGTCAGTGGCTGATTCCGGCGTAAGTCCAGACAGTATGATGTCAGCTGATGATGGACGAGCAGCCACAATAAGACCCTGAACCTTGGTAGCAAGCTTAGTATGGGGGTTCAGCTGACGCAGACGTTCCTGAAAATGCTCGCCCATTGTACGCTGCAGATTATTCTGCTGCTCTGTGAGAGCAGTGACCAGACTTTTCTGCTTTTCATGCCGATTAACATAATTTTTAAATCACATATTTCATGAATCACTGCAAGCTTTTATGCGAAAGCATCCAACTTGGCATTGATTTTACCATTAGTGTTGCTGGCACCATCTATTTTGCTCATCAGATGAGTCCTCAAGTGAGGTGCCGAGAGCAAAGAGTCAGCATTCAAATTAGCAGAATTAGGACAAGAGTAAAAATAAGGACTAGCAGATTGAGCACAAAAAGAATTATAACCATTAGTAAACAGGAGTTGAGAGAGGCACGCCTCACTAATCGTCACAGCCTCGTCATTAATTCTAGTTTCAGAAAGACATTTCTGATACTAGAATCCAAGAACGTTTAGAGTGGTACGGTTTTTTACAAACCTTGCAGTCGTAGACATATGCGATGATGCAGGCTACAGGCTGCTGACGGGTCGAGCAAGTAGCTCCATCAAGTAGGAGTGCCGCTATGTGTTGTCTCAATTTACAAGCATAAGACATATTATGACAAAATTGAATAGTAAGCAGAAAAATCAAAAACAAATTGAAGTGTGAGTGAGATCCAATGCAGAGTGGGACTGGTGTTGCGAAACAAAAATACATGGCAAAACAACAGTGATGCAGGATGTACCTGGGGGTAGACATCTGTGAGGACTGTCTACGCTCTGTGCGGCACGCGAGGAGGAGGGTGGCCGGGCAATACTGTTACTAGTAGTTCAGGTAAAAGTTAAGAGCTGAGATAAGACAGGTAGGCGCGGGCGTTCAATGCTAATGAGAATGGAAGACTAGAGGAACAGATCAATGGTTGGTGTTTCGGATTGTAATGACCCAACCGTTATTTAGAGGGGCGGTTGGGTGAGATACCCCTGTATTGATGGGAATGTTTTGTACGAAGGTGTCGCGATCGGTATTTCGTGTGAGACCAAAACATGCCGTTTTTAACTCGTGTTTACGATGCCAAAATGTACCTGAAAAAATAACTCAATAGGTTATTTCAATGTAGTTTTTCTTCAGCTTTCCAACGGTGTAATCAGTTTTCCGGAAATTTCCCATTTTCATCCCGAAAAAATATAAAACATCTCATATCTCAAAAAGTATATTTTCAATATTTTTTTTAACCATTCCAATCGAAAGCTGAGGATTTTTTGCGTAGGAAGAAATATTTTTCAAAGAGTGCTCAAACGATTTCCTCTGAGAAATAGAACGTCGAACAGTAGACGCAGCGGTACTTGAGCGCGTGGCCCGCGCGAGCCCCAAATCATGCTGTTTTCAACTCTCCCCAACAATACAAAAATTCATCTGGGAAAATTTTTCAATGAGCTATTTCGATGTAATTTTTGCTTAGCTTTCCAACGGTGACATCTGTTTTCCGAAACTTTTTGAATTTCATTCAGAAAAAGATATTTTTCAGAGAGTAATCAAAATGTTCTGTTTGAAAAATAGAACGTGCAATGAAAAGCAATAAAGCGTTCTTGTACAAATACTTCTAACAGAAAAGAAAGAAAATATATGAAGAAAGACTTGAAAGAGCAATGAAACCTAAAAAGAAAGAGCAAAAATAACAGAATCTATGTAAATTGTACTCTTTTCGAGATATGCAATATTTTATATTTTTTATCATGAAAATCGAAAATTTTCGGAAAACAGATATCACCGTTGGAAAGCTGAGCAAAACTTACATCGGAATAGCTCATTAAAAAATTTCCACCGATGCATTTTGGTATTGTTGGGAAGAGTTGAAAATAGCATGACAACCCGTTGCTAAGAGGAAGAAAAATTCATGTAAGTTTCGTTTCCAGTATTTTCAACGTGCTATAGAGAAAATTGGGAAAATTTGGTGTCTTTTGCCGTCGAAAATGATCAAAATAGATTTTGAATTGATCATTTCCAACCTCAGCCGTCGAAAATGATCAAAATGAGTCTTCAAGTGTGCTAAATACGGACTTAAGGGCAGGACGGATGGATTTTAACCACCAATCAACCGTAAGACAGTCACAAGATGAATTGATCGAAAAATTATGCAGGTCCAAATGTCTCGCATCGTGTAGAACCTAGAACCGTTTGCTTTGTTGCATTTGATTAAATAATAAGAGAGCCCGGGCAGACATCAACAGTCGCGACAAAGTTTGGTCAATTGAAAAAGATCGACACATTACACAGTCACAAGGATACGAATTGAACTGATTAAATAATATTTTTGTAATTCTTGAAAAATAAATGATAGTATCTACGCTAGTGGAATAGTGAAAATACAGGTTTGGGATGCGTTTGTGGGTGATGTTGAAGCCTCTTTGAGAAAGCATACTGCTAAGGCACTTGGCAGCGGTTTTTTTTATTGACTTAAACACTCCATAAACTATCTAAGAATGATATGAAAAGTCGATCAAGTGGGGGAAGAAGTTCTGAGTGCCTCAGAGAATCGATTCTTCCAACAAAGTCGTATAGTATTAGCATTGTACTCAAAACTTTGAACGCGTTTATCTCGGAACCGTCTTTTTTGACATTAGCCTACCGATAGCGCCGTCAATTTTCAACCGATTCACTTCAAATTTTAACTGTAGCTTGGAAACATGATTTTTAATTGAACGTCGTAAGATTTTTTTGATATTTTGAGTTTTACCGATTTTATGGCCGATTTTCGATCGATTTTTTTGCGAAAAAAAAAGAAAAAAAATTCAAATTGACGCCATTTGGCCCCAAATTCGAATTTTGAAAAAATGGCCCTCCGTTCACTGAGTTTTTTATTTTACTTCAAAACCCCGTTCGATTTTTTTTTCTACGGTCAAAATTGTGACCTGTAGTGGTAGGCTAGTGAAGAAAAAGTAAAAAATTTTTTTCTCCTTTGACGAGCTGGTACGCCGCCATTTTGTATTTTTTGGATAGAATAAAGTGTGTATTTTGTGGTTAGAAAGTAGTACTTTCATATGCTACAAACCCCATATTCCTTGGATTTTTCCTGCGCTTATGGTAAGTGTTTGAAAATGACCTCGAAATCGGAGGTCACAAAGGTATATTACCCCTTAAAAAATATCTTTTCCTACGCAAAAAATCCTCAGCTTTCGATTGGAATGGTTAAAAAAATTATTGAAAATCTACTTTTTGAGATATGAGATGTTTTATATTTTTTCGTGATGAAAATGGAAAATTTTCAGAAAACTGATTACACCGTTGGAAAGCTGAGAAGAAATTACATTGAAATGACCCATTGAAATATTTCCTCGGGTACATTTCGACATCGTAAACATGAGTCGAAAACGGCATGTTTTGGTGCTCGCGCGCAGCGCTGGGAAGATTGAGGCGAATCGCCCCATATGTACGCGTAATCCTAATGTCGCTTCTCGGCGCAACGATGAGACTATCTAATTTGTATGTGAGGACACGTAATTTTCGGAAATGGGGTTTTCCCTGCTAGGCAAATATGAGGGGCGTTCTTCGTCAGCTCTCCGGAGCCGGCGCGCGGACGCTAAAACCTCACGTTTTCGACGCTTGTTTTCGACTCTATATGACCCATATCTAAATAATGTTGGATATGCTGTCAATATAGTTTTTTCTCAGCTTTCCGATGGTGAACTTAGTTTTCCAAATTTTTCACATTTTCACAGAAAAAATAACATAAAACAGGCCATATCTCAAAAACCTATATTTTTTTAATTTTTCTAAGTAGTCTAGATCGAAAGCTGAGGTTTTTTTACGTTGATATAGACTTTTTGGATACCTACTTTTTTTTTATATTCGAGTAATTGAGTAGCGAACATGAGAAAATGCGCCGCGTCGGGCCGGGCCGGGCCGCGCCGTGCCGCGCCGCGCTGACTCCACGCGCTCGATTCAATATTCATACTAAGTAATTTGTGTCTGTTGAATAAAGGACTATCTCTCAATGTGTCCGCCAGAGGGATACCATTTTTTTCATGCCCGCCATTGAATTTCAGGCAACAATTTTCACAGTAGTTATCTACTTTCAGAGGAATAATGAACTTCAACACAAAAGTTTGGCTATTATTTCGGATAATTTATCTCATGACACTATTGCAGTTCATGTATACCAAGAAATAATCATAAATTATCTAAAGAAAGAATACAAACCAAAGAAAATTTATTATAGTACCGATGGAGCGGGTCA
This sequence comes from Aphelinus atriplicis, assembly GCA_020882685.1. NCBI lineage: Eukaryota > Metazoa > Arthropoda > Insecta > Hymenoptera > Aphelinidae > Aphelinus > Aphelinus atriplicis. Next base: position 421,426 of record JAJGQD010000036.1, read on the forward strand.
ACACTTCAAAAATCAGAAAAGTTTCTCTAATCTTATTAATCATAAGAAAGATTTTGGCATTCCCGCGGAATGGCATTTTTGTGCAACCGCACATGGGAAGGGAGCATGCGATGGAATTGGAGCTAATGTGAAACGAGGTGCTACACGAGCAAATTTACAACGCTCTGCAAATAATCATATTTTAACCGCAGATGGTTTATTTGAATGGGCAAGAAATTACTGTAAAGAAATCATGGTATTTTATAGTAAGAAAGAAGATTATGAGCAAGCTAAACTGAAATTGAAAGAAAGGTTTGATAAGTGTTTTGCTATACAAGGTACTGTGCAATTTCATGCGTTCATACCAACTTCCGATGACAGACTGATGGTCAAAAGAATTTCATCTGCTGAGGAATATGAAATTTTACCTAGATCAAAACGAACTGAAAAAGTAGTTCAGTTGAAACATAGTATGGCAAAGTCTTCAATATCAAAGCCATAACGGAGGTCAAAGAATGTGAAATGAAATAATGTCCATATCTCAGTCCATAACCCAAATGAGTACATGATCTACGCTAGATAGTAGTTTATCCAACAGATAAAGACTTGTATGGATACTAAATATATTCCGATTTCGGAATATATTTTACAAATATGTATTTATGATACATATTTGTATCATAAGCTGATTAGAGAACTCCAATATTCCCCGTCTTAGAGCATTGCTCGTTCGAAGATTTTAATATTGAGAGACACTACGACTAGGTAGAACGATAAACACTTGGTTCGAAAGTGGGGTCTTTTCCGCCAATCAGCTCGTGTCATATGTTTGGATTGGTTGTCGACACGAATCGTGTCGATTCGTTATTGTCTTTAGAGAGACGTAGCCAGTATATGTTGATGAGTCGGGATGTCCTCTCGATCATGTGCTTTTTATTAATGGTAATGTTCACCTGTCCGTGATTTTCGGAAAATGTCATCAGTTTTTGTTTTAGGCTTATTGTTCATCTACAAGCTTAATTTTTTTACTAATATACTAGCATGGTGACCTGTCTTATTCTCGCTATACTCCTCTCTATGCTTTGCCCATTCACGTCGGTGTAAAGCAAGACGTACTCACTTATAAATCCAATCTATAATTATGGTAATAATGTAAATTATCAAATCATAAAAATGGATAATTATAGATAAATTAATTATAAAACGAAAAGGAGTTACTCACTTTACTCTAAAATCATTTCATTCGAATCTTAAAAATGTCTTCACAGTTTTAATTGCGACAAAGATCATTAGACTGATTATGATGGTACCTCACAGAATATATCATATTTTCCTCCCAAATGTTCTCATAATACGACAGAAGCTGATCCAACTTGATGATTTATCTTTGATCATAAACATAATTGAAGGCGTAAAAATCACGATGTGTTTCTATTTAAGGGCCTGACATTTGTGGACCTGGAACGAAGAAAGTTCATGTAATTTTCAACTACAAAGGCAAGAATCTTCTAATCAACAAGGATATACGATGTAAAGATGATATCTTCACTCACTTGTACACGCTCATTGTCAGACCTGATAACACGTATGAGGTGAGTATTAACTTATTATCAGTAAATTCTATGTTATCTCATCAATTTCCATGATTAAACTAGCTACAATACTATACCTGCAAATAACTCAAGATTGACTATGAGAAGTTCGATCATGATTGGGAATAGGAAAGTGATTTGAAAAAATTTCTCATGGTAATATCAAGCGTTGATTCAGGCCTTTGACTTTAACATCGTATTTCAGATATTCTCGCTAGACTCTAGAGTAGGATTGCAATGGTTTATTGGGCTACCCTAGTAAAAATAATTTTTGTACATAATTGTACAAAAACCTACAAAAACGTATAGATTTGAACGAAAACGTACAAAAACGTACAAAAATGTGCATAAGTGTCCCATTTGGAACAACTTTAGAATACTGTTCACATGCTCACTACACTTTTGTAAAATTTTGTTGACTTTTCTACAATTCTATACGTTTTCGTACGTTTCCGTACATTTTTATACGGTTTTGTACGTTTCTGTACGTTTTTATATGGTTATGTATGCTTTTGTACATTTTTGTATGTTTGTATACGTTTTTGTACATTTTTGTATATTTTTGTACGTTTTTGTACGTTTTTGTATGTTTATGTATATTTATATACATATGTATACGTTTTTTCACTTTTTTTGCATTTTTATAATCATAAATGTGATTATATACTGATTTATGTATAGGTTTTTTATACGTTAAAGAAACCCTTCCAGTAACTTGATCTTTATTACATATTTATATATAATTACATTTATTTGATCATTTTTACATGAAAAAATTGAACGAATTATTTTTGTAATCAAAATTTGATCTGAACAGTTCATAATACTATAAATAACATGTACATTAGTTTGATTTTTTACCCATGGCACCTTCAGCAATTGTGCTACAATAAAATTGATCACCGCAATGCATGAGTAAAATCACTGAGCCGTCCATTTACAATTTTTACATGATTCACATTCGCATTAAAGCACTCATCTTTTACATTTAGTACATTCATGAAGATTATTGCAATATCAGTATCGACGTACTTCATTTTGCATATATTTCTTATTAATCCGAATACAGAATAATTTGTCACAATGATAGAATCGTTGTTTCTTTTAGATTTTACATAAGAGCTACTACTATATCGGCAACCTTTATAAATAAATTTCATGTATCTATAACATTCTCTCCGCTTTATCACATCAAAAATATCCCTGAGGCACATAATTTCATTTCCTTTAAGTCTATAATTTTTTTTTCTTCCAAAGGCTATCGCCACCTAGATATATGATTAAAAATAAGATCAAAGACTAAATATCAAAGAATAAAATAATGTAGGTGTACACAAAGGTTGTGATTCGATTAAGTCATTCAGACTGCATATATAAAACAAAACATATTACTTAAATGTAAATTTGTTGTGCAATTTCATTGCATATCGTATTTTATACTCGTGTTTGAACAAAAATTTTCAATTGATATTTTAAATATATTGTTTAAGGGATGTGATTTAGAAATACTTTTTTCAATATTCCGTTAATATTCTTCAATTATTTTGTAAGACAAATGTGTGCTCAATAAATAAGATTAAGTGAACACTTCCCTGTTTCAGAATTTATTGAATATATTACAAATTTTTTTTTTCTTCCAAAGGCTATCACCACCTGGGTATGTGCCTAATATTATAAAATACATTCTATATTAACAGAGAATGTCAAGTTGAATTCCACTATGTTAATCTCCTATAAAACGTACAAAAACGTACGAAACTGTACGAAATTGTACAAAACTGTACATAAGCGTACGAAAACGTACAAAAACGAACAAAAACATACAAAAACGTACAAAAACGTACGAAACTGTACAAAACTGTACATAAGCGTATGAAAACGTATAAAAATGTACAAAAACGTACAAAACCATACAAAACATGGTAAAATATACGTTTTCTAAAATTACTTTCCTTTTGAAAAAATGTACAAAAACATCTAAAAATGTACAAAAATGTACACAAGTGTACATAATCATACGAAAACGTACAAAAATATACAAAAACGTACAAAAACGTATGAAAACGTACCAAAACGTACAGAAACGTACAGAAACGTTCAAAAATGTACAAAAATTGATATAAATGTATTTTTTGTTCCAAATGGGACGTTTATAAACGGTTTTGTACGTTTTTGTACGTTTTTGAACATTTTTGTACGTTTTTGTGAGGAAGTTATTTTTACTAGGGAGGATGATCGCTGACAGTACCACGAATTCTGATCGGGTAAAGAGAATCGAGTATACTTTGATCGAGTTGCCAGAATGATCAATCAATAGCTTTCATATTAATAAACTAGGATGCACCGTTGCGGCTTTGCTTGCGCTACGTATATTTGGGAATAGCATCCCCTGTCGTGGCTCCGCTCGTAATGGTTGATAATAAGAAAAATATAAAGTTGAGGGTAAGACTGAATTTTCCCTCAAATTCAAGGACCTCTGGGTAAATCACTTTTTCTGTCGTTAGTTTATCTTTTGGAAAACTGTCAATGAACACTCTGTATTGATAAAATATACTGTAACGCAGTCTAGATGTGCAAATAAGCAATTGTCAAATTCATCGAATTTCATTTTTTCCGATCTTATGATATTATTTATTCAGTAACATATCATTTTCTTGAGCATATTGTGATCTAGCCATAGATATTTATTACTCCGTTTCAGATTCCTCCTATACTTTGTAGAGATTGATTGATTCTCGGCATGAGACCCGATGTGAAAAATGTCATTTTTGTTACGGCTGTCATATGGAAACTGAGTCAGTTACCCCTGATTTTTAGCGCAATTGAAATTTTGTTATATTAGGTACTTTTTAGAAAATTTCTATCTTATTCTAGATTTCTCAACAGAATGCCCGGTGCACATAGCGCCAATCCCGACGCTATAAGCTAAAAGAGCAAAAGCGTGGCCGAGCGTGAACGGATACTCGGTCACAATTACGTTTAACTGTAACAGTATAAAACTCTTCACAAGTATTTGCAGAAGCAATTATCTATAGTTTGTAGATAATAAAGGGTATCTATACCTCGCCTTCGCTCACCTACTACCTCTTTATTTTGGTACAATTTCTTCCGTTATTGAAAAAAGCTATGACCGATGTCGAATTCGAATTGATATACGTTCGGCTTTGTTTCCTGCGCCTTTCACTTTCATGGCCTGCCGTATTTATGTATTTGTTCCATTACAATTTACCGTTTTGAGACTACATTTCAGTTATCAGCGCGAAAAATCTTTGTATGAAGGTGGATATGCGATCGAGTGTAGCTATAGTAAATATTCACTTGTATTGTAGATAATTTCTATGAGATTTAGTATCAATAAATAACTCGTAAATAAAAATGGATTCAAAGCATAAACAATGCATACCAATATAAGCTCAAGTTCTCAAGAATTCTAAGAAAATAAATGAAAATAATTGATGAAAATGGGGGGGTGGGGGGAACTTTCACGGTGGCGCCGGCGGTGGTGGTGGCGGCATAATATAAAATAGTCATAGTAAATGAATTTCCAACGAAAAATGGGTAGTCAAAATAAATAAATCGTTCAAGTATCATCGAAAGATTTTGATTGATCTCTCGATATATCGAAAGCATGATTCGACTTGTCTAAAATTCAGGAGTAGAATTGAGGAGTAAAACTTGAACGGTGTTGGGTTGGCTTTTAATATAGAGAGATTTCTGGGTATATAACATTCTTTATCGTGAACGAAGTAAGAGTTGATCAACACCAGTATCGAAATAATTTTTCAAAAATAGAGGAGTTTTCACAGAAGTAGGCATAGAAATTATTGTATCTCAATAGCTCAGTAGATAAATTCATTTTAATCAGGCTTGGTGGACTATCCCAAAGTGATATTGCAAGAAAAAATGCTCATGCTCCTCGAGCTGGATTCGAACCAGAAATTGAATTTGTCTTAGATTCTGCCACGATTAACCTGTGTGCAAAATTTCAAGAAGATCGGAAATTTCTTCGAGAGTTATCGTGGACGAAGAAAAAAGACACACACACCCGTAGATTACGAAAATCGAGGTCTCGAGGTTTGATTCGGTGGGTCGATTTTTGCCCCGTTACAAACCTTTCTGTTTGAGGAAGCAAAATCGGGAAGAAACTGGTGTGGTATGCTAGTTTGATTTTGGAAATTGTTCTGCATGTTATATAGGGGGCATTCACGTCAACTCTCCAGAGCCGGCATGCGGACGCTAAAACCTCGCAATTTCAACGCTTGTTTTCGACTCTATAAGACTGAAATCTTAATAATGTCAAATATGATATCGATTTAGTTTTTCCTCAGCTTTCCGATGGTCGATTTAGTTTTCCAAAATTTTCACATTTTCCCAATAGAAAACATAAAAAAGGCTATGTCTCAAAAAGATTTTTTTTTCATTATTTTAAATAATCTAAATCGAAAGCTGACGTTTTTTCACGTCGGTATAGACTAAGAAAAAATATGACTTCCTCGTCATATTCGAGTGATTGAGAAGCAAACATGAAAAAATGCGCCGTGCCGGGCCGCTCCGCACTGCCTCCACGTGCTTGGGCTCGAGTTTGGCGCGGCGCGGCGCATTTTCTCATGTTCGCTCTAATCCTGATCATCAGGAGGACGCTGGTTCGAATCCAGCCCGGGGAGCGTGGAATTTTTTTCTCGCAATATCACTTTGAGATAGTCCATCAAGCCCGATAGAATTCAATAAAAACAATTAGTTCTTTTCAAATCTCTTATTGTTTGAATAAAAAAACTCAACAAGATTTTTCAAAACTAACACACCAATGCAGCAGATGGTATATAAGACCACTGCTGCTAGCTTGTGTTTTCATTACACAAGAATTCGACAAGCAGTTGCGTCCACTGCTGAATTCTATAATGTGAATCAATTAAGTAACTGACAGAAATAATATTGTGTTTTTTCGTCGATTGTTTTGTCCACCGGTTACATTGTGTTCTTGGTTGGTTGTATATTCATTTCGTGGTTTTTTTGTAATTAATCCAGCCTCATGAGGCCGGAAAATCTTACTGACGTAACGTTGTTTCTACTACAAATTATGTGGTAAAGTTTATAATTTATTCCCCACATTTCACTGAATTGACTCTCAAATATCGACTTTTGTCTAATTTTTTAATAATGGAAAGTATTATCAACAATATTATTCTGAATACTCTGAACTTGATGATACCGCAAAAAAGCCTTTTTTACAAAAATAAGGAAGATTCAGAAAAAAATTGCCTTGAAAGGTTCCAACCATAAGTTTGGAGTATAGACAGATGTTTGAAAAAGATTTCCACAAAATTTCAAAGCAATCAAACAATTGTTTTCGAGTTATTGTGCAAGCAGTGTAAATAAATGATGTTTCGAAAAAAAATGCGTTTGGAGTTTTCGGAGTGCGTTGGAAGACGCGTTTAATGATTCTGAAAATATGCTGTGATTTCAAAACTAATACAAATTTTTGACGAGACATTTTTGGAATGTTCTGAAACAAGTACACAAAACATCAAAAAAATAAATGTTTCGGGACCTTCCCTTCTCAACATATATTTGCAGATGATCTATACCTTTTTGATGAGGCATGCCACGTGGACTGATTTGCGTGTTGCTTTCTCAAAGGAAAGCTTTATGCCGGGGCAGAAATCGAACCTTCGAATCGGGCTTCGAGACCTCGATTTTTATAATCTACGGGTCAAAACGTGAAATCCCAAATATTTCTGTATATCAATCCTCCCTGTTCATAAGGACGTATCTTGCGGGACGCCGGAGCGCTGCTTAATAAGGACGTATCTCGCGCGAGCGCAAAGTAAGGACGTATCTCGCGCGAGCACAAAGTACAGACGTATCCCGCACGAGCGCAAAGTAAAAACGTATCTTGGAGAGACGCGCAAAATAATATCTTAGCTCGGAGAATTGCGGAGTAAGAAAGTATCTCAGTGGTTTAAAATTAACTAATGCAGCTCACACATGATAAAATCTTATTATCGATATAAACAAGCTATTCTAAGATCCAAGGTTCGCGGAAACATGAGCTTTCGGAGAATTTTTCCCGATTAATGAGTATTCGCAGGAATGTATTTCGATTTTACCTTATTTTTCCACTGTACATTAAGGGGGGGTAGGGTTTTGAAGGCAGAAAAAAAAACAGGTTCTTACAGATTTTTTTTTGGGCGTACGGTGAAAGTACATTTATTTCTGATTATTGTACACGAAAGAGTAGTAATTGAACTATATTCTGTGAAATATTGGTTGAAAAATATTGAAAATTTACCGAATGGCAGCAATTCTTCGCAGGCGCCTCAGAAATGAGTCGGTGCACTCTGTATCTCAAAATCTATTCAACCGATCGTTCTCAAATTTTTTACAGTATTTCCTTACATAATTTATGAGGTAACCCTGTTGAGATTTTTTCGTTTTTGATTTAATTTTTTTTATTATTAACAACAATAGTCATGAATTTAGGCCAAAAATCGGTATTTTCACTTTCAAGTCTTGTAAAAAGTTCAAAAATTTAAAAAAAACGGAAAAACTCGACAGGGATACCTAGAGGGACATAAAAATTAAGGGAAAAACTTTGGTTATTTCATTTCAGATGATCCAGTGCTGAGGTATGATGTGCACCGCAAAATGTATTTTTTCTGAGGCGCCTGCGAAGAATTGCTGCCATTCGGTCAATTTTCAATATTTTTCAACCAATATTTCACAGAATATAGTTCAATTACTACTCTTTAATGTACAATAATCAGAAATGAATGTACTTTCTCCGTACGCCCAAAAAAAAATTTGTAAGAACCTGTTTTTTTCTGCCTTCAAAACCCTACCCCCCCCCCCTTAAAATAATGTACGTATGCTATCACAATACCTTATTATTTGATTGATAGGATTTACTACTAGCACGGGGCGCATCTGTTTTTACTGTGACTTTTCATACACTGTCGCTAAAAACTTTTGGGTTCCCTCCGGAAAATGACTCTAAATCGAATGAGACATGTGCGTCAAACTGAAAAGTATGGCTTCATGTTTTTATTTTCAAAAATGTTGAAAAATCTGCATTTTTTTTTTCATTCTGAGTTAGTATGAAAACTATCAATCCTAGAGTAAAATGTAAAAGAGAAAAAAGTTTCGTTATTAAATTTTGCATGAGGATTAAATATTCCGAAACATTAATCTCGAAAATTGTTGTTGCAAAATAGGTACAAAGGGAAACATGACCCCAAAAAATATGCGATTTTTTTCCAAGTTTTCAAATCATACCTACGATAGTGAGATTTTAACTAGGAGTACCTTATACAGTAATGAAAATACAAAAAAAAATTCATTTTGATATCTCTGATAGTTTTCGCAAAATCTATTTTTTAAGTAAAAATTTAAAATTGTAATTCAGTCCTTTACGAGCCTCTCCGAAACCTGCCAATTTTTTTGCGTATTTTTTACTATATTTTTTCCTTAAAAAATAGATTTTGCGAAAACTATCAGAGATATCAAAATGAAATTTTTTTGTATTTTCATTACTGTATAAGGTACTCTTAGTTAAAATCTCACTATCGTAGGTGTTATGTATAGGGTCGGGAAGACAACTAGAGGAAACTAAGTTTGTAGTAATTATTGATAATACTTTATTTAGATATAAAGGTTACAATTACGACGCAAGCCGGAGAGCCGTGTGCTCCAGTATAAGGCAGACACGGTACTGCCGGACTCTCCCGCTAGGCACACATACGCGCCAGCGCACACAGCTTAGGATTTCTCTCTCCACCCATACGTACACACTCCAATACATCACAGTAGGTATGATTTGAAAACTTGAAAAAAAATCGCATATTTTCGGGGTCATGTTTCCCTTTGTAACTATTTTGCAACAACAATTTTCGAGATTAATATTTCGGAATACTTAATCCTCATGCAAAATTTAATAACGAAACTTTTTTCTCTCTTACATTTTACTCTAGGATTGATAGTTTTCATACTAACTCAAAATGAAAAAAAAAATGCAGATTTTTCAACATTTTTGAAAATAAAAACATGAAGCCATACTTTTCAGTTTGACGCACATGTCTCATTCGATTTAGAGTCATTTTCCGGAGGGAACCCAATAATTTTTAGCGACAGTGTATGAAAAGTCCGAGATAGCAATTTTTCGAACAGATGAGCCCCGTGCTATACAGTTGAATTGTTAGCTAACTTAAGTGAACGTTTTTTCCCAAGTGCAGATTGGAAATACCGAATAATAAACGGTTCTGATTTAAGAAGTCGACGGTAGCGCTCGAGTCTGGCAGCGGCTATTGTACTGATCAACTGTGGAATGAGCCGCCGCGCGCCGGTGGCTTAATTCATGGATAAGACTCCTGACTCTCACCCAGAGCATCGGGGTTCGATTCTCGGCATGCACCTCTGTAGGGCCAGTTGTGATGCATATGCATTGCAACTATATAAACCAAAAATAAAAACACACTCCTCCGTGAGCATTACATATGATTGTGGCTAGCCAGTTTCTTGAAAGTAAACTGCAAGCCAAAAACGAGAGACGAAGAAGATCAACTGTGAACTGCGTTTTGTTAATTGTTGCTATCTGCTCGCGACTTGCGACTACAGTCAGCAGCTTAGTCTGTAGTCTCAGTGCAGTCCAGCGCAGTCGAGCTCAGAGCCACCGTGATTACAGGTATAGAAACGCCAGATAGGCTCTTGACCATCGTTTTTGTGCCTTCGATTCATGATGAAAAAAATACAGATTCTTCATGTTTTGACTCTCGCCTATTGTCAATGGCCGTGAGTAAAAGATGTAATAAATGAGGCCCTTCTCGCTTTCATGTTTACCGAGTTTCAATTTTATGCTTGAGATTTATTTGCGTTTATAATCAGTTTATTTGCTCTTCAAAATGAATGTTTTTTCTTGAGTGAAAATAATGATATTTTAATGTGAACCAGGTCCAAATATAAACCAGGCGCGACTCTTGCCCGAAAAGCTCCCGAGAGAACTCGTACGTAGATAATACATAAGTGAGACACACGGGTTGTGAATTGATTGGAAGACACGACAAATTGACTCAGCAACATCCGAGTACTGTTGATACTGTGTACCCACAATCGATCTCAAGCTGGGAGCCGTAGCTCAACACAAAGCTTCTCTCATAAAAAACCAATTCAAATCGCTAATTTTCAACCAGTAAGATTCGATATTGGTTCACGATTCTCCGAACATTATTTTGCGCTCGTCTGAGATACGTCTTTCCTTTGCGCTCACGCGAGATACGTCCTTACTTTACGCTTTTCCGAGATACATCTTTATTATTCTGCTGCCCGAGATACGTCCTCGTGAATAGGGAGGATCGATATAGGTTTGGGTGAATGTAACGCTGTTTTTTGGCGATCGATAACTTTCGAAGAAATCGTCCGATCTTTCTAAAATTTTGCACACTGATCAGTCATAGGAAATTGTAGCTCGGGTTCGTTATTCAGCACAATTTGTTGTTTATTTCCCTAGCAACTGTTGCTAATGTGTTTTCGGGAAGTTCTCTGTAACTCCGTAAATGCACGTTGGGGTCCAAATACACACGTGGATCGACGAGAAACAATGAAACAATTTCCGTAGTTTACTAAATGGTAGCTACGGGAAAGAAACAAGCGGCTTAGAGGCCACTCATTGATGGTGAACGACACCGAAACGTCGTTTCTCTTTAGCAACAGTTTTTTACGTTCCTAGAAATCGTTCATAAGGGAATAAAATATCGAGTTGAAGTTCATTTATAGCATTTTTGAGGTCACACGACATACTATCTTCATTATTTTTATAGCAATTGTTGTTCATTTCCTTAACAACCGTTGCTAAGTCGTTTAATAAATCAGTTTTCAACCTATTGTCGATGACCTAAAACACTAAATCTTTATTTCTTCATATCAACCGTTGTCGAAGGAATAAAAATTAAACTGTTCAATTTCAGTATTTTTGAGGTCAAAAAAAATGGAATATTCGTATCTACTATCGCAACAGTTGTTCACATCCCGACACCCCTTTACTCGAGAAATACTTCCGTATAGTCACTTTGAAGAAATTTGAAGTGAGAAAATTCATTTATAAATTTTCTCGGCTTTCCCTACAATTTTCCGCAATTCTACAGGGTTTTTTCGATCCAATTTTGATGTAGAGGTAAACATAAAATGGTTACACAATGCTCTAGAACTGGACCATGTTATCAGGCTTTTTAATCTGATTTCCTTCTTCTACTTACTGCCTTGCTCTCCGGAGCTTCTCTACTAACACGTTTCCTTTCGCTGTCAACTGATGAGCGAATTAATATTCCTTCTCCCGCAACCGAAACAACGCTCAAGCTTTGCAGTTCTTAACCTGAATATTATCGCCCAGTTGTTATCTTCATTGGTTAAAGAACTGACCGGTAAACGCCTATGATTTCCTTGTAGTACTTCAGTCGAAAACTGTATTCAATTTTTACATGATTTTGATAAAATTCTTTCCCAATTCGTTCCCAAAGTACTCTCAAAAAAAATGAAATTTGTTCTCCAAAGTTCAAATCTCGCATATGTTTTTCCTTGAAAAAAGTAGGTAGAGGTGATTGCTTAAGTAAAAAGCATAGCCGGTAGCCTCATTCCACAATTGAAATATATTGTGACAAAGGTTAACACTATTCACATCCATTCACTCTGTCCATTTTTCTGTAGTATTCATGACATTGAATCGGTTCACTTAACCATTTTAATGGCATTATATTTCAGGTACTGATCGATAATGAGAAGGTAGAATCTGGTCACCTTGAAGAAGATTGGGACTTCCTCCCACCTAAAAAGATCAAAGACCCATCTCAATCTAAACCTGCAGATTGGGATGACAAACCTACCATACCAGATCCAAAGGATGAAAAACCAGATGACTGGGAAAAACCAGAGCATATACCAGATCCTGAAGCCACTAAACCAGAAGACTGGGATGATGAAATGGATGGAGAATGGGAAGCTCCGATGATTGATAACCCTGATTTCAAGGTATGAAAGTCATCATGAACTGAATGTCAATAAATTAATATATATTTGATAGAGAAAATTATCATCAACTTCAATGATTAATAGGGCGAATGGAAACCAAAACAGATTGATAACCCAAACTACAAAGGACTTTGGGTTCATCCAGAAATTGATAACCCTGATTACACACCAGATCCATATCTTTACGTGCAAAAAGATATTTGTATCGTAGGATTAGATTTGTGGCAGGTAAAATCAGGAACGATTTTTGATAACATTCTTATCACCGACGATCCAGATCTAGCCAGAGAATTTGGAGAAACTGTTTGGAAGAAAACTTTTGTGAGTACTAAAATTTCTTTAAATTTTCTGAAACAACTCCACCTGTAGTCCAATTCTGACGTGTGAAATCTCATGGAATTTCAAAATCAATTACACAGTCCCGGGAGAAAGAAATAATTGAACCAGAGACTAGATTACTGTACCCTTATGTATTTAGAGCCGCTGAATCCGAATCTGGCTTCAGCATCACTCTTAGTTTTCCCTCGAGCAGCTGAATAATTCCAGGTAACGATCAATTCTAGGGACTTTTCGGCTGCCAGAGAAAACTAAGAACGATTGAATCTTTCTGAAATCAGATTTGGATTCAGCAGTCCAAAATATATGGAAGTAGAGTAGTGGAGTTTCTAGTTCAATTTTGTTTTTTGGAGCAGTTATTCTGTTAAATATCTATTTACTCTGAGATCAGTTTCTTTATTCAAAATATTAATTCAAGATATTAATCTCTATGGCTAGTATTCTATTCCGTAAGTCACGAATATCACGTGTTTTTTTTATAAACCACTAAATGAATCTACCGCTCGGGTTTTTTATTCACCTTTGAAGTGAAACTTCACAGTGCCCTATTGCTTTGCTGTTAGTTAACCCATTAATGCCCAAAGTGACCGAAATTTTGCGCTGTCTTTGAGCTTATTATTTTCGATGAAATCATAGTCTAAAAAATTTGAAACATACCTTCTCTACTACTTTCAGGGTCGCTCTTTTCAATGGTGATGATTGAAAGAACATTTAACAATGTTAACCTATTGAAAAATCAAAAACAAATTAAGAAACCCATAATTTTACAGTGAAATTTTCTCTTAAAACTAATTTTTCGGTCCGTTCACATGGTTTTAAATGCTTAAAACTCATATGTACCCGGTTAATGATAGTCAAACTAGAAGCAAGTACGATTATTTTGTCTGCAAAATTATTTGGTTAAACAAAATGGCGGCTGAGATTTAACATTTATCTTTCAAACTTGACTGACTTTTTTCTCAAAATCGGTGCCTTTTAGGGAAAATTTTCCAAGAACAAAAAGGTCTTAGAATCACTCAAGGAACGTTCTCAAATTTTTTCAGAATTTTCCAAGAATGTTTTTGGTTTTCTGAAAATTTAAAAATTCGATTTTTCCAAAAAAATCGAGAAAAATTCTGAAAAAATTTTTCGAAAAAAGGTTTTCAATAAGCGTCCACCAACACGGGGTTAAAACTGGGCAACGTTGTTCTGAAACAACGGCAAAGGGCGTTTGAAACATAAAATACTTTCCGAGATATCGTCCCTTGCGGAAAAAATTTTATGAATTTTTTTCTCAAAAACGGTTTACTTAAGGGAAAATTTTCTAAAACTAAAAAGTCTTAGAATAACTCAAGGAACACGATAAAAATTTTTCAGAATTTTTCTCGATTTTTTTTAAAATCAAATTTTTAAATTTCCAGAAAACCAAAAATATTCTCGGGAAATTCTGAAGAAATTTGAGCTCGTTTCTTGAAGAATTTTAAGACCTTTTTATTCTTGGAAAATTTTCCCTAAAAGGCACCGATTTTGAGAAAAAAGTCTGTCAAGTTTGAAAGATAAATGTTAAATCTCGGTCGCCATTTTATTTTACCAAATAATTTTGCAGACAGAATAATCGTACTTACTTCTAGTTTGACTATCATTGACCGGGTACATATGAGTTTTGAGCATTTAAAACCATGTAAACGGACCGAAAAATTAGTTTTAAGAGAAAATTTCACTGTAAAATTATGGGTTTCTTAATTTGTTTTTGATTTTTCAATAGGTTAACATTGTTAAATGTTCTTTTAACCATCACCATTGAAAAGAGCGACCCTGAGAAAAGTAGGGAAGGTATGTTTCAAATTTTTTAGACTATGATTTCATCGAAAATAATAAGCTCAAAGACAGCGCAAAATTTCGGTCACTTCGGGCACTAATGGGTTAATGGCTGCGCGAAAATGCAAAAGCGTACGTACGAGTCATGTGTCGCCTCAGAGTGCTAAAAATAGTTAAAAAAAAAACTGCCATGAGAACGTGATGGAACACTACAAGCAGTAGCGTTGAGACCTTTTGATTGATTTTTTCGCTTGGTATTTCGAACAATCGCATCAAATAATCATTTCGAAACAATTGAGGATCCCGATCGAATAACTCGCACTACGCTCGAACCCATGTGTGGCGGTTGGGAGTGGGGATATTTCAAACTAAAAATTGAAAGTACAAAATTAAAAATTTTTAACATACCATCGTATTTGTCTCATTTAGGCGCACATGTTTTACATTGCCAGTTTCTATGTCTGGATTGTTTTTTTCGAGATAAGTAACAATTTCTGACATTTTCATCACGCTCGAAAATAATCATTTTTTCGACTTCAACTCGTCAGTACTCAGCCGGAAAAGAATGGAATGAGTTCAAATTTTTCATTTCCACGAAGAACTTCCAGCGACAAAGTTGATCGATACACGGAGAGAAGTCATGTACGTCAGACGCGCATTATAGCAGAGAGCTATCGTGCATTCATTCTGCGCGATATACGGGCAGATATACGCGCACAGTTCCAGAGCGACCTGCTTGGGTTTGTTACAAGGGTGCGCTCCACGTATTTTCCGTTGGAGTACCTGACCCTGGACCCGAATGATGTCCAGGTAGTCAGGGTACCCGATGACGGTGTTTCAAGGGTGCGTTCCTGGAGTTTTTGCTTGAGGAAGCTCACCCTGAACCCGAACGATGTCCAGGTAGTCAGGGTACCTGATGACGGTGTTCCAAGTGTGCGCTTCTTGTATTTTCACTTGAATATATTCATATACCAGAAGCGCACCCTTGGAACGGCGTCATTGGGTATCCTGACCACTTGGACATTGTTCGGGCACGACGAATGTGCCAGTGATGCGCGTGTGAGGTGTCGTTTCTGCGCGTATATCGCGCAGAATGGATGTACGATAGCTCTCTGCTATACTGTGCGTCTGACGTGCATGACTTCTCTCAATTTTATAATTCTACAATTAAAAAGATGAACTCTGTGAATCATGTATTTTACCTTAGTATTAATAATATTTTTAAGTTAGAATTAAGTATTTGATCGAATTATGTATAAAGTCTCCAAATGTGATACGCGAAGCGTTATCTGATGTACAATGTATATGTAATATGTTGAGGCTGTATAGGACCTTAGTCCTTTGTCTATTAAAACTACAAATCAATCAATCAATCAATCTCCGTGTAATAATCAGTCAGTTTTCTACAAAGTTTCAAATGAATCGATCAATAAATTAGTGAGATATGGAAGATAAACGAAATATTGTGCTCTGAGCGCCCCGCCGCCCGCTTTAACACTTCGACGCTCTCAGCGACTCTCATTTCAAACGACTGTAACGGTACGAGGTACGTCGTCCTGTGCTATGGTGCAGAGAATTGGCTTGCCTAGGTGCCTTCTGTTTGAAATGAGAGTCGCTAGTATGCACTTACAGCGCAATTTTTCGTTTATCGTCTATATCTCACTCATTTATTGAGAAAATCCTATGGAAATTTGTTAGAAAACTTACTTTATTATTAACGATCATCTTTGTCGCTGGAAGTTTTTCGTGGCTCGACTTTCCTCACACACTTTTTCTTCCCAAAGTTTGGGAACTGTGGAGCTAATTTTTTTATCAAGTAGTCAATAATATTTAACAAATAGACTTTTTCAATAATTTTTTTGTTCCATTAGAATCACGAATGTTGTCCCATAGTAGATGGAAAGTTTGAACACATTCCATTGAAGTTAAAAATGAGAGAGAGAGAGAGAGAGAGAGAGAGAGAGAGAGAGAGAGAGAGAGAGAGAATTTGAAAAGATACTGGATTTTGATGAAAATTGGTATACATGAGTTTTTGAGGTCGCCGATTACGAATCCGGCCTCAAACTAGATGCTCTAATCTGAATTGTGGAAATCTGAGGCCGAATTCGTGACCAGCAACATTAAAAACCCATTTATACCAATTCTCAACCAGATCCAATACTTTTTGAAAATTTTCGTCAGGCCATCTTTAAGGCTCGAATTCAAATTTTTTAAATTTGAGGCCGATATCGTAATCAGCGACTTGATTACGAATAAAAACGATAAAAACTTGTTCAATAGAACATTTACATTTATAATAAATTTCTATAATTTTGGCTTTGATCAATAATCGACAGGAATCTTACGAAGTGAAATAATTTTTTCAATTTCGCTTTCTTATATGTTCAAATCATGTTCTAAGTTCTAGGTTCCAAGTTCAAATTGTATTCTGAGAAAGTGGTTCCTTTTTTTAGAAAGGTTTCATACTCTTCAATCTGAAATGCACTTATTAGAATGCTATCGTTTGATATATGATTTCAAAACTCATCCTAGAATCTGTGAGTTATCAGGGTGATTGTAGAAAGCAAATGAATTCATGTATTCAAAGGAAATTCTTACAAACTTGCATGAAAATGAATCGATCTCAATTCTTACATCGCCTGAATTTGAGACCCATGTCTTCCTAGAAACAGTCTTTACTGGTCAGAGATTTCTTCGTCTCTTTTCTGTATATTTTTCAGCTCATAAACTTATCATGTAGTATTGTTATGGTACCATGCAGCTTCTTGCTTAATGCTAATTTCAATTTCACACGGTATGAAGCCAGTTTTTGAAACTTTGCATTGAAAAGTGAGTCAAAACATCACAGTTATCAAGCTTAAACAGAATTTTTGTAAAAAAAATCAATGAGTACGTGAGCTTCTGAGAGGTGTTATAAGCAGTTTTTATCTCATACTTTCGTTTTTATCTTGCTATTCTTTGCATGGCTAACGATTAGCTAAAAATGGAATTTTCATAGACATGATTTGACGCTCGCACGCCCCATACACAGCTGTAGACTATGGCTGCGCCGGAACTTCAAACTCTATTGATAGCTTCCTATAGTTTCTGGAAACAAATCGTACAATTTAGCTAAAATTGATGACCCGAAGAACCTATGACTTTCAACATAAACCTCATATATTGGATCTGAAATGGAGTGAAATGTGATATTGCAGATTGGAAAAAACAATTGCAAGAAATATTGGGAAGGTTAAAAATATGTATGTGTCTATTTTCAAGGTATCGAACAAAGGTACGTGCGTATACCGTGCCCTCAAATATAAGTAGGCGAACGTAGCCAAACTGGCTCAAACATGTTACATTCATAATCTAGCCTATTGGGTTGAAGGATTTTTGTGTCAAACATTTTTTTCCCATAATCTTTAAAATGTTTAGTATAACTTTTGTTCTTATCATTTTTTTCATCTTCAAAAAAATAACAAAACTTTATGTGCTCCTAAAATTGGGAAAAAGGTCAAATTTTCAAAAATTCAAGTTTTGAGTGTGTGTGTATGTTCCACATGAATGCATATAAAAATCTGCAAAAGTTTTTGAGTGTTCTGATGACGAATATAAATGAATTCGTCCAAATAGAATTACAAACCTAATTATGACTATGCCAACTTGACGTGGAACGTCACATCTACATTACATTTAAAGCAATCCGTACCAAAATTCCGTGTTTCACATCACTTCTAGAAACAATGATTTGATAAAAATTTTGACAAATCTGATTCCAAATATTGAAAGAGGAACGAGAATGCTTTTATATTATGTGGTTTATTATTCAAAAAGAATGATACGTGAACAATTGTTGGAGATAAATGTGGTATAACAAATCGAAAAATAAGATGAAGAGCTATGATTTCTAATGGTTAAGAGTTCGAAGATTGAGATTTTGGGGGGATTTGAAGAATGTGAAAATCAAATCAATCCGTACTAAAATTGAGTGAGAAACAAGGGCGCTTCCTCGTTCACTCTGTTGCCATAGTGTCATTTCGTCACGCTCTCGCGACATTTCATGGCGCTCTAACGTTACGAAATGACACTTCAACGCTAATCAATGCTGATTAACTTTTCACTCTGTGTTTGTATACTGAAGCAATTATAACATGTATCCAAGCACAAAGACCACAAATGTAGTAACATTGGACGACAATTCAGTGTCAAAATTGATTTTCATTGATGAGAACTTTTATTCTGAACATATGTCGACCAATATCATACTATAACAAATAATATTAAAACTTCTTTACTCACAGTTTTCTTCTCGCTTCAATACAATTTCAGGCCCTGTACAGCTTACCTGAAACACAAAAATTATCACAAAAAACATAATACAAAAAATATATGTACACAGGCAGAGGTTAAATTAACTCATCTTGATTTTCTGCATCTTGATTAAAAATCATCTTTATCAGCTGCACACGATGAAGCTCCAAACCTGCTGGAGAACACTATGACGGAAATGATTCATTGGGATTTTTTTCACTAAAATATTATTTAAGGTTTCATTTGATTAATGGAAATAAAATAATTGTATGACTAACTTGAACATGCGATTGGCTTTTTACTTTGAACTCGGTAATACAGGTATTGCGCTGCAAGTTACCATAGGCGTCGTTTGTAAATACAATCAGTTAAACATGTGAAGTGTATTCAGGTAGACATGCACTGTTGCTTACTCACAACAGTTTGAGTAATTATAAGAAAAGTTTACAGATTCATTTCCGTCATAGTATTCTCCAGCAGGTTGGTAGCTTTATCGTATGCAGCTGATGAAGATGATTTTCAATCAAGACGATTCAGATAAGTTAATTTAACCTTTGCTTGTGTACATATTTTTTTTGTAAGATGTGTCGTTGTGATGAGTTTTGTGTTTCAGGTAAGCTGTACAGAGCCAGAAATTGTATTGAAGCGAGAAGAAAACTGTGAGTGAATGAGTTTTAATATTATTCATTTTTGTTCCCATGACCAGCTAGGGAAAAAGTAGGTTGAGTCCCCGCAAAGCTTCGTATGTAGGGGTGTGGCTGCTTACTTGAGAGGTAGTTTTGTGACTTCGACGCTCCGTCAAAGACCACTAGTATTACGGTCCATGTCCTCGGCATGGTAAACTAATACCTTGAAATTAGGGTAATGTTGAAATAGAGTAGGGTTCATTAAGGACAAAACAGATTTCTCCCAAAGTCCGCGTGGCTCCTCCAGTATGTCTAGACTGAAGGCGTACGAGTGACCGACAGTTATCGACAATTATACCCCCTGTTCACTAGAACCGTCTGAGTAACCCACTCCACCCCAGGAAAACCTTGTTCATGGAGATTCGTCTTGTGAGATGAGTTCTGGCCTCACGGTCATCGGTTCAGTTTCCCAAGCTCTCGCACCGGTATTAAGCCTCTCCACGTGGGAAAGGTATTCCAGCCACTAGAAGAAGAATCTCACTATAATTATTAATTTTAGTTTATTAAACAGAAATACATGCTATGATGTTCAAAGTAATACACATTTAATGATTTATCAATCGTCCTTATCAACAGGAAGGTGAAAAGAAAATGAAAGAAAAACAAGATGAAGAGGAGAAAAATAAACTTGAACAAGGACCTGAAATAGATGATACTGTTGGAGAAGATGACGATGAAGTTCAAGAGGAAAGAAATGCGAACAATGAGGTAAGAATCTTGAAAAAAATTCGTTCTGCATAATTGTCATGAAATCATTGCTGTTTACAAAATCTTGAAAGAAATATGGTTTTCCATTCTTTATCCTGGTCCAAGATGATAAGTAATGACACCAGGTCACCTCGACACCCTAGCAACATCCGTCTATATCCCTAGTAACAGTTGCTACGAGGAGAGAAAAAGCAGTTTAGAGTCCATTGACTTATGGTGAACGACATGGAAACTTTGTTTCTCCTAAGCATCCATTATTTACGTCCCTAGCAACCAATGCTAAGGGGATAAAATTCCAAGTTTGAGTTCATTTATAGCATATTTGAGGTCACACGACACAGTATCTTTGTCATTTTTATAGTAATTCTTGTTGATGTCCCTAATAACCGTTGCTAGGTCATTTGAAAAACCAGTTTTCGGCCGATTGTCGGTGACGTAAGACACAAAATCTTTATTTCGTCATACCAACTGTTGTTTATTCCCTAACTAACCGTTGCTAAGCGTATAAATATTGAGTTGAAGTTCAATCCCAGAACTTTTGAGGACAAAAAACACAGAATATTCGTATTTAGTATCTCAACAATTGTTGACATGCCCAGCGACCATTTCTAATATCCCTATAAACTATTGCTACGGAATAGCGGTCAAATTCTTTGAGGTTCATCTGTCGATGGCGGGAGACATATCTCATTGGCATTATTATTTCCACACGGAGCCTCTTTGAGAAAGCATACTGTTAATGCAGTTAGCAGCGGTTTTTTTATTAGCCCATTAAAACTGATGCCGAATCTAGATACCGTCAAACTAACAATTGGATTCGTGGCCTAGCCAAAACAAAACCGCATTTTCTCTTTTGTCAATTGCAAATGTTTATAAGGAATTATTCAAACAAATAGGGCTGAACTTTGTTTTTTCGACAAACTAACTATGCCATTCGATTCCACGTGAAAAATTACGACAAAAACCTGTGAAGCACTTTTCTCTCAGAGTTTCATTTGTTAGTGTAAGGTAGTCATAAACAATTGGACTCGTCAGATGCCCGTCAAATCCCAAACCCAACCTAGAGCAGATAGCGTCAAATTAACTATTGGATCCATGGCATAGCCAGAATAATACCCGTATTTTTTCTTTCGTCGTTTGGAATTGTTTATAAAGAATTATTCAAACAAATTGTGCTGAACTTTGTTTTTTTGACAAACTTTGTTTCTTCATTAACATATAATTTTAAATTGTCTATATAAGTCTATATCACGACAATATTTGCTTGACTATGTTGATACAAAGAGTACTTTCCAAGTTCAATATGAATTATTATTATACAAATCTTGAGTAATTTGTACATGCCTATAATTTTAAGGTTCAAATAAATCATTAACTTACTCGATATACTATTGAAAGGATTATTGAAATGTTGAATATAAGTATCATTCGGCCCTCCTCCCCTCTCCGCGTTGTGTTTGTATAGAGTCGGCGCGTATCACAAATAAACCTTTTTAGACATTACTCGGAGCATTCTTTTATTTCACCTGCCCCACGTAATAACCAACAGGTTATGGGAAAGGCCCGCTTCCACTGCGCGTAAAAATGTTTCCGAGTGATTGCGGTGAGTGAAATTGTAAGGTGTGAAAGGCGAGACGAGGAGAGACGCTAGGTGAGACGGAGCGAGTTTCCCGACAGGCCCCTTTTCGTCGTACAACCGAGGATCTAGGGGATGTCGGACGGCGGAGACGCTGGGATGCCGAACATGCCGACCCCGGAAAGCTCGAGTAAGTAATAGTACTTAAAATGGCGCGTGGCGAATAAATAAAGCAGTGCCGAATCGAGGCCCGTTCATCGCGCGACGATTGTGTTCGTCGGAGCGCGAAGCTCGGTGTTTTCTGGTCGTACGTGACAGATTTAACTGTAGGGGTGCGTGCTCGAATATTTTAATACAGGCGCGAATCGGAAAATTCGAGAAAGGCGACGTCCCCAGTGTAGTAAGGCGAGCAACGCATGGGGACACGCGATCGGTTATTGTTCGACCGTTGAATCCGCGAGTACTCGGAAGCGCGCGACGATTGTGTTTTGGCGCGGCGCGAGAGCTCGGAAGCGCGCGGTGACTGTTTCGCCGCGGCGCGAGAGCTCGGGAGCGCGCGACGATATTGTTTGGCGCGGTGCGAGGCTTTCTGCCGCGCGACGTTTTCAATCGTCGCGGGACGAAAGACGAGATCGTTCGAGGCGTGATTGCTGTAGGCGAGTGATTTAGGTACGATTTTGGAAAACGTCGGGACCAATTCTCGACACCTATTTTTTCTCAAACTATATGATGCCAGTATACCGTAGGAACAAAGTTGCTAGAAGATTTTCTTCAGCGACCCTTTTGTTTAAACAATTTTTTATTACATACATAAAGAGACATTTTTTCGCATGGGAAAAATTTTTTCTAAAAAATTCAGCCATTTTAAAGACTTTTTTATTCTTATAAAATTTTCGAAATCATGCTTAGTTTTCCCGGAAAAAATTCATAAAGTCGGAAAAATCGCAATTTTTCGATTTTTCAATTGGGAAAATATACGTGAAAAATAAGTTCTGCCGAACTTTTAACGCACGTATCGTAAACTACAAATCTTAATCTTCAAAACACTGTGTTGCGAATTGAAGTTGCTTGTCGGTAAACATGTGTAATTTTCGTTTAAACAATGCCATTTTCTCCTACCGCCCCATCATGCCACATGAACTGTGAGAATCAACTCACGACGAAATATGTTCTTATAAGGTATCAAAAAGGATTCCCACTAACAGATTGATACTGGAATATATATCACATGTATCAAATTTAACTCTTTTGTTTATAACAATTCTATAAACAATGTATACAAATTTGGATTTTCGAAATAAAATGCGAATGTCAAGGTGAATGTGCGAATGATATGGAAGATACCACCGATGATGAAGAATAATTATAAAAAAACTTTCAATTTTTTCATTGAGATCCACCATGTAATATATCTTAATATCATTTTAGTAAAACTTATTTTTCCCGTCTATTTTCAAATTGAGAAATCAGAAAATTGCAATTTTTCCGACTTTATGAATTTTTTCCGGAAAAATTATGCATGCTTTCGAAAAATTCACAGGAGTAAAATGATTTTTAAATTGATTGATCCTTGAGAAATAATTTTTTTTATTTAAAAAATCCAAATTTGTATACATTGTTTATAGAATTGTTATAAACAAGAGTTAAATTTGATACATGTGATATATTCCAGTATCAATCTGTTAGTGGGAATCCTTTTTGATACCTTATAAGAACATATTTCGTCGTGAGTTGATTCTCACAGTTCATGTGGCATGATGGGGCGGTAGGAGAAATTGGCATTGTTTAAACAAAAATTACACATGTTTACCGACAAGCAACTTCAATTCGCAACACAGGGTTTTGAAGATTAAGATTTGTAGTTTACGATACGTGCGTTAAAAGTTCGGCGGAACTTATTTTTCACGTACATTTTCCCAATTGAAAAATCGAAAAATTGCGATTTTTCCGACTTTATGAATTTTTTCCGGGAAAACTAAGCATGATTTCGAAAATTTTATTAGAATAAAAAAGTCTTTAAAATGGCTGAATTTTCTAGAAAAAATTTTTCCCATGCGAAAAAATGTCTCTTTATGTATGTAATAAAAAATTGTTTAAACAAAAGGGTCGCTGAAGAAAATCTTCTAGCAACTTTGTTCCTACGGTATACTGGCATCATATAGTTTGAGAAAAAATAGGTGTCGAGAATTGGTCCCGACGTTTTCCAAAATCGTACCTAAATCACTCGCCTACTGAGAGCGCGAGAAAGGCGAGGTCCTCAGTGCGACGAGGTGAGCGGCGCGCGGGGAAAGTCGATCATTGTTGCTCGACCGTTGAGTTTTCGAGAACTCGGAAGCGCGCGACGACGTGTTACTGGCCGGCACTCTTGCACGCGCGCGGAGGGGAAGGGGGCGCTCGACTTTCGCTCGCGCTACTGGCCAGGGCGTAGGGGCGAACGTAAACAAACGGTGTCGGCGCGCCTGACTCTCCGCGCATAACCAAGCTTCGTTGTCACCGCTCGATCTCGGAAACAAATAGAGGCGCGTTACGAGTGTTGAGAGATTCACACTATACACATGCGCATTCATATATATATACAAATATATATGGGCAATTCTCAGTGGGATCGAACATGAAAAAATTTGTTTTTCAAGTTCTAGGGCATCAAGCCGATTTCCCAGAATTTTTTTAGATTTTTTCGAGCACTTTAACCCCCTTTAATAAATAGGCAAAGTTGCTGATTTTGCTGTTTTTGCATTTTCAGAGGCAAAAAATGAATGGGACACTTTTGTCTGCAAACTGCCTGAATTTTATAGAAAAATTATCTCCAAGGTTATTGGAGCACATTAAGTACTCCACACTACCAATTGGAGCCTCTATTTTTGAACCCTGGGAGTTCGCTCGTCAAGCCCCACACCACATGGGTACTAAAAGTTGTCCCAACTCATACCACATACAGCCTATATAGTGAAAAAATGGGCCTGGACTCTGGAAGCTCCCAAAAAATTAATATATTAACTAAAATAGGGGTGGAAACAGGCTAAAATGACTATTCAAGGGGAGCCTTGTACCGCCAACACTTCCAATTTTTGCAAACACTTGTCTGTGGTATTATTACAATTATTTATATAGATCAAGCATTACTATACTACTTGACGCCACCCAACTTTCAGTAGTTACATGTATTGATGGTCAATATATTGTCTCTATTGTGTTAAAATGTACAAGAAACTACTAATAAAGTACATTGTCATGAATTACATTCGCTGGATAAGAAAGATTAATCCAAAAAGTTAATTGTAAGCTGTGCATTACACGTACACCTTATAACATACTAGGCAGTGCATAGATATCATATGATTTTTTTAATATCAACAAGAAAATTTTGAAGTTCACTAAATATGGGTAATATTTATGAATATTGGACTCATGAAATCCACTCATATTGTATAAACTGCATAGCTAAGGTCCAAGCAGCTATCGCCGGATGGGCTCAAACTACAACCTCAAGTTATTTACTCATGAAAATAGATAATATGAATCAATCCACTTGAAAGTATGATCACTAGATGCGCAATTTTATAAGGAATCCAAATATATATAGTTTGCCTGTCCAGAAACGGGTTTGGAGCTTCCAAAGTAGCTTTGCATGTCTAAAAGTCTATGGTCGGTAACATAACCTGTGCCATACATGGGTCGTACAAGTCTCCAGTATAGGCAAGTATAACGTTCACAAAGTGGTTTATAAAGTCATTTAAACACTGGCATACTATATATATTTGAATTCCTTATCAAATTGCGCATCTAGTGATCATACTTCCAAGTGGATTGATTCATATTATCTATTTTCATGAGTGAATAACTTGAGGTTGTAGTTTGAGTCCATCCGGCAATAGCTGCTTGGACCTTAGCTATGCAGTTTATACAATATGAGTGGATTTCATGAGTCCAATATTCATGAATATTACCCATATTTAGTGAACTTCAACATTTTCTTGTTGATATTAAAAAAATCATATGATATCTATGCACTGCCTAGTGTGTTATAAGGTGTACGTGTAATGCACAGCTTACAATTAACTTTTTGGATTAATCTTTCTTATCCAGCGAATGTAATTCATGACAATGTACTTTATTAGTAGTTTCTTGTACATTTTAACACAAAATAGAGACAATATATTGACCATCAATACATGTAACTACTGAAAGATGGGTGGCGTCAAGTAGTATAGTAATGCTTGATCTATATAAATATGATATTGACAACTCAGGATATGTGGTAGTATGATAGAATGTGAGTTTTTACAGTGGATAATTGTAATAATACCACAGACAAGTGTTTGCAAAAATTGGGAGTGTTGGCGGTACAAGGCTCCCCTTGAATAGTCATTTTAGCCTGTTTCTACCCCTATTTTAGTTAATATATTAATTTTTTGGGAGCTTCCAGAGTCCAGGCCCATTTTTTCACTATATAGGCTGTATGTGGTATGAGTTGGGACAACTTTTAGTACCCATGTGGTGTGGGGCTTGACGAGCGAACTCCCAGGGTTCAAAAATAGAGGCTCCAATTGGTAGTGTGGAGTACTTAATGTGCTCCAATAACCTTGGAGATAATTTTTCTATAAAATTCAGGCAGTTTGCAGACAAAAGTGTCCCATTCATTTTTTGCCTCTGAAAATGCAAAAACAGCAAAATCAGCAACTTTGCCTATTTATTAAAGGGGGTTAAAGTGCTCGAAAAAATCTAAAAAAATTCTGGGAAATCGGCTTGATGCCCTAGAACTTGAAAAAAATGAGCCAAATCAAATTCTTTCATGTTCGATCCCACAGAGAATTGCCCATATACATATGTATACGTGTAAGTAATTAAGCGATTGCATGTGATGAGAAGTTGTGTATAATACCATTGATTTCAAATTAACTATATTTTCTATCCACAGCTATCTTGAAAGAAAAGTCGGCGTGGGAGGTGCTGACGAGCTCCTTCCACCTTGACATAAATCACAAGGGGGAGGATATTTTAATCGAAATTGAAGGAGATAATCTCACTGTAATACCTGAAAAGGGTGAACCCTATACTTCAGGTAAATAATGTTAGTCATTTACGATGAGTTGAAGTTAAGATGAGGCAGTTTTATAAAAGTGCATATATATATATATATATATATATATATATATATATATATATATATATATATATATATATATATATATATATATATATATATATTTAAAAGCCAGACCACCCTTTTTTCACCCCATTTTTCACCCTCTTTTTCCACCCATTTTTTCACCTTTTTTTCACCCCATTTTTCACCCTCTTTTTCCACCCATTTTTTCATCTCTTTTTCCACCCCCTTTTTTCACCCTTTTTTCACCCTTTTTTATCCCTCTTCCCACCCCTTTTTCCACCCTTTTTTTCACCCTTTTTTTATCCCTCTTCCCACCCCTTTTTCCACCCTTTTTTTCACCCTTTTTTTATCCCTCTTCCCACCCTTTTTCCACCCTTTTTTTCACCCTTTTTTCCACCTGTTTTTTCACCCCTTTTTCACCTCTTTTTTCACCCCTTTCTCCACCTCTTTTTTCCATCCTCTTTTTCCACCCGTGTCTTCGAATAAATTATTTATTTCCAATAAATATGCAATGGTCCAATCTCTTGGAAATTTTGCACACAGGTTAGTCGCGGCAAAATCTAGGCCGAGTTCAATTTTCAATAAAATCCGTTGTTTATTTGCCTAGAAACCGTTCCTAACGTGTTATCTCACGAATCTTCATAAGTGCTCATTGGGACTATGAGAGTTGATGAGAATCGAGGAGAATCGATGAGATATTTCCCATAGCAACCACTATTGATATCCTTAGCAACCGTTGCTTCGAAAGTTGGAAAATCAATTTTAAGTTGCACTCGATGACCAAGAAAACTGAATTGTTATATTTGCTCCATAGCAACCGTTGTTTACCTCCGTAGCAACCATTGCGAAGGTTGGAAATGATCAATCTATGACCCATGTCCATAATTTTCGATTGCAAAGGGCACAAAATCTTCCCACTTAGCTCCTCAGTAACCGTTGTTAAACGCCCTAGCAACCGTTGCCAAGGGAAAGAAAAAGTAAGTTTCGTTTCCAGTATTTTCAACTGCACAGGATACAAAATCTCCGTTTCACCCATAGCAACCATTGTTTACGTGTCTAGAAACCGTTGCTGCAGTAGAAGGAAAGGACTAAATATTATTTTGGACAATTTTTTTTCAATATAAATCCACTTTTTCGTCGAAACTACCGTTTATTTACATCCCTAGCAACCGTTGTTTTGGAAGCTGGAAAACAGTTTTAAGTCACACTCGATGGCCAGAGGCACTAAATTGTTATATTTGTTCCATAGCAATCGTTTTTTACCTCCCTAGCAACCATTACGAAGGTTGGAAATTATCAATTTATGACCCATTTCCATCATTCTCTACGGCAAAGGACACAAAATCTTCCCGATTAGCTTTTCAGTAACCGTTGTTTACCGCCCTAGCAACCGTTTCTAAGGGAAAGAAAAATTCACGTAAGTTTCGTTTCCAGTATTTTCAACTGCACAGGATTTAAAATCTCCGTTTTACCCATAGCAACTATTGTTTACGTGTCTAGCAACCATTGCAATCTTACTCAAAATCTGCTGCTGAGAATCTGAAATGGAACACGT
Organism: Aphelinus atriplicis; assembly: GCA_020882685.1. Classification (NCBI taxonomy): domain Eukaryota; kingdom Metazoa; phylum Arthropoda; class Insecta; order Hymenoptera; family Aphelinidae; genus Aphelinus; species Aphelinus atriplicis. The sequence continues at coordinate 450,071 of JAJGQD010000036.1, forward strand.
GGAATACCCAAACCAAAAAATATGATCTAGCACATGTCACTATTAACCTAAAGCTAAACCCACTATCAATCTAGAAAAACAAACGTTTAACATGAATATAGCTGACATTAATCTTTTATTTTGATTCGAATCGTTCGTTCAGTATTCTTTTCAATCGAACAAAATCGAAAGTTCAAGTTTAAAGTTTTATTGTTTTGAATTTAATTTTCTTTTAATTATTACTACACTTATTATTGAAATTATTGATTTCCAAAGAACACACGGGGGGTTGGCGAGCGAAGCGAGCAGGGGGGGTACCCCCCTAGTATATATAATAATTGGTAGCACTTTTGAAAAATAAACACCTGATCAGTGTAAACAAATATATCCTTTGCTGGAAAAATCCAATTAATGTAAATTTACAATATTATGTAAACATATCTCTGACCGGTTAGGTGGCGGATGTGTGCTTGTGTTCGGTACACATAAGCTGTCTAACTGGAATGAACGTTCGGAATGTCTTGTGTTCGGACACTCTTGTGTGTTCATTCAGTCTTTGAATTAAGTTATGCTTGTTGTTCGGTAAACTTATTTGAAGTTGACCTATGGCAAACATGATCATGTAACAAAGTAAAATCTCGAGTACAAAATTATTAAAATAATTGGCTAAGTGTGTTATTAATCTGCAAGAAAGTGATCAGTGAAATACCATAGTTCAATTGTATGAGGATCAAGTCTTGGCAGAAACACCAGCCATAATGCCAAGGTCGAGGTCAGAGGACGACTCGATTCATGAACCAAGTACCTCAATAATTGATGATGGGATTGACATAAGATGTGATGGTCCCAGAAGGAGAAAGATGAGAAAGAAGATGAGAGATAAGAGGAGATAGATGAGAAAGAAGACGAGAGAGAAGAGGAGAAAGATGAGTCAGAGGATAAAATATTGGCCAAGCTCAATAAAATTGAGTCCATGATCGAGAGCGTCAAACAAACAGGTAAAGATGAATTGAGAATAGTGAGTAACCGAAAAGTTGTACCTAATCTCAGATTGTTGAAATCTAACCAAATCCAAATGCACCAACTATTTGAACATAATAATGACGAGTCTCTTGAATCCCGTACAGTAAATAATACTGAAAAGAGAGTAGCCACACTAGAGAACAAATTGGCAGGTACATCCAATTTCGTTCAGGGACTCTCTGAGAGTATCAATAGGTTGATGGACGTAAGAGAGAAAAAGGAGAGTGTTAACAACCAAAAATTTTCAAAACTTGAAGAAGAGTCAAAAATCAGTCAGAAGGAGAGATTAGACCAAAGTATCAAGTTCCGAAACCTTATGACTACTGTCAGAGCGGACTATGCGAAACAACTTGATAAGGTCAACGAAATTGTCAAGGGCCTGACAAACCTGTACAACAGAGAGGAGAGTAAAGATGAGAGCTTAATTACCACTGAAGATGACGAAAAGGTGAGAAATAGAAACATGGTTCAAAATAATGAAGTAAAATCAAAAGGTAATAGCAAAAATTCCAATTCAGTAAAGATGAGAGAACAAAGTAAAAATTCAGAGAGAAATTCAGATGAGGAAACTCCAGCTCAGACATGGAATAAAGATAACTTTGGAAGTAGAGATATTCATGAGACTTTGAAACTAGAATTCATTAAAAGTGCTAATATGAAAAGAGATTATAAATTAACAAATAAGATGAGATTTTTTGAACATTTTTTGGATTATTTTGTGTCAGAGCTGAGAGCCTGTAACTTCTCACACACTATTGATGAGAACAGCGTTTTGCGTGTGGATGAGACAGGTTTAGAGAATCACAAGTTCCAGAACTCGTGACATCCTAATAAATCAAAGCAGGCGAGGTAAATTTAGCATCTTACACTATACGCAAATCGCTATATAATATGGAATATATAATTTGAAAAGAAACGGCTGTCGAATTTTGTGAGAGATGTGAAAGTTGTAAGAAACTATGAAAACTCTCCCGGCGCCAAGCTATTATCGGGAGATGAGAAGAGAGATGCGTTTTATAATGCTGTTATGGTATCACTACCTACAGCTCAAACTATTGAGTTTGTTTCAAAAGACATAATGGCGAAAGTACTTCATACGATGAACTAAAAGCAATTGTTGTACAGGAAAAGCAGGTGAGAAAATTAAACTCTAACACCATCCCAAGGCGCGCAAATCAGGCCAACCTATCCTCGATCCGATGGTATGAGTGCCAGAGTTCAGGGCACATTGCAACTGACTGTCCCAACAAAGGGAAAGGTGTCCGGTGCTACGGATTTGGGCACAAGGCTTCTGAGTGTCCAGAGTGCTCCGGAAAACGGGAGAGGAAGGTATGTCAATAAGACTAAGAGATCTCATAACTCAAATGTTGGTGGGCCTGTGAGTGGTGTGAAAAGGAAGAGTAATAACGATGAGAATGCGACGGGTGCGAAACGTGGTTGAGTGTCGAGAGGACGTGGAAAATCAAATTACCAAAACACCGGAAATCGGAAGCAACAAAACAGAGAGGAAGGTGAGAACCAAACGGCGAGCGTTTATAACATAAGTTGCGAACAAGATCAAATTTTCTCCAAGTTTCTAGCGGATTCCGGCGCTACGGAACATATAACTAATTCCAAAAATGATCTTCACGTCTCTTGATGAAAGCGATTATGGCGTGATAAAATGCGCTAACAAAAACAGCTTAGCTGACATAAACACAGAAGGCGCGGGTACAATATTTATGAGAATGAATAACGGAGAAATTCTATAAATTGATAAAATCATTTTCGCCAACGCGTTAAAAGATAATCTCTTGTCGTTACGGAAATTCGCTGATATGGGAATAGCTATATATTTGGATAGTACCAAAATAAATATCTTTGATCCCTGCTCAGACGAAACACTCCTATCAGGCATATACAGACGACCTTATTGGCTAATAGAACTAGAAATCAGTAAAGATTTGCCCAATGGCGAGACTGTCACACAGGAAATAATCAGGCAAATATTTGCTAATACAGTAGATACGAATTCAGATGCGAAAAGATATAATACACGAAGTGTGACAGCTCAAGTTCAGTCTTTACCAGAATCGGTTCCGATGCCTGGTAGCAGTGAAGAGTTTGAAATTGTAACGAATGAAAGATGTGAGAATGGAAGATGTGAATGATATTGATAATGGAATATTTGAAAATAATATAAAAATACTTGATTTATCGAACTTCGATCTCTATCACAGATAGAAAGTTCAGAGAAAAACAGGCCCAAAATTCAGATACGAAGGAAGGCGAGTTATCCTGGTGGGCTACACACCAACAAGTTATATTTTGTTGAAACTATAAGAAGGGAAACTTTATGAAAGCCGAGATGAGGTTTAATGAAAAACTGGTTTACAGAGACAAATATAACAAAAATGGAATAAAAGATTTTCCTGCTGTAAGCAATGATCTGATTGAAGATGAGTGGTTTGTCAAATCTGAAATGAATGAAAGTGTGAATTTTCAAAACAGGAGGGAGAATCCATACAAACTTTAAAACCGGAGGGAGAGATCAAGAGAAAAAGAGGTAGACCCCGTAAAACTGTAACTGTCGTTACCAAAAATGTAGATGAGAAAGGTGAACTTATTCACGATGTCAGTTTCTCGAATCTACCCCTTGATGAGAATATCAAAGCAAATGTTATGCTGTCCTATAACATATCAGATGAGATAGATGAGAGTAAAATCAATTCTAATGATGAGATTTTTCATGCCTTGCTTGCTGATATCAACTCTGATCCCTCTAACTATAAAGATGCGATGGATTCAGATGAGAAAAATTGTTGAAAGTCAGCAATTACAGATGAGTTAAATTCTATGAAGAAAAATAATGTCTGTGAAATAGTCAAAAGACCTACAAAGATGCGCGATGGAAGAAAGGCAACAATAATTGACTCAAGATGGGTATTTAAATGAATTAAGCGAGACGTACGCACCTGTGTCAAGGTTGACACTTGTGCGAGCTGTGATAGGTATTATCAATAAGTTCAAATTACTTGTATGTCAAGCTGATGTTAAAAGAGCTTTCCTAAACGGCGTCCTCGATGAGGAAATATATATGGAAATACCCGAAGTTGCGGAATTTACAGAGGAGCAAAAACGAAACCAAGTGTGTCGAGTGATGCATGCCCTATACGAATTACGCATCAGCCCGAAGAAATGGAACAATAGATTCACTGAAGCAGCCAAAGATCTAGGTTTGCAAAACTCAGATCTAGAACCATGTTTGTTCACTTGGCGAGAAGGTACAAAATTTCTGATTGTACTTCTCTATGTCGACGACCTATTTATGGCGAGTAACGACGAGAGAAAATTGAAAGAGGTCACGAAAAAGCTCAGTAAAGAGTTTGAAATGAACATTCTAGGTGAGCCCAAGGAATTTCTCGGCATCAGCATAAGGCGAGATATTGAAAACAAAATTATCGAGCTGAGCCAAACAAAATACATAGAAAATATCCTTACTAGGTTCGGATTCAGTGAATCACATCCGCAAAGAACACCTATGATCACTACTCAAGTGAATAATAGGAACAGAAAGATGAGAAGAACGGATGCTTATAATGAGTTACTTACAAAAACTAAAACAAGAGAAAATGTTCCTTACAGAGAAGCCGTGGAAAGTCTGTTATATCTGGCAGGTGCGACAAGACCAGATATTTCATACGCAGTGAACATTCTGAGCAGACATCGAGTAAGTCCAACCGAGGATGATTGGAAAATGGTTTAGAGAGTGTTCCGTTACTTGAAGGGAACTAAAAATCTGAGCTTGAGATACAAAGGTGAGACAGAAAATATCCAAGCCTTTTCAGATGCAAGCTTCGCTGATTGCAAAAACTCACTCACTACGTGTGGCTTCGTAATAAAACTGTTCAGAGATGCGATAGTGTGGTGAACCCACAAACAGTCATACGTGGCACTGTTTACTTGTCAGGCAGAATACGTAGCGATGAGTGAGGCGAGCCAAGAGATGCTTTCTGTATACAGCTCTCTTCGACTGATCTTAGTCGAACCTCCGTTGCCAATGATCTTGTGGTGCGACAATAAAGCTGCGAAAATAAATACTGAGACGAGTGGAGGAAATATACTGCGACACTTGATAGATGCGAAAGTGAATCGCATAATTACTTAGTGACTAAGTTGATGAATCATGATCTTAATTATTAACCATTTTTTTTCCTTCCAGGGGTTATAATTATTAGCCATTATGTTACAGAGACTAAGAAGGTGTGAGTAATTAAAGACGGCGAGGAACCGGAGGATCTCATGGGAGGGAGTGTTGGATATAAGTATCATTCGGCCCTCCTCCCCTCTCCGCCGGCCGCGGCGAGAGCTGGCGCTGTCGCGCCGGTCGGCACAAGTCCCGCGACTGCCGTCGAGCACGGACGCACACACGGTTGTGTTTATATAGAGTCGGCGCGTATCACAAATAAACCTTTTTAGACATTACTCGGAGCATTCTTTTATTTCACCTGCCCCACGTAATAACCAACATGAAATTATATTACTTAAATTCTTGCTTATTAAACTAAATTGAAGATAAGTTGTTAATTGAAATTCTTAGCGAATACATTATGTCAAAATCAGTATCAAATATTATTTGAATTATTGGGGATGGTCCAGATATTTTTCTATCTTAGACAAAAATTGTTAATCGTGTTCACGACAACTGGAAACATAATAAGTTTTTTATATGATATGAATACGTATCTACAAACTATGTCTAATTGTCATGAGCATGGAGGAGAAATTGAGATACAAGATTTTCTTGAAATTTATAATATCTGAGCATCAATACTGAATAATATTTATGGAAATATTAATCATCATGATGATAATAATCATATGATAGATAACAATGAATGATATTTATTATAATATATTTATTATTTATTATGATGAATTCGATAATGGAAATTATGATATTTTGTGTAATTATAATATAAATTTTAAAAAAAAAATTGTTCTGGATTTTGTAATATCATGAATCTGGCCTCAGATCTTAAAATTTAAATTAGAATTAACTATCCAAGATGGTGGACAGGAAATTTCCAAATTCACTGAAATCCAATGAAACCGGCGTAAGATTTTGAAATGTCAAAATGTCAGATAGAGAATTTAAATTGATTATAGATTTATTTGGAATGTCGCATACAATGGTTATTGCTTCCTCAAAAAGAAAGGTTTGTAACAAGGAAAAACTCGACCTCTCGATTCAGACTTCGGGACCTCTATACCAGAGGGTTGAGTCATTAAGTTTCAGATATTCATGTTCGTATGTTTTTCAATGGTCTACTATCATTGATCAACACGATTTTTCTAATCATTGATGTTGGTTGTGAGAAAACATGGACCATGTTAGAACCATTTTGGCTCTGTTCGTCCACTTATTTTAGACCTGCTGAGATATTTGTTCATTCCTCTGTTCGATATCTTGATAAAAACGTCGAATCATACTTCAAAATGAGATTTTTCAACATATTTCAAATTCAGAAAATTCTCTTCCAAGTCTAGCTAACAAAACAGTCTTAATATATTCGAGATTCTATCGCTATTAGATATTAAGTTTCATAAACGAAACAAAATTAGTAAAGTTTCTTTCCTGAAATGTCCATTCTGAGCAAGAAAACTCGTTTTTTAAGTTTTCTATGACTGCAATATTTTGATGTAAGAGTAAGCACAATAAAATTATTTTCTGATTGTTCTGGGTCTCTCGAAATTTTCATTCTACTGGAAGCTGTTTATCGCGCGTACCGCGCGCGCGAATCGTTCATAGGTGGATTTTTTCTGTTCTGAAAATTTAGTTTATAAGAATTTACTAAAAGCATAATGTAATATTAAATTTGCGATAGTATTATTTCGTAACGCTAGACGTGACGAAATGACACTGGCAACAGAGTACACAATTGCTTATTTTGCATCCTGAAACTGCTAAGCAATATGTAATTTTTTCATGCACCCATGATGAAAAACTACATGATATCGTATCTCGCATTATTAAGATATGGGGCGTTTCACATCAACTCTCCAGAGCCTGCGTGCGGATGCTAAAACCTTGGATTTTTGACGCTTGTTTTCGACTTTTCAAGACCAATATCTAAATAAACCCGGATATGCTGTTGGTGTACTTTTTTCTCAGCTTTCTGATGGTGGATTTAGTTTTCCAAAATTTTTACATTTTCCCATGAAAAAATCTAAAACAAGTAATTTTAAAGGTATCGAACCGGGGTATGTTCGTACACCTTGATAGGTCTGAAATGAGTGAGTGAACAGAGCCAAACCGACTCAAACATGTTTTATCAATACAGGATTTTGGTGTCAAACAATTTTTATCATAATTTTCTTAGAATTTTAAAGCCCACGTATGAGGAAGTTGGCACATTGGTTAATTTTAGAGGTATCAAGTTTCTATCAATTTTGTAGCCTAAATTATCATGAGAAAAGCCTCAAAATCAAAAAATTCATAAGAGAAAGATTTGTTAATTGTCCATCATTTATGAAAAATTACTTTCTACCCTCAAAATTGGACCCCATCAACTGCTCAGTCAAAAATTCAATACGTATCAATCAACTTCAGCTTGTACGCCATGATATCTTTGGAGCGAACAAAATTTATTTGATTCCTCAGATAAAGAGCTTCAAAATAGTCTCGTTGTTATTGCCAAACCCTCACAACCCTGGGAAAATTAAATTTTAGCCCAAGTAGTTACTTACATATAGACTTACTGTAGGAAATCGCTTGGGATTCAGGTCACCTATCTCGACCAAAACATTTTTTTATGTTTGTTCTGATCTAGAATAAAATGCGTACACAGCGTCAGAGTCTAATGCTCCCATACTTCCAAGATGTTGCTTAATGTATCTTGGTTGGAGAGTCCCAAACAACAATATGTCACCTGAAACGTATTTCCACTCGCTGCAGTGCACTTTCACTCTTGGCACTGGATGCTACAACACATTAGATCCTGGAAGACACATAAAAAATTTAAAAAACATGGGGCGTTTTTCGTCAACTCTCCAGAGCCGGCGCGCGGACGCTAAAACCTTACGTTTTCGACGCTTGTTTTCGACTCTATATGACCCATATCTAAATAATATTGAATATGCTATCAATGTAGTTTTTTCTCAGCTTTCCGATGGTGAATTAAGTTTTCCAAATTTTTCACATTTTCACAGAAAAAAAACATAAAGCAGGCCATATCTCAAAAACCTATTTTTTTTAATTTTTTTAAGTAGTCTAGATCGAAAGCTGAGGTTTTTCCACGTTGATATAAACCTTGAAAAAAACCCGCTTTTTTTTGTATTCGAGTAATTGAGTAGCGAACATGAGAAAATGCGCTGCGCCGTGCCGCGCTGAACCCACGCGCTCCAACTCAAGTCTTCTGCTTACAAGAGTGCCGAAATCGGAATATATTTAATATCCATACAAGTCTATCTGTTGGATAAACTACTATCTAGCGTAGATCATGTACTCATTTGGGTTATGGACTGAGATATGGACATTATTTCATTTCACTTTCTTTGACCTCCGTTTTGGCTTTGATATTGAAGACTTTGCCATACTATGTTTCAACTGAACTACTTTTTCAGTTCTTTTAGATCTAGGAAAAATTTCATATTCCTCAGCAGATGAAATTTTTTTGACCACCAGTCTGTCATCGGAAGTTGGAATGAACGCATGAAATTGCAGAGTACCTTGCATAGCAAAACACTTATCAAATCTTTCTTTCAATTTCAGTTTAGCTTGCTCATATTCTTTTTTTTTACTATAAAATACCATGGTTTCTTTACAGTAATTTTTTGGCCATTCAAATAAACCTTCTGCGGTTAAAATATGATTATTTGCAGAGCGTTGCAAAATTGCTTGTTTAACACCTCGTTTCACATTAGCTCCAATTCCATCGCATGCTCCCTTCCCATATGCGGTCGCACAAAAATGACATTCCGCGGGAATGCCAAATCTTTCTTATGATTAATAAGATTAGAGAAACTTTTCTGATTTTTGAAGTGTCGACCCGCTCCATCGGTACTATAATAAATTTTCTTTGGTTTGTATTCTTTCGTCAGATAATTTATGATTATTTCTTGGTATACATGAACTGCAATAGTGTCATGAGATAAAATATCCGAAATAATAGCCAAACTTTTGTGTTGAAGTTCATTATTCCTCTGAAAGTAGATAACTACTGTAAAAATTGTTGCCTGATTATTATTCCAGTGGAAAGATTGAGCTGAATTCTGTACAACAAAAGTATAATTTTCAGCAAAATCAAAACAAACTAAGAATTATCCTTCTAACAATTTTTTTTTCAAATCATGAATGGAATAGAAAGAAAGATTTGATAAGTGTTTTGCTATACAAGGTACTCTGCAATTTCATGCGTTCATACCAACTTCCGATGACAGACTGATGGTCAAAAAAATTTAATCTGCTGAGGAATATGAAATTTTTCCTAGATCAAAACAAACTGAAAAAGTAGTTCAGTTGAAACATAGTATGGCAAAGTCTTCAATATCAAAGCCGAAACGGAGGTCAAAGAATGTGAAATGAATTAATGTCCATATCTCAGTCCATAACCCAAATGAGTACATGATCTACGCTAGATAGTAGTTTATCCAACAGATAGACTTGTATGGATATTAAATATATTCCGATTTCGGCACTCTTGTAAGCAGAAGACTTGAGTTGGAGCGCGTGGGTTCAGCGCGGCACGGCGCGGCGCATTTTCTCATGTTCGCTACTCAATTACTCGAATACAAAAGAAAACGTGTTTTTTTTCAAGGTCTATATCAACGTGGAAAAACCTCAGCTTTCGATCTAGACTACTTAAAAAAATTAAAAAAAATAGGTTTTTGAGATATGGCCTGTTTTATGTTTTTTTTCTGTGAAAATGTGAAAAATTTGGAAAACTAATTTCACCATCGGAAATAAAAACTTCAATTCTAAACACTTGTTGTCCTTACAGTTATTCGCTAACTCTAATGAAATTCCTGACCCTATATAGCTTATCTGGAATAAAAAATTGCCATGAAAGAATCACATTCTTTCATAAAATAGATATTGAGAAGAACAGGTTAACAGTATACTGATCTGAGAACTGTTGCATTTGCGAAACTTGTTCAGCTGCACACTATGAAGTTCCAAATCCGCTTTCACTCTGGAGAACACTCTTGTGAAATTGATGCAAAAACTTATCTTGCAATCACTCATGATGCAAGATAAGTTTACTTTCTTGAAACTTAAGTACTTGAAATTTCGTACATTAGCATATTTTGTGATATAAAAGTTGAACCCAAAATTTGAGAAAACCTGGTTGGCTGGTTAAAAATATATGAGCACTTCGATTTACATGCACTCTTATGGAATTTCGTGAAATTCGAGTATTTTCATGTTCTAATCTATGTGAAAAGTATGGAAAGAATAGTGAGAATCTGAAGAAATTTTTAAAAACGAGAGAATGATATCCAATATTTGGATATATGCAAAGATCATATGCCTGGGTTGGTTGTGGAACAAGTTATCAATGGCTTTTCTTCCTCCCAGTTAGGGATAAGTCATAACTCGAAGGATAATCAGATTCAAAAGTTTAAGACGTGCTTATAAAAACGAGCTCAAATGTGATGTTACGCTACTTAAAATCCTCCATACAAATATGGATACGGTTATTCATATCACATACGAAAACATTTGTTGCAGCTCAGCTCTTCAAATACGTTTTACTGATTTACCTAACTTTAGAGAATGACTGTGTAGCCAGAACATCCTTAAGTGTGTACCTGAGTGCAGTTCATACAGTAATGTGGAGGTTGTGTTTACTATCGACACCCATGGTAACCTGCAGCGCGTAGTATCTTTGTTACCGACATCAAACACCAATCACGCACGTTCACAATTTTAGACCGCGACTATTGGTGCAGTAATTCTACCAGGTACACTGTAGTAGTGACACTTACAGTTTGAGTTATTGAATTAATATGTATGACCACTAACCCTAAGTGGTTATACCACCCTAACCCGGCACGGCAAAGATCGCCGGACAGTCTATTTTCCCCGCTTACTTTCTTGACTCTTTAACTAAGGGGAGCGCTGAACACACCTGGGTTTGTTCAATCCCCACAGAGTCCCGAGTATCTGTGCAAAAAGTTCCACTACCGCTCCGGTCGCCCTATACTTCGGACCTTATCAAATTGCCCAGGCACTGTTTTGCCCGCCAATCAAAAACGGGTCACGTGCTTTTTGCCCGCCAATGAGCTGAGACGTATGTAGGGGTAAGATCGATAAGGTCGGTAAGGCAGTTTTAATTGAAATCATCATCGCGTTATGACCGAAGGAGAATATCAAAATGTCCTAAAGAGTTTTGAAAGCTCTCTGCAAAATATTGATTTAATTGAAGTTGCAGAACATGGATTTTTGGGTTATTTGGGTTATTTGGAAAAAATATGAAACTTCTTTATCGATCAAGTTCCAATAGCTGATTGACCTGGTATGCCCTCATTGGCGGGCAAAAAGCACGTGACCCGTTTTTGATTGGCGGGCAAAACAGTGCCTGGGCAATTTGATGGGGACTCCTTATATGCTTGTAACGTACCTATCGGTTTTAGGTACGTTTGAAACGTACCTATCGGTTTTAGGTACGTTTGAGCATTTTTTTCACGGTCGCCAGATATACTCGCGGTATATCAAATATTTTAATTTACTTTATCATGGAACGTTATCTTTTAAACAAATTGCCATGTATCGTATTCATCAAATTGAAGTTGCAGGATTTCGTACAGGACACTCACTTACATAGATTGTGTGTGTGTATTATGAATTGTAAGTGTAAAATGAGTCTGTTTGGCATGAAAACACCGGCATTGGGCAATGAACCACGACGCTTGGTTTAACAGCCGTGTCACCTAGCTTGGCCCCTTCCAACGTGTGGTTAGGCCAGCCGGCTAATGTGTATGTGTAATGCACTCAAATGCAGCATCACTTCCTACGAGAGGTTAGATGCTTCGCAAGTGAGTGATTGTAAAACGCTACTGCCAACATGTGGTTAAGCGCTTGTGATTAAATATGGTTCGGACTCGGTAAAAATTACGAAGAAATTGATTAAAAAGAAAGTTACTGATTTATTATGTACTAAGAAAATTATTCACAAAGATGTTATAATCGCGCGAGTCCAGAATTCGCGGTCGCTCGCAATACATGATGTTATATGCGCGGAAACGATCGTATTCCTATACGCGCTCTACCGATGCTCGCGAAAGAATGACCCCCTTTGAGGACGGGCGGCCCTTTATATAGTCTAACGCACCATCGCAGGGTATCGCGTTGACTCGTTTTTTAGCTTACTTATTTGATAAATGCCGATGAACGTCACAGTGTGAAGTCGCACACCGGTTCCTTATGTGTCTATAATCGAGATATTTACAGTTGCTCTCATAGTTCGTTTTTTTTACGGAGTTCACTAATTTTGATAATTTGTTGACTCTAATCATGCAATAACTATTGTCGCTACATACGCATATTTCCCGTCTATCAAAGCCTGAGAATAATGCCAATTGCCTAATGTCGAGATATTTTTGTTAAGTTCAATAATTTATAACAATCAACTAATTGTTTGTAACATCTTGGTGTCTTCATCTATATTTACCAAAAACTCAACATTAGACAATCGAGACATTAGTTCTCATCTTGTTTTCACAATCCGTTTTGAATTTCATAATAAATCAACGTCACAATTCGTGTTAACATAATTAATCAATAAACTGTTGACATTGTTTATTCGCGATGTAATAATTCGACTTTCATATTTCAACTTGTATTCGATTCTGGAGATCACGTACGAATGTCTATTGTAACGTTTTTGTTAAAAATATCATGTAAAAATAATTAACAATAAACAAATTGCGTTATTACATAATGAGTTACGAATCGTTCGCATATCTCTACATAAGGATCTTAGTTTTACTTAGGCAGTCTCGAATTTAGCTTGAATCATATTTTTGCATAATAAACTACGCCACAAATGTAGTTCATAGATCGCGTAATTTGTTGACTTGTATTGCAGTGTATCTAGTTTGTCTGGATAGTTCGCTCTTTTTCTACTGATCCCGTAATAATGTCGTCTCGAGCCGTATGTCAGCATAATTCGATTTTTGATAGTTCTATGCATCATTTCAGTATCATTCAGATTTTCATATTTTTCGCATATGGTTAGATATATCTATATATATACATTTTGAATCTACCCGACGATTCATGTATACCGCGTCACGCGCGTGCAGGCGCATATGCGTACGTATTCTAATACTAACGCTTTCATGCTCTTTCCAACAAATAATTATTCATAATCATTTAACATTATTATTTCATGCTAAGGGCTTGAGTTGCCCTTACATGCTAACCGGTGCGTTTCTACAGCGCGCAGTCGTTCACCGTCTAGGGGCCCCTTATGGAAGCAGGATCTACACTTACGTCATTCTACGGCGTAAGTTCATATAGGACGTACAGTGCGTTGCTTCCCCGCAGGCGAGCGGCTTCATATCTCTGATGCTGCGCCAGCTTCTTCTCCCACTCCTTGGCTGTGGGGGGGGGGGGGTGGGAGGGTTTCGTCTGTTTCGCTCCCTCTCTTGGCTTGACGCTCCGGAAATTTCTTCCTGGATTTTTATTCGATTCCACCATCAAATTGCATATAATGTATGCAATTTATGACCGTTACAACGTGGAATCGAATGACACGATTAGTTTGTCGAAAAAACAGAGGTCAGCATAATTCGTTCGGATAATTTCTTATAAACAGTTGCGATTGACAAAAGAAAAAATAAGGGTACTTTTTTGGCTATGTCACGGATCCAATAGTTAGTTTGACGCTATCTGCTCTAGATTCGACATGGGTTTCAATGGGTTAAATGAGTTTATTACAAAATTCATAGATTTCTGTCCAACCGATTTAGCCGATCATCTTTTTTTCTGAACTAAAAGTAAATGACGACAATTTCTGTAAATTTATGCCGATTACTCCGAATGTTACGGGATTCTGAGAGATCCCAGATTAGGGCCTTCTCCACCTAATTTTGGAATAAATTTATTTCTGCGAAAATTTTGCAGAATATTTTTCAAAGCTTTTACATGATATAATATAATGAAGATATTCTGAAAATTAGTTCGTAATTATTGATATTCAGATGCCAAAATGAGCTACATACTCTTAATATTCAGGTAACAGCTGGTTTATTGCTAAGGATTTGATTTGGCATGTTGAGACACGAGTGACTGTTGCATCCAAACATTTAATTCCACAGATAATAGCTGTGTATCTAGGATGATTTTTATCATGTTAGAACTTCATGGAATCTCAGAAATAATATGAAATCACCTCTGCATTCAGTGTTCCCTGATGATAACTCTCCGTGACTTCATATAACGAATCGTGATCTATTATCCGACTTGGAAGTTATCGATTCACAATCATTTAATCCGTATTTTTAACTCGAAATCTATTAAAGAAACTATCACTCATGAGTACTCTCACAAATAACCAATATTCAAACTATTTCCACTTTTATTTGCAGGAACACGATGAGCTGTGATCGTAAATCTGTAAAGGCCATTATTACAGATAGATAATTGGAAGCGCTGAATTAAAATTCTCGTCAATAATCCAGAGACAAGAGTATTAGAAAAGACTGTTTGACTGGATCGTTTTTCTATGATTAATAATTTAAATACGTTCTTCCGATATTTTGTACTTGTTCGAATAAATGTAAAACTGTACAGTTCAATAATATTTATACAGTAGAGTTGTTGAATTTGAATTTGAAATACCTTGAAACACCCACCATCCATGTGTATTTTTTCTCAAATGCCCAATTCAAATGGAATTTTCCATCACGTGTGTGGGAAAACGTCGCATAAAATAAGTATGTGGTGGATTTTGTGAATTTTCCTTTGTCCACTTCACTCTGGAATGGCCCTCAAAGATCGACAATTTACACACATATTTCGAAGGTGTGCTAGGGAGAGACTTATTTCAAATTTAGCTTCGAAAAGAGTACTATTTCAAATCAATTTGTATAATTGAGCGTGTTTGTGTGGAGAAAATGCTCATCTCTCATGTGTCGAGTGATCCACTGAACTAAAAGTTATCTCTTCACGTAAAACATTTCTTTTGTCGACGGCTTTTTCATGAAAGTTGAGACATATGGGTTTCTGGGTTCGCTGATTCCGATCGAATTCGGCCTTAGACTTGGAAAATTCAATATAGAGCCTTGGAAATGATTACAGAAAATTTATAAAATTTGTTGATGCCCGACCTTTGGAAAGGGACTTATATATATAATTTGGATGGAAAACTACCGGCTTCTGCTATCCTGAAAGACCGTTTTGATTTTGTGCAGGGCAGGACTTACTATGTAGTGCGTTCGTGGAGCGTGGCTGCGCACTCACGCTGAGAGAGAGAGAGAGAGAGAGAGAGAGAGAGAGAGAGAGAGAGAGAGAGAGAGAGAGAGAGAGAGAGAGAGAGAGAGAGAGAGAGAGAGAGAGAGAGAGAGAGAGAGAGAGAGAGAGAGAGAGAGAGAGAGAGAGAGAGAGAGAGAGAGAGAGAGAGAGAGAGAGAGAGAGAGAGAGAGAGAGAGAGAGAGAGAGAGAGAGAGAGAGAGAGAGAGAGAGAGAGAGAGAGAGAGAGAGAGAGAGAGAGAGAGAGAGAGAGAGAGAGAGAGAGAGAGAGAGAGAGAGAGAGAGAGAGAGAGAGAGAGAGAGAGAGAGAGAGAGAGAGAGAGAGAGAGAGAGAGAGAGAGAGAGAGAGAGAGAGAGAGAGAGAGAGAGGAGAGAGAGAGAGAGAGAGAGAGAGAGAGAGAGAGAGAGAGAGAGAGGAGAGAGAGAGAGAGAGAGAGAGAGAGAGAGAGAGAGAGAGAGAGAGAGAGAGAGAGAGAGAGAGAGAGAGAGAGAGAGAGAGCCGCGTTATTGCGAAGTGCTCCGACGGTTGTAGGAAGGGAGGGGCGGCCGCTGCGTCTCCTCGGCTTGCTCCAAAGTTGTCAATGTCCAGTTAAGACCCGCCAGTTACTTGTTGGCTGCAGTCGCGACTCCTTCGGCTCTGCAGTTCTATCAGTGCGGCCACGCCTTACGCGGTCGTTCGAATGATAGAAGGCGCGGGCGAATACAACACACTTCCCTAACTTCGAACTTATCGCTTTGAATTTATTCTCAGCTTCATTATTGGATACACTAATAAACTATTAACTCGCGTCACGCCCGAAAATTCCGCGGTGGATACTTGTTCGTTAGGACGTGCGCTGCAAACGTCTGTTGCATTCGGTGGTGGGTGGAATTCTGCCGCGGCCGGCCGTAACTCGCACTCTTATCGTCTCCGTAACGTCACAATGATAGGATCGCGGAACGCTTCTTGCAGATGCTGAGACACTACCCGAGTACGAAAAGCTCCTCATATGGCTTTGGATGAGGCGTGGAGTAACACTATCATGTCAGAGAGCGCTTTTTCCTAATCCTACTGCGTAATAGAATATTCACGCATACATACATGAAAACTTATCGCTATAGTACATTATGCAACTAGCGTACACTAGTGCGTGAAATGCGATTTCACGCACCAGAGTGAAAAGCCTGCACGAGTCGCCGGCGAACGAGTGCTAGGCGGTCACACGAGTGCGTGGAATCGTATTTCACGAGTTGCATTTGATATTTTATGTTATGAGTGATCAAACGCGAATTTCATGCATCGGATTTGAGTGCGTGAAATCGCATTTCACGCACGGAAATCAATGCGTGAAATGAGCGTTTATGATCACGTATAACATAAAATTATTTATTCATCCCTTGATAAAATAAAAACTTTACATATTCTATGTATTGTTATAGTTTTGTATAAATTATTGAGATTATTTCCTGTTGAATTGAATTTAAATGTTTGTAAAAATGTATCGTTCGATAGTCAAGATAGTGACCGTTTCTTTTGTAATTTTATAATAAATAGCGATATGTTTTCTAATATATATACATATTGTATCATTCATTCAGGAATTCCTACATAAATGTATGTATATATTAAATATATTCATTTTCTTTTCAGGGAGAGGGGGGGCATGTCGCTCTTAGTATCTCAGAACTTTTCCTATTCGCGACAGGAAAATTTTGTAAGGACATATTTCAGAAGGTAAAGACTTGCCCTTTCCGATGGTGTTGATAAAATTTCTCTGAAACATTATTAAATAGGCAAAAATACAGTTTTAACAAAAAAACACGATTTCCTTGAAACAGCTTTTTTTTTTAAATCAAATTTTCGAGGGGTTTTGGGTCTGCGATGGACCTGGAACCTCAGTAACCTGTGGAATGAATGTCTAAACTCAAAGGATGCCTTGTTCAAATATCGATTTTTCTCCCCTGTGTATCCAAAATGGCACCTCAACTGCAAAATTTTTGCAAAAATCTTCAAGGCCTGTTCATACAAAGCTGACGCACTTTTTCGAAAAATTATCAAGAATAAAAAGTTCTTAACCTTTAAAGGGCCGGAAAGCCGATTTATCGGCTTAAAAAAAAGGATACCTGCTAGGATACCTCTTTATCCTTAAGTAAATTGATGCGCTAAGTTCGTGTCTGAAGTTGGTTTGACCTTATCACTTTTCAGGTGTAGCACCTCGGGATACTCTTAGATATAACTTTTGTTCGAATATATATCATACTTTCGGCATTTGACCTGGAAGTGACTTTGTTTGACCTCCAACGACCATAATCATGACCAGTTATGACCGATTAAACTCCAGATTTGGATGCAGCACATCTCAAAACCTGAGAATATGATTTTATTCCTATTTTACCGAACTAAAAATTTTTCATGACCCTCCAGGGCCGAAAAGCCGATATATCGGCTCGGTCCATGATAGGAATATTGTACATAGTTGATGTGTGATACAAGACATGAATTTGGGCACTTTCAAAGGAGATTTCGAAACCTCAAAACCCGGCCCTTTCAAGGTTAAAATCACTCAAAAAATACGCTAGGTACGCGATTTTTTGAATTTTTCAAAAATTGACAAGTGCAAAATTAAAAAGAAATTCAAAAGAAAAGTAGAGGATGTTACTAACAAAAGTAATGTAGTCTAATCCTTGTCATACTAAGACAAATGTTGGAAATTATTCATATTAAAGGTGCTTTGTTGATGAAACAAAAAAAACTGCAGATCTCCAAACAGATCCTAATCTTCTAGAGAGTACTAAAAGTGGAAAATGTTTAGTACAAAGTGGAATGAAAGATTTTGTGAACCATGAAGATGTCTTCAAAGCCGAAATTTTATTAATTTTTAATGGTGTTCATAAACAAACTCCGTTGCGGGTCATTGAATCGTTTGCGAGTATAATTGAAAAATGTATTCCCAATAGTAATATAGCTGAAAAATTACAACTAAGTAGATCCAAAATATCATACACTATAACGCATGGATTGGCTGTGAATTTTGAGAAAAAGTTATTGAATTTGATTGATGGTTGTGATGCACTAGTTGGTTTTGATGAAATTTTAAATAAAATTAATCAGAAACAGCAGATGGATATTGTGTTAAGGTTTTGGAATCATAAAACTGAGGAAGTTTCAACTCGTTACTTGACATCAGCCTTTTTAGGTCGTTGTAGAGCCGTTGATTTATTACAAGCTCTTCAAGATAATATACCGACAAAAATGTTGAAAAAACTGATACAAGTGTCAATGGACGGACCTAATACTAATTTGGCAGTTTTGAGACAATTACAAATATTGATAGCGAAAATTGCTGATGGTAAGAAACTCATTGATATTGGACCATGTGGATTACATATAATTCATAATGCTTTTAAAGAAAGTTTCTTAGGTAAAACTCAAAATAGTAAAGAGTCGAATTTAAAACTAGAATGGAAATTCGCCAGTATCTTGAGGGCTTTATTTAATCTGTTTCATCATTTTTCTGCTCGCCGATCAATATTTGAAAGTGTTTCAAATTCTGAAAAATTCCCTATATTTTTTTGTAGAGTTCGCTGGACGGAAAATGGGCCAGTTGCTCAAAGAGCACGAGAAATTTTGCCTAGTACAAAGAAGTATGTTGACAAAGTTATACAAAATAAGGATGAACCGAAATGCGATAGCTATAAAATAGTCAAAGAAGCTTTGAGTGATAAATTGTTGGATGCAAAGTTGGATTTTTCCAAACACTTGCTAGTGATTTAGAACCTTTTTCAACAGAATTTCAGTCCAATGAACCCAAAGCTCCGTATTTATATGATTCTTTACAGAGATTGGTTTTAAATGTAATGAAGCGAATTGTGAAGCCTGAATGCGCGAGCGAATTTTCTAGTAATGTCTTAAAAATAGATCTTGAAGATGAAAAAAATTTGTTAACTGCAGAAAAAACGAAATTAGGCTATGCAACCATGGATGCACTTAAAAATACTCAGAATGTCTCTGGAATTGATATTTTGTACTTTAAAAATGACTGTCGAACTATCGTTAAGTCATTTTTAATTAAGTATCTGAAAAAATGCCCATTGAAATATATTATGATAAAAGGTATCAGTTGTTTTAATTCTGCAGTTGCTCTGAAAACTGAAATTGCTGAAAAATATATATTACTAGCTTTGAAAAATTTTGTAGAAATCAAACTTTCAACACCTTCACAAGCTGAGAGTACTGAAAGAGAATTTGTAGATTTGATAAATCTAACAAGTAGCCAGGAGAAATTTAAGGAGTGCAAAAAAAATCAAACAAAACTTGATACATTTTGGATGGATTTAATCGAAAGACAAGGTAGAGACAATTACATCAACTTGATTTCTTTTGTGAAAATGATCTTCATCATGTCACATGGTAATGCAGCTCTAGAGAGAGGTTTTTCTATTAATAAGGAAATCATCGTTGAGAATCAGAAAGAAACGTCGTTGATTGCTCAACGAATGATCTGTGATACAATTAACAATGAAGTTCAAAAAGTAGAAGAATTTGTAATCGATAAAGATCTACTTGAAGATGCTAAGCTCTCATCATCTAGATACAAAAATCAAAAAGAACAATTTTGAGTTGGAAAAAAAAGTCAATCAACAAAGAAAATTGGCTTCTGAGGTAAAGGCTATAGAAGATAAGGAAAAGCAAGCTACTGAACAGTATTTGTTGGAGTCAGCTATTCTAGATAGTCAATTGGCGTTATCAAAGAAAAAATAATGTATCACTTCGTATTGAATATTGAGATAAAATAATATACTACCTTATGTTGACTATTAATTGACAGAGTTGTTGAGTGTTACTGAAAGTCAGTACTTTCATGAGATTAAAAATATATTATAATTTTGTTCACTTGTTTTTGGTTTAAGATCCATGTCAAAATAAATTAACAAATAGAAAAATTCTATTTTGTGCATTGAAAAATCTGAGTTCATCTTCATTTTCAAGCCTGGAATTGCATTCCTTGATCCTGGAATAATCATGGAAAACTCAGGGGATTCCCCTCATCTGATGTAGTAGACACCCTGAGTAATAATAATGATAATCGGAACGTGGTACACGGGGAGCTGCGCCGCCCGTGCGCTCCATACGAGCCAGTCGTCATGGCACTCGTGATCGGTCCCAATCGACTCCCTAACTATCTGACTCACTTCCGAGTGAGCTTACTTCCCGACTGACTAATTCATTCTCTCTTACTTCACTGTTCCCGACATACTCTTTCGCCGTCCGCCGGATCATCTGCTTTTATAATCGTCGTGACGTCACCCAAGCGGGAGCCCCCGCTAATATGATTTTACGAGTTATGAACCCATTGGGCATCACTATTGGGTTAAATTGCTACAACTTTTGCACCGAAGATCCGTATCGCGCTTTCCGACTGCTCCCTCACCGAAGAGACTAAACATGCTCGCAAAAAGCGCAACTTCATCAGAAAAAAATGAGGAGTAAGAGAATCTTGTAGGGTAAGGCCAATCGTATGGAGCAGGCATCGCAGATTAGAGGTGGAGCAAAAATTTCCTCGATTTTATAGTACTCAAAACTTTGAACGCACTTATCTCGAAACCGTCTTTTCTGACCTTAGCGTAATCAGAGCACCGTCAATTTTCAACCGATTTACTTCAATTTTTTACTGTAGCTTGGAAACATGATTTTTCAGTGAAGATCGTACGATTTTTTCGATATTTTGATTTTTACAGATTTTATAGCTGATTTCCGATCGATTTTTTCGCGAAAAAAGAAATTGAAATTGACGTCATTCGATTTTTGGTCCTCGGTTCAAAATTGTGACCTGTAGGATTACGCTAGTGGACAAAGGATGAACATTTTTTTTTCCTTTTACGAGCTGGTACGCCGTCATTTTGCATTATTTGGAATAAATGAAGTGTATTTTTTTAGTTGGAAAGTAGTACTTTCATATGCAACAAACCAACTATATTTTTCAGATTTTTCCTGCGCTTATGGTGAGTGTTTATAATTGACCTCGAAATCGGAGATCACAAAGGTATATGACCCCTGAAATATTGATGAATTGAAGAAACAAAGCTGGTTCTGAAATATGCGAATAGAAAATGAATATATAGAAAACATAATGAGTGTGTAGAATGACAATGAATGTGTACCAATAAAGCTTTACGATCTTGATTGTCACATTTATTAGTAAACTTTTTCAGTCCTTTCAAATGATATTCATCTACTGGATAATGTAATGCATCAGTAGCAAAGGTTCACAAATAATACCTCAATAAGTCATATCACACCATAATTTTAAAAGGTTTGCAAAAGCTAAAAATATAATTGTTTCAAGTCTATCTGATTCACATGCAGATTTGCTGAATGAGCCAAGAGCCGTTCCCAAATCAGTAGTTGCTTGATAAAATTTGATGTGCCAATCATTAGTCAATGAACTATCTAAAAAATTTGCACTTTTAAAAAAAGAAACAGCTAGTTTTAACACAAACTTTGAGATTAAAGTTATTCGTGCTTGAAAAGAATATTTTTTATTAGTTTTTTAATAATAACAAGAACCTCTATATATTGTAAAACTGATGATAAATTTAATTTACCAGATGGACCTGATGTTTCAAATTTACCAACACAATCGGATTTTGAATTGTAAATTGAAGTATGAAATATTGCAAGAACTGGTGCACTCATTGTATGACTTTTCAAATCGTCGCCTCCGAGAAAAAGGGGCCAACTCGCAGTCCGTGTAAAAAGGGGCCAACTCAGGCGAGTTTTGAATTTCAGATAAAATTCAGTTCACGACTCTCTTGAGAAGTCTTATGCACGCTATGTGATAGCCGTAGTACGTCTCTTTCAATTAATAGGTAATTTTCACGTAATTTACATGTCATCTGAATGTAATATGTAAAGTTAACTATTTACGTTGAACGGCTTTTGCCTCGATGGTTTCTTGTAGAAATTGGTATACATGGGTTTTTGAGGACGCTGGTCACGAATCCGGCCTCAGATTTCAAAAATTCAAATTAGATCAAGCCTCTAAGATCACCTGACAAGAATTTGGAAAAAAATTGAATTTTGTTGGAAATTGGTATATATGGGTTTTTGAGTTCGCTGATCACGAATCCGGCCTCAGACTTTCGAATGTTGAATTAGAGCCTATAAGATTGCAGGCCCAAACTTCGAAAATATACTGGATTTTTATAAAAATTGATTTATATGTGTTTTTGAGGTAGCTGCTTACGAATCCGGCCTCAAATTTCATAAATTCAAAGTAGATCAAGCCCCTAAGATCACCTGACAAAAATTTGGGAAAAAACTGAATTTTGTTGAAGATTGGTGTACATGGGTTTTTGAGGTCACTGATTATGAATCCGGCCTCAGATATGAAGATTTCGAATTAGAGCCTCTAAGATTGGCGAACGGATATTCGGAAAGATAATGGATTTTAATGAAAATTAGTAGTCATGGGTTTTTGAGGTCGCTGATTACGAATCCGGCCTTCGATTCAAATAATTCAAATTAAAGCCTCCAAGATTGGTGACCGAAAATTTGAAAAGATACTGGATTTTGATGAAATTGGTATCCATGGGTTCTTTAGGACGCTGATTACACATTAACTTCTAGATGGAAATAAGCCTAAACCTTCAACATCATCGATGGTAACAAAGAAGCATCCATTTAGATGGTTTACTGAATAAAGAGGCATTTCTTCTACTCTGATGTCAGCGAAAGTCGGTTGA
This sequence comes from Aphelinus atriplicis, assembly GCA_020882685.1. Lineage (NCBI taxonomy): Eukaryota > Metazoa > Arthropoda > Insecta > Hymenoptera > Aphelinidae > Aphelinus > Aphelinus atriplicis. The sequence continues at coordinate 473,256 of JAJGQD010000036.1, forward strand.
TTCCATTCAAAATAAACTTATGTTGGAAATGTAATAAGCATCGATCAAAATATGCAAAAATGTTTGGACAAGTATAATTTTCAATACTTGTACCGGAGGTTATGCTGTTACGCAAATAGAGTTTCACTTTATTTCACTCTAACCACTGTATATTAATATTCTAGTCCTCATTTATTTGGAACTGGGTAGTTTTCTTTGTGATTTTTATGCGTTCAGAGAAATACGTGAAATTATGATATGGTGCGATTATCAGTATGTCCGATCGAAAGAACATCGAACGAGCTTCCATATCCATGATCAATACTCCAAAAAAATTGATGCGTGGGCGTGAAATTCGGGAAAACACATTTTCGTAAGATGTACAAAGTTTATTGTTAAAAAAATCGTAGAATCAGCGTCATAATGAAAACTCTGATAAGACGGATCGACAGAGCTCATTGAGCATTTTCAATTTTCATTGTTAAAAGCTGAATTATGACGATGCGTGGGCGTGAAGTATTTACTTGAAAATGGGTAGTTTACTTTGAGATTTTTATGCTTTCAGAGAAATACGTCAAATTATGATATGGTGAGATTATGAGTAAGTCCGATCGAAAGAACATCGAACGAGCTTCCATATCCATGATCAATACTTCGGAAAAATTGATGCGTGGGCGTGAAATTCGGGAAAAACATATTTTCGGAAAGATGTACAAAGTTTATCGTTGAAAAAATCGTAGAATTAGCGTCATAATGAAAATTCTGATAAGACGGATCGATAGAGCTCATTGAGGATTCTCATTTTTCATCGTTAAAAGCTGAAATATGATGATGCGTGGGCGTGGAGTATTTACTCGAAAATGGGTAGTTTACTTTGTGATTTCTATGCGTTCAAAGAAATCCGTGAAATTATGATATGGTGCGATTATGAGTATGTCCGATCGAAAGAACATCGAATGGGCTTTCATATCCATAATCAATACTTCGAAAAAATTGATACTAGGGTCGAATTTTGGTCATACGAAAGGATATTGAAGTAATAAACAACTTGGAAAATGATGATTTGAAGCATATTCGGTATAATGGGTCGGAAGAGGAGGTCAAGAGCTACAATTTGAACTGGTTATGTGTCGGAAAAATTAATATTGTGGTGGCGTATTGGCCATAAAAACAATTATTCGACGTTTGATTCCAGGATAACGTTAAAAAAATAATATAAATGGGTTATCTATTCAAAATCTGATCTTGCAGATTTATAGATTAAAATGAGCGCTTTCATAATCTGAGGTAAAAAATAAAAAAAATAGACGTGGGGGCGTAATCTACGTCATAGAAAACTTGCCGCTTTGCCGAAAACCATTTTTCTCCAATTTTCTATCCGATAAACAACTCAGAAAATGATGATTTGAAGAACATGTGGTGTTTAGATCAAAAGGGAAGATCGAGGGCTATAATTTATATGCATCATGATGTCGATTGATATCTATTTAGAATAAATTAAAAGTACAAATTATTAAAACTGAGGGAGACAGAGAACTTATTACAAATTATTAAAACTGTCAGGTGATCTTAGAGGCTCTAATTTAAATTTTCAAAATCTGAGGCCGGATTCGTGATCAGCGACCTCGAAAACCCATGTGTACCAAATTTCAACAAAATTCAATTTTTTTCAATGGCTCTGCTGTTTTCTCATCTTGATTACGCATTTCAAGAACCAAAACAAAGAATACAGGTACTACAAAATTCATGTGTGAGATATGTTTTCAGTATGAGGAGGGACGAACATATCACTCCTTACAGGGCCAAGCTTGGCTGGATGCGCACGGATATTAGGAGGCAATATTTTATGGCTGTACTTTTGTACAAGATCCTGCGCATTCGTCAGCCGGAGTACCTTCTGAGCCTCTTCACTAGGTATGTGTCCACAAGGCCCTCAAGGGGAGATGCACCGGAACTCTCGGTCCCCAAAATGAGGAATGATTTCGGAATAAATTCCTTCCAGGTGCAGGCGGCACACCTCTGGAACTCCCTTCGCTCCTCTGATAGAAACCTGCCGTCCTTATCAATCATTTCAATACTGACACGTTATCTGTGATAATTAGTTTTAAGAATTTTATTGACAAGGATGATATGTAAAATATGACCTCCAAGTGTTTTTTCCAAGGGATTGCTCATTGAAGTGTAGGTACGATTTAACGATAATTTAAAAGTTTCAACGCGTTTTTCTCGAAACTGCATTTTCGGAGTTTATGCCGGTGATAACTTGGAAACTAATTATCTGATTGAGTTGAAACTTATAGGATTTCTGTATTATAGTATTACTCATTAGATGAATTGAAAATTATTGTAATATTTTATTATTAAATATGGAAGAATGTGATAAAATAGCGGGAAAAAATTGAGTTTTTCGAAAAATTTACGCCAAAAGTGCAATTTTTTTCACTCTTTTCTGTAATTCATCTACTTACTGTGATTGTAATTAATGTAAATTTTTTTGATTTTTTGATTTCCGATCAAAATTACGACCAGGAGAGCCGGCACAAGCAAAATAGAAGTACTCTTTCAACACTATCCAACGGCCGCCATTTTGTTGAAAAAAATTAAAAAAAAATATTTATATATATTACATAGATACACTTATAATTGTAAAAAAGTTTCGATTGATTTGATTGAAAACTACCCTTAAAAACGATTTTCAAAAATGAGTTTTTTTTTCTCGTTCTAACTGTGTATCCCCCCTTAAAGGTCTGTCCTTGAGATTTGTTATTCGTCAAGGCGAATGAAAGTTTCACAGGAAATTGTAATCGTTTGAATTGGAATGGTAAGTCTGATGGAATCATGGGCATGCGGAGTAGAAATACTGTTTCTTCAGCTGCAGGTCCTGTAAGTATAGTTGCTTCGATTATATTTTTCCGCATAACTTTAATTTGCAACCTTGTGCCATTACATAAATTGGGAGGAATTAGATTGCGTGATAACATTATTGGAGAACTAATTTTCAATTTTGAGTCATGAAGTAGAAAGCCTAAAGGATCAAGAAAATTCAGAAATTCTTGAGGATAGTGTACAACTTCATCAATGTTGATCACTGTATCGATAGAATGATTGTTGTAACTCATTGTAAGCCAATGAGAGTGAGCAGTTAATATTATAATTATTTTAAATATGTGTTTAAGATTCGAACATCACTCCCAGAACAGAGGGTATGTTGCATACCTGGGTTCATTTGGCCGCATACACGAAAATGATATTTTCGGGGTATGCCCTGCCCTTCGTTAGAGAAGGGCCTCGTCGCGACAACGAGATCCGTTGTTTTGCGGACGACAGGTCACGAGTGGATGATATTCGAATCCAGTCGTTTTTTGTTTTTGAGTTTTGCCTAGTTACCGTTTGAATAAAATAATAGAGTCAGATTGCTCGCTGTCTTATGGCAATCAACACGCCACTGTATTTTTTTATGATAATAAATAAATCTAACATAATATTTTCTAATCTTTTCTGTGTCTCTTTGAATTTGTCATTGAACAATGATAATGTCGTATTTCTCCATCTAACTTTCCTAAAATGATATTATTAATATTATCCCTGTTTAAAATAATCGACCGGATTTCCCACTTCGTTTCCCATTGGTGTTTCCCGGTCAAATAGCGGGGTATCACCGGTGAAATCCGGTGGGAAATCCGGTCGATTGAGCGTTAATCGAAGTTGACCGAATATTATTCCCGGTCGGTTGACCGGGTTTCCCGGTCAGAAAAAAAATATCAAGGGCTCCTCCGGAAGAGTGTTTCCCGGTCGATCGACCGGGGAACACGGTCAGAAAAAAATAATATGGGCTCCTTACAAAGAGTGTTTCTCGGTCGATTATCTGTGTTTCCCAAGTCAATCGACCGGGAATCACGGTTGACTGACCGTGTTTCACGGTCAGAGGAAAAATATCAATGGCTCCTCTGGAAGAGTGTTTTCCGGTCGATTGTCGGTGTTTCCCGGTCGATCGACCATGTTTCCCGTTCGATTGACCGGGTTTCACGGTCAGAAAAAAATGATATTGGCTCCTTGGAAAAAGTGTGTCCCGGTTGATGATCGGTGTTTCCCGGTCAGTCGACCGTGATTCCCGGTCGATCGTCCGGGTTTCACGGTCAGAGAAAAAATATCAAGGGCTCCTCCGGAAAAGTGTTTTCCGGTCGATTATCGGTGTTTCCCGGTCAATCGACCGTGATTCCTAGTCGACCGACCGGGAAACACGGTCAGAAAAAAATGATATTGGCTCCCTGGAAAAAGTATTTCCCGGTTGATTGTCGTTGTTTCCCGGTCAGTCGACCGTAATTCCCGGTCGATTGACCGGGAAACACTCTTCCGGAGGAGCCCTTGATATTTTTTCTCTGACCGTGAAACCCGGTCGATCGACTGGGAATCACGGTTGATCGACCAGAAAATACCGATAATCGACCGGGAAACACACTTCCGGAGGAGCCCTCGATATTTTTTTTCTGACCGGGAAACCCGGTCAATCGACCGCTAATGTTATTCGGTCAACTTCGATTACCGCTCAATCGACCGGATTTCCCACCGGATTTCACCGGTGAAACCCCGCTATTTGACCGGGAAACACCAATTGGAAACGAAGTGGGAAATCCGGTCGATTATTTTAAACAGGGATGAGCGGTAGCGTTTCGAGGTGTTATAATTGTCCTTCCGCATAATCAATTGAAAGGTTTGTCAGAGAGATTTTCAATTTCTGGATAGACTTTAGAAATCAGGTCCATGACCGTATTAATAGTCGTTTCTACTTTTCTGTCAATATGTATGTCAATGTTTCTCATTTTCATTTGATACTCTCCCATCTCCAATTTTTAGAAGTTCTAAAGCCAATTGCAAATCTCCACCCCCAAGAGACAATAAACTCCCAATACTATGATATACTTGCCCTTGAATTTTGAAAGTTGGCCTAAAATTTCCTTCTCGAATTTCGTTAGCTCCAAATGATGTCATTTGAAACAGTGTATTATACTTTCTTAAATAGGCCAGAAAATGCGTGGAATCATTGTGTTTCCCTAAAAGATGACTTTTGAAAGGTTCTGGTGGCTTTTCAACAGCAGTTAGATTAACTTTTCCACCAGAACAGCACAATCCAGGAGCTTCACCTGGCCACTTTCTGGTTTGTACAAAATCTTTTTATATTAGCGTAATTTTCTGTTGGATCATACTCAAAAGCAGATCTTCCACGTACTATGAACGGGGCTTCAATTATTTGACCCTGCAGACGAACGGCTTGCGTTCGTCTGATTCTAACCGTATACCGCCTAATGTTACTTCTGGGTCTCGGCAATCGGCATTATAACCAAAATTATTTGGCAGCAAGGGACTAGGATACGGAAGATCCCAGGAAATGGCTAAGCTCATTTTCAAACTCTCCTATATAGCCGATAGAACGCTGACTCTCTTGCGAGAGAGCGCCGCACTATACCTTATATACGTGCGACTCAACGCCTCGCCATCTACTGGCGCGCCATGGTACTTGGTCGGTTACCCCCACCACAGAAAAATGCATTGTCTATTTCTCGGTTTCTACTCAAAATTTTAAGACTCCACATATCTATAAACATGCCCGGAGTGGACAAGAATCAAGTATCAAAATTTCATGAAAATCGGTTCAGTAGTTTTTGAGATTAGCAGCCACAAAAAAACAGGCTGTCCTTTCATATAGTAGTATAGATATATATTTATATATGGGTAAAACGGGAATCTGCACTAATACGATCGGACCTTGATCGTGCGGACTCAACGATCAAATCTTTGTATATGAGTGAACTTGCGAGAAATGAATTCATTCTCCGGGAATGTGGCGAGCTGCTGTCTTACCGGTGGCGTAGATGGTAGCGCAACTGATTGAAGATCAAGAGGACGCTGGTTCGAATTCCAGCCCGGGGAGCGTGAAATTTTCTTCTCGCAATATCACTTTAGGATAGTCCACCAAGCCCGATTAAAATGAATTTATTCGAAACTTGTGGACTTTAAAAAATAATTTGCTTTTCTTTTGTTTTGGTTCTCAAAATATTGAAGTGTCGGGTGGTTAGAGATTCCAGCACAAAACCAGTTGATGAACGATTGTTGCATGTTGAACAGAACCAGATAATATCCAAACACTAAAATTGAATAAACTATGATAATAATACATAATTGTATTGATATTGTGTGCACATTTATATTGATTAATATTTTATTCCTCACATATATTCATTGATATCGCACTGCTTTTGACCCTAACGGAGTTTACACTCCTTTTTCCTCCATCATTGCGATTCGAGTGACTTATTTTATTATTCACGATATACATACATATATACAAGACGAAGAATAACTTCTGTTGAGATCGTTCGATTGAAGTATGGGGAGACGACTTTGGACTTGATATGAATAAGTGGAACAGGTGACATCGTATACGAATGGGTCGCGGCGAGTAGAGAGATTTATCGAGTCGATTTGTACGATCATACCATTCTGCTTGTTAATTTGTACAGTTCGTTATCGTTCATGTTCATTATATAATTTGGGAAGCAAATTCAAACAGAATTTTTATTTATTTTTCGAGTATTATAATTCGTTTTGTTTAGTTTAGTTAACAACTCGTGTTGATATATTGTGTACATTTCCGATTCTCAATAGTTAATTAATTGTGTAAAATGGCAGACACTGAATGAAATTGTACATAGAGGCCATGGAGGAGTTAATAAAGGTAGATATCTGTAACGAACGGCACTAAGCAAAAAGTAAAATAAATAAAGAAACCGTTCGAAGAAAACTGGAAAAGGCAGAGATCACAGTAACAGGGAAACTGCGTACACAGGAAGAATTTCCGCTAAGATGGGAAATGAAACGGGCGAAAGTGAAAAGTGTGCCGTGGTTCAAGGACGACGAGAAGGATCACGGGCAAACCATGGTGGAACGATTAATGATAAGCGAAGATGACGAGAGCGAGGACGTGAATACAGAAACAGAAGAAGCGAGTAAAAGAGCGGAGAGAACCCTCGATTACCTTTAGTTACCGGAGGGGGTAGCAATGATACCAGTGATAGAAAAGTTTTTATTGGAAAATCAATCGGCACTCGGGAAAGTGCAATTGCCGACGACAAAACCGTCAAAGCCGCACACGAACGACCTGGACGATTCGAACATATCGTCCGGAAGCGAAAGCGAGTCAGACGCGAGAACGCGCACGCGCATAGACCAGAAAATGCGACGTAAGATCCCGATACGCAAGTCAAAAGGTCGCGTATCGGAGCCGGTAGCAGCGAACGTGAATAACCTTAATAATGCTCTAGCGTTGTCAGAACCGGACTAAGACGACCAAAACGCAGAACCGATGGTATCGCCGACAAGAACGAACACACTGGAGCGCAGCTTATTACAAATGAGTAATGGATTCCTAAAATCCACGCATAACTGGAAATTGCGATACGCGGACGATGGGTCAAAGACACGCTGGACTTTATAGAACGCCTGGATTATTGCAGATGGAGTGTGAATATCCTGAATACTGCGTTGCTGCATACTTCACAAAGGCGCGGCGGAGTGGTTTAGAACGATGGAAGCTGAAATCTGTACATGGACGCGCGTTACGAACCAACACCGACTAAAGAGAGGTCGCGAATATCTGCAGCTGCATATGATTTCGAAAAAGGGGGATCAATATTGCCGATCTGGAAGTCAGAGAGCAGGCACGGTAATGAGGAGAGCTCGTCAGAGAAGGGGAAAGGGAAGAAGTTGCAGAAGAATAAGAAGCATACAGAGGAGAAAGCGGAGGTCCCAGCGTTGACGAACGAACGGACAAGCACATCAGAGATTAACAAGCAGCTGTTAATAGAACTGATGAAGGACTGACAGAACGAGCGAGCGCAATGGAATAGCGGCCAATCGGGGCCGCTGCTGCATTCAGGAAGTTCCAATGTTAACACAAGAAATGCAAACGCGCCGAGGAATGTGAACGGGCTAATGAAGGGTCCTAGCAACGCATTTGTGGGAGTGTGCTTTTCCTGTCAAAAGCCGGGACACAGGGCGGCGGATTGCAGAATAAACGTGCGCTACAATTGCAACGAGAGTAGACTCTCGCGTTATTGTCCGAAAAAAGGTCCTGGGCCGGTTTATTGCCAGGTGTGCAAATCACCGGGATTCGAATATGACTCGTGTTTTGTGTGCCATGGGCTTAAATAGTTGGCGGGAAAAGGGGGGGGGCGGGAGTGTGATTAAGTCCCACGCGCTTCACGCCATCACATATGGGACAGGTCAACCGACTGCGAGCTTCCAGGAGGGAATTAAGGGGGGCCCGAATAATACCAACGTGGAACGAACGGAGATTCCAGTGATAACGAGAGCAGTGGAAGAGTTCAATAACTGGAGAAATCAGCTGACGAACGGGAAGAGTCGGGGACACGGTGCGAAAGAATGAGTGGATGGTAAGTAGGCGAAAACTTGGGAACAGGTTGACGAATCTGACTCGTGATCCCTGACGAGAAATCAGCTCGGGTCGAGTATGGTCATAACGTTAAACGTTGTCGAAAAAGACGACAAAATTGTCGGTAAAGATTGTGGGTAAAATACCAATACAGCGCCTCAAGCTGATTACAGCACAGAGCCGAGTCAGAGGGTACATGCGAAACTGAACGACGAGTGTGTGAGTGAGTGCGGGAACGAACCCTAAAGCCGTAGCCAAAAACCAGCAGTCAACACTGGTAATGGCAAACAAACGGAAGACCGGGAAATACCGCAGAGTGTGTCGAGTGAAAGTAGCGTGAATGTGAACGACGTCCCCAGCGGCAGTATTGCCGCGCCCAGCGTTGAGCACACAAGGAGAATGAACGAACACGAGAGAGTACCTGGTCCAGAGGGATCAGGAGCGAGTATACTCGCTAAAAATGGCTCATTCAAATGGATTTATATTGATTAGATTTTAATCCGCCTCAATCTTTTTCTATCCTTTTAATACATCCAATCCGCCTGGTCGATTGAAGATGAATCTGAACGACTCGGAATAAATCAGATCGACTCGAATTAGAGTTTTTCATATTGATCTCAATCTTATCCGATCGATTCCTATCTCAAATACGGTATGTGCATTGACAATTGGAACGAATTCAAGAATTCCATATTAATTTGGAATCGTATTGAATCGATGTGAATCAGTCATCTTATTGGTAAATGTCAATCGCTATGGATAAATAAAGTCGTCATTCAGTTCAATCAGATAGAATCGTTTCCAATCCGTTTCCATACTACTGAGTATCAATCGGCTGGAATACGACAATCTAGCATTCACTTCCATAACACTCGAATGAATTTCAATCCGTCTACATACTGCTAAGTGTTAATCAACTTGAATACAAGAAATCGATATTTACTTTGACTACACTTGAATCTACTTTAATCCACCTGCATACTGCTGGCCGTTCATTGACTTGGATACGAAATAATGGCATTAACTTTGAATTGCTTTTAATCAATTTCAATCCACCTATATATTGATTAACATCAATATACTTGTATACGAAAAAATTGGCATTCACGTTGAATTAATTCAACCCATTAACGACCAAGCGCCTCGATTTTCTGTCAACTTTTCGACGCGATTATTTGGCATGTTATCGTCTTTGCAAGAATTCAGTTACCACATATTCTGACGTGAAATTTTATGCTCTTTCAGAATCCGTAGTCAAATTATGATTAGACTCCTAGGAAAAAAGATATGGCCGATTTAAACTCAAAAAACGCGAAAATTTAAAAAAAAAAATTTTCTCGATTTTTTTTTTCATAATGTTATCGCCAATAATTTGTGCTCTGATTATAGACAAAGGTGGACAAAATGCTTCAGGATTAAGAGGAAATTTTTGTTATCGAAGCGAAATCGCTTTTTCTCACAAAATGGCGGCAATAACGTGAAAATTTCATTAAAAACATTGCTTATTTTTTTTCTCGAAAACTATGGACTTAATAAAAAAATTCAAAAGAACAAAAATGTCTTATAATCAGTCAAGGAATACTTCTAAATTTTTTCAAATGTTTTTGACACGTTTTGGAAAAATTAAATTCTCCGAATTTTCAAGTGTCTTAGAATTAGTCAAGGAACGCTCACAAATTTTTGTAGAATTTTTTGAGACAATTTAGATTTTTTTGAAAATTTAGAGGCCGAAAAAAGGTGTAATTTTGCGGATTTTTCATGGTATTATGGGGAAAGGGATTGTATTGAAATTTACAGATTTTATTCAACATATATTGAAGTATGAAAAGAAAAATTTTTTATTATCGATTTCGTGTAAAATGGCCGTGCCACAGCGGATGTCTGATACAAGGTTATTTTGAAGATGCTCCGTGGGCGTAGCCATTCCTCGGCAACCGTGAGAGCTGGAACAAAAATTCAAATTTTTTTGAAACTACATACTAATGGCTATCGAAGTACGTAGGGTTTTTTTTTCAATTTTTGTAGAAACTGTGCATATCTGAACAGAAAGTATGAATTTTCGACTAAAAAAAGAGCAGTAAATTGTTGATAAAACGAGTAATTTTCAAAATATCAAAAAACGGCTACGTATTTCAGAGGAGAATATATATATGAAGCTACTGTAAAAATTCGGAGTCGATCCATGCAATAGTTTTGAAGCTACGAGTACGCCCGATTTGAAAACAACAGTTTCGAGAAAAACGCGTTGAAAGTTTTAAATTATCGTTATATTGTACTTACACTTCAATCAGCAATCCTTTGAAAAAAACACTTGGAGTTCGAATTTTGAAAAAAGGGTTTCAGGAGCTTATTCTACGGGAAATTTACGAACTTTTTAAGTAAAAAACAAATCGAATTTTTCAAAATCCTAGAGTGGTGTTACCCCTTAATCAACCTGAGTACTAAATACTGACATTTATTTTAAATCGATTTGAATCTATTTCGATCCACCTACATACTACTGATCATTAATCGACATGAATACAAAATATTTAGATTCACTTTGCATCGATTTTGATCGGTTACAATCCACCTACATAAGATTTAACGTTAATGCACTCGAATACTGAATCCTGGCATGTGCAATGAATCAACTGTAATTAATTCCAATCCGTCTATCTACTGCTAAGCACGAATCGACCTGAATAAGTAGAAATGGCATTCACTTTGAATCAATTTAAATCAATTCCATTCTACCTACATATTGCTAAGCGTCAATCGACATGGATGCAAAATATTCTTATTCACTTGTGACGGGGTGAACCGTCAATGTAGACGAAGAGTCTGTTGGATCGGGAGGGCAGCACTCTCCAGCGCGCACGCGAGCGTGCGCCGGCCATTTTCGTCCGGTGCTTGCAGCCATCAACACGTGACCGCGAGCCGAGTCCCCGAGCGAGTGATAGCGCAAGAGAGCCACGTATGCGTGTACAAGCGAGACCATCAGGACGCCAAGGCCGACGACCGCACTGCAGCCAGCAGCCAGCCGCAGCAGAACGAGAGCCGAGAACGAGATAAATAATGAGAGCGTCGGCAAGGTTTGGCAGTGTGCGCGTCGCAGTCCCGGTGATCCCCCCGTGAGTTTGTGTGTTGGCGAGCGCGCCAACACACTCCCGAAAACGACGAGCTTCGGCACTGGCCCAAGCCTTTCCCCTCGCCCCATTTACGCGGCTCAAACGAACACTCGCGAAGGCGACTCCGTTCGAGTCCCTGCCGCCGGCCGACGGACTTAATTTTTAAGATTTGATGTCAGATTCGTAATCAGTGACCACGAAATCCCACGTATACTAATTTTCAACAAAATTCCATTTTTTTCCAAGTTTTTGTCAGGTGATCTTAGAGGCTCTAATTTGAATTTCCAAAATTTGAGGCCGGATTCGTGATCAGCAAGCTCAAAACCCCATGCATACAAATTTTCATCAAAATCCAGTACCTTTTCAAATTTCTTTTAGGTGATCTTAGAGGCTCTAATTCGAATTTTTAAAATCTGAGGTCGGATTCGTAATCAGCGACCTCAAAAACGTATAGATGCCAATTTTCATCCAAATCCATCGATGAAGAAAATATGTAATGTAAATAGTTTACTTTTAGAGTATCACGTCTCGATGTGGGATCAAGTTGTCATTTTGAGACGTGTACACACACATACACACATGTACATACAGACACATGCATACGACATCATCCCCAAAGTCAGAAAAACTCCGAGGGAAGAAATTTCTCCTGAAATGGCACTTTTTATACTCGTCAATCTGAAACGGCACTGTTTATAGAAAGTTTCTGAAATGGCACTTTTTATACTCGTCAATCTGAAACGGCACTGTTTATAGAAAGTTTCTGAAATGGAACTTTTTATAGCAAGTTTCTGGAATGGAACGTTCTTCCTCCCAAGCGACGATACACTCTGAATTGATTTTGATCGATTTCAATCCACCTACATACTATTTAACGTCAATCCACTTAAACACGAAATTTGGGCATATATTCACTTCGAATTTGCTTTAATCTACTTAAATCTGCCAACATAGTGATAAGCGCTAATCGATTTGTACACAATATATTTGTATTCACTTGAAATTGATTTTGATCAATTTCAGCCCCCCTGAATACATGCTAAGCGCTAACCGACATGAATGCGTAAAATCGATTTGAATCTTGTTCAGTCCTTCTACATACTGTTGACCGTTAATCGACTTAAATATGAAGTACTGGCGATATTATATTGTGCACCCTCCATAATTCCAAATGTGTGTAAATTGTCGATCTTTGAGGGCCAATCCAGAGTGGAGTGGAAAAAGGAAAATTCACAAAATCCACCACATATTTATTTTATGCGACGTTTCGCCAGTTAGGTTCACTAGCCTCATCAGACTAAAAATTTGTTACACAAAAAAACACGTAATAAATAATACAATTAAAGTACAAAACAATCGACGAAGTAACAATAAAATATTCTTTCTCACCAGTTTTGAATGAGAATATAATATTACTTCCGGCAGTGGAAGCGGCTGCTTCCACTGCCATTGTCAAACTATTGTGTATAAAGCTAACGTCAGTGGTCTTATATACTTTCACTTGACGTCAGCTCGTTGTTTACAATATACCGTGTGATTTGGTTTTGAACAGCTTAGATAAAAGATTCTCACATATACACAGTAGAAGTAGAATACCGTTTGATGAAATGATTAAAATCACCCAATTTCTTTTTGATAATACATTTTTTGCCTTTGACAATGAATATTATAAACTAATTTTTGGCACACCCATGGGCTCTCCTATTTTTCCATTGTTTGCAGACCTTGTCATGGACGATTTAGAAAAAGAATGTTTAAACAAATTAAAATTAGTATATAACTGTGAACCGCTAATTTACAAGAGATATGTTGATGACACCTTTTTATGTGTAAAAAAAGAACACGTTGAAATAGTTATTAAAGTTTTCAATGAATACAATAAAAATTTAAAATTAACTCATGAATTAGATGAAAATAATTCTATAAATTTCTTAGATACAACAATTATTAGAACCAACAATAAATTAATCACTAACTGGTATCAAAAACCAACATCCTCTGGTAGATTGTTAAATTTCAATTCAAATCATACAATTCAACAAAAACGTAACATTATTTCCAATTTAATAGATAGATCAGTTTTACTTTCAGATAAAATATTCCATAATGACAATATTAATAAAGTTAAACGAATATTATTGAAGAACGATTACCCACAGAAATTCATAGAATCATGTGTAAATGACCGACTTCGTTCAATTAGATTCTCTAAAAAGAAAAATAATTCAGATAAAAAAAGTCCCCTTTGTACTTTGGCAATACCTTTTTAAGATACATTCTACAATAAAGTATCCGGCTCCCCTAAAAAATTAAACATTAGAACAGTTCCTTTAGTGAATCATAATCTTACAAACCTAATAAAATTAGACAAAGATAAAACAGATATTTTAGATCAAACTATGGTAGTTTATAAATTTAATTGTGTAGCGTCCCGTGCACGTGCCGCGGAAGGCCAGCGGTCATCGGCATCGGCCGAAGGAAAAATGTGCAGACGGAGGATTTCGCGATCGCCCGATTGACGCGTCGCGCTCCTCGATTGGGCAACAGATCGAGCTGACTGTTGCACCTGACACGAGCCGAGGCATTAAATACGAGCTCCCCCGCGGACTCGGGGTACTAACTATCCGCCCAGCCGTCTCGTGCAGGTGTAGAAGAAGCTCTGGTTACCCGTCGTTGGACGCGACGTCAAGAGGACGACCTCGAAACCCTCCGCCTTAGTGACTTTAAGTTTTAGTGACAATAAGTGTAATTTAAGTGAAAGGACGTAGTGATTGTGTAAATTGCGTGCGCCAGTATTATCGCCAATCGACTAAACAAGTCGGGATTGTAAAGATAAGTTATTTTAAAATTTTCTATATATTTATTTCCACTCATCGTACGACTTGGAAACTCGTACCATTATCTATAATGATTATACTATTTGTTCAAATCAAACGTATGACTTGGAACTTCATACGGTTAGTATAAGTATAATATAAGTTATATCGCTCCTTCGCGACTTAGCGTAATATCGTATGGTATGATACTACCGAATATGTCATGAAATATTGTCTTTCTCAGTTTTTCTATCTATTATAATAAACCTAATAATATTGACATCTAATTATTTTTTAACGTCCACATGTTTCAAACGACGAATAAATTCGGGCTTGGTGGACTATCCCAAGATGATATTGCGAGAAAAAAAATTCCACGCTCCCCGGGCTGGATTTAAACCAGCGTCCTCCTGATCTCCGGTCAGTTGCGATATCCACTACGCTACCGGGAAGACGGCAGCTCTCCACATCCCTGGAGCATGAATTCATTTTCCCGCAATATCACCTATATGGGTCATTCTCATGAAAACGGTATTTTTTGATGGTGAAAATGGAAATGTCGAATTCATCAACATTGAATTTTTTTTCTCCATTATTTGTGTTCTCTGGTACCAAGAAAAGCTAAAACCACTTGGGGCCCTTCGAAATCGCCATCATTTATTTTTTTTCAGCCATTTTCTATTTTTATGATTTTTTTGCTATTGCGGTAATGACGCGTTTTATGGATATAAAATGATATTAAATTCAAAATACTTTTTTTTCTCAACCTGACGAATTCATCAGATAGTGCGGAAAAAAGTGCGCAAGTTTGATTCATATACTTTTTTTGTCAGATGCCGTTTCAGCGGAGGTATTTACATTTGAAAGTAAGAAAAACGTGGTTACTGTACGTGTATACTGTAAATTGACTATAGTCAATAATACTGTCGATAATACATAATATCGTTCAACAGTAAAGGGACTAGAGTAAACTGTGAAGTATATTGGTAAAGGTAGGAAGGCTCAGAGCTGCGAAAAGTGCAAGAGAGCCACTCACAATTCCGAGAAATTCGAGCGCGGGCCGGAGCGTCTGAATGATAGCGAGAATAGGGTTTGCCTATGACGCGGGTTTGCCTATGACGATTCGAACAAAATCATCGATTGCAGGCCCCAGAAGCAAATTTGAAAGGTGTCCGCGTGCATGTATCATAGATTCTATTAGTGCTAACATATTCATACAGTAGAATTATTCAACTCCCCTTGTAACGAAATTTAGCTGATGGTAAAGTAGGGTTTGCCTATGACGGCATATGTTTGTAATCAGATTTAAGCAAACTTCAAGAGCTGTGGATTCGATGGCAAGGTGCAAAGTGCCAAACTTATCATTACTATTTGATTGCTGGGATCATTAGTAAGAGAACTGATCGATCAGCGCAATCGAAACAGTGGTTTAAACTTATTTTTCGAGTGGTTTAAAAAAAAATCCTAAAAATAGGCAAAATTCGTTGACACAAAGTAAGTGGCTCAAATTCGCAAAAAAAATGCAAAAAATATAGATTGCAATAGAAAAACTTGAAAATGCACATCTAAATTGAGGGAAAAAAATTTTTTTGTAATTTTTGAAGAGCGAATGATAGCATCTACGTTAGTTGGAAGGTGAAAATTAGGGTATGCGACAGGTTTGCCTATGACGATTTTGGCCTGTTTTGGCCATCTTTAACACCCTAAATAACAACTTTTGTAACTTTTTATTGTTTAACCTTCAAGGCCGTGGCTAATTCGAACTATCTGTAGCCGTTCGGGATGTCAAACAGTTTTTTTTCATGCTCAAAATGTCGAGGACATGGAAAATACCGTTTTCATGAGAATGACCCATATACACGATCAAATTCGATCGCGTGAATCTGTACGATCAAGGTCTGATCGTATTGTTACAGATTCCCTTTTTACCTATTCCCCCCCACCCACCCCCCTTGCCCAACCCAACCTATTGGGCTACTACATCTTTTCACCCGAAGTAGTATTTTACAAATAATTATTTTTTAACGTCCACATGTTTCAAACGACGAATAAATTCGGGCTTGGTGGACTATCCCAAGATGATATTGCGAGAAAAAATTTCCACGCTCCCCGGACTGGATTTGAACCAGCGTCCTCCTGATCTCCGGTCAGTTGCGATATCCACTACGCTACCGGGAAGACGGCAGCTCTCCACATCCCTGGAGCATGAATTCATTTTCCCGCAATATCACCTATATACACGATCAAATTCGATCGCTTGAATCTGTACGATCAAGGTCCGATCGTATTGTTACAGATTCCCTTTTTTACCTATTCCCCCCGTACCCAACCCAACCTATTGGGCTACTACATCTTTTCACCCGAAGTAGTATTTTACAAATAATTATTTTTTTAACGTCCACATGTTTCAAACGACGAATAAATTCGGGCTTGGTGGACTATCCCAAGATAGTAACAATACGATCGGACCTTGATCGTACAGATTCAAGCGATCGAATTTGATCGTGTATATAGGTGATATTGCGGGAAAGTGAATTCATGCTCCAGGGATGTGGAGAGCTGCCGTCTTCCCGGTGGCGTAGTGGATATCGCAACTGACCGGAGATCAGGAGGACGCTGGTCCAAATCCAGCCCGGGGAGCGTGGAATTTTTTTCTCGCAATATCATCTTGGGATAGTCCACCAAGCCCGAATTTATTCGTCGTTTGAAACATGTGGACGTTAAAAAATAATTATTTGTAAAATACTACTTCGGGTGAAAAGATGTAGTAGCCCAATAGGTTGGGTTGGGCAAGGGGGGTGGGTGGGGGGGAATAGGTAAAAAGGGAATCTGTAACAATACGATCGGACCTTGATCGTACAGATTCACGCGATCGAATTTGATCGTGTATATAGGTGATATTGCGGGAAAATGAATTCATGCTCCAGGGATGTGGAGAGCTGCCGTCTTCCCGGTAGCGTAGTGGATATCGCAACTGACCGGAGATCAGGAGGACGCTGGTTTAAATCCAGCCCGGGGAGCGTGGAATTTTTTTCTCGCAATATCATCTTGGGATAGTCCACCAAGCCCGAATTTATTCGTCGTTTTAATATTGACATCCACTCTTCTAAATTTCCCCTCTCTCCGTTTAATAACTGTTCTCTTAAAGTAAACTCACAACTATAACATTCTACCTGATCTCGCTTCACGAGTTCACTTTTCGATTAACGTGTTAATCTTTGTGATTAACGTGTTAATCTTCGTGATTAACGTGTTAATCTTCGTGATTAACGTGTTAATCTTCGAGGCTAGCGTGTTAATCCTCAAGATTAACTTAAACAGTCATGCCCACGGGATTAACAAAGAAGAGTTAATTAATCCGACGGCACTCTGTTAATCGCCAGGTAGCAGATCTTCAGAGGTAAGCAAGCACAAGAAAGGCCAGGGCCTAGAGCGTTTCCCTTTCTATTCTCTATAATACTAGTCCACCCTTCAGGCCGGACACGACAATTGCAACGACTGTTCGGCATGTTATATTGGCGAGACGAAGAGAAAATTGAAAGATAGAATCACAGAACATCAAAAAATTACTGATAAAACACTTCCGGTCCGTTTGCATTTAATAGAAAATAGTACACACACATTTGATTGGAATAACGTTAAAATTTTAGACCGCGAAGCGAATTATAAGAAACGACTTATTTCGGAAATGCTCCACATCAATATGTACTAACACACACTTAATAGGAAGGAAGACACATAAAAACTCAGTCACACGTATAGAAAGCTTAGCAAGATTTTTCAAAACAAACACACCAATGTATCTGGTGGTATATAAGACCACTGACGTTAGCTTTATACAGAATAGTTTGACAATGGCAGTGGAAGCAGCCGCTTCCACTGCCGATCGTAATATTATATTTTCATTCAAAACTGGTGAGAAAGAATATTTTATTGTTACTTCGTCGATTGTTTTGTACTTTAATTGTATTATTTATTACGTGTTTTTTTGTGTAACAAATTTTTAGCCTGATGCGGCCAGTGAACCTAACTGACGAAACGTCGTATAAAATAAATATGTGGTGGATTTTGTGAATTTTCCTTTTTCCACTTCACTCTGGATTGGCCCTCGAAGATCGACAATTTACACACATTTGAAGTACTGGCGTTGGCTCTGTATCAATCGATCTGCCTACTTACAGCTCAGCATCAATCTATCTGAATATAGAAATCTGGAATTTACGTTGAAAAGATTTGAATCAACTTCAATAGAATTTAACGAATTATTCATGAATACATTTAGATCCATCTCTTTTGGCTGAGAATAAACATGACTATCATATTCAATTTCAATTCTTGTTCAAATCATTGTTCTTCTGAATATAGCTGTTTACTAGGAGTTTTTTTGCTGACAAATCAGTTTCAGTCTATTTCAAATCAAAACCAATGAATTTTATTTCGAATTAACTCTGATCGACTTTGAGAGTTTTGTAAATGAAAATGATTACCGTCCTGATGAAAATATGTATGCGTGAACGGAAATCTAGAATGTTGATGAATCAACGATACTCCTAAAATTTGAATGCATTTGAAAAAAGTTAATTGTACTTCACAAAGTTTCTATTGGACATTGTTCTTTGCGTACAGTAACATGAATCCAATCACATTTTTGAATAAAAAATTTTATTTGAAAACACTCGTACATACATAAACTTGATTGTTTCCTTACAAATGTAAAACTTATTTTCACTAGTATTTACAAATGAATGTACATGTTTTATTGTACTTCTTCATTGTTTGGCAAGGTACCAACATAGCGAGCATTCCTGGCATTTACTAATACAACTTTACATTTTACATCAACGACAGGTCTGAGGGAAAAATTCGCTTCAAGTTCATTCTCGTTGGAGATTCACTTTATATGGTACACAGAGGGAAATGGATGTTCTGCATACGTTTCAATTACAGATAGTTGTAAGTGACACTCATCGTTTCATCGTTCCATTTCAAAATATCTATTACTCGAGCATATTCTCCTGTGCACAATTGGACTACAGTGTCATCGGTTTTTTTCGCCCGTTTATACTGTATGCTGTGGTATACTGTCCCATGGTAAATACACTTTTTGTATGACAAATAGTCGATTCCAAATAGAGTTTTCAAAGAACTCCTACCACAAAAAGTAACTGTTGATATACTCGATGTATAGAAGTCCGAAGGGTGAGGATGAATCGCTAGATAGGTCTATTAATGAGGTGCAAATCTCTATACTCAACTTAATTCCTTTATTAATCAAACTACATTTTATCGGCTACACGTTAGAGTACGTATCTGTACCTCGGAGTATACAGCTAGAGAGAATGGGGGTCAGCCTCGCGCAGATGAGTCAGCTTCACCGTTGTGACGCCCGCTCCTATCCAGAGATGGCGCTACAGGTTCTAATTCTCTGAATCATGTGTTGCAATATTTACTTATTACAACAGTAACTGCTTCACCAGTTTCATAGAACGTACTTAATCTTTTTGTCATGTTTAGTTTCTTACAATAATCTTCAACTTGATCACTGGTTTGTCGTGTGCCGCTCGGGGCTTTCCAGGTGCCACATTACGGGCGCGCGCCGGCCAGTGTCGCGCTATTGTCAAGTAGCGCGCGGGCCAGGCTAGACCACGGCGACTGCCAGCGTCACGCTATTGTTAAGTAGCGCGCGTGCCCATGCTAGAGCGCCACGTCCAAATAAGGACGACGAGCTTGCAGCGAAGCTGTTCGGGGGAGCAAAAGATCGGCTCGACCCCGCCCTGCAAAGGCACAATGCCTGTGGCTGCGCGACCGCGCGATACAATGGCGCCGTAAGTTGCTCGGGTACAGCCCATTGCTTGTATCCGTGAAAACTGCCTGTACAAGCGTGCACAGCAGGAGGCCAGTGGACAACAGAGGTTACGGCAGCGAGTGTAACCAGAGAGAATAAAGCCGCACCGCACGTCCACGAAATATAGTCACCCGAACGGCCATCAACTGATCCATGAGAGCGAGTATAGTTTATGCATTCTCTCTTTTAAGCAGGCAATCGTAGAATGCAGTCATGTGAAGAAGTCAGCGCATCACGATATAGGGCATGGAAATGCCCGGTTTTGAACCGACACCGCCCAGCGAAAAGTTATGCGTCCGGTACACCACCCGGGGATATTTTACGAAAATAATCCGCATACGAGGGCAGCGATAAAGGAGCACTCGCGCACATACTGAGCAAAGAGAGCAGCTGTCCGCTCCTAGGAAAACTTATAAAAAAAGAAGGGGAGCCGCTAACGAAGGCACAAAAATCGAAATTGCCGCTGTCCGATTTCTCAGAAAAGCATAGAAATCGACCAAATGGATTGGAATAAGCTGGAATTATTGCAGCAGGTTTCTTGTCCACAGCCACCCTCTGCTAACCCTCCATCGATTCATAGGCGAACTCGCTCTATACAAACCGGGGGTGCAGCCGGAGGATCATCACTCGCTCCCGAACCTCTGCCGGTCGTACTTCTAATTTTTCGATTCCGTGTTGCTCTGTCCGTCGGTATTTTCTAAAACTTTCTGTAACGAACTGTATCAGGAATTTAAATTGATCAATAAAGAAATTCGTAATTTGAATAAACTGTTCGCTTGTTTATTGAGTTTACCTTCTTACGCAGTACTAGAGAATAATTATCGTTTGAATTAGTCGAGCCATTTCGATCTTGCAAGTTTCAAAGGAAAGCGCAAACGCGCAGTAACGTAGAGTCGCGAGAAAATAGTCAAATTCATCGCGCTTTATAAGGAGAAGCCTGACCGCCTGCTGTGACGAGGGACACCGACCGTAAGCTGACAACAGCAGCCCCGGCCCCGAGCAGCCACCGACTACCAGCCTCGTCTGCAAAGTGAGTACTCTTTCCATTGTCCCCGCCGCTATTATAAGTTCTGTTAGTCTCTCGCACTGCTCCGCTTTCTCGCACCTATTTTCTGACCGAAAAGTCATCGCCCCGTCCTGGCTCACGCCAAATCGGGAAACGCGATCAGTATTTTGAACCCGGTAGAATTCTATTCAAATTAACCGCTACTCCGCGCGTCGGACCTAACAGGATTGTAAAATTTTTGTGTTACCACTTCTAAACGTGAAACTTTGCAAATGCTTCCTACTCATTTGTTTATCCATGCCTTTACTTCCAGTGACGTATTGTTTAAGCTCATAGATTTTACTTTCATTACAAAAGGCTGAAGTAACTGATAACGGTCCTGTTTGTCGAACTGATTGAGTACAATGAAGTAAAGTATAGACATTGAAAGTCATTTCCATGAGGCCCATACGTTACTTCGTAGGATTCGACAAATTCCTCCAAATTTCTTTCACATTCTATTAATTCATTTTTTGAAAGTTCTAACTTTGATAATACATATGCAGATTTCACTAATTTACTAAAGTATAAACAAAGCGTCTTCGTGTAAAATATCATTAAGACAAGGTCAACTAAATAGAAACAGCCAAGATCGTAACTCTGAAGCTTTCGGTTTTGCTTATAAGAGAACTATTCCACTTCTTGGCAACCTATAAATTTCATGAGAAGGTGTTATTGATAAATATCTTCTTTCGATATCTTCGATATGAGCAAGTTTAATTTTGTACTTTGAATCATTAGATCTCCACTCGCTCCATAACTGATACACAACTCCAAGGAATAAACCGTGCATCATCTCGTAAGGAAAACTCCGTATCATGTGAAACCGGATAATTTTTGTAAAGCTGAATAGCCTTTCACACCTCTTGCAGTTGGATTTTTCTTATTTCTGCCCTTAAAGTCAACATCTACTTCATTATTTTGTATTTTGTACTTAACCAGTCTCACGTCATTACTATGACTATCATTAGTCCTATTTTCAGCCATTGTGTCTTCCATTAAATAATGAATATCATTACCATGTATGTGAGTACCTAATATGTAACACCATGAGAACCCATAATACCCGCCCCTACTGCAAAAAATCACCTGAGAAATCACCTGAGAAATCACCTGATTTCTCAGGTGATTCCTCAGGTGATTTCTCAGGTGATTTCTCATGCCAATTTCTCATGTGACCTTTATTACATAGAGTAAGTTATTCAATTTCCATATTAATTTTATTTTCTATTCAAATCAGTTTGAGGATCAATAAGCATTTGCGGAAAAGCGTTGAATCGCAAAAATGTTTGCGTGCTCATATGAAAATACGTATATATAGTGAATTTTCTTTCTAGGAGAGAAAACTTTGTGACGAATTAAGAATCAACCTCTTGAATTGTTATTGCAGAACTTTATTTGCGTAATCTATGAGTTTCAAAAATGGGTGTTTGAGCAAATGCAGAACGATATTTTTCGTGCACACCCTTCGGGTCATCAATCTTGACCAAAATTTGAGGGATCTCTCTTGATACTATCACCAGAGATCCCGAAAGCCACAGGGTCTAACGCTCAGCCATTCCTGAGAAAAAAAATAAAACATATTATGAGATTTTCAATTATTGGCGGTACAGGGCATAACATTGCATATGCTATTTGAATGCATATCAATACCCGCCAACCATATGTACCAATCAATTTTTTATAAATTTGACTCAAAGATAAACTCTAAAACTATCTTGACAAATTTCCACTGGTTTTAGGCATACTTCCCTTATAGGATGTATAAGGGTCTCAAGCACTAACCAGGTTATCATGGGAAACATGTTATACCACTTCCCACCCAACAAAACACGCATTTATCTTGAGCCCACCCATGAATATATATCAGAATATATATTCTACACTTGAAAAAGAAAGGAAATACCGTCAACACTACTTTTCTCTTTCCTACAGTCCAGAACACTTGAATTTTTGACGTTAAACAGTCGTATCTATTCAAAACTGTGTCTGGACTTACAATATCCTCATGCGTGTGGATATTTCTTAAGCCTTTGGGACTGATGGGCACATAAGACAGAAAAAATGTACCTACTCACCTCAAGTAATATGCGCTTCATAGATATGATGCTGCAAAATAACCTATCCCTTACATGCATGTTGACAACACTGCAAGTTTGTTGGGGATTAGTTTTTGCGCAAACTTGTTCTTTTTTCTTGAATCACCATTATGTTCACCAGCTCCCACTGAATGTGTAGCCTCCAGCATTCACAGAAATGATGTCCTATAAAGGGAGAAAAATAACACTCCAAGCCTCATCCACTCATGATTGTACTCTTGAAGTACCTGAAAATGAAAACACAAAGAATCATTTTCTTTGGATTTAAAGGTTGAAAGTAGGAAAAATCTAGTTAAACTAACAGAGAAAGAGAGTTTCAGAGCTACATAAATTCAACTAGAGTAGAAATTAGACACCCAAAATCAAAGGTTAGGTTACACTATGTACTTATCTGATGATTGATGATCCTTTCTGCAGCAATCAGCTTTCCTTCATGATCCGGTAGGAGAATTTTCCCAGACCCAAATTTTAGAAAGAGTTTCACTTCCACAGCACTATCCATATAGTTGTACACAGAGTTACACAGCACCACATGTGCCAAACCAAAACAACAGGATAAGTGTCGGCCATCCGTTGGCGCAACAAGTTATCACTGACTGTTGTGAGATGCCAGTCAGCTGTGATCTGGTGTGAAATTCAAATGCTGCAACTTCACATGCAATATATGGGTTTGTACTACTTTTTCTGCTTTTTATATAATTTTTTATCAAATTATTTGGAAAAAGCGATTCAATATTAGAGTGAGTTGGATATTAATAATATCATTTTTTTTAATTATTATTTAATAATTATTTAATTTTCTCGATAATTTAACAATAGCTACAATATTTTTTTTAATTATGGTTATATGTAACTATGAATTAATATGTTGAAATAAGAATAATAATCAATAATTAATAATTAATTAATGTGATAAATATTTTATCAATATTTGAACATTTTATATTTTCAAGATATAATTTGAATAATGTTGGCTATTGTTAAATTATCGATGAGTATGTGATGAACGATCTCTTATTATATAATTATTGATTATCGTTCTAAATAAATAATTAATATCCAACTCACTCTAATACTGAATCGCTTTTTCCAAATAATTTGATAAAAAATTATATAAAAAGCAGCAAAAGTAGTACAAACCCATATATTGCATGTAAAGTTGCAGCATTTGAATTTCACACCAGATCACAGCTGACTGGCATCTCACAACAGTCAGTGATAACTTGTTGCGCCAACGGATGGCCGACACTTATCCTGTTGTTTTGGTTTGGCACATGTGGTGCTGTGTAACTCTGTGTACAACTATATGGATAGTGCTGTGGAAGTGAAACTCTTTCTAAAATTTGGGTCTGGGAAAATTCTCCTACCGGATCATGAAGGAAAGCTGATTGCTGCAGAAAGGATCATCAATCATCAGATAAGTACATAGTGTAACCTAACCTTTGATTTTGGGTGTCTAATTTCTACTCTAGTTGAATTTATGTAGCTCTGAAACTCTCTTTCTCTGTTAGTTTAACTAGATTTTTCCTACTTTCAACCTTTAAATCCAAAGAAAATGATTCTTTGTGTTTTCATTTTCAGGTACTTCAAGAGTACAATCATGAGTGGATGAGGCTTGGAGTGTTATTTTTCTCCCTTTATAGGACATCATTTCTGTGAATGCTGGAGGCTACACATTCAGTGGGAGCTGGTGAACATAATGGTGATTCAAGAAAAAAGAACAAGTTTGCGCAAAAACTAATCCCCAACAAACTTGCAGTGTTGTCAACATGCATGTAAGGGATAGGTTATTTTGCAGCATCATATCTATGAAGCGCATATTACTTGAGGTGAGTAGGTACATTTTTTCTGTCTTATGTGCCCATCAGTCCCAAAGGCTTAAGAAATATCCACACGCATGAGGATATTGTAAGTCCAGACACAGTTTTGAATAGATACGACTGTTTAACGTCAAAAATTCAAGTGTTCTGGACTGTAGGAAAGAGAGAAGTAGTGTTGACGGTATTTCCTTTCTTTTTCAAGTGTAGAATATATATTCTGATATATATTCATGGGTGGGCTCAAGATAAATGCGTGTTTTGTTGGGTGGGAAGTGGTATAACATGTTTCCCATGATAACCTGGTTAGTGCTTGAGACCCTTATACATCCTATAAGGGAAGTATGCCTAAAACCAGTGGAAATTTGTCAAGATAGTTTTAGAGTTTATCTTTGAGTCAAATTTATAAAAAATTGATTGGTACATATGGTTGGCGGGTATTGATATGCATTCAAATAGCATATGCAATGTTATGCCCTGTACCGCCAATAATTGAAAATCTCATAATATGTTTTATTTTTTTTCTCAGGAATGGCTGAGCGTTAGACCCTGTGGCTTTCAGGGATCTCTGGTGATAGTATCAAGAGAGATCCCTCAAATTTTGGTCAAGATTGATGACCCGAAGGGTGTGCACGAAAAATATCGTTCCGCCATTTGCTCAAACACCCATTTTTGAAACTCATAGATTACGCAAATAAAGTTCTGCAATAACAATTCAAGAGGTTGATTCTTAATTCGTCACAAAGTTTTCTCTCCGAGAAAGAAAATTCACTATATATACGTATTTTCATATGAGCACGCAAACATTTTTGCGATTCAACGCTTTTCCGCAAATGCTTATTGATCCTCAAACTGATTTGAATAGAAAATAAAATCAATATGGAAATTGAATAACTTACTCTATGTAATAAAGGTCACATGAGAAATTGGCATGAGAAATCACCTGAGAAATCACCTGAGGAATCACCTGAGAAATCAGGTGATTTCTCAGGTGATTTCTCAGGTGATTTTTTGCAGTAGGGGCTATGAGAAATCCTATTTTGAATTACAGGTTGAGCAACATAATCTACAATCAAATTACTCGCTCGTATTCTCAATAGCATTTCTTCTCCTTGATATTTAATTTTGATACCTTTATTATAGAGTCTATCTATTGGCTCAACAAAAACTTTTGAAGTATTCAAATTCATTATTAAACTACTCGATTCACTTCCTGTTATAATTATGCCTGTCAACAGTATATGACGAAATCGAAGTTTCAACGATAAGTCATTTAGAGTCATTTGATAGCCCCAAAAGTTCTGTCGATCATTGCGGCTGAGTGGAGCTCCGTCGGTACTACCATTCACACTCACAACATAGTAATCATCATTGTTCTCTTTTAACATAATTTTCTTATATACAAGGCCGCATTGTCGACGTCTCTAATTTTACCATCCTGGTACCCTATTTACATTCCTACGTTTAATCAAGTTTTGTGCCAAGTCATTTGACAGTAAGTCATTGTAAACTAATTGATTCAATTGGAATTCTATATCAAGTTCAGTGAAATAATTTTTAGAAGTAGGTGAAACCTTATTATTTTTCTGACAGTCGACGCAAAAAATATCTTAATTCTTAACTTTATGTTTTGCTTTTCTGAACAAATTATCTGATTTAAACGATGCGAGCAATAAAAGTGATATAAAATATGTTCTTTTTGTGAAGGAAAACATTTATCCATTTTGTGTTTTGATAATTTCATAGCTCAAAAACTTGGGCCAGCGTAAAGCTTAAAAAAATTGACTAATTCTAATTCAGCTCCATCGGAGAAACATTGTTCCAATAAAATTGCACTAATTATAATGATAATATCATGCACTGACAATTGAGAGGACTCAAACATTATTCTTTCAAAGCTTCTATCGCCATCATGGGCTTCATTATTATCATCATCACTGTCATCGCTTTCATGATGACTTTCAATAGTATTGTCACTATCATTATCTTCACCAGTCGACCTGTCACTTTCATCATTTTCACTGGTAGGACCTTAGACGAGGGATCCGTTACGGGCCTGCCACGCCGAGAAGACAGCCAACGAGCCTGTACAATACCACAGCTACCGCACCCATACGTCAACGTAAGTACCACTGACAAGCTCGCACCTCACCTTAGTGCCACTGCTCTAGTCCCGCCCGTATGCAGAGTTCGCACTCAGTGTTAGAGAAAATCATCGCCCCTTCCTAGCAAACGCTAAACAGGGAAACGCGTAATTACTGAACCTGGGATTTCAAACCTGCGCGCTCAAATACTTGTGACCGCGTCTAGTAACCGTGACAATGTGGCGTCTATGTGCTGGAAACCAGCCCAGCTCCGACTCTTCCGATGCGTGACGTAGGCGCAGGGGGCGGAGCTTAGCGGTGTGAAGCAGGCAGCGGAGCAAGCGCGCAACGCTCGCTAGTGTAGCTCAGGCAGCCAATCTGAGCGGTCGGCTTCCAGTGGGAAGCGAGAGACAATTTAACATCCAATTTTATTAATAAACAACTTTTGCAGTTAACCACGTCTACTTGTTAGACCAACTTCTAGCCCAACACGCAGAGCTTGTGGGTGCTCAGGCAACACCGTGCCAAATCCCCATACAACAATATTCGGACTCCGCGAGTCGGACGTGAGACGTTTTTATCAGGGGTGGGATGTTTTCCTACAACAATATCGCAGAATTTTTGAAGAAAATTCTGTTGCAGAACGATATCCTACCCATGACTGAATTCATTGACTGGAATAGATTGAAATTTATTGAATTCAATCGATTCCAATTCAATTTCAATCGAATAAAATAAGTTTTGATCTGCTCTCATCGGTTAGTATTAGCAAAAATAAATGCATGAAAATTATTATCCACAATATAGTAGTTGAAAGCTCATGACATTTTGCGAGAAAATATTGTTGTAGGAAAATATTGAGCAGTTCGATCGAAACATCCTATTACTTGAATAGAATAGACTGAAGTTGATCGATTCCAATCCATAAATTTTAGCAGAAACAGAATAGAATAGGAACCACTAGTTAAACAAATATAAGTTTTCAATGAGGTTGATTAAAAACTAGTTTACAAGTATCGCTGCTAAATGGATCGAACATATGTATTTACTCAGGAATGTAGAGATAAATAAGGATTCAATTAAAAAATTGCAATGAAGTTAGAAAAAAATATATTTCAATGAGATTATCCAGCCTCATTATCTTTTTGTTAATCAGTATATTTAAACTCAAAATAGATTTGTAGTAACAATAAAATATAACGCATAGAGAAGCTGATTATGAAAGACACATATAACTGAATAAATTCGTTTCGTAAAAATATATCAGTCATATCACAGTTAAAATGAAAAATATATAAGAGTGTATAAAAATGAATGAAAATGTATAAAAGTGGATATAAATGTCCGACTTGGAACAATCGAAAATCTGTATATTTTTGAATACATTCAATTTTATACAGTTTTATACACTTTCCTACATTTTTATACACTTTTATTAATTTTTTTCACACTTTTATACATTCCTATAAATTTATATGCATTTTTGAAAATTTTGAAAAGTAAAATTGGATTTCTCATAATCAGGGAATGTATATTTTTGTGAAATTCTTGTGGAATTATTGTGTAATTTCTGCGTAAATCAAAATATATTTTTGTTTACTTTAGTGCACTTTCATACATTTCTGTACATTCATACATTGGCCGGTCAAATTAGCTCTGAAACCGCCTTCACTCCAAACTGGCTGCATTTTTTATATAATGACAATTTTGGCATTCTAAAACAAATGGTAGATTCAGAAAATTGCTAAATCTTCGGAGTCTATGAGAAAATAAAAAAATAAAACTTTTTTTGCAATTTCCTCGGAAACGACTATAGGTATGGGAAAATAAACTCCACCACGTGAAATAACTGGCAAAAATGCATAGACACACCCACCTTGTCTCCCCTGTCGCATAAAATTTGAACTAATAATTAGCGAGACAATAATTTTAGGTTGGCGGAGCAAGTTTAGGATGACTGCGTCGACTGCGCGTGGCCGGCCTTCTGCTCGCTCCGCCAACCTTAAATCATTGTCTCTATTATTATTTGTGTTAATTCAACGTGACAAGGGAGACAAAGTCGGTGGGTTTCATGTATTTTCATCTGCTCTTTCACATGGTGTAGTTTATTTTTTTGTAAATATAGCCATTTTTGAGAGAACGGCAGAAAACTTTTTATTTTGCTATTTTGTCATCGACGCCGGGGGCTTAGAATTAACTCATTCTAACTTATACTAATTAATCAATTTTTTAAAATTAACAATAAATCAAAAATGCAGCCAGTTTGGAGCGAACGCAATTTCAGAGCTAATTTGACTAGCCTATACATATTTCATATACATTTTCCTTTGATTTTCCTGAGTGAAAGTATTATTCATTTATTCATCCTTTGTTTTTCAATTCCGATTTATTTTCTTTATTGTTCTTCAACCTGATTCCTAAAAAAGTTTATTCACAATCAATATATGTTGTCCAGGATGCGATAAAACTACAGTTTCCCATAGAGCATGAAATATTTCTGAAATATTTTAGAAATATTTGTTTGAAAGATTTGAAATATTTCAGAAATCTTTCACTGTAATATTTCTGAAATATTTATATGTCCGCGAAAAGGCTGCAAAAAAATATTTCAATGGAAAATTTTTGAAATATTTTATGAATATAGTTTGAAATATTTCATTGAAAGATTTCTGAAATATTTTTGAAATATTTCAATGACCATTCATCGAGAACCAAATAATCTTTCACGAAAGATTTCTGAAATATTTCATTGAAAGATTTCTGAAATATTTTTGAAATATTTCAATGACCATTCATCGAGAACCAGATAATCATTCACGAAAGATTTCTAAAATATTTCAGCAATATAACTTTGAAATATTACATTGAAATATTTCTGTAAGATTTTCTAAATATTTCAGTCACGATTCATCGATACCTCCAAAATCTTTCATGAAAGATTTCTGAAAGCTTTCAGCAATATAACTTTAGAATATTACATTGAAATGTTGTAAGATTTCCCAAATATTTCAGTGACCATTCGCAAAATCTTTTATGAAAGATTTTTGAATTTTTTTTACAATATGACAATGAAATATTTTCTGATATGTTTCAGTCCCGAATTATTCATCAAATTATTCTCTGAATATGCCTTGAACAGGATTCATACTTCACCTATCATTTTTCGAATGTAGATCCATGCCATGTATAGTATGTTCGAATAACTATTTACTCATTCCATATATAAACAATTTATATAATAGTAAGATTATTCTATTGACTGGAAATTCAGAACCATATGAATATTATTTTTCATCATCGATTGTCATTTCTTTCAATACATACTTTTACTATAGATGTCATGAACTGGAATTGTTGAACATGTGAATGGAACACTCATTTTCATTCTAATGAAAACCAATAATATAGGTGAAGAGCAAGAAATTAATTTATTAAAAAATATTGGTAAATACAAAACTCCGATTATTATAAATCCTCCACTTTACATCTTTTTTCACTAAATCAAGAGGCAATACGTAGCACTGTTTCTTTCGCCCTGCAGCTCTGAAATAGTAAGAATAGTACATCATTACTACTGTCACGGGCGGACAATTACATTGCCAGGCCCTGTGATATCTCTCTCTATAATAGTGTATTATTTGTAAATATTAGTCATGTTTCAGCGTCCAGCGAGAGAGCCAGCGCTGCCGACAACGTAAGAGAGAGAGAGACCGCGTCGCGAACGAGATTCAATCCGCGCGCCGCGTGACGTCAGCCGAAGACGGCCGAAGCGAGCTCGGCCGGCCGAGCGCGCGGCGGAAGTATTTAGTTTATTGCCGGCCCTCGTGCGCGATACCACGAGCCCTCGAAACCACGAGATCGCCCGGGCAATCGCGACCCCGAGGACACCTGCGGACCGATCCCCCACGTCACCCGTTTCGCTACCGCACGCCGAGGCCGAGTCGAGGACGAGGACCGTCTAGCGCCGGAGCATCGCCGAGTAAGTGCCGCCCGATCGCCATCTCTCTCTCTCCCGGCCAACACGCGTTCACGCTCTCTCTCGCTCCGGCCCGCGAGACGCGACCCAGGGCTCGTTGCCCTTCTGTGTAACTTCCTCCCCTAGAATTAAATAAACTTTGTGTTCGTCAGAACCATCGTAGTTTTTATTTGCCACACTGTTCCCGCTCAAGATCCTACTCCCGCGCACACGAGCCTCACCATCTCGTGTGCGCAATCCTTTTAATTGTTATCATGCTCTAGGCCCTATGGCCAGTATATTAATTATTTAATAATAAATACGGCGGTGATAACTGGCGCCCAGCAATCGTGGTGCTGGAATAGTGTGGCAAAGTAATTGGTAAATTTCCCAAGCGAGAAGCGCAACAGGTGAATTCGTTTCCCCCCAAAAATTCGGCGGCCATCTTTTATTCTCCGCCTCGTGCTAACCGACAGCGCCCAGCGTAGCAACGGCAGCGCATGGCGCTGAGGCAATTTACCGCGAGAAGATACGAGCGAGAAATTCGCTGGAGAATCATCGAAGCGAAGTAACCTCTGACAGGAAGAGGCGACAACGAATAATCATAGCGCCGAGTAATATCCCAATATTAACAGCGAGCGAGATACATACATACACAAATACATATATATCTGTAACCATATTCCCCCCGCTCAACCGCGAGTCCGCGCCGACCACGAGGCGAGCATATATGCGCGCCGTCCCAAAAACATCGACCGCCGCAGCGAAGCAGTGCGCATACGCCCCAGCCCAAATACATCGAGCAAACTAGCGAGCGAGCGGACCTTATGCGAACAGACCATATGTGACCATATGTGCTGACGAGTGACCTACATATGGGAATATAGGTCAGCTAAGACTCAAGCGAGGGCAGGCATGAACTCATGCAGTTTCGAAGTGAATTTAAACACCCTTTCGGAATATAATAATTTTCTTTTTCGTCTTTTACAATAAAATAAGCTTTATTAAAAATAATTGAACGTTTCTTCCCTGGAAAAATTTCTTTTTTTTGAAAATTAGTTTTTTTTCACAATTTCAAAAATTTTCTTTTCTAGCGAAATACACATTTCAAAAACCAAAATTTTTTTTTCTGTTTATACCAAAATTGAAAGCATTGTCAAATGAGATAGAACTTTCTCAGAAACGACTGTTTCCCCGAGGATAAAATTTTTTCTTCTCTTCAAAATAAAATCAGGATTGTTCCCAACGGAACGAAAACTGCTTTACAATAAAATTATCATTCTCTTTTCTCCTTCCGAGACTTTTCCTGATGGAATAAAATGTTTCTTTTTAAAATTGTTCCTTTTTAGTAAATTTAAAAATTTCCTTAACGGAATCAATTTTTCTCTCGAAGAGTGATCCTTTGTTTCGAAAATTAAAATCATCATAGTGAAATAAGACTTTTTGAAAATCGATTCGTTTTCTTATCTCTCCAGGATTAAGGGCCTGTGTTTCGAATGAAATAAATTTTTTCAGGATTAGTTTCCTTTTCAAAGGTCAAAGTTTTGACTACGAACGAAATTTTTATGTTTCGAAATAAGTGAATTTTCTTTTACGAAGGAAGATTAATTAAATCACTTCGTTAATTTCGGGATCCTTACGTCGAACGTAAAACCCGTTCCGAGTGCTTTTCTTTAAAAATTCAAATTATTTCGAACGAAGTAAATTCTTGTTTGGAGGTTGTTTTTTTTTAAGATTTAGAATTGTTTCTGACGAAATAAAATCTCCTCCGGGAACTAACGTTCCAAACATTACAAGCAATTATAAAGACTGACGTAAACTTCGAGACTGAATAATTTTAGAATAAGTGCGATATTATAATATCTAGTCGATATTAGCGCAAGCGCCGAACTTCGGCATTTCCCGTCTGTAACCAAGAGACTGAGTGTGTGTGAGTGTGAGAGTGCATAGCGTGAAAGAATACGGAGCGTTATCCTAATTTGCGATAATTAATAAGTAGTCGTAGCGTACACACCCCGATACACATCCACCCACAAGCAAGATGGCATCGGATTACAGCATCGACCTGACGAAATGGTTGGAAAACTTATCAGATTTGGAGCTAGAGGATGCGATGAGAAAACTGGACCTGCAAACGCGCAATTCAGCAGCCGCGAATATAATCAAATTAATGCGACGTCTAAACGGGGACTACGAGGCGGCCGATTTCATAGAGCGTCCAGAACTGACGACAGAACAGGAGTTGTTCGAGTACAGGGAAAACCTGCTGATAGAATATACGCAGTACCTGGGAAACTTCTGCCCCACGACGCTGAATGAAACGGCAGCCCGTATACAGCGAAGTAGGTTAGAGCGAACGACATTAGCGGAAACTGAAATCACAGCGAACAGCACACGGATGACGTTGAATCTAACCATCGCGGACCGCTCAGGATTCCTGTTGACAGACGTAACTAACATCCCCGTAACGATCCAGGATAAAATCATAACAGAGACCGCTAGCACACACGCACCCACAACTACGACAACCTCAGCGCCGATTAGACCGACCGCAAGAGAACAAGAACAGGTACACGTAACGTACCCGGACGGGACTAGCGAATGGATAGACAGGAGGTTAGTCGCAGAAATGACAAAACTCCAGGAAGCTCGGCGGAAATGCGAGAGGGTAAGAGACGAGCTCCTAAGAGAACGCAAACTCATAAGTAGCACGAGGATGCAGAATGCCCAAGCCCGCAACGAAGTGTCGGCAGACGGAAACCCGGATATATCAACGGTGCTGACAGGCACAAACTCGAACCCCGATGCGCTAGCGAACTCGACACAAAACGAGACGACACCCGCAAGGAGAGTAAACATGCAGGACACCTACGATATAAATTATTATCGTAAAAATGAACCAGTTCAGACAGCAGTCCCGACAGCGACGACGCAAAACAACCAGTACTTGCTGCCAGGCCCTCAAGACCCGATTTACCCAACCTGGGGGAGGGGGGCGCACAGTACGTATACTGGGCGGGAGTCGGCTAACAATGGAACAGCGGGACGCCGTACTCAGCTTAACAACTCGATCATAGATGTAGGGAAAATCGTCAGGTCCTGGAAAATAGGATTCTCGGGCCAAGCAAAGACGACCAGTATCGAGGAGTTCCTGCAACGGGTAGAGGAGTGCAACAGGTCATCCAACCTGTCAGACACGGAGTTGATTAATGGAATGACGGAATTACTGTCAGGGGTGGCGTTGCACTGGTACCGCCAGACGCAGCATCGATGGCAAAGCTGGCAAGACTTTTGCAACTCGGCACGCCTCATTTACGGTGTTGACCGTAATTTTCAACAGCGACTGAGTCGTGAGGCGGAGAAAAGGACTCAGCACCCCAGCGAGCCGGTGAGGGACTACATTATTTGCCTCATGACGATAATGAGCAAGTTCGAACCTGCGTGGCCCTTGCAGCAACAGATCGACCTCCTGTACGCCAACTTACTACCGGCGATACAGCGACAGATCAAACGCGAAACCATCGCGGACGTCGACACGTTAGTACGCCAGGCAAGGGAGGCGGAGTACCTACTGCACGCTGAAAAGTATTACCAACCACCGCCACCGCCGGCAATGAGCCTTCTACCGGAGACTGCGTTCGAAGAAACTGACGCATGCGGGGGAGAAAAGGTGCTACCCAAACCGAACGTGGCTGCTGTGGAAATACAAAAAGCTGCACCCTCGATGAATGAGATCATTGAGTTGGTCGGAAGAGTGGTGGGACGACAGATCAGCGACCTAGAGAAGAGGCTGAAAGCGACAGGCCCTACCAGCCCAGCCAACTCAGCCCCGCAACCAGGTCCTGTCACACAAACGTCCAAGTCCGCGGGCTCCAAACGAAAACCGAGTCCTCGGAGCAGCGTTCTGATAACACCGCTACCGCCAAAGGATGAGCGGAACAAGGATAAGCCACCAGGCCCGGATAACAGCAAACATTGCTGGAATTGCGCCTGGAAAGGGTACACGGTCCGTAAGTGCCCCGAGTGTGGAAAACACTACGCTCCGGGAAACGGCCAGGGGAGCACAGCCTAAAGGAAATTGCTGTTGCTCCCTGTCACGTTGCTGAAACCTCGGAGACTGAACCCATGTACCCTGAAGGGACTGTCGTTGGACCCCTACTGTACACGGCTACCGAGGAGGGAGCGATCATGCCCAACGATCTCTCAAGACCGCTGCCACCTCACGGACGCTTCTGGATCAACAGGGTGAACGTGGGTGGTTATACGATGCGAGGAATGGACGACCCAGGAGCGTCACGGACTTTCATGGGCCCCATGGGACTGCAGATCGCGACGGAAATCGGGGCGGAAATTCACGAGTACACTGGACCGCTGGCAAAGCAAGCCGCGGGTGATCCAGCCAGGATCATGGCACAACTGGTGCTGCCGATCAGGATAGGCAATGTAGTGCACGACATGCCAATTCTGATCCTCGAGCGATACCAGTATGACATTTTACTCGGATCCGATTTCACCCAGATGTTCAACGCGAAGCTGGACCCATGGAACAAGGAGATGTCCATAGTAGGCGATTCTGATCCCATCCCCATCGAACTAGCGGCACTATCCGCTAGCACACCGCACCTTGCATCTATCGGCATCGCAGATCTAACCGAGATGGAGGACAGAGAGCTCGCGACTCTCATCGGGAAGTACCGTTTTACCAACGGCAAAAAGATAGGCTGCACTGACCTCATCGAGCATGAGATCGAAATACAGTCGTGCAAGCCTATCAAACAGAAGTACTACCCCGTGTCCAAAGTCCTGGAAGAAGAGATGCACCGACAGTGCAAGGACCTGCTAAGCGAGGGAGTGATCGAGCCTTTCAACAGCAGCTGGTCAAGTCCAGTTGTCATGGTCAAGAAGTCCAACGGCGAATATCGGATGTGCATCGACTATAGAAAAGTCAATGCAGTAACACGTCCGAGCGCCTACCCGCTTCCTAGAATGGATTCGATCCTACGGAAGCTGAAAGGGGCAAAATACATATCGACCATCGACTTGAAAAGTGCCTACCACCAGATTAAAATGGCAGCGAACTCGAAACATTTGACGGCCTTTACGGTGCCAGGCCTAGGTCTGTTTCAGTTCACGAGGATGCCGTACGGGGTAGTCGGCGGGCCCGCGACGTTTCAGGAATTAATCGACAGCCTCATTGGGCCTGAACTCGAGCCTTACGCGTTCGCCTACCTCGACGACATCATCATCGTGACTGAAAGTTTCGAGGAGCACTTGCACTGGCTAGAGCACGTGCTGCAGAAAATTTTAAAAGCAGGACTTATTATCAATTGGGATAAAAGTCATTTCTGCAAATCTGAGGTTAAATACCTTGGTGTATTGGTCAATCGGGACGGCTTCAGGCCCGATCCTGAAAAGATTAAGACCATCATGGATTACCCTACACCAACCAAACGTAAGGCACTGCAAAGGTTCCTTGGTATGGCATCGTGGTACCGAAAATTCTTAAAAGACTTCGCCACGATTGCCGAACCACTAACACGCTTGACCTCCAAATCCGTGAGTTATACGTGGGAGGAAGAGCAGAGCCGCGCGTTTCAAATGATAAAATGCTTACTAGCAACGGCCCCTGTACTTAACCGACCCTCATATGAGCATCAATTCGTCATCCAGACCGATGCTAGCGACACTGGGGTGGGGGCAGTTATCTACCAAATAATCGACGGCGAAGAACGACCGTTGGAATTCGCTAGCAGAGTGCTATCTTCTGCAGAGCGAAACTACAGCGTTACAGAGCGAGAGTGTCTGGCGGTAGTGTGGGCCATCAGAAAATTCAGAATGTACGTGGAAGGATACCGGTTCAAAGTCGTGACCGACCACCACAGCCTGAAGTACCTGCAGACCCACAAACACACCGCCGGACGCCTGATACGCTGGTCTCTGGAGCTACAGGACCACGAGTTTGAAGTCGAGTACCGAAAGGGGGCAGAGAACGTCGTGTCTGACGCACTGTCTCGAATGTACGAGACTGATGACGAAGTACCAGTAGCAGCAATCGACCTGCCGGAGACAACCGACCCATGGTACCTCGACAGGTTCAAACAGGTCCTGGAACGGCCCAAGGAGTTTCCCCTCTACCGTATCGTGGGAAACAAGCTATACCATTACAGTGCGATCCACCATTTTGACGAGGTCATCGAGGACGAGGACGTATGGAAACTCGTCCTGCCGGAAGAAAAGCGGCTAGCGGCCCTGCAGGAATGCCATGACAGGCCCACAGCAGGTCACTTCGGGAGATATAAAACCTTCCAAAGACTAGGGCGATATTACTTCTGGCCAACGATGAACAAGGACAGCAAAAAGTACGTCCAAGACTGTAATGTCTGTCAGCAAATGAAGGTGGAACAGCGAGCGCCTGCCGGACTCATGGGTACGAGAAAAAGGCTCAGGCCATGGCATACGGTGGCCGCGGATATCATGGGCCCGTTTCCAAGGAGCGCACACGGATTTGAGTACGTGCTCATCTTCATGGACATATTCACTAGGTTCATTGAGTGCATACCGCTACGGAAGGCCAACGCTCAAGCAGTGCTTACGGCGCTGAAAAAGAACGTTGTGCTGCGCTGGGGCGCCCCCGTAGTGTTCCTTAGCGACCATGGCACGCCATTTAAGAATAAGGTGGTTGACTCGTACCTGGAATCGGCTGGGATAAAACACTATCTGACGCCGACCTACCACCCCCAGGCCAACCCGGTCGAGCGAGTCAATCGGACCTTCAAAACGTCCCTGAAATGCTACATCGAGGAACACAAGCGGTGGGACGAAAACCTGGATGAGCTGACGTATGCATACAATAATGCTACCAATGAAGCCACCCAGGCGTCGCCCGCGTTTCTCAACTTCGGACGCAATCCTACCCCGCCCGATAGCCTCCGTCGAAAAGAAGATTTAGAGGCTGACCTCGAGGAGGAAGGGACGGAAAGGGTAGAGTACACCAAGCGCCTATCGACGCTGGAAGAAGCCCGGAATATCGCAGCGCATAATTCCGAGCTCGCGCAAGAGCGTAACGCACAATATTATAACGCGAAACACCGCGACGTCCAATTCGCTGTCGGAGACAAGGTTCTCAAGGCGAATCACGTCTTATCGTCCGCCGCAGCCGGAGTTTCCGCGAAACTGGCACCGAGTTTCAATAGCGATTATACGGTCGTCGAACAGGTCGGCTCAAACACCTACCGACTACAGGACGCATCTGGGAAGGACGACGGGAT
Organism: Aphelinus atriplicis; assembly: GCA_020882685.1. NCBI lineage: Eukaryota > Metazoa > Arthropoda > Insecta > Hymenoptera > Aphelinidae > Aphelinus > Aphelinus atriplicis. Next base: position 511,723 of record JAJGQD010000036.1, read on the forward strand.
AACACACGTCAGGTTTTTAAAACCACAGAGAGGCGAAGTAACCGAGCCTGAGGAACCGACCCACGAAACAGACGACGGAGCCCCTGATCAAGGCACCGACGCCGGTTTAGTTGCGGGAATTCAGGTCCCTAGTAAAAGACGCGGTCGTCCCAGAAAGACACGTATTGTAGCGACAGAGCCCGACCCGAAACGCACCGAAGCCACCGCAAGCACCGACGAACGCGAGCCTGACGAGGCTAGCGCCGAAACGAATGCTGCGCAGGCCCACGACGTAGCCACTCGTGACTCGGAGGCGCCGGATGATGCGAAAAGTGCAGCGAACACCAGCACAAGCGTTAGCGTAACGAGCGAAAATGATGCAATTGCGAGCGTTATCCCTGACCCAGCGCCGAAAAAGTGCGGGCGGCCCAAAGGTTCTAAGAATCAGTATGAGCTAAACACTGAAGCAGTCATGACGACACGAACCAGGTCCGCCCGGACGAAAACGAATACCTAAGAATGACCAGAATGGAATACCGTGACTGAGCAGCCGTGTTTTTGTCTCTGCAGCTACTGCCATGGAGCCGACGAAGGATTCGCCGTCGAGGGTCGCCAGGCTCTGAAGCCGTCGCTACGTCGCCGCCGAAGATCGCCAGGCGCTAAGCCGTCACGACGCTGTTTTGTTCACTTCTTACTTATGTTTTTGTCCCCCCTTGATACAATTTTGTTGATCGGCGAAATCGCCAGGCCCTAAGCCAGAAGTTTTACTTTTTGTTCTTTAAAATCGTAGGCACTAGGCCATAAAATTGTTTTTCCTTTCGTTTACTTTATAAAATAGTCAGGCACTAAGCCACAATCTAGTTTTGTTACGTTCCTTATAAATCGCCAGGCTCTAAAGCCGTTTACGTGGTTGTGATTACCATAATGGAATAGATTAGGCATTAAGCCATATATATTTTTTTTCTTTTCTTCCTTTTTTCTTTTTTTCTCCTTTTTTCTATTGTACTAAATTCGAAATTAATCAGGCCCTGAGCCGTAATATAGTTGTAAAATCTCGATTGTGATGAAAAGGACAAACTAGTTCAAAAACCATGTACAAGGCATTGAGCCAAACAATCATATTACTGCGCTGTGATCTAGATTGGAATGTAACCGAAATTAGCCACAAACACTGTAAAATAAGCGTAGGCTGTGAGTGAAGAGTGGACGGATGCATTTCATTAACTAGCAATAAGCAAAAGTATCACGCGATTAATGTAAAATTGACTAAGCGGCGTGGAACCGAAAGTATTGTTTTTGGTAGCGACAGGCTCGTTAGCCAATAAGTCACTAGGTTAAGACCAGAGAGAGCGTGGAACAATTGGCCCGTTATGACCCAAATACCCCACAAAAGTATTCATCTTTAGCCTCTCTTCTTTACATTTGTTTTTATTTTGATAGCAATCACATTTACATTTTTCTATATTTAAATAAATAAGATAATTCAATGGAAATGTGAGTTTGATTCATTTACACAAAATAGCACGCATGAGAACGTGCTGAAATCCCTTAAATTCATCCCAATCTATGATACATTGAGAGAGATGAACGTATCGGAGCGGTACGCCAACCGGCTATACCGCGCCTGGGGGAGGGGTGTCACGGGCGGACAATTACATTGCCAGGCCCTGTGATATCTCTCTCTATAATAGTGTATTATTTGTAAATATTAGTCATGTTTCAGCGTCCAGCGAGAGAGCCAGCGCTGCCGACAACGTAAGAGAGAGAGAGAGACCGCGTCGCGAACGAGATTCAATCCGCGCGCCGCGTGACGTCAGCCGAAGACGGCCGAAGCGAGCTCGGCCGGCCGAGCGCGCGGCGGAAGTATTTAGTTTATTGCCGGCCCTCGTGCGCGATACCCCGAGCCCTCGAAACCACGAGACCGCCCGGGCAATCGCGACCCCGAGGACACCTGCGGACCGATCCCCCACGTCACCCGTTTCACTACCGCACGCCGAGGCCGAGTCGAGGACGAGGACCGCCTAGCGCCGGAGCATCGCCGAGTAAGTGCCGTCCGATCGCCATCTCTCTCTCTCTCCCGGCCAACACGCGTTCACGCTCTCTCTCGCTCCGGCCCGCGAGACGCGACCCAGGGCTCGTTGCCCTTCTGTGTAACTTCCTCCCCTAGAATTAAATAAACTTTGTGTTCGTCAGAACCATCGTAGTTTTTATTTGACACACTGTTCCCGCTCAAGATCCTACTCCCGCGCACACGAGCCTCACCATCTCGTGCGCGCAATCCTTTTAATTGTTATCATGCTCTAGGCCCTATGGCCAGTATATTAATTATTTAATAATAAATACGGCGGTGATACTACATTGTCCAAATTACTCACTATTATAGCTCAATTCGCTACATATCTATCTATCAAGTCTCTATAATCAGACCCACAAATCAGGAGAAACAATTTTTTTGTGACTGAGTTATTTTGATATTCAACGCTACTCTTTTTCTAAAATATTATATAATAGTTGCATTCAGACGCGCTGCGCACGGCCTATGTTCACACGCTCGCTTAATGCTCCATATTTCTCTTTAACCAGCCCTCTTTCTATATATCTATTAACTACACGCACTTGTCACCTGACATCGTAGGTCTAAATTTATCAAATCACTGCAAGCCTAGCTTAACTTAATTATTTCAAGAGGATGTGATACTTACCGTTGAGATCTATCGAATCGAGTAGAAGCAGCATCCAACCACGATTTAACGCTATTTTTTATATCAGCGTCTGTGATATCCTTGAAAACAGTACGCACATCAACTGTAAAAATATTTGAACGATATGATTTAGGAAGAAATCGTGAAATTTGAGCAACAAAGTAATTTAAATAACATAATTTCATATTTTTAGATCCACATAACCCCCAATTGATGAACCCTGTGAAAAATGGCCCAATACTTCCTTCAAAAATGAACTTTCTCGTGAAATAGTTAACTTTAAAATTTGTTTTTCTGAACTTTCTAGCTATATTCTCAAGTATTGTGAATAGAGTTTATCGATTTTACTTAAAAAACATTAAGTATTATAGATAGTATTAGATTTTTTATAGAAAAGTTAAGAATATAAGAGTGGTATACTGAGCTTTTCACTATTTCACGGAGGATTAAGGGGGGATATACAGTTAGAATGACAAAAAAATTCGATTTTGTTTTCCATAAAAAGTTAAAAAATTTCCCGTAGAATACGCTCCTGAAACCCCTTTTTCAAAATTTGAACTCGAAGTGTTTTTTCCAAGGGATTGCTGATTGAAGTGTAAGTACGATTTAACAATAATTTGAAACTTTCAACACGTTTTTCTCAAAACTGCATTTTTGGAGTTTATGCCGGTGATAATTCGAAAACTAATTATCTGATTGAGCTGAAATTTATATGATTTCTTTATTATAGTATTACCTATCAGTTGAATTAATGTAATATTTTATTATTAAATATGTAAAAATGTGATAAAATGGCGGGGAAAAAATTGAGTTTTTTGGAAAAGTTACGTCAAAAGTGCAAATTTTTTTTTTCACTTTTTTTGTGAGTCGTCTAATCTACTAACTGTGAATGTAATTAATGTAAATTTCGTTGATTTTTTGATTTCCGATCAAAATTGCGATTAGGAGAGCCGGCACAAGCAAAATAGAAGTACTTTTTCAACGCTAACTAACGGCCGCCATTTTGTTAAAAAAAATATTCATGTATACTACGTAAAAAAGTTTCGATTGATTTTATTTAAAACTACCCTGGAAAAACGATTTTCAAAAATGAGTTTTTTTTCTCGTTCTAACTGTATATCCCCTTTTAATAGCTAATTTAATATAATGTTATTAAGTTAACTCACAAAGAACGGCTGAGTTCACTTTTAGATCAGTGAATTTCTTCTTTTTCTTCTGGCCGAAAAAGCTGAACTCTTTCGCCATTTCGTCTTTGATGATTGCTGATAAAATGTTATAAACTAAATCATGGTGATTCGCTCCCCCTTTGGATTGCATAAACTTGACCTTATAATGGAAATTTTGATTGATTAGAAGAATGCAATGATTAAAACTTTTAGAAAACAATAGTATGTGCAAAAATAATCATGACATTTTTTTTTTGACGAATAACTTCGGGATAGTACACCAAGCCCGAAATTATTCGTCGTTTGAAATATGTGGACATGAAAAAATAATTATTTGAAAAAATAATCATTTTTTCTTCGATTCAATCCAAATTCAAGCTAATAGGGATAGAATCCGTCTGACGTCGCAACGATGCCACGTCATTTATATTTTAAATATATCTGTATATATTCAAAACGCTAGATCGTTCAATATTCAAATTTCCTCAAAAATGAATTTGAATGAAAAACAATGCGACTTCATTATTTTCCTATATTCTAATGTAATTCATACGATAAAACTTCATGTTGTGAGAAATTATTATTGCCTATCAGAGTTGCCGGCTGAAGTATGATTGAGGGCATTCAATTCATCATCCGAGTCGTGAATAGCTTTCCAAGCTCAGTGCATAAAGTCATAATATGGTATAACATATTAATGTACAAAGAATCCGATTAAGATCCACTTTTGATCAATACAATTGCAAAAAATAATTTTCGACTCGTGCCATGAACATGTTAGCGTTGCTTTGCCATGGCGACAAACTAACACTCGGATGATAGTTAATTGTACATGTACCCAATAAGCGACATCTAAGCGAGAAAGATCACTGCACCGCGTCAAATTTCAGTTTCACATCGCGGCTGGCGATAAATCGAAGGTCTGCTTAATACCTTCAAAATGAGCCAAACCGTATATATTTTCAACTTCTCTACACTGAAATATATAACTTCCAATAAAAAATATTTTGAGGAACAAAAATTCGAGGGTACCCAATATGCGTCACCCAGAGAATACTTCATACGGTCTCTCTTTGTAGTTCTGTGCTAGAAATACGATTAAATGAGCATTAACCAAAAAGGTATATCATATATACCTTCAAAATGAGCCAAGCTGCATCTTGCTCAGACTTTTGTACGCTGAACAGCATCATTCCTAAAAATTGTTCTTTTTCGGTCATTACACGCGTAAAATCGAGAGGAAAATCAATAATCCATGATTTGGGAGGTGGCACATATTGGGTAGACTTGACAAAAATAACGAACAAGTGGCGCGTCTTGGGTATATCTACCTCACTACGGAGAGCAAGAAATTAGATTTTGAGCTTCATATTCCGAACAAAATGTACTTCCTCGGGTTGTGCAAGTGAGTACATGTATCAAAATCGCTGAATACTTTTCGATGTACACGAAAACTAACAAAACTGTATCATGGGTTACCAATTTTACGATGAGATTTCGCATAATTATTACGTGTGATATACAAGTGATGCATAATAATTAACCTAAAGAATTCTCCTTCTCTGCAACTCATATGTAACCTTGAATAAAAATGACTTTATTTTTCATCTTATTAATTTGTATAAAAGTATGGAACACTGCCAAGCGCCAAGCACACGAGTAGTTAATGCATTCAGGTGTAAATACAGCAAAACTCCAGTAATATATTGTAAATTATAGATGTTATGGCACAATAATTCCTAAGAAAATCGCTACTGAAAGTAGTTGTACTATAAATGTCGAAATCAAACTATTGAAATGCGCACATTTCATAATCTGACTACTGTATTGCTTCCATTGCATTACGATGACAGTCGATACATATTTCTTGACTCTGAGTCTTTTTATTCTTATATGCTTACTATCGATGTGCTTTCAGATATAAAAAATTTTATTATATTAGAGAGATTATGCTACCAGAAAAGTCAACGATCTGAAGACATGCAAGGCAAACACAATGGAAATGAGTCCAAGCTCCGAACAAAGCAACTCCGAAAACTAATTATGCAATTTCAGAATCGAGACTCATGCACTTGCGGATATTAGTAATAATTCTGTTTCTTATTTTTACCTGGACTGAAGACTGAAGGATGTTTCAAGTATAATAAGCCCAAAAAGATGTTCAAAAAGATGGTCACAATTTTCCTTCCACAACCTGGACTGAAGATTGAAGGATGCAGCTATGGTAGCATGGGTTATGACAATCGACTTTGGAACGCTGGAAAATCATTGATAAACATAAAAATACAACATACCTGTTGTTCCTCAAGCAGCAGCACAAAAATGAATTACAATTAAGATATTTCTTTCGACGATTTTCACGAATAATCCCAAAAAGATATTCACTGCTTTTCTTCCAGGATAAAACTCGGGTAGAATATGCATAGAGGTATTACAGATAGAGGAGGCAAGCCATAGGAGAGCCTGTGAGAGAGCATGTCCGTATTTTTGGATCCAGTCAAGCGCATGCGCGGACACATCGACACACCAATACACTCGCTCAAAGCCCGCCGCGGGCTCCGCGAGTGTTGGGTTTTTACCTTCAGGGACGCTGTCACTCTGGCTCCGCTCATCTGAGATTTGGTTGTCACGCGCTGCTATTCCTAGGGTTATATTGGGGGAATTAAAAAAAATTGTTGGTACCTTCCCCCCCCCCATTTAGCCCTTAAAACCACTCTCCTACAACACTTTGAAATTTCACTTACTGATTTTTTCGCCCTTTTCTTATTTTACTATTCACACTCGACCAAAAAAATCAGGAATAATTAATTTTTATCTCTCGGAGTGTCTTTACTCTTTTTTATGTAAAAACATCTCATCTTTCAATTGGTCTCATCAGTTTTCCCAAAACTATTTTTTATCCTACTCAGATTGCTCTTTTTCGCATCAAAAAGAGTGGAGCTAATGTGGCCTCTTATGCGTTTATAAATGAAAAAACTAAGTAAAATTGTTGAATATTTTTATAGACATGTACGATGATTTAGATATATATTTTTGAGTTGAATGTCAAAAGTTTTCTATAAATATCACTGGGAACATGATTGATAGCTTATTCCAATGCCAATTTGATTGTCCCTGTAGGCCTATATAGTCTGTAACAAATGATTAAGAAATCTTGCCAAATTGACTGAACGTAAAGTACATTTAGCTTTTTTGCGTTCTCTTTTTAAATTGCGATTTTTGATAGGTTCAAGTAGTCAAATAATAACTATAGAGATGTGGCAGTATTACTATCCTACAGTTTTAATCTTATATGTGTATTTATAATACTATATTTACAAAAAGGGAGAAAATATGATATAGAGACAATATCATACCAAACAATGTATAGTTCTTGTTTAAACTACGAGTATGTGGTTTGCAAAAAAAAGTAATGATTGCCTTGATTGATATTGTGATATTTCTTTGATTTACTAATAATATTGTGGTTGATTATTTTACAGTAAAAACGGTACACTTAAAGGCCATTGATTCTGTCCCCTGTTCTCGAACGCCGCGCGTATCGTGACGGTCATGCTAATGCATAAGCATATCGCACGAAACGTCAGGATACGCGCGGCGTTCGAGAACAGGGAACAGAATCAATGGCCTTTAAGTGTACAAAGAGATATTGTGATTTAATGTTATATTATAAATGATATCAATGATTTATGTTTGTTTAATTTATATACTACACGAAAATATTATATACTACAGATTTGTATAAGATAAATGAAATTTAATTTTAATGAAATTGGAACCTTGCCTTTTTCATCATTGAAAAATTATTCTTTTGCTTCTTTTGCTCCAGATTAATGTATTTTCATATTATTATTCAAATCCTAACATAATATAATTATTTATTCACCAATTCATAATATGATTACAATTCGCCAATTCATAAGAATTAAATATCATGAGCAATAGAAATAATATATATTATTAATATCGATTCTACAGGGATATTTTTTTTTTTAGGTTAGTTATGAATTAAGAGTTGAACCATTTAATTGGCTTATTTTGTCATTGGATTAGTGAATTGAAATACATAAAAATATTTAATAAGATTATTAAGAATGTCAAAGATGCAGTATACTTTGTGCTTCTTCTTCTTCGGTTGGTTTATTGGCACCGAGGTGTATACTTTGTGCAGTGTTTCGAGCTAACGAAGTGTTGTGGCGTTGATGTGCTCGCGCATGCGTTCGGGCCAGGGAGGTAGGGGTGGGGGCTGGTCGCTGGATCCGAAATCTCGGACACACGGAGTAAGAGAGAGACCACCATGAAGTAAGAGAGAAGGAGAGGAAACTGCGTATACTGAAAATGGACCGACTTTACGGACAAAATTCGGTGTGTACGCCCGGAAGAAGACCGACTCCCTAAGTCTCACCCGCGCCCCCAAGTGGCGACGTCAGAAGCTGAATATCAAAATGTGCCTAATATCAGGCAAAGTACGGAGGGCAGACCCCCCACCGCGGCGGCCGCGCCGCTGTCCCGCCGAGCGGTTTGGCGATTATGCCGCGCGTCCACAACACAACGAGCACGTGCCGAACACAATATTTTTGTTGAAATTATGATTAAGTGGGTGGGTGAGAGTTGTACAATGAGCACTTAGTACTCATTTTCAATACTTCAGGCACCGCACACAGCCGATAAATAAGTAAAACCCTTTCAGGGGTCACAATTTAAATAGAACATCTGAGATTTATACTGTAAGAGTGTGCGGTGGTCTCGTGGCAAAGCTTTTGCTCCGCGACCCAAGGATCGGTGGTTCGCGCCCGACCTCTCGAGTTTTTTTTTCTTTTTTATTCAGTTGTATCTGATAGAATCATCTGATAATTATTTTTTAACGTCCACATGTTTCAAACGACGAATAAATTCGGGCTTGGTGGACTATCCCAAGATGATATTGCGAGAAAAAAATTCCACGCTCCCCGGGCTGGATTTGAACCAGCGTCCTCCTGATCTCCGGTCAGTTGCGATATCCACTACGCCACCGGGAAGACGGCAGCTCTCCACATCCCTGGAGCATGAATTCATTTTCCCGCAATATCACCTATATACACGATCAAATTCGATCGCTTGAATCTGTACGATTAAGGTCCGATCGTATTGTAAAAGGGAATCTGTAACAATACGATCGGACCTTGATCGTACAGATTCAAGCGATCGAATTTGATCGTGTATATAGGTGATATTGCGGGAAAATGAATTCATGCTCCAGGGATGTGGAGAGCTGCCGTCTTCCCGGTGGCGTAGTGGATATCGCAACTGACCGGAGATCAGGAGGACGCTGGTTCAAATCCAGCCCGGGGAGCGTGGAATTTTTTTCTCGCAATATCATCTTGGGATAGTCCACCAAGCCCGAATTTATTCGTCGTTTAGAATCATCTGATATTTTGCCTTTATCTGATGCCTTAAAAATTTATTTATTTAAAATCGTATCAATTCCTACCTGCAGAATAAATTACCCCATGTGATCTCAGGTCAAGTGACCTTAAAGAAACTTTGAACATTATTTCTAAATATAAAAGTTCTACATTTTGGTTAATGAAGTTTATACTCCCCAAAATATCTATAAAAATATCTCCAAAATGTAGAACTTTTATATTCAGAAATAATATTCAAAGTTTCTTTAAGGTTACTTGACCATGGGGCACATGGGGTAATTTATTCTGCAGGTAGGAATTGATACGATTTTGAATAAATAGATTTTCAAGGCATAGTTAACATGCCAAATCACTCAAATACAATTCAATGAAATTTGAATACAAAATCTACGTTAATATGTATGATACACGTGTAAAAATAATAATCTCCTTAATTGCTGATAGATGCAATTACATGAATATTTTCATAAAAGATAATTGAATCTATCACTGGTGAATAATGTTATTTAGGATTTTTGTATCATTGTTATTGTAGAAGAATAACAATGATTTTACACATGAATATGATTACTCATGAAATTATATATTGTTGATAGAATTTCAAGTTGAGTAGATAATTATATCGGGTGAATTAATCTATTCTTGTTCATTATATTTCATCCAGAAGATTTATGACATATACTTGTTGAATTCACTTAATTTGTAAATTCAATAAGTATATATATATATATATATATATATATATATATATATATATATATATATATATATATATAAAATAAATATAATGAACAAGAATAGATTAATTAATATATTGTAACGAGTGCTTCGCGAGCACTCGTTATCGCGCGATCGCCACGTGGCGAGCCGGAAGCGTGGGCGCGAGCGCGCGAATCGCGCGATCGACGCGGGCACGCGCCGCGGCCCTTCGGGGGGTGCGTGTCTCGCGAGAGAGAGCAAGATAGAAGATAGAGAGGGGAGGACCTCCCGCCTCGCGCGGCACGCGAGCCCCGCGAGGACGGAAGGACTCTCACTCTCGCGCCGACACGTGTACTGATTAGCACGCGCCGCCCAGTACATTTTTTCCGCGACGCGACGCGACGGTTAGTGATCGTGCGTGTGAGCGTGAGTGTCCCCACACCACCCCGACGACACTCCGAGCGCTGCAGCTGCCCGGAGGAAATAACGTTCTCCCCGGGCGCGCGGGGCAACTCAACCCTCGCCCCGCGAAAGCTGTAGGTGCGACCGCGCACACCCGAGCCGAGCGCGAGCGCGTGCGCCAGGAGCAGCGACAGCGGCGACGAGAGCAGCAAGCGAGCCCGCCTACCATCCTGCGGGCGAAAACCACGAGCGAGCGGCAAACCGTAAGTCGCGCTTATATTTTTGTATTCCCGCGAGCGAGCGAATACTCGGCCCCGTGGCCGAGCGGCCCTCTGCGCGTGCGCGCGTTTTAAGTTGTTGGCGGGTACCGGCCCACCAACGCAAGTGTATTTTATTGTTTGTTTTGCGCCTCAATAAAGAGGTTTTCTTTATTTCAATTACACTCCGAGAGTCACGCGTTTCATTGATAAACCTCCCGCACTTACGACCGAATCCCCCTCTCTCCGCGGCCGAGAAACCTTCCGTTTCTCGGCTTACTGAGCGTTCGCGTTCGCGGTTTCACGCTAGCTTTAAGTGCGTGATACCCAGGGCTCATTGCACGTGGTGATTACCACGGAGCCCCAGCAATCGGCGTGAGCCGCACCGTTGGACCGCGAACACCGAGCCGAGTCCCTTCAACCCCCCTTTTCCCCCCGCTCTTCCCAGCCCCAGGAAAGCGTCCTCTACGCGAGCAGCGACGGCCGGTACCCCGGTACGGGCGGCTGGGGGTCACCACCAAGACCCTTGGCGCGGCGTCTGCTCGCGGGAGCTGGGCGACTGACCCGGCCGCTGGGCGAGGAGCGGGGCATATTCGAGTAGCGCGGGGTGCAGTTTCTGCACCACGATAAGTGCAGAATTCACCCCGTTGCAATATATATATATATATTCTCTGGCTCACCAATTCATGGAACTTCTGGATAGAATCAATCTAATAAACAAAAAATATGTAATTTGGCATGTTTACTATGCCTTGAAAATTTATTTATTCAAAATTGTATCAATTTCTACCTGCAGAATAAATTACCCCTTGTGCCCTGATGAGATGATTCTATTAGATACAACTAAATAAGAAAGAAAAGAAACTCGGGAGGTCGGGCGCGGACCACCGATCCTTGGGTCGCGGAGCAAAAGCTTTGTCACGAGACCACCGCACACTCTTACAGTATAAATCTCAGATGTTATATTTAAATTGTGACCTCTGAAAGGGTTTTACTTATTTATCGGCTGTGTGCGGTGCCTGAAATATTGAAAATGATCACTAAGTGCTCATTGTACAACTCTTAGCCCAATGCTCATCTGTATTTAGGGCGACTTTGTTAGCCTGCCGCCAAAAACTATTGGGTTCGCTCCAGAAAATGATTCTAAATCGAATGAGAATAGTGCGTAAAACTGAAAAGTATGGCTTCATGTTTTTTTTTTCGAAAATGTTAAAAAAAACTGCATTTTTGTTTTTTGATTTTGAGTTAGTATGAAAACTATCAATCCTAGAGTAAAATGGAAGAGGAAAAAAAGTTTCCATATTAAATTTTGCATGAGGATTAAGTATTCCGAAATATTATTCTCGAATATTGTTGTTGCAAAATAGGTGGAAAGGGAAAAATGACCCCAAAAAAAAATCCATTTTTTGTGATTTTTTTTCAAGTTTTCAAATCATAGCTACGATTATGACAATTGAATTTAGAGTACCTTATACAGTTATAAAAATACAAAAAAAAATTCATCTCGATATCTCTGATAGTTTTTCCACAAAAAATGTTTGAAGTTAGCTATTTTCAAAATTTTGCAATTGTAATTCAGTCCGTGAGGAACCTCTCAGAAACCTGCCAATTTTTTTACGTACTCTAATAGATACTAACTATCGATCCCCTGTCGAAAAATTTCGATTGATCAATTTTAACAACTTTTATGATTTTTTGAAAATTTTTCGAAAAAAATTTCTTCGAAAAAAATGCAACTGCAACGCGGTTTTTCTATCTATTCGGAATTTAGAAGTTGCATATGATAGAAGAGAAACAGACGCTCATTTTGAGTTTTTATTTACTCAGATCTGATTCGTGAATCCTGAGATATAGAGGTTTTTAGTCGCAGCGCTTTCGGTGCAGCGGCAGTGGCGGGCAGTGGAGGGGGTAGGGAAAAAGACGCGACGAAAAGTCGAACGCTCAGGATCAAAATGAACGTTTGATTTTTTACCGACAATATCTCAGCTTCTATATTAGATAATTCGATCATTCTTTTTTTAATTTGATAAAGCAAGTCAAGAGATGACTAAATATGGATGTTAAAGTACCGTAAAAATTATTGGTAACGATCTATGTATGAAAAATGTAATAATGAATATTTGTAGATCCGTTGAAATCATATTTTTTAATTTTCATAATAAAATTGTACGTCAGGCTGACGAATACATTCAATAAAAATGTTTCTTAATTGATATTGATTGATGAATTGATTTTGTTAAGGTTTTGAATAAGAAAGCACAGTAAAATATGTCTTAATGTACAGGGATTAATTTAATGTGCAGGATAATTCCAACTTAATTATTCATGGAATAATGTTTTTGGGATTTCAGGTGAACATCGTACGGATATGCTATGAATAGAATGAAATGCACATTGGTCTAATTATATTGGTCTATTATTACATTTTTCATACATAGATCGTTACCAATCATTTTTACGGTACTTTAACATCCATATTGAATCATCATTTGACTTGATATATCAAATTGAAAAAAGAATCATCACATTATCTTATATAGAAGCTGAGATATTGCAGATAAAAAATCAAAGGTTCACTTTTATCCCGAGCGTTCGACTTTTCGTCGCGTCTTTTTCCTTTCCCCCTCCACTGCCCGCCACTGCCGCTGCGCCGAAAGTGCTGCGTTTCAATGATTTCCACCAACTTCCGCCCGACTATTAAGTATGAAAAACATTACTCACGTACATAATAATTTATACTTAAGTAAAGCAATGTTCAAGCTACCAGAAACCGTTTCAATTTTTATTCTACTGCGTATACTTTTGCCGGAAAGTTTCCTCGACTAAAAACGTCTATATCTCGGGATTCACGAATCAGATCCGAGTAAATCAAAACTCAAAATGAGCGTCTGTTTCTCTTCTATCATATGCAACTCCTAAACTCCGAATAGATAGAAAAACCGCGTTGCAGTTGCATTTTTTTTGAAGAAATTTTTTTCGAAAAATTTTCAAAAAATCATAAAAGTTGTTAAAATTGATCAATCGAAATTTTCGACGGGGAATCGATAGTTAGTATCTATTAGAGTACGTAAAAAAATTGGCAGGTTTCTGAGAGGTTCCTCACGGACTGAATCACAATTGCAAAATTTTGAAAATAGCTAACTTAAAAAATTTTTTGTGGAAAAACTATCAGAGATATCGAGATGAAATTTTTTTTGTATTTTCATAACTGTATAAGGTAGTCTAAATTAAATTGTCATAATCGTAGCTATGATTTGAAAACTTGAAAAAAAATCACAAAAAATGGATTTTTTTTGGGGTCATTTTTCCCTTTCCACCAATTTTGCAACAACAATATTCGAGATTAATGTTTCGGAATACTTAATCCTCATGCAAAAGTTAATATGGAAACTTTTTTTCCTTTTCCATTTTACTCTAGGATTGATAGTTTTCATACTAACTCAAAATAAAAAAACAGAAATGCAGTTTTTTTGAACATTTTCGAAAAAAAAAAAACATGAAGCCATACTTTTCAGTTTTACGCACTAGTCTCATTCGATTTAGAATCATTTTCTGGAGCGAACCCAATAGTTTTTGGCGGCAGGCTAACAAAGTCGCCGAAAGCACTTTTTTTTACAGATAAGCATCGGGCTATCTCACCAACCCACCTAATCATAATTTCAACAAAAATATTGTGTTCGGCACGTGCTCGTTGTGTTGTGGACGCGCGGCATAATCGCCAAACCGCTCGGCGGGACAGCGGCGCGGCCGCCGCGGTGGGGGGTCTGCCCTCCGTACTTTGCCTGATATTAGGCACATTTTGATATTCAGCTTCTGACGTCGCCACTTGGGGGCGCGGGTGAGACTTAGGGAGTCGGTCTTCTTCCGGGCGTACAAACCGAATTTTGTCCGTAAAGTCGGTCCACTTTTGACGTCCGGGACCCATTGGAGTTGCTTCTCCTTCTCTCTTACTTCATGGAGACCACTACGATCGGAAGCCGACCAAGTATAACAAATTCATGAAGTAAGAGAGAAGGAGAGGAAACTGCGTGTACTGAAAATGGACCGACTTTACGGACAAAATTCGGTGTGTACGCCCGGAAGAAGACCGACTCCCTAAGTCTCACTCGCGCCCCCAAGTGGCGACGTCAGAAGCTGAATATCAAAATGTGCCTAATATCAGGCAAAGTACGGAGGGCTGACCCCCCACCGCGGCGGCCGCGCCGCTGTCCCGCCGAGCGGTTTGGCGATTATGCCGCGCGTCCACAACACAACGAGTACGTGCCGAACACAATATTTTTGTTGAAATTATGATTAGGTGGGTGGGTGAGAGTTGTACAATGAGCACTTAGTACTCATTTTCAATACTTCAGGCACCGCACACAGCCGATAAATAAGTAAACCCCTTTCAGGGGTCACAACTTAAATATAACATCTGAGATTTACATTGTAAGAGTAGCGGTGGTCTCGTGGCAAAGCTTTTGCTCCGCGACCCAAGGATCGGTGGTTCGCGCCCGACCTCACGAGTTTTTTTTTCTTTTTTATCCAGTTGTATCTGATAGAATCATCTGATCAGGGCACAAGGAGTAATTTATTCTGCAGATAGAAATTGATACAATTTTAAATAAATAAATTTTCAAGGCATAGTAAACATGCCAAATTACATATTTTTTGTTTATTAGATTGATTCTATCCAGAAGTTTCATAAATTGGTGAGCCAGAGAATATATATATATATATATATATATATATTTACTTATTAAATTTACAAATTAAGTGAATTCAACAAGTGTATGTCATAAATCTTATGTCATAAATCTTCTGGATAAAATGAATATAATGAACAAGAATAGATTAATTCACCCGATATAATTATCTACTCAACTTAAAATTCTATCAACAATATATTATAATTTCATGAGTAATCATATTCATGTGTAAAATCATTGTTATTCTTCTACAATAACAATGATACAAAAATCCTAAATAACATTATTCATCAGGGATAGATTCAATTATCTTTTATGAAAATATTCATGTAATTGCATCTATCAGCAATTAAGGAGATTATTATTTTTACACGTGTATCATACATATTAACGTAGATTTTGTATTCAAATTTCATTAAATTGTATTTGAGTGATTTGGCATGTTAACTATGCCTTGAAAATTTATTTATTCGAAATCGTATCAATTCCTACCTGCAGAATAAATTACCCCATGTGCCCCATGGTCAAGTAACCTTAAAGAAACTTTGAATATTATTTCTAAATATAAAAGTTCTTCATTAACCAAAATGTAGAACTTTTATATTTAGAAATAATGTTCAAAGTTTCTTTAAGGTTACTTGACCTCAGATCACATGGGGTAATTTATTCTGCAGGTAGGAATTGATACGATTTTAAATAAATAAATTTTCAAGGCATCAGATAAAGGCAAAATATCAGATGATTCTATCAGATACAACTGGATAAAAAAGAAAAAAAAAACTCGTGAGGTCGGGCGCGAACCACCGATCCTTGGGTCGCGGAGCAAAAGCTTTGCCACGAGACCACCGCGTACTCTTACAATATAAATCTCAGATGTTATATTTAAGTTGTGACCCCTGAAAGGGGTTTACTTATTTATCGGCTGTGTGCGGTGCCTGAAGTATTGAAAATGAGTACTAAGTGCTCATTCCCGAGTGGAAATTGAAATCAGGCGCAAACTTGGGCCCGGGCAGGGTGCCTGATCAACCTGATATGGGCACAGCATGGCAGGGGACGGCGCTGTGATCTGGGCCAGACTTGGCAAGAGCATGGCGAGCCGAGCGGCGCGAGTTTATATGTGTCAGCTGTTCATCATTGCCTGCAGCAGTTGTAGAGTATTTTCTGTCCCGAACACAATCAATTAATTATTCCTGTGATTACAATTTTGTATTGTATTTTAACTTGGAGTACCTGACCCTTGTCCCGAACGATGTCCAGGTAGTCAGGGTACCCGATGACGGTGTTCCAACGGTGCGCCCCAGGTATTTTTGGTTGGAGTAGCGGGCCCTGGACCCGAACGATGTTTAGGTAGTCAGGGTACCCGATGACGGCGTTCCAAGGGTGCGCTCCTGGTATTTTTGGTTGGAGTACCTAACCCTAGACCCGAACGATGTCCAGGTAGTCAGGGTATCTGATGTCGGTGTTCCAAGGGTACGCTACTGGAATTTTAGCTTGAAGCAGCTGACCCTGGACCCGAACGATGTCCAGGTAGTCAGGGTACCCGATGACGGTGTTCCAAGGGTGCGCTCCTGGTATTTTTGGTTGGAGTACCTGACCCTAGACTCGAACGATGTCCAGGTAGTCAGGGTACCCGATGACGGCGTTCCAAGGGTGCGCTCCTGGTATTTTTGGTTGGAGTGCCTGACCCTTGTCCCGAACGATGTCCAGGTAGTCAGGGTACCCGATGACGGTGTTCCAAGGGTGCACTCCTGGTATTTTTGGTTGGAGTACCTGACCCTAGACCCGAACGATGTCCAGGTAGTCAGGGTACCTGATGTCGGTGTTCCAAGGGTGCGCTACTGGAATTTTCGCTTGCAGCAGCTGACCCTGGACCCGAACGATGTCCAGGTAGTCAGGGTATCCGATGACGCTGTTCCGAGGGTGCGCTCCTGGGATTTTTTGTCGGAGTAGCCGACCCTGGATCCGAATGATGTCCAGGTAGCCAGGGTACCCGATGACGCTGTTCCAAAGGTGCGCTTCTGGTATTTCTTAAACTGAAGCTAATCTTAACTACCTGGAGTTATTTGGGTCTAGGGTCAGCTTTTCGAAACAAAAATATCAGGAGCGCACCCTCAGAACACCTACATCGGGTACCCTGACTACCTGAACATCGTTCGGGTCCAGGGTCAGGTCCTCAAACAAAAAATACCAGGAGCGCACCCTTGGAACACCTTCATCGGGTACCCTGAATACCTGGACATCGTTCGGGTCCAGGGTCAGCTGCTTTAAGCGAAAATTCCAGTAGCGCACCCTTGGAACACCGACATCAGGTACCCTGACTACCTGGACATCGTTCGGGTCTAGGGTCAGGTACTCCAACCAAAAATACCAGGAGCGCACCCTTGGAACACCGACATCAGGTACCCTGACTAGCTGGACATCGTTCGGGTCCAGGGTCAGCTGCTGCAAGCGAAAATTCCAGTAGCGCACCCTTGGAACACCGTCATCGGATACCCTGACTACCTGGACATCGTTCGAGTCTAGGGTCAGGTACTCCAACCAAAAATACCAGGAGCGCACCCTTGGAACACCGTCATCGGGTACCCTGACTACCTGGACATCGTTCGGGTCAAGGGTCAGGTCCTCCAACGAAAAATATCAGGAGCGCACCGTTGGAACACCGTCATCGGGTACCCTGACTACCTGGACATCGTTCGAGTCTGGGGTCAGGTACTCCAACCAAAAATACCAGTTGCGCACCCTTGGAACACCGTCATCGGGTACCCTGACTACCTGGACATCGTTCGAGTCTAGGGTCAGGTACTCCAACCAAAAATACCAGGAGCGCACCCTTGGAACACCGTCATCGGGTACCCTGACTACCTGGACATCGTTCGGGTCAAGGGTCAGGTACTCCAAGTTAAAATACAATATAAAATTGTAATCACAGAAATAATTAATCGATTGTTTAGGCTAGACTTTCTATGAGAGATTTTCTGAACGAACAATACTTAAGTCTGGAATAACTCTGGCATTAGTTCACTATGCCAGATATATGCCATACTTATTTTTTAGCAAGTCAGGCCCACGCGGCGCCCTTGCTAAAGCGCCGTCCCCTGCCATGCTGCGCCCTGATCAGGCAGCCTGGCCTGGGCCACGCGATCTGGCCAGGCAGCCCGATCAAAATTTCCAATCGGGTTGTACAACTCTCACCCACCCACCTAATCATAATTTCAACAAAAATATTGTGTTCGGCACGTACTCGTTGTGTTGTGGACGCGCGGCATAATCGCCAAACCGCTCGGCGGGACAGCGGCGCAGCCGCCGCGGTGGGGGTCAGCCCTCCGTACTTTGCCTGATATTAGGCACATTTTGATATTCAGCTTCTGACGTCGCCACTTGGGGGCGCGAGTGAGACTTAGGGAGTCGGTCTTCTTCCGGGCGTACACACCGAATTTTGTCCGTAAAGTTGGTCCACTTTTGACGTCCGGGACCCATTGGAGTTGCTTCTCCTTCTCTCTTACTTCATGAACAAATTTGTGCTTGCGCTTTTTGCTTTGTGTAGGTAGTGTGTAACCACAATAAGACTGCAGTTTGAAAAGGTGGGTTCTTGAAATGCGTGGATAATAAATTTCAATTGAAAGTAAAATTGAATGTAAACGTAAAAAGGAGGAACATCAGCTTTGTCTCTTAAGTGAATGATGAGGGTATAAAATTAGGAAGTCGAAATTCAGAGGAAATTCAACAGCTGTATCGCATTGAAGCACGTGCATGAATCCTAGTTAATTCTGATTACAAAATGCTGAATGCCTGCGCGAGTGACGAAAGTAGTGATAGTGATTTCGACGATGATGAAGATCCTGACAGTATTCAAATACCTGGTGAGATTTCAAAGCCATATTCTCTATTTTGTAAAATTTTAATTAGTTTTCCCAAGATAGGTGGTGGAAAGGATCTTGCTTCTGCTGCAGGGATAACAACGATGAAAAATATATTCATGGAAACAACAGCTGAAAATTATTCTTCAGAGCGAGAAGTGCAAAAAACTATGACCCAAGTGCAAGAGAGTATTTATAGTTCTCACAAAGTGTTGAATAATGCCAGTGTTCCATACTCAACTTCAAATAGCTCAAGTGAAATGTATACAAATCATAACATTGATAGTTCATTAAAAACAACCAACAGTCATATTGAATGTTTAACTGAAACAAACCAAATACCAATTCTCAAATCAACATTTCAACAATGTAAGTTCTAAAATTTAATATATTTGATGATTTGATACTACCAATTTTCGTCAAATCTGAATTTATCCCAATGACATGAACATGAATATTTATAATAAATATCATTAATCACGAAAGTGATTCACCATATCAAGTTCTCTTAGCAAATAGTCTTGGGAATTTTATCATTTGAGTATGAATTGAATGCCATGCATTTATAAATATTGTGTTCCTTATGGACAATTATGATTGGAAAATTTTTGTGATGTAAACAAGAATAGTTCAAGTTATCAATTTTAGTAGTATAAATATTTTTAACCAATTAATGATGATAATATGAAAAATTGATGTAGGAACTATTATAGGCAAGTGTGTGAAATATATTATATCCATTAGAAATTGTATGACAATAGACATTAAAAAGTATTTTAATTATG
The DNA here is from genome assembly GCA_020882685.1 of Aphelinus atriplicis. Taxonomy (NCBI): domain Eukaryota; kingdom Metazoa; phylum Arthropoda; class Insecta; order Hymenoptera; family Aphelinidae; genus Aphelinus; species Aphelinus atriplicis. Next base: position 531,663 of record JAJGQD010000036.1, read on the forward strand.
TGATGTACTTTTTATTTATTCAGCTTAACCTTATTAAAGCATGTTGCAATCAACATTAATCAGAAATATCAACAGAATTCTTGCTTATTTTTCAATCCTTCAAAGTTTACTCAAAATAAATTCACTATCCTTGATTTATTGCTCCATCCCTGTTAATCATTTATTGATTATTTCTTCAACAAGATTGACAACTCATTTAAAACAGTTATGTTGGTGAAAGAGATAAAACCAAGCATTAATAGTTCAAAATATTATAAAATAAATATTAAGTGCTATTGAAACAAAATTGTACTAATAACTTTTTAATTTTTTCTCGAGAATACTAATCAATTCAATGGCTAATATCAGCTGGGAAAGAATTCCACATTGTTTGCATCCTATGCATTGACAAGTAAAAAATATATAATTGAGGTGATCATTGCATTGAGCTGGATCTCTTAAATACTTCATAGAATAGTTAACATGTCTGTCAACAAAAAGATTCTAAACATTTATTGAAGTTATTTAAAATGTTAACCTTCAGAGTAAGCTACCATAATAGTTCACAAAAAATATTATGATTCAGAATGATGAAAATCTGATGACTGGTTTATAACCAGTCATCCCCAAACCTCCTATAGGATGCATTTTTTAAATTTTTTCTAGTGCATTTCTAGTCAGATGAAACATTTTTTGAATCTAAGAAAATCTGGTCTCTCATTATTTTTCTAAACTATAGACATGTAGCCATATAGTCAATCTACAATGTTATATACCTCTTTCATGCATTTTTTTAGACAAAATCATGTGTCCCAATTTCTGGTACTCTGAAGATTAGAAGTTGTGAAGTTTATTATTATTTTATAATCATTTAAATAGTTATGGAATCAATATTTTCTTCAATTGTATTATTTTTATGTACTCAGATATTATAAAAAATCACATATATTAATGACTCATGAGTTTTTTTTTTTTAAGACAGTTGTGTGAATCACTAGCCCAAAAATCTTGACATCGTTAAGGTCTTATTTTGAAGATGAAGGGTGCATTGAATCACAAAATATCTGAACGCTTGGTTGTAGCTCTTCAGTTTTATACTCCTTTAATTTCACACCTTCTCAAAAAGTGGGAAAATTGTAGAAAAATGAGAAATGAGCATATCTTTGAGGTAACATATTTTTAGATCGAGGATTATACATACATGATTTGAAACATATAGAAAATGTTTATCAAGTAGGTCTTGATCAAAAGCTACCCCTAATAGTAACAAAACATCAAAAACCACATGTACTTGGAAATGTACTTCTGTTGATGTTTAATCCATTCATATTCTTGAAAGCACATAAATTATTCGTAGCAAAAATATCCGAATTAAAAACTAACAGTAATAAAACATAAAAACTATCCCTAGCAATGGGGATGTGCTCACATGCATTTTATCAGAGAAAACTTGTCTGTTGGAAGGTTAATTCATTCTCAAGACTAATTTTGGTTCAGATCATTTCAAATGTGATTCATTTCTGAGAATGTAACTGATATTCCAAATTGCTGAGGGCCAAATCTCTATGGAAAAGCAATTATACCAACTCTAGATTATGAAGTCGCAATGTTTTGCCAGTGTGGGTTTGTTGGTCTTATCAGGCTGTTTTTTATTGTTTCTATCAAAATTAGTGAGGAAATTTGCGTACTTTCTTTGTAGTTATTGTATTGTGTACCATGTCAGGTTGAAATTAATTATTCCATTCAATAAAAAAGAGCCTGTTAAGGCCAGTGAACCCATACTGATAAAACTTTGCATCTCTATAATTTGGAATTGGTTTATTTAATTCTTTCTCCACGAGAATTTGGCTCTCACCAATCGAGAAATTGGTTATATACTAATTTTAATTCATTGAATATTCTGATTTTGTACAGCATGAACATTTTGATTGAAAATATCACTAATCTAGTCCGCTCACTCAATGGACCTGTTTCTTTTTCTTTTCAATGAATCTGTGTGAATTAATGAATGAATTTTCATGAATCCTGTCTGCGTTTAGAGTTGGTCAAAAAAGTTGTGAATTTCTACACACATTCTCATGCTGATTGAGTTTCTTGATTTGGTTTCTTCCAATAACGGAATAATCTTATGATACCCAATATTGGTGATACTATTTGGATAATGCTTTAAAGATAAGAGTTTAGAAGATCTTAGAAAAGGATCGATTTAGTATTGAGTTCTAAGATTTTTTTATGTGTCACAAATTCTTAAATGTATTTTTATCTTAACTAGCTACATTCAGACGCGCTGCGCGCGATCTCCATTCATGCGTTTCAAAATTATGTTCCAATCATTCACATATGATAATCTTTTCCATTTACTCATCAATTCTTTCACAATATTCGTATTGTTTAACCCTACATCCATACAACTTTTATTTTTTTTTGATTATCCGCAATTTTAAAACCTAAATTTAGATTTTGGAAGCAGCTGGCAAGAAGGATTCGGTCGTTACAACCTCAAAATTTATCGTTCTTATGTTTCTTGCTTGCCTGTATCACTATCTATATCTATATTTTACGTGACTCGTCACGTGGTTAGGTCTACACCAATCAAATCACGAGTTAACTGGCTTCACTTTGACCCCCATCACTTTTTTATATAAGGATTTTCATGTAAATTTATAGGTCATCGTTTACATAGAAATATTTAAGGTTGCATTTAAATATACTGTCACCGCCAGCGTAAATAAACAAATGAATAAATATATCTTATAGATTACGCGAGCTTGCCAGAGTAAGAGACAAAATTTATTTATAATGCGCAAGTGAGGTGGTGAATCTCACTTGCGTGGGAGTGGGTTCTTGGGCTGGAAGCGTGGCAAGTTAAATGCAACATATAAATTTAACACAAAAAAAGCACGTTTATTCAGAATAGGGAATGAGGTTACAAAATTGGACTGACGAGTCCGGGGCGCGTGCCGCGGGCCGGAGCGGGAAGCAGTGAGCAGGACGTAAACAAGCCGGGAGAGAGAGAGAGAATAGTCGGCGCGGTACTTACTCGGCGACGAATATGCTCCGGCTTCTCGATTTATCGGCGGTCGCTCGCTACAAATTGCTGCACGCCCGGGGACGATGTAGGTGCACTGCACACTAGCTGCACGTCGGAGACGAGGGTTGCGTAAAAGGGGAATCGCGAGATACCAAAAGGTCGGCGCTTGGGAAAACACGTGTTTGCGCGGGCTGCTCTGCATATAGACTATTGTCGCGCGCACACGTTCCCGCGTCGATCCTGCATGACGTCACGCGCTACTATCCGTCGCGCGGACCGCGGCTCTCTCTCTCTCTCTCTTACCTTTGACTCAGCTGTCTCACGCTCCGGTGTTGACGCTGAAACATAACTTTTACATTAGATCTTTATGATTGTACTTGGGGTAGAGAGATCTCACAGGGCACTGTTAATCAATCATTCATTATATAATGTGCCCGTGACAATACCTCATATATTCACGTTGTCTCATTTTATTTTACACAAGCCGAGTCAACTCAAAATACAAAGCTTCCTCTTTGAGAAAGCAAAATTACAAGTCAAAGAATAATTCAAATAAAAGTTGTAGGGTATTAAGGGGGCTTCAGTGAGTTCGTTTAAAATTATAGAATGAGTTGAAATTTTCACAGGATGTACCTAGCACAATCAACTTTCAATTGCAGCAAAGAAAATCATGGGTCAATATGGTCATTTCCATATGATCGCCATAATAAAAATGACATTTTTTACATGGGCTCTTATGGCGAAAATCGATTAATCCCGTCTGAACCAAATATGAAATTATAGAAAAATTTGAAAAAATTCTAAGCAATAGGTATTCATAAGTAGATTATAGTATGCTCAGAAAAATGGTCTGTCACCATCGATTTAAGATCGTGAAATTGAAAAAAGTGAATCTCGATAAAATTGACAATTGTTTATGTGTAGATCGTGACTTAGTTACAATTTATTTATCCTTTTTAAGCATCCACGAGTGGTCTAGGATAAGATTGGTCTACTCTAAAACGATAGAATTGGGATAATTTTGAAAAAAAATCCAGGCACCCCCAGTAGGGCCCCGCATAGGTGCGGCACCTAACGCTGAAGCCCCCTTAACAGGCTGACTCAACTATGACCTTACTTTGGCATTGACCTTCATTTTTAAGGTATTTGACGGTCAATTTTTATTTTTCAAAGGAAAACCTTTATTTTTGACATTGGATTCCGAAAAAGTACGAAATTCTATGTTCAGATGGGTATCCCATGTTAGGGGTCAAAAGTGACCACCAGGTGTCATTTAAAGGGCAAATTTTCGCTTTGTGCAAAACAAATGAAAACCGCGGTATTCCTGTTTGGGTCGAAGAATGCCATACATCGATCTTGACCTATGTCGAAACTAATGCATCAACACCCCCAGAGCCGACGATGAAAACGCAAAAGCCCTTCCGGTCCCGGTTCTTTTTCTTTTTTTCCAGGGCTGATTTGTGTTATTATTGCACAATTGTAAGCAAAATTTGTTTGGTAGTCTAGCTAATCAATAGTATGATAGAGTAAGAAGTCGAGGAGAAAGAAAATTAAAGAATTAAGCTTTTTGAAAATACCAAGGTGTTCATGGAATTGTCAAGGATATATGTACAGGTTTGGTGGGAAGAAAGTGGGGAACTTTGTTGAAATAATTCATGAAGGTCACAGAATAGGATTTTTGCCGTATAGAAGATGGGGTAAGTATTTTAAAAAAAAAATTAGTAATTTTAGTCAAAGATTGTCTCGATTCGATAATTTATTTATTAATAAATCGAGAAAAACCGTAAAATATAGGAATTTTACTTCTAATTTTTATTTGCCAAAGGTTGTGCAAAGTTTATCGTAAGATAATTTTTTATATAAACAATCCTTCAAGCTTTGCAATTTTTATCAAACAAACAGTCGAATAACAGCCGTAATCAAATGTGAAGATTTTTAATTATGAACAAATGGAATTTTTTTTTTTTTTTCATTGAACTTTTCGGAAAATGTCAATGTAGATAATCAATTACTCGTATTTTTTGACAAATTTACCGAAAAAATTTTTGACCCCACCACAGTTCCTACGGTTCCACGGTTCCACGGTTCATAGAAGCAAAGATTGGATTTTTTTCCAAAAAATCATGTCTCGCTGAATATTGACGGTTGAGATTTGAAACCGGGAATCGTCAATCATGGTAGGTCGAAGTATGTGAGAATGAATTCACAGAATGTTTCTTGTCACTGGAAGTTAAATGAAGCCATAACTAGAGTGCGCGTAGTGCCCACGCGGCGTTGTTGCTGCGGCAGCCGCCACAAGAGAAATGCAAACGCGTGCTTCAAAATTTGCCCCGTCACAAAAATATTTGGTAACTCCGAATCTAATGGTCCAATACTGACCATTTATTTTTCAACCTGTGGTATCTCGATGAAATGAACATGAGTATTACTTAAATTTATTCCACAAAAGTTATTTAACTTATATAAATGTGAGACTATTCACATCATTTTCATTTGACATACATTTTTCATCTTCTTAATGTTTTAATAACTACGTTCATCCATTGTAACCGTTGTTTACGTCAGGGTTGGGATTCATTAATAGAATTTTTTATTGAATTGATCATATAATTAAAATTAAAAAATTTAACTATCAATTATCAGTACAATGATTAATTGGTTTTATTTTCAATCATTTCCAGGATAATTAATAATTACATTATTAATCTTAATGCTTCTCAAATATAATTGATTAAAACTCTTGTAATCATTATTTATTTCTCATATAATTAAGCATTAGAAAATTGATCATAACCCCGTTTTGAAACAATTTAATATTTTGGCACATTAATTATTAATCAATTAATGGGATGATTAATCTGATAATTAACTAGCCAGAATCACTTACTCACTATCGCTCGCTCGTGTCTTTCGTTTGCTCTATCATGAATATAGATGAATAATGAATAATTCATTGAAATATCTTTACATGAACATTCCGGGAGGATTAACTTTATATTATTATACGAGGTCTGTCCGAAAAGTATTGGGCCTACCTTTATATTTTTGTGCTAGCGTTATTCTTTATCATCTGATGGGTGGCATCCTTCAAAGTAATTCCCACTTGATTGAATAACACGGTTCCATCGATGTTTCCACTTTTCAAAACAGTCCTGAAACTCACTCTTAGGGATAGCCTTAAGTACACTCGTCGCATTGTTTCCACCGTTTTTTTGTCATCGAATCGGTGTCCCTTGAGTGGTTTTTTGAGTTTTGGAAACAGCCAAAAGTCACAAGGGGCTATTTCGGGACTGTATGGAGGTTGTCGAAACAATGGGATATTGTGTTTGCTCAAAAACTGCTGCACAAGATCGGAAGCAAAATTTGATGATCTTGTTTTTCAGTCATTTTTGACAATAACAAAATCCGACGAACGTAAAAGAGGCACTGTAAACAAAGACACGCTGCGCATGAACTATACGTCCGGCAGGTGTCAGTGAGTAACCAATAGATTCGTGAGACTTTACTGTTGACGTTTCTATCTGGCAGAGCTCGCTCGAACACTATGGCGTGAAGATATAAACGTAGGCCCGATACTTTCCGGACAGCCCTCGTATATAGAACACAGATGATTGAATAACATAGATTTTACAATTGTTTATATATCTTAGCCAATTTAGCCACACACACACACACACACACACACACACACACACACACACACACACACACACACACACACACACACACACACACACACACACACACACACACACACACACACACACACACACACACACACACACACACACACACACACACACACACACACACACACACACACACACACACACACACACACACATTCCCTATTGAGTAAATTCTCGATCTTTAAGGGTCAATCCAGAGTGAGATGGAAGAGAAAAAATCACAAAATCCACCACATATTTAGTTGATGCGACCGCGACGTTTCGCCAGTATGATTCACTGGCCTCATCAGGCTAAGAATTTTATTACACAAAAAGACACGTAATAAATGGTACAACCTGTATACAAAACAATCAATCAAGTGACAATAAACTATTCTTTCTCACCAGTTTTGAATAAATTTAAAATATGAAATTCGGCAGTGGAAGCAGAGCGTTCGTTAAGACATGCGATGCAAACGTCTGTTGCATTCGGTGGTGGGTGGAATTCTACCGCGGCCGGCTGCATCTCGCTCTCTTATCCTCTCCGTGACGTCACAGTGATAAGATAGCGAAATGCTCCACGGAGGTGCTGCGACACCATTCAAGTAGTCAAAAAGCTCCTTATACGGTGATGGCTTTGGATGAGGCGCAGAGTTACACCCTCTTGTAGACATTGAGGGAATGAGCCGCTGTGGATTTGTCTGCATTGGTCCTGATCGTATGTTATGTTAGTTTGACTTGGAATTTTGAAAGGAACATATATTTATCTCAATAAGGATTGGCTTATTAATCGTGAATTCGATTAAACCGCTGTAAAATGCGCGTGCAGCTTCTTATGTATACGGCTGACCTATTATAATAATCTTAAGGGATAATATACCTTTGTGACCTCCGATTTCGAGGTCATTTTCAAACACTCACCATAAGCGCAGGAAAAATCCTATGAATATGGGGCTTGTTGCATATGAAAGTACTACTCTCCAACTACAAAAAACACATTTTATTTTTTCCAAAAAATACAAAATGGCGGCGTACCAGCTCGTCAAAGCAGAAAACAATTTTTTACTTTTTCTTCTCTAGCCTACCGCTACAGGTCACAATTTTGAACTTACAAGGAGAGTATCAGGCCTTCGGGTCACCAATCTGGACCAAACTTGATACGTATGTTCTTTGGAGCTGTAGTGACCATACGCAAAAAGTTTTCGGACCTAACGCTTCCTCAGTCTCAAGATAATCACATTATAAGGTTACTTAACTTTATACTTATAATGATATTTTCACTTACCAGGGGACATATGAGAACCGGGTCACCAATCTTGACCAAACTTTTTTTGATGTTAGTTTGGCTCAAGAATAGACTGTGCCCATAGTCTCAGGGCCCAACATTCCCAAACTCCAGAAATATCAATTATTATAGCTTGGATGGAGCCGTATCTCTCGTCCCAAATGACAATATGTCATCTGAGGCGTATTTCCCTCACTGCACTGCACTTTTACTGTTATAACTTGAATACCACATCACATTTCATCCTAGAAGACATACAGAACAAGTAAATTGCGTGTATGCTGAACAAGTCATACTTCCATGTCTTACTCACATAGAGTAAAACATGAAATATATGAAAATTGTATGTAAAAATATGAAAATTTTTACATACAAGATGGCGGATTCAACATGGTGGACTTACTTTTCTAAGAATAGACGGAGAGCACTAAAATCTTGTCCCTCAAGAACAAGTTTTTAGTGTTGTACGTCTATTTTTTGGAAAAGCGAGTCCGCCATGTTGATTCCTCCATCTTGGATGTAAAAACTTTATTATTCTGACTTCAGATTCGTATTCAGCGACCCCAAAAACCCCCGAGTACAAGTTTTTAGTGCTTCACGTCTATTTTTGGAAAAGTATGTCCGCCATGTTGAATCCGCCATCTTGGATGTGAAAATTTCATTATTCTGACTTCAGATTCGTGATCAGCGATCCCAAAAACCCCCGAGTAATAATTTTCAACGTGATATATTGAACAGAAAAATGTGAGATACAAAGGGTTAAAGGATCACGCCTCGTGACAATAGGTTAACCTGATATTCTATATTGAATCAAGTTATTTTACGTAGATCTATCATGCATTTAATGCATGCAATAATCTCAATATTTTCATGATTTGGATTTTTAATCCGTGCCTTTATAGTAAAACTATTCTTCTCTCGCCAGAAATTGAAATTTTTCACAATACACCTTGTTCGTTACCGCAATTTCATAATATTGTAGGGGTGCACTCCTGGTTACCCCTCGCGGCGCATGCGTGACAAGCGGTCGAGGCTTCCGAGCCAGCGATGGCAGCGTGCAGTGGCAGTTACGCTCGAGCTCACCGAGCGAACGGTCAGCCTGTGCAACAGGCGAGAACTGTTATACTCTGTATTAATAAACCCTCTTTCCACTGATATTATGCAGTGCACCCTCCATAATTCCAAATATGTATAAGTTGTCGATCTTTGAGGGCCAATCCAGAGTGAAGTGGAAAAGGGAAAATTCACAAAATCCACCACATATTTATTTAATGCGACGTTTCGCCAGTTAGGCGGCTGCTTCCACTGCCGTACGTAATATTATATTTTCATTCAAAACTGCCTGATGAGGCCAGTGAACCTAACTGGCGAAACGTCGCATTAAATAAATATGTGGTGGATTTTGTGAATTTTCCCTTTTCCACTTCACTCTGGATTGGCCCTCAAAGATCGACAACTTATACATACTCTTTCCACTGAGTTACAGAGTTGCTTCATTTCCCCAGCCAAGTGGTTTGTGGAACCCACCTTGAATCCCACAATATATGTGTTTGTAAAAAGAATGCATGTCTGCCTTTTCAGATTTTCAAATTTTTCAAAATTTCGAGATTTCCGAAATTTTCAAGTCTCCAAAATTTCCAAATTTTCGAGATTCTTGACTTCCCAAAATTTCCCAATTTCTAAAATTATCAAATTTCTAAATTTCCAAAATCTCCAAATTCCTTGATAAGATCGATTACTTCCGTTATAAAAGAATAATCGATTCCTGGCGATCTGCCTCCATGTCCGGAAGAAAAAAAATCGAATTCAATGTTAATATTGACCGTAAATTTAACGTTTTTCTTCGAGTATGGTATTGAATCAAAATCTTGTTCGGTAATTCGCCCGCTTCCGTCGTTTTGTGAGGTGCTGTCGATGCACATTCCAACGCGCTCTGTTGCTCGTGTTCGGTCCCTGACTGGCCATTCCCCGCTCAGCCATCGTTGCCAGATTTTCATCCGTCATTCGAATCCGTGAATGGTTTGCTCGGTTCGCGCGTCGCTGTGTGGCATACTGTCGTCGCTGATTCTACAATTCTTCAAATCACTTCGCGCGATTCCTCGCGAATTCCCGCACGAGTTATTATATTATATACCATAATCGTAGTTCCTCGATTCCTTTTAATGGGAAAGATTGTATATTCTTATATGCCTTTCACGTTGTAATTATAAATTTATGGTCTTTTGTTTATCTAAATATTGCCCATCTAGACGCACCCAAAAATGTTTTCACCCTGACTTTAATCTCTACCTGTCGTTCTCGTGGTCCATTTTCTATCCTGGCTATTATTCTTATTTCCTATCAATTCTACCCCAATTCTCTTCCAATTATAAAACTCATCGCAACTTTACATTCTTTGTTTGCTACCTGCATTATTTGCTTATCTATCAAAACCGCGCGAACGCCTCTCCCAGTTTCTAGCTTTCCAATTGGCTGTCTTATTGCAAACTTCAGCATTATGATCCCTCTGTGTTCAACTTCGCCGGTAGTAGGAATTCCAAGCTTTCAAATAGTGCTCCGAGTGGATACTTGGACTACTTATTTTCGGCCTGTTTGTGTGCTCTCCTTTCTTCGTTCGCCTAGACCAACTTTTTGTCGACTTGTGTTAGAGTCCAACCTTGTCACGTTTGGTTTTTCTACAACAAAAACTTTTTCCACAGACTGTCACCTTTCCGCTTGCTCGTCCCGCTCTCACTTGTTTCACCCAGAGTCTCAGTTCATCTGCTAGACCTCAGGCTTCACGAATATTAAGCGGCTTTTGCGATGGGCTCTTACTCCAGAAGAGCTGGATTTCCTCCTTGAATACTCGAATGTTACATTTACTAGTCTTAGTTCTAACTCATCAATAGATCCAGAGTCCTTGCCTGTTACTCGTGTTACTCCGTCGGAATGGAGACTGCTCGAACCCACTACATCTGTGTCTAGGTCCGATGATCTATTTGCTGATTATTTTGATCTTGTGGAACTATTCAAGGAATCGATTGATGTCTTTTCTCCGAATTCTTATTGGGACCATTCTCAGGCTGATGAACCCGACTATGGCGAGGCCATATATGAAATTCTTACCTCTATGCTCTGTTGCGGTTTGGTGTACCTAGTGTATCTCCGGTATGGTGAGGGTCATGCAGCGTGTGGCCGATGAGCGTGTCTCCTAGTTGAGTGATCCTACTGCCGAAAAGGAAACCCCTATTGGCGAAACCATCTTTTGTAACAAGTCGCGGAATCCCTCAGTTTCCTTTGCTGACATTCTTACCATGATTACAAAATAAGGATACCAGCTCGTGACTGGCACGAGCACCGTAATACCTGCTCTCGTCGAGTGCCCGATCGGGCTGACCTTGACATTGCCGATGCCGACAATGTGATGGTTCACTCTGAGGATTTTTCCGATGATTCGTACGATGATGTATTGCCGCTCTTCCAATCATACTAATATTTTGAACTCAATGCCTGTTTGTAACTGTAATATTTGCTTATTCCCATATCAGTATGTAAAAAATATGGACTCCGTATTCTTATTCAATGTCCTGCCCTTACCATCCCTTGAGTAGTTCTTTCAAGTATCAATGTATTAGTGAGCTCCGATCGTAATTATCAACTGCCTACTTTTGCTGGTCTAGCTTTATTTTCATTTACTTTGTTTTTTTTGTTTTGTTTTGTTTTTTTCTGACTTGAGAGTATCATACTGCTGAAGATAAAGAGGATCGTGCTTCTAGAGCCATATTTTAAAATATATTATATTAACACACTGAGAAAGGTTTCGCGATTTGCAATTGCTGATACCATGTTTGTTAATAATCCGACAATTAGCGTGTTTAGTATGAATGACTGATCGCGATTTTGCCTGACTCGGTATCCCGGCGTTCTCGACGCCAGTCGGTCATACAACGGTGCTGACCTGCGATTCTGGCGGAGTTTTTCAACGCCGTTTCATTTATTTGATTCGTCTTTCCCGGCGTAGTAACCTCGATGTCCACTTTGGCTTTCTGATATTGTTAATAATATACGATTAACATGCTAGCGTTACGTTTCCCGACGGGGTTTACCACGATTAAACTTTTTATTTCCTCAAGCGGAATAAATTCGACGCTGGATGTGCATGGCTGTCATCCCCAGGTGGAGCATTCTCGACACCGGTTTTTCTTGAGCGGAGTTACCTCGACGCTGAGTCGTCATATTTCCAGGCGGAGCATTCCCGACACCGGACCCTTTTACTTGCACAAATAATTCACTTACTCCGACACCCGATCGTAGAGTGATGTTAGTTAGAATGAATGTATACGATGTTCGCGAATCGTGCCAGGTGGTACGTTCTCACACCCGCATCTTTGTTCTCTAAGCAGAGCATTCTCAACGCCGAGAATCATATTCCCTGGTCAGGCTTCCTTAAAGCCGGCTTTTTCAAAAATGCTCGCGATTGCTTCCCAGGTGGAGCCTTCTCAACACCGGTACTTTTCATTCCCAAAGCGGAGCATCCTCGACGCCAGTTTACTTGGTCGTGACAACGTTAGTAATGTGAATGTATCAAATGACCGCAAATTTTGTTAGGTGGAGTGTTCTCGACACCGCTACTTATCTGTTCTTTCAGGCGGAGTAACATCGACGTTTGTTTATTTCACCGTAATTTTGCTGTTAATGAATAAATAGATGAAATAATCGCGAATATTCCCCAGGTGGAGCGCTTTCAACACCGGTACTTTTTATTTCCAAGCGGAGTATCCTCACGCTAATTCGCTCCACCTTCCCGGGTGTAGCGTATTCTTTACCGTTCGCGAAATCGCGCTAAGGTGCGTTAGTATGATATCAGCACTGCAATTTCGGTGACTTGGTAAATTGATGACTCTAATTCATTTCCGAACGATTTGAAATAGAATTTGTATCTGGCGATTTGAAATTACGGACCCACGTTAGGGCCGCTAGAAATTTGTGATTTTATATTTTACCCCCATTTCATTTATGCGTGCCCACGTTAGGGCCGCCAAAAATCTATTTGGCCATATTCTTATAGCTCATATATTTAAAAAAACGTTATGAAAATGTACTCATAACTTCCTGTTCTCGCGTGTACCCACGTTAGGGCCACCAAAAAAAATTGTTTGACAATCGGGGGAATGGGATTCCACCTCATGTTGTGTAGTTATGTAGGGATAGCAAAAATGACCACGTAATTCAGGCTCTGTATGCCTTCATGTCGACGATTCTCAATCAGTTCCTTTATATTCTCCTGGGGAATACATCTCTTGAGTCCGTCTATATGCACTGATCTCGTTTTTTCACCCGCTTTTATTTTAGCCGTATGTTTTTCGTAGTTCATTTCTATTATCTCATACTTAACATATTATTCTTTATCCATTTTATTTTTCTTGGGCATTTCTAACTAATATACTATCTCTCCCACTCTGAAGTGTCTCGGGTTAATATTTCGATCACAATACTCTTTCGATCTGAATTTTGACTGTACTAAATTCATTGCTGCCAAAGTCCGAGTTTCCGCGACGTTATGGGCTAAATCCGCGAGATATTTATCGATAGTCAGCAAATATTCCTTCGCTGGGAAGCTGGACGGTGTTCGCGCGCGCTGACCGTATACTATTTCGTGCAGCGAATAACCCAATGCCTCGTGTACGCTAGTATTATAAGAGTGTTGTGTGACTGGAAGAATCTCGTCCCATTCCTCGTATTCGTTTACAATTAATCTAATGTATTTTTTTATAACGTGGTGCCTTCTCTCAATTCCTCCTTATCTATTCTACCTTTCTTGGAAATTTTCAACGAATATTTAACTTATAAATTCGATGGTGAATCATTTATCCCGATTGCCTCCTTCTAGTAGTAGGATGAAAAGTGTGTATTCTTTGTAACGATCTCGTTTCCTTGTTAGATTTTGCAATGTTTCACTGTCTTCCCAGTGTCGAATTGCATACGATTCATCCAGTTATTTGGTAATTCAATGACTGCATGGCTCTTTTGCCATTCGCTCAAGCCTAACAACCTTATTATATTGATAGATACTGCCTCGAGCCGATTTTGTTCAAAGGCTCATGGACATATATGATTGATAACTATAGAGTTTAATCTACTTGGTCTCCTACAAAGAGTAAGCTATTGTATTTATTCACGAATTCACTCCATATTTCTCGAAATTTCCATCCGCTACGTGTCCACAAAAAGATATAAAAATTTAAGACTCATTCCCCTATGCTTTAATTATCACCCTTGTCATCCTCATACCAGGAGACGAAATTTCTCACGCAATTGATTATTATTATTATTTCTTGCTCCAAGGCTCACATTATATAGTACGCATAATTATTCATGTGATTCACAGCTTATTCCATCGGATGGAGAAGTGTAGTTACGCGTATAAAGAGGCTTTGTACAAACTCCGAAATATGATTAATAAATTCTTCTATACGTGATATATTCTTGAAATTCACAGGGGTTTTATAAATATTTCTCCTTGAAAACAAAGTAATTTAGAAGTGAAATTTGTTCATATTACAATTTTGTTATTGAAAATGTTCAAGATTGCCCTTACGGAGCAAAATCGTAGTTCATGATCAAAAAATTTCTGCATCTATATTGGCATTACTCTTATCGAAAAGTTGCCAAGAGATTTCATACTTCCAAAATCGATACCGTTAGCGAATGTACTATCCTCAAATAATTCCATCACCAAATGTGGTTAACTTGACTTTTTATATTTAAATTGACATGTTCCGCAACCGATCTTCACAAATAATTTACTTCATCGGGAGAAAACGTTTCACCATCTTATCTTCCTATTCATTTCCAACTTGCTTCCGTTTATTCTATAGTATTTTACAAACAATAAAATGTTCAAATGAGGAAGGTTATTTCATTTATATTGAATATAATACTCTCGTAACATTAAATTTTCCACGTTTGATCATCTTCTTTATTGGCAACCATGAATGTTTCCAGTGGATGCTGTGAATTGCTTTTTTTCCATCTGTATTTATAATTTTTTCTGTACTTCTCGCAGGAATTGGATACGTGTTCTAGCAAACTATTAAAAATCGCATTGAATGACGAAAAACGCGATTTTTTATATTTGAATTTGTAATCTTTTATTCTATTTCGTGTAAGATTTGTATTTTGTTTGGTCAAGAACCTTAACAACTTCTAATTGAGTGAGAATAGATACGTTCTTTTGCGCCTGTACTTGTAATCGTTTCGTAATTTTTGTAAGACATTAATACGATTGAACTCAGTCAAGTTCAACTCGTCACTTTTATTTCTCAATATTTTTCAAACTCTACGTTTTTTAAGATTTATTCTCGGTTTCCCATCTTCGCGATTCATGTCAGCTCGCTCAGATTCAAATTTTCTTTTATGCGTATCTTTCGTGAAGCTAGTTGATTTATTATCTATGGATGATTTTACATACTTGATTGATTTTGTTTCAACGTATGTTTTGTAATTTTCCTGTTTAAACTGTTGAAGAGTCAGCTTTATCTCCGCAACTTGGTGACCTAAGGTATCAAGCTCAATATCGGTATTGCGTCGTGTTCCTGAAATTTGCTTACTCGTCAATTTTCTATTATTTGACTCTAGACTATAATTTGTCGGTAACTGGAAAGTAATTTTATTTTCGCGAATGACATTGTTACTGAGAGAGTTTGTGATTTGAGATGTCATCGCAGAAACCGAATCTGTCATTCGTGGCTGATATTCAAAGAGAAATTCGGGAATTATTTCTGTATACATGTCTTCGTAATCTGCACATCGCGTTTCTTTATTCGCACGTTTTTCATAGGAATTGGAAATATTTTATCAGGATCTTCTTTGGGTTTGCAAATAAAATCTAATATATCATCGTTTTCTTCTACCAATTCCCATATTCTACCAATGCTACGAATTTGATATGTGTGTTTAACCACATCTTTTGTATGATTTCCTAGGACTGCCGTTATCGCTACTGCCTCTGCAAGACTTTTTGGCTTTCTAGATCTAACTGAAATTTTTAATGGTTTATTGAGCCCCGTAATGAATTGTTCCAATGCGTATTTATTCACAAATGAATGATATACTTCTATTTCCCAATCGTTCAATTGTTCGTCTGCTCCTTGAATGCGATCAAGTAATCGATTCCTACAATAATAGACGCTTTTTGCATAGCTCACAAAATTTGGATAGTCCATCTGTTGTGCTTTCTCCAAATGTGACAGGAATCCCTCCATATCGTCATCAAAATCCCCAAAAAATGCGTCCAAATCTTCTAAGAAATATTCGACTGAAGTGTGAAAATAAACGCGTTTTTCCATTTTTTCTTCCGCAGGACCTAGAAGTCTAGAATAGAGCATGTCACGGGCGGATAATTCATTATCAGGCCCTGTGAGATCTCTCTCCACAATATTATATTGTTTGTCAATTTTAAGTTATGTTTCAGCGCCCAGCGAGAGAGCCAGCGCTGTCGACAAGGTAAGAGAGAGAGACCGCGCCGCGATCGGGATTCAAACCTCGCGCCGCGTGACGTCAGCCGGACACGGCCGAAGCAAGCTCGGCCGGCCCAGCGCGCGGCGGAAGCTTATCAGTTTATTGCCGGCCCACGACAGCGACATCCCCTAGGTCCACCAGCTCACTACCCGTGCGCCCGCGACCGAGCTGACCGCGACCGCCGAATAGAGCCGGAGACCCACGCAACGCCGAGTAAGTGCCGCTCGATCATTATCTCTCTCTCTCCCGGCCAACACGCGTTCGCGCTCTCTCTCGCTCCGGCCCGCAAGACGCGACCCGAGGCTCGACGCCTCATACCTGTGTAGAATCTCCCCTTTATCTTAATTAATAAACTGTGTGTTCGTCAGAACCGTTCTGTATTCTTCATTGCCACGCTATTCCTGCCAAAGATCCCATTCCCGCGTATACGAGTTTCACCACCTCGTGCGCGCATTTGTTATCATGCTCCAGGCCCTGAGGCCATTACAGTATTAATTATTAATAATAAATACGGCGGTGATAACTGGCGCCCAGCAATCGTGGTGCTAGAATAGTGTGGCAATTAATTAATTAAAATCTAAGAGCGCAACAAGTGAATTTGTTCCCTCCCAAAAATTCAGCGACCATCTTTTCTCCCTCGTCCCGCGGCAGCAGCGACCGGCGTAGCAACGACAGCGCCGTGCGCTGAGGCAATTTTCGCGAAGAGGCACGAATAATAAACTCGTGGGAGAATTATTGATGCCAAATAGTCTCTGCCAGGAAGAGACAAGCACAGCGCCGAATAATATTTATAACGGACGATAGATATACATATTCCCCCTGTTCAACCGCGCGTCCGCACCGACCACGAGGCGAGCATATATACGCGCTGTCCCGAAAACATCGACCGCTGCAGTGAAGTGGCCGGATCCAAACCCGAGCAGCGCGCATACGCACCAGCCTGGAAACATCGGACGGGCCAGCGAGCGAACAGAACATATGTGCCGAGGAAAAACATCGACTATACATATTTGTAAACACGGGTCAGCGAGTCGTCAAGCGAGGAAAGGCATGAACTCATGCAGTTTCGAAGTCTTAGAATTAAAATTCTCTCCAACAGAATGAATATTCTCTTCTAACGTAATTTCCAAATATAATTAAATTTCCTTGGAATCAAATTTTTACTTGGAATTTAGAATTTTTTTTTCTAACGAAATTATTTTTTTCAAAATTTCAAATTTTTTTCTAACGAAATAAAATTGTTTCAAAATTATTTTTTCAAAATTCCGAAACTTTTTTCTGACGAAAGAAAATTTTGTCGAGAATTATTTTTTCGAAATTTTGATTTTTTTTTTCCAATTAGTAGTTTTGTTTTTCCAAAATTCAGATTTATTTCTAACGAAATAATATTTGTTCGAGAATTATTTTTTTCAAATTGTCAAATCATTTCTGACGAAATAAAAAAAATTTTCTAAAAGTTCTTCGAAAATCGAAATTGTTTCTGGCGAAATAAAATTTTCTTTTTTTTCTTTTAACAACGCAATAATTTTCCTGAGTCTAAGTACGGTTGTTCCTATTTAAAATTGGAACTGTCGGAACTCAACTGTTGACAAGTGAGAGAATTTTAGCAAATTCAATAACTTTTTTTTTTTTGTGTTTATTTTACTCATTCTCTTGAAGCCCGAGATTGTGAGATAGGAAATTAAAACTAGTTTCGTTTTATGGAACTGACTTTCCAAAAATAATAAGTGAACAAAACACTAATATAAACTTCGAGACTGCAATAATTTTAGACTAAATGTGAAGCGATCTGTCGATATATTTAACAATATCTGCGTGAAACGTGAACGTTCGACATTCCTATTCGAAACTGCGAGACTGAGTGTGTGTGTGTGCGAGATTACAAAGTGTTTAAAAGCGTATAGCATTCACCGTATCTGTGATATAGTTAGTAGGTAGTCGTAAGCGTACATTAGCCGTCAGACTAAATAAGGAACCCCACACCCTTCGAAACAACACCCGTCCGTAAGCAAGATGGCCCCCAATATCAGAATCGACCTGATGGAATGGTTATCGAAACTGACGGACGCGGAACTCGAAGATGCGTTGACAAAACTGGATCTGCGAATAGGAGAATCAACACCGGCAAACGTGATGAAGCTCGTGAGGCGACTACACGGAGACTACAGGGCAGCCGATTTCATTCAGCGTCCGGATTTAGCGACAGAACAGGAGCTGTTCGATTTTAGAGAAAATCTCCTAGTAGAATTCTCACAGTACCTGGGAAACTTCTGTCCCACAACGCTGAGAGAAACGGCAGCCCGGATACAGCGAAGTAGGCTAGTGCAATCGAAGCTAGCTGAGACTGAAATTTCCGCAAACAGCACGCACATGACGCTAAATGCAACAATCGCGAACCCAACAGATTTCCTGCTGACGGACAGGACCAACGCGACAGTAACCCCTCAAGATGTTATTATAACAGAAAACACACAACCACACACGCCCATGACTACGACGACGTCAACGCCTACCAGAGCAACCGCGAAAGAGCAAGAACTGGTGCATGTAACGTTCCCAGACGGCACTAGCGAATGGTTGGATAAAATGGTAGTAACGAAGATAGTAAAATTGCAAGAGGCTCGCCAGGAATGCGAGAGGGAAAGAGCGGAGCTGATGAGGGAACTTAGACTCATAAGCAGTACGAGAATGCAGAATGCGCAAGCCTCCAGTGGAACAACGACACACAGGCATCCGGACATATCAACGGTGCTAACAGACACGGACGCAAATCCCAATGCGCTGACAAATCCCATGCAGAACAACCCAGTTCGAACAACAGATCGTCCGACAAATCTACAGAATGCCCATCACGTACCGTCAGGCCCTCAAGCCCCAACTTACTCAACCTGGGGGAGGGGGGCGCACAGTATGTATACTGTACCGGAATCTGCTAACACGTGGACACCGGGACGACGTAGCATCTTCAACAATTCGGTTGTTGATGTGGGAAAAATCGTCAGGTCCTGGAAGATCGGGTTTTCGGGCCTAGCAGAAACGACCAGCATCGAAGAGTTTTTGCAAAGGGTGGAGGAGTGCAACAGGTCGTCGAATTTGTCAGATGCGGAGTTGATCAACGGCATGACAGAATTACTGTCCGGAGTAGCGTTACATTGGTACCGCCAGACGCAGCATCGGTGGAACACTTGGCAAGATTTTTGCAACTCGGCACGCCTTATTTACGGTGTCGATCGGAATTTCCAACAGCGACTAAGTCGCGAGGCGGAAAAAAGGACTCAACATTCTAGCGAACCGGTGAGGGACTACATTATCTGCCTCATGACAATAATGAGCAAGATGCAACCCGCCTGGCCATTGCCGCAACAGATTGATCTCCTGTACGTCAATCTACTACCGGCGATACAAAGACAGATAAAACGCGAAACTAACGTAGATGTCGACTCGTTGACATGCCAGGCGAGGGAGGCTGAGTACCTGATCCACGCAGAAAAATACTACCAACCGCCTCCACCGCCGACTATGAGTCTTCTGTCGGAGACAGCCTTTCAAACCAGGGAGACAGACACGTGGTCAGAATCCGATTCCGCCTAACAGCCTACAATGGGAATAAGGCTGCCGAGAAGGAGGGGGAGAATCGGAGAAGGGCAAAATTTTAGAAGTGCCTATCGACACCAGGAGACGCAAGACGTCGCAGCGCATAATTCGACTTCACGCTTTATTATCAGCTGCAGCTCGAGTTTCTGCGAAACTGGCACCAAATTTCAATCGGCAATATTTCGTCATTGAGCAAAGCGGCCCTACCATCAATTGACAACGGGACGCGTCGAGTAGGGATGACGGGATAACCCACATTTCCTGACATTAAGGACGAAGCTTCGGGATCTGAGAATCTGGTCCTAGCGACTTGCGGCGAAGCTACTGGCCAGGGCTTCGGCGCCAACGCAACAGCTGAACCGGAAGCTTCGAGGAAACGACGTGGGTGGCCCCGAAAGATCCATTTACCACGACGGAATCTCACCATTGTCGAACGGGACTGCCGCAGGTACAATCGTATGCGGATCTGACGAGACTAGCGCGAAGAAAGTACCAGCTCATGACAAAATGTCGAGCGATCGGGTTGCCAGAATACCGCGGAAAACGCAACGAGCTCGAACGCTGATGTAGCGAGTGAAAAGGAGATAATGGCAAGCGACATCGCTGACCAGAGGTCGAGAAGACGCAGAGGATCGAAGGTTCTAAGGATCAGCATGATTAGCTCTGCAACGGTCCTAACGGCTCGAACCAGGTCTGCCCGAATTACCGAGAGTACCTAAGATCTCTCCAATTTGATGCTGAAGAAAAAGACGACGAAGGCTCGGGACCTCTGCAAGCAGTATTGGCTCCGCGTCGCCGCCAAAGAAATGCCAGGCCATAGTTTTTTAGTTTTTTTCTTTAAAAAATCCTAGGCCATAGCTTTGTTTTTTTTTTCTACCGGAAAAAACTTCTTATAAACCACAGCTTTACTTTTTCTCTATAAAATCGTAGGCACTGAGCCAAAGTTTTACTTTTTTCTATAAAATCGTAGGCACTGAGCCATAGTTTTGTTTTTTCTTATAAAATTGTCAAGCCCTAAGCCGTAGATTTTGTTTGATATAATTCTAGTCAGCCAAAAGTAGCATAATCGTTGTTAAAATAAGCTCAGGCTGTGAGTATGCAGTGTGGATGGATGCACTCGAAAAAACTCGAACGAACAAAATGTATTACGCGATCGATAGTAACTAAATTAAGTTGCGAGAACCAAAGGACTGTTTTGGTGGCGATAGGCTCAAAAGCCAAACACCCACTAGTCTTAGTAAAGGAGAGAGCAGGAACCAGTTGGCCTATTCAGACCCCAAATGCCCTGCTATCAAGAATTTTTTTTTTTTTAAGTTAATTTTACCATTTTCATTTTTTTTTCTCTGTTCACTTTTCCTCATATTTACATGGAAATGGCACGCACTAAAACGTGCTGCAATCCCCTAAGTTCATCCCAGTTTGCCATAAAATGAGAGAGATGAATGTATCAGAGCGGTACGCCAACCGGCTATACCGCGCCTGGGGGAGGGGTGTCACGGGCGGATAATTCATTATCAGACCCTGTGAGATCTCTCTCCACAATATTATATTGTTTGTCAATTTTAAGTTATGTTTCAGCGCCCAGCGAGAGAGCCAGCGCTGTCGACAAGGTAAGAGAGAGAGAGACCGCGCCGCCATCGGGATTCAAACCTCGCGCCGCGTGACGTCAGCCGGACACGGCCGAAGCAAGCTCGGCCGGCTCAGCGCGCGGCGGAAGCTTATCAGTTTATTGCCGGCCCTCGCGCGCGATAGCACGTGCCCTCGAATAGCGAGACCGCCCCGATGTGCTACCGCGCCCCAGGAAGACGACAGCGACATCCCCTAGGTCCACCAGCTCACTACCCGTGCGCCCGCGACCGAGCTGACCGCGACCGCCGAATAGAGCCGGAGACCCACGCAACGCCGAGTAAGTGCCGCTCGATCATTATCTCTCTCTCTCCCGGCCAACACGCGTTCGCGCTCTCTCTCGCTCCGGCCCGCAAGACGCGACCCGAGGCTCGACGCCTCATACCTGTGTAGAATCTCCCCTTTATCTTAATTAATAAACTGTGTGTTTGTCAGAACCGTTCTGTATTCTTCATTGCCACGCTATTCCTGCCAAAGATCCCATTCCCGCGTATACGAGTTTCACCACCTCGTGCGCGCATTTGTTATCATGCTCCAGGCCCTAAGGCCATTACAGTATTAATTATTAATAATAAATACGGCGGTGATAAGCATAGGAAGCATGAGACATTCTAAAGATTTTTCGACGTCTTTATGTATATCGCGAACTACCATGGAGAATAATTTCACAAGATCAGAGTCTCCCGCAAAATATGGAATATCCCCAATCCTTCCTGGAAGACCATTATTGCCCATAATGATGTACGACATAGCGAATAATCTATTGGTAAACTTACTCAGCGCAATGTCATTATATTATCGATGATCAGTACATAATCATCCAATCTCATTTTTATTGAAGAGGCTTATCGTTATTATTTATTCATCCGAAAAATGAGGTTAGATAAAGTATGAAACCGGTATCAAAATTTCTTCCAAAATATTACTTATGCACTGAGTTGGTGAGGCGAGCCAGTCCATTGATCAATTCACGGAATGCAAATTCTCGGACATTACGTTATTTCACATATTCGTATATAAATTGATAAATTATTGGAAAATTCCATAAGTAGATCCACTTCTACTTCTAATGTTTTGACATTGCTGAAACTATTGGAGATTTATACTCGTTTACTTCATTTATATTAAATTTAATTTTAATGAATTCTCCCAAACCATCGAGATCGTTTTGCAATTCTTTACCGTTGTATTTCAACATGATTGGACTACGTTTATGAAGTTATTTCATGATTCTTTGGAAGATTTTGCTGCTTAGCGCTTTGCTCCGCTTGAGGCTATAGTTAGACTTCTGGTTCGTTGACTCGTATTATTTACTCAACAATTAGTAGCAGAGTATAAAATTGTTTGATCAATTCGCTATTTTTCTCGGTTTGTCAAATCATTTGTAAATCAATATTTCGCGTGCTTCTAAATTCCAGCCGTTCGCGATTCCCACGGGACTATATGGTATAATTTGAATGTACTTACAAAAAGGCGACCAAGAATATATTAACACGGCTAGCTCTGGTCATCCTTCCTGTCTGGGTGTGTATTATTGCTTGCAGTCGTCCTTTCTTTCCCTCCTTCCTGTCTATCTGCTTCGCTGTTGATGTAATCTGCTTCGCTATCGTCTTCTTCCTTCCTCCGTCACAACGCTCACTTTGCGCGGTTGGTTCCGACGCGGTTGAGTAAATTCTCGAAAAAAAAATTTTCCAAATTCTCGATTCACAATATAAATTCTCTTACACGAAACGAGATCCCAGCAGCTCCGCCATAAATTGGGACCCGTAGCGGCGCACGTTGATTCCTGTTACGTGGCGTGATCCTTTAACGCTGGGTTCAGATCTCGGCTGCGGCATTGACCGTAAACGTTTTACTCGGTACATGTCGAATCAGGTTATCAATGACTCAGTACTCAGGGATTGAATTATATGTGCCTTTATTCCCTATTCACTTCACTGAGAGAGCTCGTGTAATTTTTCCAAATACTAGTGTACAATATGAGCGTTGGACTGTCTATCGTCTTCGCGTAACTCACGTAACTCCCGTGTCTTTCCCGTCCGCCTAACCGTGTGACTGCCGACTAACCGCCGAGCGCCTTGAGGCGGTCGTATTCAATCCCTTGTGGGGGTGCCGTCGCAACCCCTGGGTGGCGCACTCGGTGGGAGGCGGTCAGTCGCCTCCCGTCGTCTCGAGTTACGCTCCGTGCGTCATGATTTCAACATCGTCCTTCTAGAACGTTCCGACATTCGTGGCGTGGCCCCGCGCAATGCGATTCTAATAATTGCGGGGCCAGCCACGTGACACCATTAACGCCGAAGCGTACCCTTTTTTTAGTGCATTTCCAGCGCGATTATTTTCTATGTTATCGGAGCTGAAATAATTCTATTTCTACATATTCCGACGTAGAATTTTATGCTCTTTCAGAATCTGCTTGAAATTTTGATTTGACATCAAGAAAAACGAATATGGCGGATTTGGGCATAAAAAATGCAAAAATTTTCGGAAAAAATTTTTTTTTCGTTTTTTTTTCGCAATGTTATCGCTATGGATTCATGATCTGATTGTGATCAGAGGCGATCACGATAGTTGAAGTTTATTCCAAGAATTTTTTTTTATTATCATTAACTTCTCTTTACATTATGGCGACAAGAACGTAAATATTTTACACCAACCTAAGTTAATGTTTTTCTCGGAAACTATCGAGTTGAGCACAAAATATCTAGGAACAATAACATCTTAGAATTGGCCGAAGAGTACACTTAAATTTTTTCATAACCTTTAGAGATGATTTTTGGTTTTTCAAAATCTCAAAGAAATGGCTATTTTCCAAAAATTCTTTTTTTCTTCTGGAAAAGTTTCAGGGTATTCTTCGATCGATTATAAGACATTTTTATTCTGTAAAAATTTTCACCCAACTCAATAGTTTCCGGAAAAAGAAATTATTCAAGTTAACCCATTAGCGCCCAAACGGCCGCTCGACGGCCGTTTTTTTGAGTGATAGAAATTAAAATTTTGGGAAGAACATTTTCTTGTGCAAAATTTTGTCAGCTTTCCGATTCCGTTACTTTTATCTCGATTAAATAAACGCCCTCATTGTTATAAACAATTGATTGCAAAAAAACACAAAATTTCGTGTCAAAATTTTTTTTGTGTCAACCGTAAAACATGGAAACCGGTCGCAACAAACCCCGGAAAGTGAATTTCGAGCGTCCATGGACCTTATCCCTTTTCCTCCTGAATAACCATTTTTTTTTTCTAATTTTCGGCCTCATATCTCTTAATGAAAAAAGCATGTAAAAAATTCATGAGACATCATTTCTTATAGATTTGGACCTCCTCTTTCGAATGGTGTTAAGGAAATTATCGTAAATTGTAACCCGAAAAAGTTATAGGCCGTTTTCCGGAAAATTTACGAATTTTTCACGTTTTTTTTTCAAAACAACGTTTATTTTGGAATGGAAAACAATTTCATACAACATTTCTACCACTGTAAAAGGGGTTATAGATGTCCGACCTTCAAAATCCCGTTGGTTTTATTTTGAAATTCAGAATGGCGGACACAATATGGCGTCCAAAATGAGAAACCTTTTTTTCAAACTTTGCGAATTTTTTCCTTGAAAACTATGAAGTCTGGCAAAAAAATTTTAAGACTAAAAATGTCTTAGAAAAAAAAATTAGTCAAAGAAAACGTCCAAATTTTTTCAGGACAATTTTACAACATTTAAAAAAAACTCTGAGATAATATCTAGTTCTGAAGGGGGACAAAGTAAAAATTTTGACGTATTCTTGAACTAATTTCAAGATATTTCTATTCTTGAAAACTTTTTACCAGACTTGATAGTTTTTGAGAAAAAAATTCGCAAAAAAAAATTCGACGTCGAGGTTGGGAAAAAAATTTTCCCAATTTGGACGCCATTTTGTGTCCGCTATTCTGAATTTCAAAATAAAACCAACGGGATTTTAAAGGTCGGACATCTATAACCCCTTTTACAGTGGTAGAAATGATGTATGAAATCTTTTTCCATCCCAAAATAAACTTTTTTTAAAAAAAAACGTGAAAAATTCGTCAATTTTCCGGAAAAATAGCCTATAACTTTTCCGGCTTACAATTTACAAAAATTTCCCTGACACCATTCGAAAGAAGAGGTCCAAATCTATAAGAAATGATATTTCATTAAAGGATATGAGGTCGAAAATTTAAAATAAAAAACGGTTATTCAGGAGGAAAAGGGTTAAACTAAAAGTTGGCATAGTTGTAATTGTTCAAATTTATTTTTGGAAGACCCAAAATGGCGGCCGACCGATAAAATTGTAGCTTTCAACTTGGAATTGTTTTTCTCGAAAACTATGGGTCAAATCAAAAAATTCTTGGGAACAAAAAAGTCTTAGAATCACCTGAAAAACACGCTTGAATTTTTTCAGAATTTTTCGATGAAAGTTTTCAAAAATTTCGATTCTTCAAATTCTCAAAAAAACGCAAATTGCTTAAAAACTTCTGAAAAAATTTGAGAATGTTTTTAAATTAATTTTAAGACTTTTTTGTTTTTATAATTTTTTCAATTTGATCTATAAATTTTGAGAAAAAAAATAATAAAATTGTTTTTTAGAAATTTTTTTGTGCGTTTCTTAGCCGGCAAATCGAAAAATTTATAAGAACAAAAAAGTCTTAAAATTACTCAAAGAATATTCTCAAATTTTTTCAGAATTTTTGAAGCAATTTGCGTTTTTTTGAGAATTTGAAGAATCGAAATTTTGAAAAATTTCATCAAAAAATTCTGAAAAAATTCAAGCGTGTTTTTCAGGTAATTCTAGACTTTTTTGTTTTTAAGAATTTTTTGATTTGACCCATAGTTTTCGAGAAAAACAATTCCAAATTGAAAGCTACAATTTTTTCGGTCGGCCGCCATTTTGGGTCTTCCAACAATAAAATTGAACAATTACAACTATGCCAACTTTCAGTTTAAGGTCCATGGACGCTCGAAATTCACTTTTCGGGGTTTGTTGCGACCGGTTTCCATGTTTTACGGTTGACACAAAAAAAATTTTGACTCGAAATTTTGTGTTTTTTTGCAATCAATTGTTTATAACAATGAGGGCGTTTATTTAATCAAGATAAAGGTAACGGAATCGGAAAGCTGACAAAATTTTGCACAAAGAAATGTTCTTCCCAAAATTTTTGAACCATTATAACTATATGAAATCTATTGCTCAAAAAAATGGCCGTCGAGCGGCCGTTTGGGCGCTAATGGGCTAACATATTCTACTCTTTGCATTTTGAAAAACCAAAAATCATCTCTAAAGGTTATGAAAAAATTTGAGTGTACCCTTCAGGCAATTCTAAGATGTTTTTGTGCTCAACTCGATATTTTCCGAGAAAAAAATTAGCTTAGGTTGGTGTAAAATATTTACGTTCTTGCCGCCATATTGTAAAGAGAAGTGGTTCAATGATTACAAAAAAATTCTCCAATATACTTCAACTATCGTCATCACCTCTGATCACAATTAGAGCATGGATCTATAGCGGTAACATTGCGAAAAAAATTGAGAAAAATTTTTTTCGCTTTTTTTTATGTTCAAATCGGCCATATTTTTTTTCTTGATGTCCAAATTTTGAGCCTAGACTCTGAAAAAGCATAAAACTCTACGTCGGAATATGTAGAAATAGAATTATTTCAGCTCCGATAACATAGAAAATAATCGCGTTGAAAATGCATTAAAAAAACGGTACGCTTCGGCGTTAATGGGTTAAGATATGATTTCAAATATATGGCATGTACAGGAAATTATACCTTCAAAGTTTAATAAATGCTTGCAACGCTTGATCGAGTCATTTTTCCATGTGCAATACATATTTCAAGATATATTTCATTTCTTACCCTAAATCAAGATTCCGGAAAAATAGGATAAACTTTGACTTACTCATTCTAATCTATTTGAAACAAAGCTTTGAGTGAAAAAGTGACCAGAGTAAATGTTGAAAGCATAGAGTAAGAGAGGTTTAATCTGAGTTTGATCGAAAATGAATTGATCTCTATACCTCCATAACTTGGATCCTGAACCCGTTGTGGGGATGTGCGTACAGGTTGAGGAGCTTCCACAAGCTCCAGGTATCCAAGGAAAGGAATCGCCAACAAAAACCGTGTACTCTGGAATAGATGTATCCATTCAATGAGTATTGGATTGTACAGACTCTCGCTCTCCACTGGGAGCCGACCACTCGTCACAAAGGCGCATCTGCATCGACATGTTGCCACAGTGCTCCCCCAATAACAATCCGGGTGTAAACAAATTCTATGTGCCAGGTACATTTTTACAGCCGGGATTGTTATTTACAATCTAGTGGTGATTGAAGCTTAATATAAAAGCGATCTTAGTTTACAATAATGTTCTAGTAATACATGTTTGAACCGTATATGCATTTTGTTTTTTAACTTACTGTTCTACATTCTCAATCAAGGCATTACTGCTTTAACAGTAGTTAGTCTATTCTGTTTACAGATCAATCGTATCACAGGATAGTTAACAATGTAAATTACTGTATGATTAAACTAATGGTAATCTCGTTTCTCTTACTTCCAGCGTTAAAAGTTCTGGAGTTTCTTCGAAATATACACCCGCATTTATTTATTAACTTTTCTGAAAGAATATATTGAAAATATATTTACATTTTACAAATCTGAGTCTGAAAACTAGTAATTCCAGCAATAAGCCTTCCAATTGCTTAACTTGAATGGGCTTGTTAATTTTGTTCTTCGCTGACAATACATTGAATATTTCTATTTCCTTGAGGACCCACGAATTCATTGTTTCGAAAATTTTATCAGTGTAAACTACTGTGTGTAAAATGGAACACCTTTAATCGTGTACAGCCATCAACCGAAAAAATTTCTTTGGGCAATATGCCTTGAACCTTCAAGATTTTCAAATTCGGGCAACTTGAAATTAACTTTGACAGGACTGAATCTGAAGATTTAGATTCGAAAAGTTTCGGTGAAAAGGTGCGTCTCGCTGGATTCTCTATGCGTTTTGTAAACGTGAAGCTAAACATTCCCAATGAACTTTAACCCACGAATATTGCTACAATGATATAATACATCGATACATTTAGATCCACACAATCACAGTCAGTAAGAATTGAATCCAGAAAAGACTGCAGGCTTACAATCGATTGGAAACAATCATTGTCGAGGAATCTCAAGTGCACAAGGGCGTTGCTCTCAATTTCCAGCTGTTTATCAAAAGCTAAAAGCTCCTTTAGCTTCAGCTGGTTATCAGAAAATATGTGTGTGTTTCCCAACACCAAACGTGAGATTATGGAGTTGTCACTAATTGACTGGAAAATTGGAGCAGACAGTGATGCACCCCTGAGATCTATCGAGGCTACATATAGTTTTTGTTTCCGTCGCGCAATTTGATTTGCTCCAACGTAGAGCTCAAGTAGGTTTCTGAGGACAGAGACACTTCAGCTGTTCAGCTATTTAATTCGTAATTTCTCACATTCGAATATATGTGCAGATAGCCTTTAGCACTAGCGTATCGAGCAAAAGCAGTTTTTAAATCCATAGGATCGCTTCTAAACATTCCTCTGAATTTTGGCAGAGCTTCTTGAAAATTCACACGTGCTTATAAATGTATTCAAAAATAAATTTATAAGCACGTTCTTGAAAATTTTATATGTAGTAGAGGATACTCCGAGAATGAGTATTCCAAGTGTGTGCACGACTTTCCGATTCTGCTAAAAAAGTTACACATTGAAAACTAAGAAAATCGTTTTTGGTCAGAAATAAATCTATTTTTATTCATCGAATAATATGTATTTGTACTCTTCACACATACATACCAACAAATATATGCAACTAATGAAAAAAAAGAGACAGAAACTGTTTTTTGAGATACAATCTGTTGAAGATTTTTTTGTGGGAAATAGAAATTTCCAAAAACAAACTTTGCTATCGGAAAGCTGAGGGAAATAATATATCGGTAATATGTTTCACATTATTCCGATATTCATTCGATCCAGTCAAAAACGAGGGGAAGCTTTAATGTCCGCGCACTGGCCGCAAAGAATTGACGTGAAACGCCCCATGCATACAAACTATAACTGCGGCATTTACTAGGCATCTTAATCAGGACCTGAACAAACATTCACAAGAATTTTTGTTCGATTTCAACGTTATGTTTAAGTGTGCTATGAGAAAAATGAGTAAATTTAAACTGTTTACGTTCTTACTTTTTAACAGAATCGATCATTTTACGGGTGACACATGAATGTTTCATACATTCCCCTCATCGTTTTCAAGTGCTTAATCTGACTATATCAACCAATTTGAAAGTTTTAATTAGCTAGAAAAGCTGTATCTTAAAAAGGCTGAATATGATTCAATTCTAAAATTGTATCACGTAGCATCACTTAGATATAGGTAGTCATTTTATGTAGAGAACATTAATGAAAACTATCGGGTATTGTTATGCTGATCCAGGTAGATTACAGATGAAAACGCCGACCTTTTAGTGAGAAGCTTCAGACGTAAATGGAGGAGTTACACGTTATACATGTGAATATCACAAATAAATTTTCGCTACAAGTCGCGCATCGTCAACGACCTGTGCCATCCGCACCGCAAAGAAGCCAAGACTTGCTGATCGCCCGACTGCCCAATGTGGAAAATCGCGCGAAAGTCCTCGGACAACCTCAGTAGCCCGTCATCCTCAAAGGAGCCGTAAAAGAAGTCGGAAAACTAGGCGCGTCGTCGAGCCTGGCCAATATCTCCGACGACGCTGATTCCAACGGCCGACTTTCTGCTGTCGACGTCAATACAAACGAGCTGCTCTTGGTGGACACCGGCGCGGGAGTCTCCACTATTCCCCCCACACTGCAGGAATGACGCAGCCCCTCACGCTTGACCTAGGCTTCAAACGACTGATGAGGTGAGTTTTCATTGTCGCAGACGTCCCACACGACTGCTGCTTCACCACCGCCTCGTCGTGGACCCTGACGCTGGCGTTCTCGTCGACAAGATCACCGATCTCAAGACCGACTGCATCCAAACCTCGGCGCAAATCCATAGCGTATCATCCTACGAGACGAACCGAAGGTGGCCGATCTCCTGTGCAAGTTTCCTGACATCACCAGCCGCTTATCTGGCAAAACCACCAAAGAGACCGACGTACGCCACCACATCGTCACGACAAGCCTCTCCGTAGCTGAGCGCTTCCGGAGACTGGCTCTCGAGCGACTAAAGATCGCCAAGCACCTGTTCCAAATGATGCTTGACGACGGCACCTGTCGCTCCTCCAGCAGCGATTGGGCAAGCCCGCTTCACTTCACCAAGAAGAAGAGCGGATACTGGTGACCATGCGGCGACTACTGCCGCCTGAACGCACAAACGGTACCAGACCGGTACCCCATCACCCACGTCCAGGATTACGCGGCGTTGCTTCACCGGAAGACCTCGACGATTGACCTGATCAAGGCCTTCAATCAGATCACGGTGGCAGATCAAGAGGACATCCCCAAGACTGCCATAACCACGTCCTTCAAAAACGTCAGTTAAACGTTCCAGCGCAAAATCAACCAGGTTTTGATTAGGCTAGACTTCGTTTACGCCATCATTGACGATCTGATTGTCGCCTCGGAAACACTGGAGCAACACCTGCAATATCTGCGTCATCATTTCCAGCGTCTACAGGAACACGGCCTGTGCATGAAGGTTGCAAAATGCAAGTTCGCAGAGCCCGTCGTCGAGTTCCTCAGACATGAGATCTCCGCAGCAGGCACCCGACCACTTCCCAGCAAGGTAGAAGCCCTTATCTAATACCCGAAGCCCGGAATCTTGGAATATCCTCGCCGCTCCCTGGGTAAGGTCAATTATTATCGCCACTTCCTCAAGGACGCAGCAGCTACTTAGTCCCCTCTTCAGGAGCTCCTGCTCGGAGCCAAGAAGGACAAAAGGCCAGTCCCTTGAAACCCGGCAGCAGAGGCTGAATTCGAGCAATGCGAATCTCGACGAGCAGACGCTCCTTGCCCACCCATAACTTGGCGCACCACCGCGCATCGCGTCCAATGCATCCAACTCTACCGTAGGTGGAGTTCTCGAGCAACAGCTCGACTCCCCCTGGCGCCCACTGGCGTTCTTCTCCAAGAAATTCTCCAGGACAGTGTAGAAATACAGCGCCTACGATCGCGAACTGTGCGGCCTCTACAATCGTTCAAACACTTTAAGGGTTTGATCAAGGGCAACCCGCTCTCACTCAAGACTGACCTTAAGCCTCTGATCTACGCTTTCATGCAAAAATCAGACAAGGTTTCTCTTCGGCATGCCAGTTAGCTCTCGTACATCTCGGAGTTTTCTACGGATATCTCGCATGTCAGTGGCGAGGAGAACGTCGTGGCTAACGCGCACTCGCACATCGACGCTATCCGCATGCCCACCGTGATCAAGTTCACCGCCCCGCTCAGCAGAATGACGATCAAGAACTGATCTCCATCAAGCTGGTATGCCAGTTCTACGTCTGGCCAAGCATGAATCGTGACGATTCCAAATGGTGCTAGGCCTGCATTCCTTGCCAGCGCACAAAGACCGCACGTCACGTACATCGGCAGCCGTAACAATTTGTGGAGACCAACCAGCGCTTCGACCACGTCCACATCGATTTTGTCGGACCGCTGCCTCCATCATCGACCGCTTCTCTTGATGACCTGAAGCCATTCCTATTAAGGACATCACAGCAGAGACAGTGGCCAACATCTTCTCCGAGTACTCGATTGCGCGCTTTGGCATGCCCAAAACTGTGACCTCGGATCAAGGCTCTTAGTTCGAGTCCACCCTCTTTGCCACCTTTTCACAGCTCATCGATGGAAAACGCGTCCACACGACGCCGTACCATCCAGCTGCGAACGGCATGATCAAGCTCTGCCACAGGACAGTGTAAACTGCCATCCGCTGCCACCAGACCACGGCCTGGGTCGCAAAACTCCCCACCATTCTGCTCGGCCTTCGAACCGCCTATAAGCAAGACGTCTACAGCGTCTACAATGGAGTATCTCTACGGTACGATGCTACATATACCTGGTGAATTTTTCACTCCACCATGGGATCCACACGTCTTTCTGGAGCCCCTTCGTGTACACACAAGACAGGTGAAGTCTGTACGTGCAGCCCATCATTCCAGGATCAAGACCTTTTGTCACAAAGACCTGGCTAACTGCTCTTATGTTTTCCTCAGGAACAACGCTCCAAAGCACTCGCTTTACTCTCCGTACTCCGGCCCGCACGAAATCCTGGAGAAAGTCAGCGACATCAACGGAAGAACATCAATCGTCAACATCGATCGCCTGAATCGTCGCCTACACCTCCAGCTACACTCGAGCATGCGTATGTTCAACCTGGACCATCAGCTGCCTTAGCACCTCCACCATCAATTGTCTCAACAGCTCCATCATCGGCTCGGACAGCAACATCGACTGCTCCAACGAGAGTTACCATAAACCTTTTCTCCCAACTCCCATTCATACTATTGTAAAATACAAAAATGTCATTAGGTATAATATATGTTTCATAGATGTACCATCCAATGGCTTGAGTAATATATATTTCAAAAGTCGAGGCTGTACGTTTTTGAACATAAAACGAAATTGAGTATTTCGTAGTACTAGAAAAGTAAGTTTTGCATTTTCAAGATGAAACCAATCATATTATCTTCCTTTTGCATTAATGCTCGGATCTCATAGGTAAGTATATCTTGTACATTTATGTACGGGTAGGCCTATAATATGTGTAACTTGGTGAAATTATGAATATGTGTAGGTACTATTTTCCTCGTATTCATACAGCAGCCGACTTAGGAATATACTAATACAAAGACAACAGTAGGTCGCACAGTGTAAGGAAGCTTCTTGTTTACAAGCGTCTAGAATGCTTGTATTAGTAAGCATACTAATCGTTAGTTCAATTGTGATCGTCAAACAGTAACAAGCCAAATCGTGCAATTTAACATGGTACTTAATGGAAATTGAGTACGAGAATGGAACAATCGCAACAAAAAACAGATTCAGAGAGGCAAAAATTACGGTTGAAAAGAAAAATTGATGCAGAGAAGAATGCTTCAAAGAGACTCAAATTATAAGAACTTAACGGAAGAAAAAAATCAAATCAATTGCATCCAGGGCTATAAGTAGTATACATACATAAATTTTATCTCTTTATTTTATTACATTATTGTATGTATCATATGAATATATATTATAATTCCACAGCGAAAATACATTTTACAGTATTTCTGATAATACAAGAAAATATACGATACTAACAGGTGAACAATTCTCGCAAGATAATAGTGACGACTTTGATAGTTATAGATTTAGACAAAGTAAGCGACTAATTGAGAAACCTAAGATCACGTCATATTACACTCATAGAAAACGAAAGTCAACGACAACAATATCGACACTCCATACTGAAAGCAGTGATAAATCTGAAGAAGTAAATGGTGAGAGTTTTTCTGTTTTGCAAAGTTTGAACGAATAAAATTTATTAGAAAACCAAGGAACATGTGATGGAATATACGATGCTAAAGTAGAAGGAAGTAAATGTAAAAAACTAGAAAATATTATAACGAGATTGTCAAAGTCATCTACACTTGCTAGAAACAGAGAAAGAACTCTGCGCCGAAAAAATCTGCACTTATCTTCTATTATTGAGAAAAAAGATGTTGAGCTGAAGTGATGGAAGAATACATTCTATGGGGCTATAACTAGAAAGAAAAACGCCGATGTTTACTTGAATCGTGTAAGACAAATTGAACAAAAAGGGAAAAAAGAAATCAGGAATTCAATATTATTCAGTGAAATTTTACGATCACAAATACAAGCGAAAATAAGTAACCTCACAAACGAACGCGAGAGGTCTTTCCATCCGCAACTATTGTCAGGAAACTTGATTAAAGAGTATCGTTTTGGTAAAAAATTTTCACAAATTACTAGTAAATACAATCAAAGAAAATTTTCATGCAATGCAAAACTGACGTACAAGCGTTCGAATAAATAAAAACGAGCATTGAGGTTGGACATAAAGACTGCCATACAAAATTATCTTGAAAAAGACGTAATTTCAATCGTTTGTCCTGGTACCAATGATATAATTGAAATAAAATGGTATCATAAAAAAGAAACGTTTTCTCACCGATACACTGGACAATTTATATAGAAAACATTTGAAAAAAGAATCATTTGCAATTTCATGGACAAATTTCTATGAGAACAAGCCGTTTTGGATTTTGCGAAAAAAACCCCAGCGTACGAAACGTGTTCATGTGATGTTCATGCAAATTTCCATTTGATTTTTCAAAAACTATGTTACCATAAAGTTTCGACAAGCGCAAGTATTCGATGTTTTGTTAATACATTAACATGTGATTCTAATAATATTAACTATATAGGAATTGTCTAAAATGTAAAAACAGACGGCTTAAAGAGTCTGAAATCGATACAGATTCGTATTACTTCAAATGGATTACTTCGAAAGAGAGTAGAATTGGTTCAAAAAATAAAATATCCAATGTTACAATAACATCCAAAGGAGAAGTTCCTTGTACTATCGCGAAAATGACAAAAGATCTGAATATTTATATTGCTCTCTTTTTCAAACATGTTCATGATACAACTCATCAATTAAAATATTTTGAACAGAACAAAACAATGATAAAACCTGACGAAATCCATATAGCAGTCGATTTTTCAGAAAACTATGTTTGTAAATACGCTGATGAAATTGAATCAGTTCACTTTCGAGCTTCTAAGAAACAATTGTCTCTACATACAGATGTTTTTTATTATAAAGCAATTTCATGTAATGAACTAAGATGTATTTCAGTTTGCACAGTTTCTGAGAACTTGAGGCACGATGCTGTAGCAATCTGGGCGCATTTGCAGCCAATAATACGTCTCATTAAGATAGTTCTTCCGAACTTGAAAGCTATCCATATCCGCAGTGATGGACCCACAACGCAATATGAAAATAAAACGAACTTTCAGTTATTTCAGCATCACTGAAAAGTTAGGAATCGCTTGTGCATCGTGGAACTTCTCTACTCCAGGACACGGGAAAGTTAGTCCAGATGCTATTGGTAGTGCAGTGAAAAGAATTTGCGATCGATATGTTTTATCAGGGAATGATATTGCATCTTTGCAAGATTTCATTACAGCAATTAGATCTAGTTCTTGTAAAGTAAATATTTTTCTTGTAAAACTCTCCGAAACGCAAAAAATTGACAACGTTCTGAAACCAGATCTGAAAGCAGCTCCAAATTCGAATGAAATTTATCAGATACAATGGAGTGAAACAACACCAAAATTATTGTACTTTAATTACTTATCATGCAATAAGTGTTTCGAAAATTTTCCACACTGACAAAAAAATCTAGTTGATCCAACAATATATTCGTATGAATATATCCAATCCGATTTTCTCCGATCAAAAATATTGTTAAATCAGCAAACTCGGTGTTGATCTAGTAGAGGGCGCACCGACACTTGTCGATCCAACAGAAGGATTGTTAATTTAACATACTCTGTATTGTAAATGAAATTTAACTCGGAATTGACTATTTGTTATGTTGGAACAATCAATTAATTTTTTCCAACCAGTAGCCCAGCAATAACCGGTAGGCGGCGTCAAACCAAAGTACGTATGAAATGACGGATGATTTATCTCATTAAAAGTTGGGGGAACTGAATTAATGAGGGAAAAATTTTATGGATTTCTCTTGCTAATATTATTTAAACTTAGTGCAAACGTGTTACTGTTGTTACCGACGAGTACCGTATTTTTTCATTAACTTGGGTGAGAAAGATCTCATACTCGCAAGTGGTCAGAATCGACATCGTTTGTATATGTACGCGAAGATAGCTTGGAAAACACAAGGCACGCGTGGGCGACATATATATGGGTGCAGCGATCATATACATCAGGTAACAAGCAATATGACTTACTTTCAATCCTAAAGTTGAAATTAAATGTAGCAAATATAACGAATGAACTACAATCCTATCAATGTGAAATTTGTAACTGACTGCAAAATTAAAGTTCATCAATATATAAGAGTCTTTTACAGCCTCATCAATGAATTCATAGAATCAGCGGTTTCGAATCAAAATAGCAACTGTGAAATGGATGAAGAAAACTTTTTCATCCCTAATCTTAAACTTGATATGGGTGGATCAAACCGAAACGAATTGTCAAATCTACAATACTGTCTTGTTGGTACAATGCACTTTTTGATTGAATCAACTAAATATCCAGTTGGATATATATATATATAATATATATATATATATATATATATATATATATATATATATATATATATATATATATATATATATATATATATATATATATATAAACTTGATATGGGTGGATCAAACCGAAACGAATTGTCAAATCTACAATACTGTCTTGTTGGTACAATGCACTTTTTGATTGAATCAACTAAATATCCAGTTGGATATATATATTAAAAAATAATTATTTGTAAAATACTACTTCGGGTGAAAAGATGTAGTAGCCCAATAGGTTGGGTTGGGTACGGGGGGGAATAGGTAAAAAGGGAATCTGTAACAATACGATCGGACCTTGATCGTACAGATTCAAGCGATCGAATTTGATCGTGTATATAGGTGATATTGCGGGAAAATGAATTCATGCTCCAGGGATGTGGAGAGCTGCAGTCTTCCCGGTAGCGTAGTGGATATCGCAACTGACCGGAGATCAGGAGGACGCTGGTTCAAATCCAACCCGGGGAGCGTGGAATTTTTTTCTCGCAATATCATCTTGGGATAGTCCACCAAGCCCGAATTTATTCGTCGTTTTTTACGAACTTTATTGTTGAATCAACTAGATTTTTTTCTCAGTGCATGTATACATTATTAATTGCAACCATCTAGTTGGAATGTACATGGTTTAAAGAAAACGCGTCGTGGGAAAAATGCGATATCATAATTATAATTACAGCACGAGAGCGCAAGACAGTGACATTGTTTGATTTATAGAGTTTGTTTTTTGTATGTTATATTCATCGAAGATATTTTCATTACTTTGTAGTTTGACGATTAAATATTTATTTATACGTTAGAAAGTTGTTATAAATATCAATATACAACCAAATTTATAAATATCAATACAACAAATTTTTTTCATGGAAATGACCTGAAGTTTTGGAAAAATATATGCAAGATCATAGGTGATCATATGACTATCATAAAACTCACTTGAGAACTCGAACAAAAATTAATTTTGATCAGCTGGATCAGGATCTCACACCTATCAACAGTTAGCTTATTACGTTACTAAAGTATCCTGATTAGTCGCAGAGTGGAAAAATTCTTCGATTACCCATGGTAATGGTAAACCAATATCTGCAAGAAATTGGTAAATATTATGATTAACCATGTATACACAAACTAGACGGGAGATGAATTTTTAATAATTCTGCTAATATCAACAAGAAAATGTAAAAGTTCACTTCTATGGGTATTATTCATAAATATTTACTCATGAAACTAGCTAATATCAAACAATCTAGGAAAACTCTATATTTGAGTTTGTTATGGAATTGTGCATCTAGTGATCATACTTATGAGTGGATTGTGTAAAGGCCCGACCGTTATTTAGAGGGGTGGTTGGGCGAAATACCCCTATATTGGTGGGAATGTTTGTTATTGAAAGGTGTTACGATCCGTAATTCGTATGTAAGACCGCTCAGTCACTTACATATTCCTAATCCGTCCGGCGCCTGGTTGACCTTGGCTGGAGCTTGGTACCGTGGCAGCCGAGTAGTCCGTGGCGCGCTGGGCCGTATATGCGCGTTGGTTCTGGATGGATGTGTGGTGGGTGGGGGGTGAATAAATGCACTTCAAATGTACTAGCACTAAACCTTTATTACTTTACCGAATTCTATATTTAACACTCGATCCCACGTGGTTGGATTGTTACATAAAATTCTGTTATCGGAAATAGATGTAATTATGCTACGCGTTCGCGGGGGAGCTGCGCCGCTCGCGTGCTCCATGTCCGGCCACCCGTGTGGCATCCGTGTGGCATCCGCATCCGTGACTCATGACTACGAAGCGCGCTTGCTTCGTTACAATCTATGTATGCGCTGCAAGGCGCATCGGTTTACTTATACATGTCATTCAACTATTTTACATAGCACTTATTAACCTGGCAAAACGCTATTGATAAGTGATCCCATTCGCTCATGGCACATCGGCCTGTCTTCGATAAAAATATATAAACATATATAAATTCTGATCTGGCCAGATCAATTGCTTATTTCCTATAGCGAACAATTCTAGTTGCATTGTATGCGTGTTTTCATACATTTGTCCATACATTTATTCTTTTGTTCTCGCTCGAGTGCCCGCTGGCTACTCGTCAACTTATACGTGCCGATAAGAAGATCTCCTATGGCCGTTTCTAACTAATTCGGAGCTGCGCAGTTCCCGTGTGCAACTCGTACTTACAAAATAATAATCTCGCACGAGCGCCCGCTGCGCGCTGGCTGCTCGTGGCTTTGCACAGGCTGATAAGAGAATATCTTATAGCCGACATCTATCCGTTTCAATGTTGGGCAGCTGCACAAAAATGGAAGCTGTCCTCATGATTCCCATGCACTACGTGCAACTCGCCATCCGTCGCATGGATGCGTCTCAATCAGCGCATTCTTACACTCACACATGTATATTAATCCTAAAATCCTAATATGAGCACATAGAAACTTGAACTACAGGTACAGATACTACATAGAAACTTGACTCTACAGATATGTTCCCTGACAGTGGAGCAAGCTTTAGACTAAGGCAGCTATATGTAGATGTACATATCTGCCTTGATTTGTCTGAAGTTCCCATGATTTTCATAATTTCATCAAGAGATTGTTGTATTTCACTTTCTTTGGTACTATGAATAAATATTAACTCATGAAATTGACCTATATTGTGTGGACTGTATGGCTAAGGTTCGAACAGCTATTGGCGGGTTGGCTTAAATCACACTCTTGGTTAATATTAGCCAATTCTAACTGTGAATAACTTGGAATGTGATTTGAGATAACCCGTAAATAGCTGTTCACACAATGTGAGTTAATTTCATGAGTCGATATTCATGAATATCAGTAGCCAAGAAAGTAAAGTACAACATTTTCTTGGTGATATTAGAAAATTGATGGAATTTTCAGGCAAATCAAGGCAGATTCGTATACCTATATATTAGTCTTAAGTCATATGAAGCTCAAGACCAAGGCAGCGCTAAAACTCCAACTCTACCGGTAGTTTCATCTAAAAAAGTTAATCACAGGAAATATTTGAATTTATCCAAAAAAATGAATGAGACCATTTTCAAGCTATTAAACAGAGGTATGCACGTATAACTTGAAAAGTCAAAAATAAGTTGGCGAACATAGCCAAACTGGTTCAAATATGTTTAATTGATGGAGTAGCCAATCCGGATGGAGGATTCTGGCGTCAAATAATTTTTCTTTCATAATCTTTGAAGCATACAGCATAACTTTTGTTCTCATCATTTTTTTCATTTTTACATATATACAAGATTATTTAATCTCTCAAAATTAGGAAAAAGGTATCATTTTGAAAAATCCAGGTTTTGAGTGAATGTACTAACTTCCACATACATGCACATAAAAATCTGAAAAAAATGTTGAGTTTTCTGGTCATGAATGTCAATGATTTTCCCAAACAGAATCACAAACAAAATTTCGACTGTGCTCACTTGACGTAGAACGTCCAATTCATGCATGGGCGTTTTAGGTCAACTCTCCAGTTGTTTTCCAAAATGTTCACTTTTTCCTAGAAAAATATATGATACAAGCCTTATCTCGCAAAGTTATTTTCTTTTTATTTTTTTGAATAGTCAAGATCGAGAGCTGACGTTTTTTTATGTTAATATAGCCTACCGGCGCCGGCTTTGGATAGTTGACGTAAAACGCCCTATATATTGATATGTATAATGTGTGTTCCTAAAATCAATGATCATTTATAAATATCTCCAGGGAAATGGAATGTTAGGCTTCATGACTGTGCTCGTGTCCTGTTTGACTTCCCAAAATCTCACAAAGTTTCAGCAAGATCCGAATCCCGAAGGCCTGATACTCTCCTTGCTGGTTTCTGTATGAAATAACTTATTGAATCTTCTGAAAGTGGAATATATTGAAATATGCGCATATTCCATTACAGGTGTTCCAAAAGTATTACCGGCTCTTAATCAAAGTAATCTGTCCACTCAGCAGAATGTTTTCGATGAAGAGGATGTCGATGATGAAGAAATGGGAGTAGCCGAAACATACTCAGATTACATGCCAACAAAACGTAAGTTTCATCAATAACATATATGGGAAAACTAATCTCAGCCGTATAGATGTTAACTATTTCATGGTAAAAACTTGAAAACTTTGAATTATAACACAGCTGCATGAGAAGAATGAAAAAATGATTGTTGGTGCCAGATCTATCTTATTATATGTAATCGACGTCGCTGAAACTGAATTTAGGATCTCAATAACCGGAACTCTAAAAAATAACCGAATCACGCTTTGATACCGGAAATCCGCAAATTTCATACCTTCGACCCTACAAACCGACGAGCCTATAACCTCAAAGTTTAGAAAAAATTACTCATATCAGTTTTAAACCTTCAACCTCGAATTTCGATGAACGGATGTATTTTTGTACACTCATAAAGCATGATTACAGAACACTATAATTC
The DNA here is from genome assembly GCA_020882685.1 of Aphelinus atriplicis. Classification (NCBI taxonomy): domain Eukaryota; kingdom Metazoa; phylum Arthropoda; class Insecta; order Hymenoptera; family Aphelinidae; genus Aphelinus; species Aphelinus atriplicis. The sequence goes on from JAJGQD010000036.1 coordinate 573,105, forward strand.
GATAACACGAAAATTTATTTATTGTCGTTCAAACCTCGAGAATCAGATGATCCAAGAAGGTTACGAACTTCAACAATATGAATCAACCCAAAAACTCTGTTCTTACATAACCTTTTTAAGTTTACATCCTCTCAAAACTTAGATGCTGAGTAATTAGGTTGTGGGATCACAAGGTTTTAGATGATGGAGTTATAGTTTAAGGTTTCAACCACATTAAATCACTTACTCACTGAAATCTCAGATTTGAGATAATAGGGTCATATCATTTTCGGGTGATTAAGTTATAGGGTTATGGAGTCATTGACAGACCAAATTCAAGTTTAAAGTTGGAAAAGAATGTTGGAGTTGGACAAGATATTAGTTGGCACTGAGTAAGAGTGAAGATCTCTGATCGCGATTGGTAAAGAGAACAACACTCTACTTTGTCTATCCAATTATAGATGGATTCATTGTTAAATAACAGTCGATTTAGTTCTAACCATATCTAGTCTTTAATAAATGGAAAAATCAAGAAATTATATCGAATAAAACTGGGCAAGAGGCCCTGAAGCTGGTGTCTTGCTGAGAGCTCGAGTAAGAGTCAGTGCGGCTACGGCCATGAGCTGTTAGGTTATAGGGTGGACGGTGTCGGTGCGGTGGCAGTGGTGACACTACAGTTTCCTTTGTTACTTGAATACCACGCAGTCTTCGACGTGAGACATAGTCTGATTATTCCAATACTCCCTTCCGCAACTTGTCGAACTTTCTTCCGGAGTCTATCTTTCGTTGCTGCTGTCCCTTTCTTCTGGTTCAACTGTAACAAAATGGATATGTGAGGGAGGCTGGTTGACGCTCTTCTTACAATTATGCTCGTAGCTACCACCCACACGATAGAAATAAAAATCGAACTATATCAACTGATAGTACTCCGGTCAAAGAATGTGTCAGAATTAAGTTTAGTGAGATATAATTAGTAGTTCTACTAATATAATCCATTCTTTATGAAGTAATGTCAAAGGCACACACACACACACACACACACACACACACACACACACACACACACACACACACACACACACACACACACAGAGTCTCAAATTGACTAGTGATTTCAGAATATCATTAATTACATCTTTCCAAGTTGAGGTCAGGCTACGCATACAATTCAGAGCGAAGAACGAAGGTATCTGGAGGAGGATTAATTACCGTCAAATTCAATGCTTAGAAACAAAATGCAGCATTTAATAATGGCATGAAAAATGCCCTAGTCATATCGTTGTTACGCAGATTAAGTACATCAATATTTTGAGATAAACGCAACAGAGAAAATCTGAACAAGTTATGATCAATATCATAAGTAGTGTCAGAATCAAAAGTGAACGAACGCAAGCCATTGTTGCCAGAAAATACTGTTGAGAAAATCTCCATCAGATGTATCTCGACATGAATTCATCAGGAGATCTAATATTATATTGTGCACCCTCCATAATTCCAAATGTGTGTAAATTGTCGATCTTTGAGGGCCATTCCAGAGTGAAGTGGACAAAGGAAAATTCACAAAATCCACCACATATTTATTTTATGCGACGTTTCGCCATTTTTTGTTGTGTAATAAATTTTTAGCCTGATGAGGCCAGTAAACCTAACTGGCGAAACGTCGCATAAAATAAATATGTGGTGGATTTTGTGAATTTTCCTTTGTCCACTTCACTCTGGAATGGCCCTCAAAGATCGACAATTTACACTCATCAGGAGATCGCTGGTTCAAATCCAGTCCGGGGAGCGTGGAATTTTTTTCTCGCAATATCACTCTGGGATAGTCCACCAAGCCCGAATTTATTCGTCGTTTGAAAATACGTGGACGTTAGAAAATAATTATTTGTAAAATACTACTTCGGGTGAGAAGATGTAGTAGCCCAATAGGTTGGGCTGGGGACGGGGGAGGGTGGGGGGGGGGATAAAATAGGGAAAAAGGGAATCTGTAATAATGCGATCGGACCTTGTTCGTACAAGTTCAAGAGATCGAATTCGATCGTGTATATAGGTGAGAATGAATTCATGCTCCACGGATGTGGAAAGCTGCCGTCTTCCCGGTAGCGTAGTTGGTAACGCAACTGACCGGAGATCAGGAGAATTTATTCGTCGTATCTCGACATCGATGTTATTACATTTCTTGATTACCAAAGCTCTGAAAACTTTGTTCAAATGCACAAACGCATTTAAGTGAGTAACAAGGCATAACAAGTAATAATACCGTAAGATTACTAAATCTCGGTTCCGCCAAGCACGTCAGTCGCACGCACCCATTTGACATGAAATACAAAGCTTTCAACGAGTTTAACCCAATACTATTCTTGAAAACGTGGTTCATTCTGCGGACAGTGAAGTGACTCGCCGTGAACTTCTGTGACAAAAACTAGCAAATTTGCTGATGTTTAACACTCATTAGATTGACTGCTCCAAACGACCTGATACCTCTGTCAGCTTGCAATTTGAGCATGTGTAACAGAGTAAACGGCGAGAGAATCCTTCTGGGTGCGAAAAAATAAAACTCCCGAATCTAAAGACTCGCGCATCGTGAAAGATTAGATTGCTTGGATCAGGCAGGTTATATCTAGGAGCACTCAAATCAAAATCGCATCTCAGACCAAAAAATCGTGAACTAAAGTGACATAATTCATACACGCTGGAAACATCCGCACAAATACGAGGCAATCTCGTTAACAATTTCAGCCCAAAAACTCTCCTAATCGGAGGTCGTTCTGCAGTATTCAGTTACATTGCGCGCGCGTACTTAGCCTGCAATTGACGGACCGAGAGTGAATCGTCCGTACAAATTGGTTTTACACACAACGATCTAGTGCGCTTGCCTGGCCTACCTTTCCGAGACTCTTATTTATTTCACGGAAGCCTATTAATCAAAGCAATTCCGTGCAGCCTGCACCGAACAATATAGCAGATAACTCAGTGTGCGTCAATTTCGAAAAGATGTTATACAAGACAAGATCTAATACCATTTCACCATTGAACAATACCGACGGAGGCTATGTTGGAACGATAGAAAGAGGCGTTTTTTGTACGCGCGGACCCCCACGCAATAACGCAGCTACTTCCAGCTGAAATATGCACCCAAGTCAATCTTGGAACTCCAACAAGTGGACATTTGCAATCAGACAACTTACACAAATGACTTGGTTTTGCTTCGCCCTAAAACTATCCACTTCCTCGATAATTTTATTTATCGGCTCAATCAGCTCTTCAACTGAAGTTGGCTTAACTATTTTGACCCTCTGCATCCTAAAGGAGAAAAAGAAAATCTACATTACACCTAAAACTAGTTAAAGCTTTCTAAATATCACTAGTTTTTGACTAGAAAAGATTGATTTGTCATCATAGCGTGAGACTGCGCAAAATGCTCGGTACGAACTTTTTCCTTCTACTAGAAGGTAATTGAGATACATTATCATCGATATTGCTCACAGAAACACACTCGACTGAATTGTCAGAGTCATCAACCATAGGTACATTACTCTCATGATTATTCTATGATATCATAGTCATAGAATTGTAATGAAATTCTTTACAATAAGAATGTTCAGAAACTACGTCAAGATTCTGTCGTTCAGCAAGACTGTTCGTCGCAGTATCTGTGTCAGCTGGAAAAGGCAAGATTTCATCTACAGAAGGATCTGCAGCAGGAAAATTACTTGTTACCAAATCAGCATCTAATTGCACATTCTCTATACTATTATCACATGGAAAGTCCACGGATTGATCATTTCCACAAACTACTCGAGAAAGAGAATTTAAACTAAATCTATTTATATCGTGTACGCGGATCTATAGGGTACTGAGACTGCTACCGGCCAACGGGTGTAGCGATCAACCATAGAAAAAATATACCTCATACCATTACAAGGAGGGAAACGACCAACCAGATCTACATGAACGTTAAAAAATCTACCGTGGGGAGCAAAAAATTTCGGTGAAAGAAATTTATTTCTTTTTATAATTTTTGCTAGTTCACATTTTATACAATTCTTGCATCAAATATGCACGTCTTCAGAGATATTGGGCCAAACATAATGTTTGCGAATAAGCCTATCTGTGCTCCTAGTGGTAGAATGGGCCAAAGAATGAAAAATATTGAAAATCTCCTTTTGCAACGATTTAGGAATATAAGGCCGAATTCCACTATCATGAGGCTGACAAAAGTAAGGAATGTGATCTTCACCAAATGTCAGTCGAGACAATTTCAACGGGTGATCTTTGTTGACTAGAATATCTCTAAGTTCTTGATTGTTAACCTGTTCCTTAGCTAATGTAAAATTATCAATAAGTCCGGCAATCTGAAAGCATCTATCCGAGCACTAGTGAGTGTGGACGCATCCGTACCCAAATTAGATGTTGCCTGCAGGGCATGTACAGAAATAGTCAAAGAATCCAATCTAGACAGAGTATATTATCTTTACCAGAAATATGTAAAATAGTTGCATTAAATTGAGATATATATTGCAATTGATTGATGCGACGAGGAGATGTTTTTAGTGGATCCTGAAATATAGCGTATCGAAGAGATTTATGATCAGTGCAAATTACAAATTCTCGAGTGTCTAACAGATAAGAGAAGCAGAGATTGCCTTCAAAAATGGCTATCAATTCTCTATCGTTAAATATTTCACCTGCACCGGAGACAATTTTCTAGGAAAGAAGCCCAAAAGTCGCCAATCCTGACCTGAAAGTTGTTCGAGGACCGCCCCCCCCCTCCTCATCTCAATATCGGATGCGTCCGTAATCAAACGCAATTTCGCATTGTCTTTGGGAAATGCCATTACTGTAGCGTTCACAAGATCAGATTTAGATTTCTCAAAAGCAGCTCTAGCTTCAGGAGTCCAAGGGACCGATGTCATATCTTTCTTTTTGGCGTGAGCTAACATTTCATTCAAAGGTTTCTGAATTGCGGCTGCATGGGGAATAAACTGACTATATTGATTTATTTAACCCATAAATTTACGCAACTATTCTAACGTTTCAGGAAATTTTGTATTTTTAATTACTTTAACCTTTTCCTCGGTAGGCATATAACCATGTTCATTCACTTGATGCCCAAAAAAGATTACTTCCCTCTTTGCAAAAACACATTAATTAAAATTCAAACGTAATTGGAACTCCCTGAGTCTCTCAAAAACTATACGAATATGTTACAAGTGCTCATCATATGAACTAGCAGCTATCAAGATATCATCAATGTAAACGAAAATAAAGTCCGGGTCACCCAATGCTTCAACAATATAACGTTGAAAAGTTTGCGAAGCATCACTGAGCCCAAAAGTCATGAACACATACTCATATAAACTGAAAAGCGTATCAACAGCTGTTTTCTCGACATCCTCTGGAGCGACAGGAATTCGATAGAAAGCTTTGAATAAATCGAGCGCAGAAAAATATTTTTTTCCGGCTTGTAAGGGTAACACATGTCCTTAGCATAAAATAACAATTATAAAGTATGATGAATATTGGCGAATATGCGCCTGGGCACACGTGACGCGTTATACACATCGTCGGTTGAATTCGAAATGTATATATAGATATATGTGTAAGCATACGAGAAAATATGAAAAAGTCATTGATACCGAAATGATGCATGGAAACACGAAAAGCTGAATAATGCGAACATACGGCCAGAGACGCCATTGTTGCGCGATCAATAGAAAAAGAACGACCTAGCCAGACAAGCTAGATAAGCTGCAATACGAGTTAACAAATTACGCGATCTGTTAACAGTGCTGGGGACGTAATTTGTAACGCAAAATAATGATTCAAAGTAGTTTCGAGACCGTGTAAGTAGGTCCGAGAAACTTATGTTGAAATATCCGAACGTATCATAACACATCACATAATACCGCTAATTGTTTATTGTTAATTATTTTTACATGATATTTTTTTGCAAAAACGCCACAATAGTTACTCGTACCTGATCTCCAGAATCGAATACAAATCGAAAAATAAGAATCGGATCATTACATTGCGAATAAACGATGTCAACAGCTTATGGATTAATAACGTTAACACGAATCGTGACGTTAATTTATTAATTAATTCAAAACTATTTGCGAATATATTACGAGAACTAATGCCTCGATTGTTTAATGTTGAGTTTTTTTCAACCATAGAAAAAGACACCAAGATGTTATAAACAATTAGTTGATTGTTATAAATTATTGAACTGAACAAAAAGAACTCGACATTAGGCAATTGTCGTTATTCTCAAACTTCGATAGACAGCGAATACGCGTACGTAGCGACAATAGTTTACGCATAATCAGTGTTAACAAATTATCAAAATTAGCGAACTCCGTAAAAAATGAACTATGAGAGCAAATGTAAATATCTCGATTATAAGCAAATAAGGAACCAGCGTGTGAGTTCACACTGTGACGTTTATCGGCATTTAGCAAATAATTAAGCGAAAAAACGAGTCAACGCGATACCATGCAATGGTGCGTTAGACTATATGAAGGGCCGCCTGTCCTCAATTGGGGTCATTTATTCGCGACCATCGGTAGAGCGCGTATCAGAATACGATCGTCTCCGCGCATATAACATCATGTATTGTGAGCGACCGCAAATTCTATACTTGCGCGATAGTTGTAACATCATTGTAAATAGTCTTCGTAGAATTTAATAAACGAGTAACTTTCTTTTTAATCAATCTCTTCGTATTTTTTAACGAGTCCGAACCATATCAAATCACAAGCGCTTAACCACATGTTGGCAGTATCGTTTTACAATCACTCACTTGCGATGCATCTAACCTTTCGTAGGAAGTGATGCTGTATTTGAGTGCATTACACATGAACTTTAGCCTGCTGGCCTAACCACACGTTAGACGGGGCCAAGCTAGGTGACACGGCTGTTCAACCAAGCGTTGAGGTTCATTGCTCAATGCCGGTGTTCTCATGCCAAACACATGCTTTTTACACTTGCATATCAACAACATACATATAAACTATTGATGTGAGTGTCCTGTACGAAATCCTGCAACTCCTGATTGACGAATACAATACATTGTAGTTTCTTTGATTCATGATAAAGTAAAATAAAATATTTGATATACCGCGTGTATATCTGGCGACCGTGAAAATCATGCCCAAACGTACCTAGAAACCGATAGGTACGTCACAGGCTAAAGAGGTAGTAAAATCGTGTACTTTAGGAATTGGAAATCTGTCCGGAATAGTATCTCCCCCCAGAGCGCGAAAATTGCCGCAAATTCTCCATGATCCTTAACTAGATAAAGCAGAAATTCTATGATTTCTTGGTAAGGTGTGTTATTTTTGCATACTGTGTCTTTAACTGTGTATGACCGGGGCTCTCCTCTCTATGTTTTCTTCCTCGGTTGGCTACATATCTGCTGACCATCGGCGCTTTTGAGGTTTTATTTTGTCATTCGAATCTTTCTAACATTTTTTCAATGTAATTTTCAGTGGAATGTGAAGAATGAAAAATTACAAACTCCTCCACTACATAGTTCGCGAAGTTTTACCATATAGGTTTCTTGCCTTGCTCAGGTTTTATTTGTAACAAAACATTATAAATAAATGATACAATCGATGTGAAAAAATCTCGATGAAAAGCAACGAACTATTATTTCTTATCAGTTATAATGAATTTTATGATGTGAACTAAATTTAATTAATCAGAATATTTTTCGATTTGTCTTTTCTAGTGGAATCGTATTCTGTCTCTATTAGTTTTCGAATATTCATTTCAGGTGAATTCCTCACATTACTTCTAGTCATGTTTCTAAGTTTTTTAGTTGCTACGCATGTTATTGGATTTTTTGTATTATAATCAATTTTTGTCCATTTCAAATTCAATATTCCAATATGGCTCCTCGTAGTTATCTGATGCGAATACTTCCCTTGATGAAAATATTCATTTTCTGATAATTTAGATAAACTAGGGGGGTACCCCCCTGCTCGCTTCGCTTGCCAACCCCCTCCCACCCCCGTGTATTCTTTGTAAATCAATAATTTCAATAATAAGTGAATATATATATATATAAGTAATAACAAGAAAAAATTATATCCGAACCACTCATTAAAAAATGTTCTCAGATGCATTTTAGTTTCGTTGGGGAGAGTCGAAAACAGCATGATTTTGGGCTCGCGCAGACCGCGCGCTGAAGTACCGTCGCGTCTTCTCTTTGACGTTTCATTTCTCAAAGAAAATCGATAAAGCATTCTTCGGAAAAGATTTCTCTTGACGTAAAAAAATACCAGCTTTAGATTGGGAGCATTAAAAAAATTATCCGAAATATATTTTTTGAGATATGCGATGTTCAATATTTTTTCAGGATAAAAATGGGAAATTTCCAGAAAACTGATTACCCCGTTGGAAAGCTGAGAAAAAACTACATTGAGCTGGCCTGTTGAGTTATTTTCTCAGGTACATTTTGGCATCGTAAACACGAGTTAAAAAGGGCATGTTTTGGCGCTCGCCCGCAGCGCTGGGAGGATTGAGGCGAAACGCCCCAAATAAGTTAGTAATTTTAGACATTATCTGAGCTTTGTCAAAGCACACAGTTAGGGATACTAAATAATAATTCAACTGCCTATTGACATGGTGCAGGCTCATGTACCGTATCACTCTAATTTAAATTCATAACAAAATAATTTGAAAAAACATAAGTTATCACCCGCCTCGACTCGTAACGTCGTTCACGCGCCGTCCCCATAGCGTTCTATTCTGAGGTTTTGCAAGCGAAGCGAGAAGGAGGGTTCACCCTTTGTAGAGTCAAAACCAGCTTAATTTGGCCATCGAACGATCACGTTCCGCGCTGGAAAGGTTGAAGTGAAACGCTCTATATACGTAAACAGAGTCGCAGGCTATTGCCATCTTTCATTAAACATTGTAAATCGTATCATTGACCATAATACACACCTTGAAAATGTCGAATGTCGACTGATATCGATATTTCCATAGGACGATATATGTTATAGCTCCCTATACCCAGCTAAACAATTTTTCCATTTGATATGATGTAATAAAGAAAGGACCCCACGCAAAATGTTAAGGATTTGGTTCCCGGTGGAATTGGCTAAAACTCTGATATAATATAGTTCGTGATTCCATGATCAATAGTTCAAATGGGCTGACAGTTCGAAAATAGACAGTGTTTTAGAAAAGTAACTCTAAAGTGATGGAAAAAAGGCGCAAAGAGGTTAGATCGAGTGACATATGGAGTGATAGATTGTCGGAGGACAGGAGTCTGATAGTAAGGTCTTATGACTTTTTATGCTGTATAAGCTCATAACTGGAAGAAATCTATCAGAGCTGGCCCAGATTGAGAAACGAATCGATGGGATTAAAGGTTTCAAATGTTATATAATTGAGACTCCATTGTTTACTTGTCGTAATATTTCCAAGAAAACCAGTTAAACGTTATTCGATCCAGAGTAAATAATCCTCGGGTAAAGTCATTTTATAAATGGATCTAATTATTTTCTATCACTGTGAAAAATTTCAATTCTCACGTACTTTTCTAGATTGGCGTGTTTTCGTTCGAAAGGAACCAGATGCTTTATTTACGCTTGTCAAGACAGGAAAGCTTCTGGAAGGTATTGCAGATCGAAGTACTAATCGTACATCAAGGATAATCAGTCAGTTTGCATCATACTTTAAGGACTCTCATCTGATCTATTTCCCCTGGTTATCTATTCGTCATAAGTTCAAGTGAGTTGTCTAACACTTGATTGATCCAATAATATAAGCACAGTCAGTTTTTTCTGAATAAAATAAACTTCACAGATGAAAGCTCTGATTCAGATTCAGTGTTCAAAGTGATCAATCGTCGACTCAAGCCTCCGTAGAAACAGGGTTTCAATGAGAGAAAAAATATTGTCGCTTTTTTTTCGTGGATTTATTGCACTCACAACTTACGTACTTTATTGCATTGGCGTTTTTAACTTGAAAGAAATCGAAAGGTCTGAATTACGGAGATAAATTGAAAAGAGTTCTTTACAGAATTTTCATATGGAAATAATGACTATACGTGAGGGATTATCAGTTATTTTGCATTGTACCTCCGGAACCGAATATATGATTGGATAAATGGATGAATGAATGAAGGAGTGAGTTAATGCATTCAAGGATGGGTACAATCTTTCTGTACCTTTGAGCATCCCTAGCTGCTGAATTTTGAGTCTCAACTTGGTTTTGAACTTGATTCTTTTCACCTGCTTTCTCGATAAAGTGATGAGCGAAAGCAGCATCGGCACCATGCATCAATATGCGGGGGTGATATCAATAGAATTTTTATAGGTAATTATTCTATAGTTGTGAGTGCTTAACGAGTTCTATGAAATCATGGACAATCAAATATACCTATTGATAAGTGCTCCTGCTATTCTATAGATATCTCCAAGGTTCGGTAATATATGGATATGCATCATTTGGCCCAAGTGCTTGAATATGGTCTTGATGTATCCATTACGAACTCCTTCCAACCAACGGATTTCCGTCACTTTACGAGTTTCATTCGCATCTTCGGTCGACAGTTGCCTTTCTCCAGGTTAAATAGACAGTGGTGATTTACAAATGATTTCAAATTGTTCTAGTAATGGAATGACACCTCGGTAGCCTCGGTCTACGATGACAATGTCGCGTTCTCGTAACCATTGATTGAATCGCTCATTGATATCTAATTCGATCCGCAGCATAGCTGCATCGTTATTTCTTGGATCGGAAAAATATGGCCCATATATATCTAGGATATATCTATCAGGAACAACTCAAATGGTTTTATGAGATGCCGGACTATGGGCAGAAACGGCAAAATCGGCGACTCGTGCTTATAACTTTTGAAGGAGGCCATATTTTTTGATGATTCGAAAACGAGATGAAAGGTAAACATCTATAGAATTAAAAAAACAGCGGCCGCAAATATCGCTCTTTCCTGTGCGAAATCAGTCCGCAGAACACGTACATCTTAAAATCTATTTTAAGATGTATTTAACCCCTCAAGGCAGTTTATTTCAAGATGATATGTATCCGTACAGGGAAATTTATGTCAGTTCAACAAATGGCTGTTATTTTTGTCTCGGTTGCTCGCACTACGAACACTTTATGCGTCAGTTACTATCTTAACTTTTCAGTGATTATCGTCTCGAGCTAGTCAAGTCAGTAGATAGTTGATGAAAATCTCAGTGTATTCGATGATGTCGAATCCTTTACTCTCATCGGTTCTCGTTTCAACTACGAACTATTCTCTATAGCCAGCTCACAAAAAGCCAGTATGCTAACGTATTTATCCCACGCATATTATTATTAAACGGGAGGTATCTTTCTGTTCTACTCAATGATCAGAAATATGATCAAATCATCATATCTTTGGATCATGAATGATTTATTATCGCTGGAAATGTGTCCTCCTCAGTAAAAATTATTAATTTGATGATAATAGTGAATGGATTGATCTACCTTATTACAAATTATTCATCTAATACTTGTTATTTTTTCTATAGTGAAACTTGGACTCAAACATCCTGATCCTGTTGTTGAAACTGCATCTCTCTCAAGTGTTGAACCATCAGATGTTTGGTACAACATTTCCATTCCACCTGAAACCATCGCATCTGGTGCTTTGTCTGCTCTACAGCTCGAATCTATAACTTATGCATCTCAGCAACATGAACATTTACTACCGGATGGTTCTCGAGCTGGATTTCTCATTGGCGATGGTGCAGGTGTTGGTAAAGGTCGCACTATTGCTGGAATCATATTTGAAAATTACTTGAAAGGAAGAAAGCGAGCTGTTTGGATATCGGTTTCGAATGACTTGAAATATGATGCTGAACGTGATTTAAAGGACATCGGTGCATCGAAGATCGAGGTAATTATTCTCGAATTATGAACATCGTAAAGTGTAGGCGATTATCTTCCATGAAGGAACATTCAGTCTCCAATAATTAAGATATTCTTCACGTTTCTGTCATTCGTGAGCTGAAGTAGATTATTTCAATTTATCGCAGAGTGTTATCAACATTGGAAATGATTTATTCTCCAGTAGTAATCAAGAAAAATATCACGAGGATCGACTATTCAGTCCTTCAGACTCATGAAAGGAATCTCGTCATGTTCTATGACCTTGAATACGGATTTTCCGAGAAATTTGAAGGATGCATGACAAGGTCTTCAATCTGGGATCATAAAAATTTCAACTTAATGAAAAAATATTTCAAACTATAGTTCCCGATTTTCCGACGGCGCTGCGATTACAGAGCGCATAGCATGTTTTTCGCCCTTAAGGAAAGTATTAAAACGTTTAATTGATTTTTTACGCTTTTCCCATAGTGTATGTTACTCTGAAAACAAAATGGGAACAATGCATATAACCTGGCGCACGTTTGCAGTAGGTTACACGATTCTCGCGCGCGTTTAGGAATTGACTCTATGGACAGGGGCACTCCAAATTTATATACGGGCGTCAGGAGTGCCTCGGCTAGCTCTCGGGAGCACGGGGTATCTCGCGGGGGGTGGCGGGGTGGAGAGATAAGCCCTTGCCAGGGCCGGAGCCCGTTGTTTGCGTTGTTGCATTGGCGCTCGCCAACGCACGTTGTCACTGTGGGAGGGAGGGTGGAAGGGAGCATTGGGGTCGCGACGTGCACTATATTTATACACCAACCTGTACCGCTCACTCTCCACACTTTCTCTCTCTCTCTCTCTCTCTCTCTCTCTCTCTCTCTCTCTCTCTCTCTCTCTCTCTCTCTCTCTCTCTCTCTCTCTCTCTCTCTCTCCCTTCTCTCCCGCCGGTGCGATACTGCTCGCGAGTTCTGCTATTTTCTGAGTTTAAAGAGAGAGAGAAAAATTCTGAAAGAGTTCTGTTTGCGTCGAGTACTTTGTAGCTTGTCGGACAAGTATAAAATAACGACACCGGCGTGTTGTTATTGTTGTTTAACTTGCGTGATTAACTTCTGTGTGTTTGAGGTTAGAACACCTGCGATCTCACACCTGCTGCCTGTTATATCTGTTAAAGACTATTGTAAACAGTGAGTGAGAGTGAGTGATATTGTGGCTTCAACGTATTGAATATTACACATTGAACAGTGTACTGTGTTAATACATATTATAATTACTGTATTAAGGGATAATATACCTTTGTAACTTTTTTTTTCCCAAATTTTTTTTATTGGCTTGAACACTCCATAAACTATCTAAGAATGATATGAAAAGTCGATCAAGTGGGGGAAGAAGTTCTAAGTGCCTAAGAAAATCGATTCTTTGAAGAAAGTCGTATAGTATTAGCATTGTACTCAAAACTTCGAACGCTTTTATCTCCGAACCTTCTTTTTTGATATTAGCCTCCTGATAGCGCCGTCAATTTTCAACCGATTCACTTCAAATTTCAACTGTAGCTTGGAAACATGATTTTCAAGTGAACGTCGTACGATTTTTTTGATATTTTGATTTTTAACGATCTTATGGCCGATTTTCGATCGATTTTTTTGCAAAAAAAAAGAAAAAAAATTCAAATTGACGCCATTTGGCCTCAAATTCAAATTTCGAAAAAATGGCCCTCCGTTCACTGAGTTTTTTATTTTACTCCAAAACCCCGTTCGATTTTTTCTTCTAGGGTTAAAATTGTGACCTGTACCGGTAGGCTAGTAAGGAAAAAGTAAAAAATTTTTTTCTTCTTTGACGAGCTGGTACGCCGCCATTTTGTATTTTTTGGAAAAAATAAAGTGTTTTTTTTGTAGTTAGAAAGTAGTACTTTCATATGCAACAAACCCCATATTCCTTGGATTTTTCCTGCGCTCATGGTAAGTGTTTGAAAATGACCGCGAAATCGGAGGTCACAAAGGTATATTACCCCTTAAACGGGCAGTAAATCGCATACAGGGAGTTACAATGCAGTGCGTACTGATTTTTCAGTAGACACCTCAAGAACATTACAGTAATTATTTAAATAATTACTTCATTGGTGAGTCAGCATATATAGCAGTATCAGCTGATAATCTGATGTCTCACTTGCGCGCTCTCTCCCTCTCTCTCACTCTTGCGCGCATCAATTGCTTCGCCGCGCGCATACTCGTTAGGCGTGCGCGCGCCCGCTCCACGCGCCTTAGGCCTATCCTGCATTGGACCGTGCTGCGCGCTGATTTTCGTGGACGCACTTTAGGCCCACTCTGCATCGCCTGGTGTCGCACTTGAGTATTTTCCACCAACTGATTTTTTCACACTTTTTTCCCTACTATGCCTACCCAACGTGATAGCTCGCTGTGTGGAAGATGTGGAAAACTTCCTAGGGCAAAAACTGTGCACCAGGAATGCATGAAATGCGGCGGCCGGTACCATAATACATGTGGAGGCATTCAGAACATATATGATATGCAGGATGAAAAGGAAGCAATGAGACGAGTCTGTTACGTCTGCCTGGTGCCGCAGCCCCCATCCGAGACATCGCTACAACAACTAGGAAATGCTGATATCAACTCAACCCTAGACAGCACACTGCCATCTGAAGGTGCTCGTCGTCGTCCGGACTCTGCCGCATCTCAGCACAGTCAGGCAGACTCTCTCTTTTCTATGTCATCTGAGAGCGGTTTGAGAAACACTCTCTCTGGAGCTGACTTTGAATCGAGAATATTGGAACTCGAGCAGACCATCACATCGCAAATCACGAAGACTATTACATCCAAGCTTGATGATCTGTCCAAGAATCTTGAAGTATTAAAGCAGTTACCCGATCTTTTTAACCGGCTTGAAAAAGTTGAGAGTAAGATGGACATCTTTCAACAGCAACAGAACACCCTAACACAGGGCCAAGCTCAGCTTGGAGCTCAACTGGATGAGCACATTCGCACCTGTTCTGGCGATTCATCAGCGTCTGCTACTGAGGAAGTAAGACAACTTCGTGCGACTATGCAAGCTGCCATCTCCTCACGTGTGTCTGCCATTGCGGCTGCTGCTGCTGTGTCATCTGACTTTGTCATCTCTGGCCTTACTACAGAGGGTAAGTTCTAGGGCATCAAGCCGATTTCCCAGAATTTTTTTAGATTTTTTCGAGCACTTTAACCCCCTTTAATAAATAGGCAAAGTTGCTGATTTTGCTGTTTTTGCATTTTCAGAGGCATTTTCAACCTTCATTTACACCCTGAAAATGACCTCTGAGGCATAAAATGAATGGGACACTTTTTTCTGCAAATTGCCTGAATTTTATAGAAAAATTATCTCCAAGGTCATTGGAGCACATTAAGTACTCCACATTACCAACTGGAGCCTCTATTTTTGAACCCTGGGAGTTCGCTCGTCAAGCCCCACACCACATGGGTACTAAAAGTTGTCCCAACTCATACCACATACAGCCTATATAGTGAAAAAATGGGCCTGGACTCTGGAAGCTCCCAAAAAATTAATATATTAACTAAAATAGGGGTAAAAACAGGCTAAAATGACAATTCAAGGGGAGCCTTGTACCGCCAACACTTCCAATTTTTGCAAACACTTGTCTGTGGTATTATTACAATTATCCACTGTAAAAACTCACATTCTATCATACTAATACATATCCTGAGTTGTCAATATCATATTTATATAGATCAAGCATTACTATACTACTTGACGCCACCTAACTTTCAGTAGTTACATGTATTGATGGTCAATATATTGGCTCTATTGTGTTAAAATGTACAAGAAACTACTAATAAAGTACATTGACATGAATTGCATTCACTCGATAAGAAAGAATAATCCAGAATGTGAATTATAAGCTGTGGATTACACGTATACCATATAACACACTAGGCAGTGCATAGATATCATATGATTTTTTTAATATCAACAAGAAAATGTTGAAGTTCACTAAACATGGGTAATATTCATGAATGTGGGACTCATGAAATCCACTCATATTGTATAAACTGCATAGCTAAGGTCCAAGCAGCTATTGCCGGATGGGCTCAAACTACAACCTCAAGTTATTTACTCATGAAAATAGATAATATGAATCAATCCACTTGAAAGTATGATCACTAGATGCGCAATTTGATAAGGAATTCAAATATATATAGTTTGCCAGTGTTTAAATGACTTTATAAACCACTTTGTGAACGTTATACTTGCCTATACTGGAGACTTGTACGACCCATGTATGGCACAGGTTAGGTTACCGACCATAGACTTTTAGACATGCAAAGATACTTTGGAAGCTCCAAACTCATTTCTAGACAGGCAAACTATATATATTTGAATTCCTTATCAAATTGCGCATCTAGTGATCATACTTTCAAGTGGATTGATTCATATTATCTATTTTCATGAGTAAATAACTTGAGGTTGTAGTTTGAGCCCATCCGGCAATAGCTGCTTGGACCTTAGCTATGCAGTTTATACAATATGAGTGGATTTCATGAGTCCCACATTCATGAATATTACCCATGTTTAGTGAACTTCAACATTTTCTTGTTGATATTAAAAAAATCATATGATATCTATGCACTGCCTAGTGTGTTATATGGTATACGTGTAATCCACAGCTTATAATTCACATTCTGGATTATTCTTTCTTATCGAGTGAATGCAATTCATGTCAATGTACTTTATTAGTAGTTTCTTGTACATTTTAACACAATAGAGCCAATATATTGACCATCAATACATGTAACTACTGAAAGTTAGGTGGCGTCAAGTAGTATAGTAATGCTTGATCTATATAAATATGATATTGACAACTCAGGATATGTATTAGTATGATAGAATGTGAGTTTTTACAGTGGATAATTGTAATAATACCACAGACAAGTGTTTGCGAAAATTGGAAGTGTTGGCGGTACAAGGCTCCCCTTGAATTGTCATTTTAGCCTGTTTTTACCCCTATTTTAGTTAATATATCAATTTTTTGGGAGCTTCCAGAGTCCAGGCCCATTTTTTCACTATATAGGCTGTATGTGGTATGAGTTGGGACAACTTTTAGTACCCATGTGGTGTGGGGCTTGACGAGCGAACTCCCAGGGTTCAAAAATAGAGGCTCCAGTTGGTAATGTGGAGTACTTAATGTGCTCCAATGACCTTGGAGATAATTTTTCTATAAAATTCAGGCAATTTGCAGAAAAAAGTGTCCCATTCATTTTATGCCTCAGAGGTCATTTTCAGGGTGTAAATGAAGGTTGAAAATGCCTCTGAAAATGCAAAAACAGCAAAATCAGCAACTTTGCCTATTTATTAAGGGGGGTTAAAGTGCTCGAAAAAATCTAAAAAAATTCTGGGAAATCGGCTTGATGTCCTAGAACTTACAAAAAAATTTTGAGCCAAATCAAATTTTTTCATGTTCGATCCCACAGAGAATTGCCCATATATATATGTATTTATACGGGTATGTGTGTGTGAGCGTATGTGTGTGAATGCGCGAATAGCGAAGCGAGGAAGATTCGCGAGGCGGGGCTTCGAGCAAGCGAGTAAGGGGCGCGCGGCCAGGTGGAAGGCGCTCTCGAGCGCATTCGAATACCGCGCGCGCGTGAGTCCCCTATGGTCGGGCGGAGGGCGCCACGTACTGGACGCAGGGCCGGAGCACAGTGGCCAAAAATCGTGAAAAAATGGACAAAAGTCTTAATATACGTGGTTTTTCGATAGAATCAAATGATCCATAGATGAAAAGATAGCAAATACACTCAGGTTTGAATATCCGACTCACGCGGATATGCATCGTTCATCGAAGGCTATGTAATCTTACCGCAATGCTGAAAAATAGTGTATTTTTCGTAAAAATATTTTTTCCACCCTACGGGATATATAGGAACTATCTGAAAAAATTCGAGTATACAGAGTAGTGAATCAGTTGACGATAAAAAATTATATCTCCCCGATCAAGATCATTATTCTAACCTCCAAATGTAATTTAATATCAGTTTCCAATCATGCGATCTACCCTAGCATTCAAGTACTTGTCCAGAGGATCATTGAGGTAAGTGTGTGTGTGTGTGTGTGTGTATATGTATTAGCTTGTGTAAATACTCATCGTGAAATATCAATTTCCAATCATGTGATCTACCCTAGCGTTAATATGTAATTTATAATTGATTGGACTTTCTTTCCTTTTATAAAACCTCAAAAAAGGTGTTCCTGAATCAGAAAGAATTCTGTACATTTACATATTAATAGTATTCATATTCCTGAAATTTTCCTCAGATTCTTCATATAAGTCGGGATTAGCGGAATTTGATAATGTGTATAAAAAATCCCGTCAACTAAATTTCTTTCTTATGATGTTGACGTCACAATATTCAAAAGACGCATTATTGTAGGCATTTTAAAATGAATCTTATTAGAAAGCAATCCCGAATATGAAATATGAAAATGAAGTGTAATTCAAAGGAAAACGGGTTGTCGATGCATCATACTTTTTTATATTAATAATGTAATTTATGGACGTGGGAAAATCATTGATTATATAATAAACATTGTGAATGATTATGTTGAAATATATGATGATGTTTTATTGTTCGTATAAGATATCATTCTATCTATATTTTCACGATGAGGATTCCATTATAATTGCCTAATTGATTTATGTTTTATCGATGAACATTCAAGAAAAATTACATTTCCTACAAAAATTATATGTCTTCAATGTATTCACACAAGCTAATACATATATATACACACACTTACCTCAATGATCCTCTGGACAAGTACTTGAATGCTAGGATAATGATCTTGATCGGGGAGATATAATTTTTTATCGTCAACTGATTCACTACTCTGTATACTCGAATTTTTTCAGATAGTTCCTATATATCCTGTAGGGTGGAAAAAATATTTTTACGAAAAATACACTATTTTTCAGCATTGCGGTAAGATTACGTAGCCTTCGATGAACGATGCATATCCGCGTGAGTCGGATATTCAAACCTGAGTGTATTTGCTATCTTTTCATCTATGGATCATTTGATTCTATCGAAAAACCACGTATATTAAGACTTTTGTCCATTTTTTCACGATTTTTGGCCACTGTGCGGAGGCGGCGAGCAACAGGCGTGCGTGGGCCGGCGGCCATTGGCGAGTCAGTCGAGTGCCAGCCTCCAGTGAGTCGCGACGCGAACCCATATCGCTTGTCGATTTTCTTTGTGCGCGTACTCCTGGGGACTTTGTGCGGTGCGAGCGGTTACGTGGACTGTGTGCGGAGAGCTGAGTGAGGTGCGAGCGGACAACTGCGGCCTTCAGCGAGGAAGTTCAGGACGTCCAGGGCAGCTACAGCGGTTCGCTCATCGCCTAACACAGGCAACTTGCGTGTGTATTTTCTCAAACCAGGTAGGTGGTTTGTAATCACGCGGACGCGGACGGGGTGTGTTTGGGGCCAGTGTGTGGGCGTGAAAGTGAGAGAAGGGGGTTGCGCGAGTAGAGCTTGCGCAACGAGGCCGAGTGAAAGTGGTGCGTGGAGTAGTTACGGGAAGAGCGCGGGGAAAATTGAGGAGCCGGACAGTGGAAGGCGGTGCGGGATTGTGCGGAAACGCGTGGGAAAATCGCGAGGTCGAGTTCGTTACAAAGGGGAGCGGGCGAGCGGGTCTCGACCAGCTCGCGGATTCGTAGAACCGCGGCCGTTGGGATTGGGAGAGGGCGTGCGTCATCATTGGGGACAGAGCTCCCATTGTTCGCTGCTCGAGATAAGCGGAGAAAGCGAGCCGGCCGGCATACGTACGCACGTACTGCGTAGTTTATATTTGCTGTGTGATCGTTGAGTATTTGTTGAACGATTGTTGCTCGGCTGTTGTGTGATTGTGGGTGGATTGTAATTTGTTGTTGTGTGGTTGTTGTTGTGCGGTGGTGTGTGATTGTCGAGGGATTGTTGCGTGAGCGCTGTGTGATTGTTCAGTGATTGTTGCATGAGTGCGGTGCGATTGTTGTGTGATTATTGTTAGGGTGTGCAACAGAGAGAGAGAGAGAGAGCGTGCGAGAGAGAGAGAGAGAGAGAGAGAGAGAGAGAGAGAGAGAGAGAGAGAGAGAGAGAGAGAGAGAGAGAGAGCGTGCGAGAGAGAGAGAGAGAGCGTGCGAGTGAGAGAGAGAGAGAGGGAGAGCGTGCGAGAGAGAGAGAGAGAGATAGATAGATAGATAGATATGTTTTATTGTATAAAATATACAAAAATGGTAGTTACATAGTATCAGTCATCTTTTTAAAATATCAGTCATTTAGTTAAAATATATATCACATATCATCCTTGTCAGACTTCTTAAACTAATCATCACAGATAACGCGTCAGTAAAGGTATAAATTTATACAGCTAGTCATGAGATAGACATTCATTCAGTTCTAATTCTAAAAAATAGTTTCTTATAGAACATTTAAAACTTAATAAGGACGGCAGGTTTCTATCAGAGGAGCGAAGGGAGTTCCAGAGGTGTGCCGCCTGCACCTGGAAGGAATTTATTCCGAAATCATTCCTCATTTTGGGGACCAAGAGTTCCGGTGCATCTCCCCTCGAGGGCCTTGTGGACACATACCTAGTGAAGAGGCTCAGAAGGTACTCCGGCTGACGAATGCGCAGGATCTTGTACAAAAGTACAGCCGTAAAATATTGCCTCCTAATATCCGTGCGCATCCAGCCAAGCTTGGCCCTGTAAGGAGTGATGTGTTCGTCCCTCCTCACACCAAAAACATATCTCACACATGAATTCTGTAGTACCTGTATTCTGTGTTTTTGTTCTTGAGATGCGTCGAGGTATACCGCAGAACAATAGTCAAGATGAGGGAACAGCAGAGCCATTGATAAGCGTCTACGAAGGATCTCAGTCGTGTATTTGCGGAAAAATCTCAGACTATACATGGTTCTATTGAACTTCTTTGTAATTGCATCGGTGTTTTGACGCCAGGATAGAGTTTCGTCAAGCACCACGCCGAGATCCTTGACCGTATCAGAGAACGGCACGCGAGCCTCGCCGATCCCAATGCCGGATACATAAAGTGCTTCTTTGTGCAGAAGATTAATATAATATAAGGACCCGAAAGCTATGGCTTGAGTTTTTCCGGCATTAAGTACCAGCGAAGCCGCGTCAGCCCAACCCGACACGGCCGCAGCCGCCTTCTCAAGCAACGCTACACCCTCAGCCAGTCTATTCAGTGGAACCTGAGTATAAATTTGTAAGTCGTCAGCATAAAGCACACGCTCAACGCCCTCAATGTCAAGTACGTCACGTAGGTCATTAATGTATATGCAGAAGAGAAGCGGCCCGAGGACCGACCCTTGTGGCACCCCAAGGTTCGTGGCAAGCCACGAAGATTTGCCAAAGCTCTTTGTTATAACTATTTGCTGTCTATCCGTGAGATATGAGTGGAACCACGAGAGAGCAGTCCTCGCAAAGCCGATATCCCTCAGACGCTTCAGCATTCTGGAATGAGAGATTTTGTCAAAGGCTTTACTAAAATCAAAAAGTAGAAGTAACGTCAGTTTCTTTTTGTCCATGCCTTTTCTTATGTCTTCCGTAAGTCTCAGTAGTGCCGTCTGCGTAGAGTGGTTTGGACGAAAACCTGCCTGTCTAGGGTCAAGGATGTTGTTGACTGTAAGGTAGTTCATGACTTGGTCATGAACTATCTTCTCAAGAACCTTAGAAAGGAAACTTAGGAGGGCGATGGGTCGAAAGTCTGACGGCGAAGAGAGAGAGAGAGAGCGAGAGAGAGAGAGAGAGAGAGAGAGAGAGAGCGTCGGAGTCGGTGGCGCGGGGAGGCGAGAGAGACGTGCATCGGCTGGCGCATCGGCGAGCGGGGACCTAGCCGGCGAGTGGGAGAAGCCCAGCTCCGTGGCTGCGGCGCGGGGAGGAGAGAGGGGCGTGCTTCGGTCTGCGCGTCAGAGAGCGGTGAGGCAGGGCGGCGAGTGGGAGAAGCCGAGTCGGTGGCCGCGGCGCGGGGAGGA
This sequence comes from Aphelinus atriplicis, assembly GCA_020882685.1. Classification (NCBI taxonomy): domain Eukaryota; kingdom Metazoa; phylum Arthropoda; class Insecta; order Hymenoptera; family Aphelinidae; genus Aphelinus; species Aphelinus atriplicis. The sequence continues at coordinate 594,989 of JAJGQD010000036.1, forward strand.
GAGAGGGGCGCGCATCGGCCGGAGAGCGGACGGCGGCTGAGCGAGAGAGAGAGTGGAGTGGTGGGACGCGACGCGGGGAAGAGAGAGGGGCGCGCGGCTCCGCCAAGTGTCGGTGGATACGGACCCGCCGCGGGAGAGAGTAAGTGGAGAGCGCCATAATAGGCGCATCGTCCGGTCTCTCGGTGTACACGCGCATAAGGCCGAGCGTGATACACACGGAGAGCGGTGGGGAGCAGCGTGTCGGGGCAGTTCTAACTGCGAGTGAGCGGGCGGTATAATTGGGAGTGCGAGAGAGAGTATGAGTGGTTATTAATAATTTAGCCTGTATACAGATAGGGAATAAATCGAGTGTGTTGAAAATTAACTGGAAGAGTATTTATTTATTTCCTCATACTCCAACCGAAAACCTGTGCCATTCCCAGCACAGGGTCAGGGAATCCCCTTTTGGCGCGCGGCGCTGTAAATAATTTTTGTGTAACACGGAACCGGGAAGCTCCGTAGTTGGAGACGTTTTCCATGTCACACGGTCTCAAGGCTATCTACGGAGAATTAGAGCTGCGTAATGTTATCTCGGCTCGCATTCTCAGATCACGCACGCCAGCTAGTGCGGAAACGGCTGTTTCTCAAACGGCACTATCGGCTGAGACTCTCCAATCAACTGGAGCAATTCCGCGTGTCACTACGAACACGCCCTCTCGCGACTCTATCGTCGTTACCCTTGTCTCACCTGCCCTTGTATCCATGGTCATTCGGAGCAAAATGAAGAAGGGCAAAGTGCTCACTTCTTCAATCAACCTTCAACTACTAATCGAAGCTGGACTGCACTCACCTCCAGCATTGATGGCTTCGCTTCTCAATGTAAACGAGTTCTTGCCTGGTGAGACGTTCAGGCTGCATCGTTTGGTACGTACCAGAACCCGTGACCTGAATCCTCACCCGGTCACTTACGTCCAGAGTGGACAGATCTTCGTGAGAAGAAGAGGCGAAGTGGCGGTCTGCATTGGATCTGAGGAAGAGCTCGAGCATTTTTTAACGGCACAGTGATTCAACATGACTCTACAGATTCCCATAATCCTAGTTTCCTCTCCCACCGTAAACTCTCATACATTCCACCTAACTCACACTCGATCACTCCGTCATGTTCAGCTAGGACTCGGCTAGGTAAGCTGGATGATCTCCGGGTCTGTCACTTCAATGCGAACTCCATTCGGGCTCACATTGGAGAAATCAGTCACTTCGTGGCCTCTCATCCCTTGTTCCACGTAATATGCGTCTCTGAGACTAAGCTGTGCTCCGATATCAAGGATAATGATCCTATGATTACGCTCGATGGATATATTCTGCTCAGGAGTGACCTGAGTCCACAGGCCACAGGCGGTGGCGTGGCTCTATACATTCATAATTCACTTACGTTTACTAAACTATGTGCCACTTCCACGACTTGGACTGGGCAGCCTGGCTTCCCGGAGTACCTATTCTGCGAGCTGCGGATTCCTGGTGAGTCTGTTTTCATTGGCGTTGTATATCGTCCTCCACATGCTCCTTTCGTGGATTGTTCCGACTTCGTGAGTGACCTCAATACTCACCTGAGTGACTACAGCACAAAAATACTAATGGGGGATTTCAATGCCAATCAGCTGTCAGACTCAGCTGATGCCAAATTTGTCCGTGAACTAATTGACCAACTATCGCTTTATTCCATCCTCTACGGTGCGACTTTTCACAGAGGTTATGCAGATACCTGGCTTGACCTTTGCCTCGTGGACGCCCTTGACACAGTGACTGATTACTGGAAATCTGGGGCTCCCTTTATCGACGGTCATGATGCCATCGCGGCATCGGTCAACGTTGCGGTGGTTAGGCCTGAGGCACGCTCGTTCAGCTATAGAAACTCTAAAAATATTGATGCAGAAGCTCTCTGTGCCTACATTGCCGGCTGCGATTGGTCCGTGATTGATGGCCCTGACCGTCGCGTGGAGAATGACATTGACTGCCTATACACTAACCTCCAATCGGCTACAGACCGATTTGCACCGCTCAAAACATTCACAAATAGTAAAAAGAGAGACCCCTGGCATACACAGCATACGGACGATTTGATCGCAAACAGAAATAAGCTTTACAGACACTTTCAAAGAACTCGACGACAACATGATCTGTTGGCATATAGAAGGGTGCGTGATCTGGCTTTTGGCACTTACAGAATGCTAAATTGGACTATTATATATGTCGATGGGAGGGCTTGACTGACAGTAAGGAGATCTGGCGGAAACTTAGAAACCTTGGGTTAGTTCCGAAATCCTCTAACACCCATGGAAATATCTCTGCGGAGGAACTGAACTCCCACTTCACTGAAATTGCAACCGATCACTCTGCTTCTCTCTTAGCCTCAGTTCTTCAAGAGCTTGAGCAGACCTCGATGGAACCTGGATTCCAATTCTCAGAGATCACTCCTGAAGAGATCAAGGTGGCCATCCAACAATCCAGTACTCAGTCGGTGGGAATTGATGGCCTCCCGCAGAGATTCTTTGTATCAGCACTCCCTTCCCTCCTTCCCATCCTATGTAAAATCTTCAACACATCCTTGCAACAAGCTCATTTGCCTACTGCATGGAAACAAGCAGCCGTCCTTGCCCGTAACTAAACACCGCACCCCCTAACCCCTGGTGATTTTCGTCCAATCTCCTTACTTAATTTTCTCTCAAAAGTCCTTGAGAGACTGGTCTTTAACCAGATCAGTAACTATGTGGAAACTAATGATCTCTTGGATAGGCGTCAGTCAGGTTTCAGACGAGGACATAGTACGCAAACGGCTCTGCTGAAGCTCACCGAAGACATACGTACGGCTCGAGACGCGAAAAAACTTACGGCACTACTTCTATTTGACTTCAGCAAGGCTTTTGACACTGTCTCGCATACTGCCCTACTTCGCAAGCTTCACAAACTTGGCTTTTCCATGCAGGTTTTTCGCTGGATAGCGTCATACCTGGCAGACCGAGAGCAGTGTGTAAAAAGAGATGATGGATCTTTTACTGATTTCCTGCCACTGAACAGAGGCGTCCCGCAGGGATCAGTCCTTGGCCCGCTGCTCTTTGCTCTGTACATTGGAGATGTGGGGCGGTGGCTTGACCTTGACGTGCACTATTTACTCTACGCAGACGATCTACAGATTTACATTTACTGTTCACCTGAAGACTTGATACCGATGCTACTTAAACTTAACCGAAATGCTGCTGCAATCTCAGCTTGGGCTACTGCTAATGGCCTCAAGCTAAATGCATCTGAAACGAAAGCGATAATCTTTGGCAGTAGATATTACATGAGTGGTATCAGCGAGCAGGCTGATCAGGTACTGAATCTCGATGGTTCCACCATCCATCTTGAATCCTCGGTAGTCAGTCTTGGGGTCACTCTTGACTCGATTCTCTCCTGGAAGGAGCATGTGTTGTCGGTGTGTAAAAAAGCCAACGCCTTGATGTATAGGCTCCATAGGTTCCGCGGTTGTGCGAATTTTGCCCTCAGGAAATACCTCATCAAAGCACTCCTTTTCCCACTTATTGACTACTGCTCCTTGGTATACTGCGATCTCTCTAATGGGCAGAATCTTATCCTACAGCGGCTTGTCAACACTGGTATAAGATACGTCTATGGTGTAAGGAAGAATGAGCACATCACCCCTTACAGGCGAGAACTCGGTTGGCTCACCATTGAGTTGAGACGTGATTATTTCAAAGCTACCCTGCTCTACAAAATCTTCAAATCTGGCAGACCAGAGTACTTTGCAGACCTATTTCATGAGAACACGTCCACTCGTCCTGTGAGGGGTGGTCGTCGCGCGCCACTGGTCATACCTGCTTCCCGTACCAAGTCATTCGAAAAATCCTTTCATATCTCAACAGCTCATCTCTGGAACTCGCTCCCATCACTCATCACTGACGCCCCCTCATTTCAATCATTCAAACTCCGGCTCTACTCACACTTACTCCAGCCTGTATAAATAAATTATGTACTACCTGTTTTATTATTACTTAAGAATATGAGTTTAGTTATCTAACATTAAATAATAAGCTATATGTAAATTGTACAACATAATGTACAGAGAATAAAATGAATCTGAATCTGAATCTGAATCTCTCTCTCTCTCTCTCTCTCTCTCTCTCTCTCTCTCTCTCTCTCTCTCACTGTTAATTCATTGTACAATATAATGTACATTAATAAACTTATCTAATCTTATCTAATCTCTTTCTCTCTCTCTCTCTCTCTCTCTCTCTCTCTCTCTCTCTCTCTCTCTCTCTCTCTCTCTCTCTCTCTCTCTCTCTCTCTCTCTCTATCTCTGTTCTCGGTGGCGGTGCGGCATGCATCCGGTTCTTCGGGTGCTCCGTTCCTGGCACTCGCGCAAACTCTTCGGGGACTTTCAAACGGACTTCAAAAGTAGACGTATAGCAGTACAATAGGTTTATTATTATTTTTCATGTCGATGCTGCAAAGTAGGAGCTTGGAGGGCCGAGCAAGTGCTGCCTCTTTTTCTATTAGGGTCTATGTAACTTTTGACGAAATTTCAAAAAGTTCACTTTCTCTGAATTCAAAAATCTAAAATTCTAATTGACTGTTAGCGGGAAGCGTTCTGTATACATATATGGGCGATTCTCTGTTAACCCATTAAGTCCCAGATTGCAGAAATTTTATTGGTACTTTCGAGCTCAAATATTTTGATGAATAAGACGGAAGATTTATTGCAAAATAGTCATTCCTACTATTTTCGGGTATGCTCTACACGATACAATGGTTGAAAAGACTGAAAAAATTGATTTTCAATAAATAATTAACAAATTAAAATAAAAAATGCAATTTTTTAGAGCACTTTTTTTTCTATCCAAAATCAGAGGAAGAAGGAATTTTATTTTAACGGTCGCAAACATGCACAAAACATACACAAAATATTTGAACTTTCCAAATTCGTCGAGTTTTTTCGACTATGATTTTTTTCAGAAAAATGGCGGCCAAAAACGGGAATCAATATTTTGGATTTTCATTTTATCAATATTTTAAAGCATACATTATCATATTCGATATATTCCTTTGAAATTTCGTATACAGGGGTTTTCAGTGTCGCTGATAACGATTCTGACATCAAATTCTCAAAATTCTGGATCCAAGATGGCGGTTTCAAGATGGCGGCTGACGATTTTCCACATTTTTAGTCGGAGAATCGTGAAAATTTGGACTAATGGGTTCTTGGGGGCGCTGATGATGAATCTGACATCAGATTTCCGAAATTCCGTATCCAAGATGGCGGTTTCAAGATGGCGGCTCATGATTTTGTACATTTTTAGTCAGAGAATCGTGAAAATTTGGACTAATGGGTTCTTGGGGGCGCTGATGATGAATCTGACATCAGATTTTCGAAATTCTGTATCCAAGATGGCGGTTTCAAGATGGTGGTGGACAATTTTCTATATTTTCAAAATCTCGTTATTTTTATCGGCTTGGAAGCAAGCTTGGAAATAAGTTTTTTCAGTAGAGATTTTTTCTATGAATTCTGATTCAGAGTCGTCAGTGTCATCAGCACCTGAATCATTGGGGTTAGGTAAAAATGAAGATCCATCTTCATCATCTGAAGAGAAATGTTCGCAATTAGATTCCGAATCAAATAATAATCTGCTACGTTTGAATGCCGATCATAAAAAGTATACATAGAAGAATAATCAAAATTGCCCTAGCACAATTTTACGAGAATCATTACATATTTATATGATTTGAGCCAAGAAAACATCAAAAACATAGATGAAATGAAAATTCAAAATTTTAGTTTCCGATTTTAGTCACTATTATGCTCGAAAAATCATAGACAGAAAAACTCAACAATCTATTTGTCGCAATCAAATTCCGAATCAGATAATAATCTGCTACGTTTTGATGTCATTCATGAAAAATATACGTATAAGAATCATCGAAATTGACCTAACACAATTTCACTAGAATCATTACATATTTATATGATTTGAGTCAAGGAAATGCCAAAAATATAGATAAAATGAAGATTCAAATTTCCAGTTTCAGATTCCAGTCACTAATATGCTAAAAAAAATCATAGATGGAAAAACTCAACAATCTATTTTAGCAGTAAAAATTCAGAAACCCTTTTATTCAAATTTTCACGAACCTCTAACTAAAAATGTACAAAACCATGAGCCGCCATCTCGAAACCGCCATCTTGGATTCAGAATTTCGAAAATCTGATGTCAGATTTATCATCAGCGCCCCCAAGAACCCATTAGTCTAAATTTTCACGATTCTCTGACTAAAAATGTACAAAATCATGAGCCGCCATCTTGAAACCGCCATCTTGGATACAGAATTTCGAAAATCTGATGTCAGATTCATCATCAGCGCCCCCAAGAACCCATTAGTCCAAATTTTCACGATTCTCCTAAAATCATGAGCCGCCATCTTGAAACCGCCATCTTGGATACAGAATTTCGAAAATCTGATGTCAGATTCATCATCAGCGCCCCCAAGAACCCATCAGTCCAAATTTTCACGATTCTCTGACTAAAACTGTGGAAAATCGTCAGCCGACATCTTGAAACCGCCATCTTGGATCCAGAATTTTGAGAATTTGATGTCAGAATCGTTATCAGCGACACTGAAAACCCCTGTATACGAAATTTCAAAGGAATATATCGAATATGATAATGTATGCTTTAAAATATTGATAAAATGAAAATCCAAAATATTGATTCCCGTTTTTGGCCGCCATTTTGCTGATTTTCTAGAGCTATCGTTGCCTACTTCTCGCAGGGAATCAATCAAATCAAAAAATACCCTATCAAATCAACCCTTGTCGTGATGCTAGGTCCTCAGGTCTATTCGTTATTGCCCAAACGAACAACTAATTGAATCATCATATGAATTTTTTGTGAACTACTCCGTTGATACGATCAACATTGCTTATTCGGATTCTAAAGTTCTTCAATCATTCATCTCAGGATCGGTTTTTGGGTTTACTAAGGGACAGGATGCCTACCGGACAGGTCACTCATGAATCTACACATCAACAAGAATAAATGGTTAATTTGGACAAATAACTCTAACTACTGGTTAGTTGCTCATTCAACATAGAGCAATGACAACCATTTCAGACAGAGATATAAGTCTCTTACTCCGGCTAACATTAACGCGATCCTTATGGTCTTAGCAGGACACCCCGACTAACACTTACTCCGATTGTTGGTGCGTAAACTCTAATGCATAGCGTACTACGGGTATGAGTGAACAGTGAGTGGCAAGAGCGTGGCGCGGGATCGGTATAGTGTTCAATATAAAGTAGTAAATATAATTATTTTTAACGTCCACAAGTTTCAAATGAATTTATTTTGATCGGGCTTGGTGGACTATCCCAAAGTGATATTGCGAGAAAAAAATTCCACGCTCGCCGGGCTGGATTCGGACCATCAGGAGGACTCTGGTTATCTCTTGAACATATTTGTTTTGAAAACTTCGAGTAATTACCAAGGAAAAATGTTATCATCACTTTTTTGCACAGAGGTCATTTAATGGGTGTAAATAATATTTAAAGTTAGCTATTATATGGCGAATATTGGGAAAATAGCAACTTTGGGTCTCTGGCAGCATGGGTTATAGGGCCCGGAAGAATCTAATAAATTTCTGGTGACATCATGGGACCCCAAAGAATCTCCACAAAAATTTTCAGAGTTCTGGATTTTTTTTTCTCACTCACTCATCAGAGAATCACCCATACATATGACAAGTTATTACGTGGTATTGTCGGGAGGGAGGTTTTCTGTTAATAATTGAAACAATTAGTAAATACCTTCTGGAGCACTTTTATTCAACATAATCTAGCTTTATTTGAAATAAATGAATCTACCTTTGTAATCTAAGAAAATCAAGGAAAAATGAGAAACACGATATATAACAAAAGGAGCTGAGAGCTCGACTCAGAGTGAGCGCTGCAGCGAACGAGCCGGTAACCGAAGAAGAGGGGAGAGATGAAGCGACAGTCATTTTACATAGATGGCCACCTCGCAGTCTCAGTCGTGAGACACAATGCGTATATTCCGCGTACACTCCCTATGCGTACACTCCCTATATATAGTTTATTGAGGTACCCAAAAAGCATTTCAGAGAGTTTCGTCGAGATTGGTCACCCGGAATTGACAACCTCTTCTAGTAAGTTTTTAGTTAGAATTGGATGGATATGTTCTAAGTATCTTGGTTAGTTTAGCAACACATTCTCTAACATAATGTTCCTTAACGTCTATCATGTGCCTCAATTTGCTACTAGCGCTCATTTGACTACTAGCACATGCAGCTTTATTGTCGCACCATAAAGTCATTGGCAACATTGACATGTTTAAAAGTTAGTGAATGGGAATGGAAAACAAAAAAATAAGAATATATCATTGTGTGAACAAATTTTAATAGCCATTTCAATTTAAATTTTTTTAGCCAGTTCAATTTGTAGCTCTTGACCTCCTCTTTCGACCCATCATACCGAATATTCTTCAAATCATCATTTTCCAAGTTGTTCATTACTTCAAAATCTTCCGCATGACGAAAATTCGACTATGCATAATTTTCTATGACATAGATTACGCCCCCGCGTCTATTTTTTTGGATTTTTCATCTCAGATTATGAAAATGCTCAATTTCTTCTATAAATCTGCAAGATCAAATTTTGAATAGATAACCCATTTATATTATTTCTTCGACATTTTTCTGGAATCAAACGACAAATAATTGTTTTTATGGTCAATACGCCCCCACAATATTAATTTTTCCGACATATAGCCAGTTCAAATTGTAGCTCTTGACCTCCTCTTTCGACCCATTATATCGAATATTCTTCAAATCATCATTTTCCAAGTTGTTTATTACTTCAAAATCATGCATAGAATAATTTCGCATTTCTTAAAAATTTTCTTAAGCCTTTCTCTCGCTGCAGAATGCAAATTCTGTCTCAACCATCGTGATATTTATTCTAAAAGGGATGGAGAGAATGAGCCATCGGTTTGAAGAATGTGCCGAACGTACTAGCAATGTGCCGATAAAAGATGTGAATTTTTCCAATGAGGGGCCCATGCGACTACCTAACTTTACATCAGTATAACTTTTATATCAATTGCGGCACACTCATTTAAACAAAGGCATATTATTTGCCATCAAAAAATCTACGATATACAGTATGTTAACTTTATGTGATCGTAAAAAAGCTTTTTTCTACAGAGGCAAAAGCGAAACATTTTTCTTGAAAAGTAGTTGCAGGTATATATTGAATTAATAAGCCAGTTTGCGATTAGGGCACACTTTTGAAACAGCTTCTACTATATTCTCCGATGATCACAATTTACAAAAAAAATTTTTTCGAGTATTTCTGGTGAAAATGCTTGCATACAGATCCCTAATAACTCAGAAAAATTGGGTTGGTAGCAACGAAAATCAATGAAAATTCTGGATATTATGATATTTTACGTGCAGTAAATGATTTTCTATAATAATTATGAACATATGATCTTATATTTTATGATTCTTAGTATACCGTCCTATTGCACAAACTTCATAAAAATCATCGAATAGCCATCAAACACAACAGGAGCATGGGATCCTAAGTTTTCGTGGAATGGCTCATATATGAAGGAACCATTTAGACTAGTGCAATTAGGCCAAAAATCGTGAAAAAAAACCGAAAACGTGCCTGGGGTCCGTTTTTTTTTGGAATCGCTTCGTTGTCACCTCTAGATTAAAACTGGATCTAAACAAAATTCTCAAAAGTTGTGGAAAATTGTGGAAAATGAGAGAAAATTGGGAAATTACCTGTTTTTTCACATTTCAGTGCATAACTTCTTTTAGAGAGACTTTTCGAAAAAAATTATAGAGTAGAAAGTTGTTTGTTTTGAAATTCCCTACAAAATAAGCCCTGTTGAGTTACGATCCAGGAGTTAGGGTAGTCAGAAAACGTCGATCACGTGGTCAGACACGAAAAAAATGAATCAATGGAAAAACACATTTTCCATGCATCAATATTGATGAAAATTCGTGAGTAGGACTCTTTTAGCATTGTTTTAATACAGCCCCAAGCCGCCTGTGATTGGTCCATAATTTTCCGAAATACGGGTTTTTCAAATTTGGATTCCATCGCTTAATTACGCAAAAACTAAGCGTCTGTTTCGGTAGCCAATTTTTTAACATGTCCGTGGCATAGCTAGCTATCATATCCAACATTAACATTACACTAATTTTGGTAAAAAAAAATGTTATCGAAGTATAAACGTTTCATTGGCTTTTTGCGTTTACTATTTCCTCGAAATGACTGTATGTAATGAAATTCGGCTTGAGCTGGACGAGCTACCCCAAATTAAGTGGTTGAACAATTTTCCACAACTTTTGAGAATTTTGTTTAGATCCAGTTTTAATCTAGAGGTGACAACGAAGCGATTCCAAAAAAAAACGGACCCCAGGCACGTTTTCGGGTTTTTTTTAGCTAATTGCACTAGTGTAATTGTCAATAAATTTTCTGAAACAGTTTGCAAAAAGGTTGATCTGCTGAGTTAACGGAAAAGAACCCGTAAAAACATATACCATGTGCACGACAAATCATGACATACAGTTCTTCTTGCGTGGAGTGTGTGTGTGCTCGCGTGCAGGGATACTGCAGCTACAACATCTATTCATTCACAAGCCAACAATCTCGGGAGCTCAGAGCTTTTGAACACTGGCTGCTCCAAGAGTCTTACACTACTGACTGCTCTTTAGTGCTCTCTTGGTTACTAGTGTTATGGCTCAGTCTTGTCCCGCCCAATTTTTTTTATTTCTTCTATCGATTTCCCCGACCTCGATGAAGATCCAGGTTTCATCATGACTTCCACCCCACACGATTCCAACAATTACGCGAGCAGCTTAGCTATACGACAGTGTAGAGAGACGATAATTGTATGAGTGAGTATATTGAGTGAAAAAGACACGGCGCACTGCAATCAAGACGCTCTGCATTATCATCTGCAGGCGATGATCGCGTTACCATCACCCATCAGGAGCACAATATCCACGCAACTCGCGAGCCGCAAAATCGGAAGGAAAGCCAGATCCAGGCGAGACCAACCAAACGAAGCATTCGAATACCGTTCCCTCCGTATGTTCCTATTGCAATAAACCAGGGCATGTTACCCGTGAATGCAGAAAAAGAATTTACGTCGAGGGCCAGCGGGCCAAGCAGCAGGGAAACGATCAAGGGCTCCCGGCGAAGGACATGACCTGGGTATATATGGGGTATACATGGGTTATTCAGTGGTATACATGGGTTGTGTATATATAACTCTGATACATCAATCTAACCTAAGGTGGCTCTCTCAGTATACTAAATTATGAATAAATATATTTTTATCAATCATTTTTTATTTGGTTCTATTTAATTCTTCTCTCTATTAAATCGATGTTCGTGGTCTTCGAATGATTAGTTGTCTCGCAGGCCCTTCCTTGGTAATAGGGTGGCCACATTTTCGGTTAGGTCTGACAGGTTCACAGCTGGTCTCAGCGTTCCAGTATGATGTGGCTGTGGCTGCATTGTGACTCTTCCCTGGTCGCGCCCTCACTTCATCTCGATGCCCTGACGTAACGTCGGCTTGGTTCTCTTTCGTTTCCCTGTTGACAGTCTTTGAACAATTAAATAAAGGAGCCCCCGACAACTGGAATTTCCCAAATACAAACTATAATTATTACTATCATTATAATAGACGTAATTAGTATTATATAGGCATGTTATTGTAGAAAGGTAACAATAATGGATTAAAGCGTAGAACCAAATCTTGAATAACTAATTTCAAATTACTTTTCCGTATCAGTCCGTAAGAGGAAAAATCTTTCTTGATTGGATTGTTCACCAATGAATTACATGAAATTAATTCTATTCATCTACAGTTATGCTGGAGCAAATGAAAGAGACAAGCTAACGATAGCGAGAGAGTGATACTGGCTATATTGAAATATTATCAATTTTTTCAATTTTATTAAATATTTCCAATTTTCCAAGTTTCAAAATTTCCAAATCTCCAAAACTCCAAAATTTTCAAATTCGAAATTTTGAAATTTGTCAAATATCTCATTTACCGTTATGTTGATCATAATAGTATTAAAAATATATGTATAATTATTACTGTCATTATAATAAAAATAATTGATTAAAACGTGGAACAAAATCTTGAATAAATAATTTCCAATTACTTTTCCTGTATGAGTCCGTATGATCAATTGGAAATGACGAGAAAAATATTTCTTGAAAAATATTTCTTCGCCCGCGCTTACGCCTGCACGTCGATTTTACAGTTTGTCATTGATTTACATCTGTAATCTCATCAGTAATCAATAAACTCTGATATATACTTAAGGATACGAATGAATTATGTATGATTTCTCAATTATATTCATATTAATATCTACGTTGTTTGAATGTACTCGGTCCTATGAACGGATATCAATTATAAATGATTCTAAATAAACGTTCCGAATCTTCCCTCTTCTCCATCTTTGATTTAATTGACATTTTTTCATATACACCCATACTTCCGTTTTCAAATAATAACTTTACAGGGTGTATATTGAATAGATAACCACATGAGATGGCTGGAAACGAATTATAGTGGTTTCCAAGGCCCTGGGTAGCTTATCCCATGTAAATACCATTTGGCCTGGCGAACGGACAAGATTACCGACCGAGCGACCTGGCGAATGGATAATATTATCCCCGAGATTGCCCGGCAACTTCACAATTTGTAAAATTTTCGAATTTCTAAATTTCCAAAATCTTCAAACTCCATCAAGATTCAAGATCGATTACTTCCGCGACAAGAAAAATAATTGATTTCTAATCAATAATCAAAAATAATCAAAAATAATTGATTTTTGTAAATATGATTTCTCTTCGATTCCACAATTCCAAACTTTCACTTGTAACATGTGTTACGGATTTTGGGCTAGTAACTTGGATCCTGAACAGTGATGTGAAGTCCAAATCCTGGCGGCTTGGCGAGCCCCCCGCTTATGTCGGTACTGCAGTGACCTGTTGGCGAGCCCCCCTGCTTATGTCGGTACTGCAGTGACCTGTTGGCAAGCCCCTTTGGCGAGCTGGGCGAGCCCCCGCTTATGTCTGTACTGCGATGACCTGTTGGCGAGCCCCCTTGGCGAGCGTTGGTGAGCCCCCTTGGCGAACTCTCGCCGGTGGACACTTACGGGTGGGCTTTACAGATAGACTCTCATGCCTGTCGGCATTATAGTGTGCTGTCGGCCCCTGGCGAACCTTCACTGGCGAACTCTTACAGGTGGACTCAAAATTCTCAAATTTTTCGAAATTTCCAAAATTCTCAAATTTTTTCAGAATTTTTAAAATTCTCAAATTTACCAAAATTTTCAAATTTTCCAGTTTTCAAATTTTCCAAAATTTTCAAATTTTTCAACATTTCCAAATTCTCCAAAATTGTCAATTTTTTCGATATTTCCAAATTTTTCAAAATTAATAACAAAAAATGAAATATTTAAAATTAATAACCCAATTTCTAATTTTTTCAAATTACTAAATTTCCAACATCTCCAAATTCCTTGATAAGATTGATTACTTCCGTAATAGAAGAATAATTGATTTCTGGCGATCTGCCTCCATGTTCGAAAGAAAAAAAATCAAATTGAATGTTAATATTGACCGTAAACTTAACATTTTTCTTCGAGTATGGTATTGAATCAAAATCTTGTTCGGTAATTTGCCCACTTCCGTCGTTTTGTGAGGCGCTGTCAATGCACATTCCAACGCGCTCTGTTGCCTGTGTTCCGTACCGAAGTAGTCTCAATAGCGGCCATTCTCTGCTATTGTTGCCAGATCCTCATCCATAGTTTGAGCCCGCTAATGGCTTGCTCGATCCGCGCGTCGCTCCGCGGCGTGCTGATATCACAGATTTTACAGTTCTTCAAATCGTTCCGACGCTTGCTCGCGAATTCCCGCACGAGTTAATATTATATATCATAACCTCAGATTCTCGATTCCTCCTAATGGGAAAGATTGTATATTCTTATATGCCTTTCACGTTGTGATTATAAATCTATGGTCTTTTGTTTATCTAAATATTGCCCATCTAGACGTACCCAAGAGAATTTGTCCGCCTTGACGTTAATCTTTATCTGTCGTTCTCATGGTCCAATTATTATCCTGGCTATCATTCTTATTTCGTTTTGATTCTACACTGATTTTCTCCCAGTTATAAAAACTCATCGCAACTTTACATTCTTTGTTTGCTACCTACATTATTTGCGCATCTGTCAAAACCGCGCGAACGCCTCTCTCAGTTTCTAGCTTTCTAATTAACTGTTCCATTGTGAAACTTCAGCAATATGATTCCTTTATATTCAACTTTGCCAGTAGTAGGGACTCTGCTAAAACCTTCCAATGGTGCTCCGAGTGGATACCTTGACTACTTATTCCCGGCCTGTTTGTCTGTTCTCCTTTCTCCGATCGCCTGGACCAACTTTTTCTCGACTTGAGTTAGAGTCCCACTTAGTCACGTTCGGTTTTTCTGTATCAAGAACTGTTTCTACAGACTGCATCGCCTCTCTGCTTGCTCGCCCTGCTCTCACTCGTTTTACTCAGTTACAATCACTAGTCTTCGTTCTAATTCATCAACAGATCCAGAGTTCTTGCCTGTTGCTCGTGTTACTCCTACGGTTGCTTCTTCCGCTGAATGAAAACTGCTTGAACCCACTACATCTATGTCTAGGTTCGATGATCTATTTGCTGATCCTTTTGATCTCGTGGAACTATTCGAGGGATCGATTGAACAAGTTTCTCCGAATTCTCATTTGGCTCATACTCCGGCTGATGAATTCGACTATGGCGAGACCATATAGGAAATTTTTTACCTCCATGCTCTACTGCGGTTTGTTGTACCCAGTGTATCTCCGGCATGATTGGGGTCATGCAGCGTGTGGCCGATGTGCGTATCTCCTAGTTGAGTGACCCTACTGCCGAAAAGGAAACCCCTATTGGCGGAATCGTTTTTTTATCAAGTCGCGTAATCCCTCAGTTTCCTTTGCTACGATTCTTACCATGGTTACAAAGTAAGGATACCAGCTTGTGACTGAAACGAGCACCGTAATACCTGCTCTTATCGAGTATCCGATCTAGCTGACCTTGACAGCTGATGCCGACACTGTGATGGTTCACTCTGAGGATTTTTCCGATGATTCGTACGATGATGTATTGCCGCTTTTCCAATCATACTAATATTTCGAACCTAATGCCTGTTTGTAATTGTAACTGTAGTATTTGCTCATTCCAATATCAGTATTTAAAAGAAGATGGACTCCGTATTCTCATTCAATGTCCTGCCCATCCATTCCTTGAGTAGTCCTTTCAAGTGTCAATGTATTAGTGAGCTCCAATCGTAATCATCAACTGCCTACTTTTACTGGCCTAGCTTTATTTCTGTTTACTTTGTTTTTTTGTTTTTGTTTCTTTTGATTTGAGAGTATCATACTGCTGAAGATGAAGAGGATCATGCTTTTAGAGCCATATTTTAAAATATATTATATTAACTTACTGAGAAAGGTTCCGCGATTTGCAATTTCTGATATCATGTTTGTTTATAATCCGTTAGTATAAATGACCGACCGCGATTCATTTGCTGACTCCATTTTTCCGGGCGTTCTCGACGCCAGTCGGTCGTACAACAGGTGCTGACTTGCGATTCTGGCGGAGTTTTTCAACGGTGTTTTATATATTCGATTCATCTTTCCTGGCTTGATAACCTTGATGTCCACTTCGATTTTCTGATATTGTTAATAATTTACGATTAACATGTTAGCGTTACGTTTCCCGACGAGTTTTACCACGATTAAGCATTTTATTCCCCCAAGCGGAATTAATTCGACGCTGGGTGTGCATGGCTGTTATCCCCAGGTGGAGCATTCTCGACACCGGTTTTCCCTTGAGCGGAGTTACCTCGACGCTGAGTCGTCATATTTCCAGGCGGAGCATTCTCGACACCGGACTCTTTTCTTGCACGAATAATTCATCTACTCCGACACCCGATCGTAGAGTGATGTTAGTTAGAATGAATGTATACGATGTTTGCGAATCGTTGCCAGGTGGTACGTTTTCACGCCCGCGTCTTTGTTCTCTAAGCGGAGTAGTCTCGACGCTGAGTAATCATATTTCTTGGTCAAGCTTCCTTGAGGCCGGCTTTTTCCAAACTGTTCGCGATTGCTTCCCAGGTGGAGCGTTCTCAACACCGGTACTTTTCATTTCCGAAGCGGAGAGTCCTCAATGCCAATTCTCTCGGTCGTGACAACGTTAGCAATATGAATGTATCGAATGACCGCGAATTCCGCTAGGTGAAGTGTTCTCGACACCGCTACTTTTCCGTTCTTTCATGTAAACTTCGACGTCAGATCCTTTCGCCATTATTTACTTGAATAGATAACCAAATGAACCGACCGCGAGGTTTTCCCAGGTGGAGCGTTCTCAACACCGGTACTTTTCATTCCCAAAGCGGAGTAACTCGGCGCTGATTCACGCCGCCCTCCCGAGTGGGCACATTTTTTGCCGTTCGCGAAATCGCGCTATAGCGTGTTAGTATGATATCAGCACTGCAATTTCGGTGACTTGATAAATTGATTACTCTACTTTATTTCCGAACGATCTGAATTAGAGTTTGTATCTGGCGATTCGAAATTACGGACCCACGTTAGGGCCGCTAATGAAAATTTATTGGCCATAATCTTATAGCTCATATATTTTGAAAAAAAAGTTATGAAATTGTATTCGTGACTTCCCGTTCTCGCGTATACCCACGTTAGGGCCGCCAAAAACATTGCTTGACAACCGGGGTTTGCAACAGGATTGGAATTCTACCTCGCGTTAGGAACAGCAAAAATGACCACGTGAACTCAGGCTCTATATGCCTTTATGTCGGCTGCTCTCAATCAGTTCCTTTATATTCTCATGGGGAATACATCTCTTGAGTCCGTCTATATGCACTGATTTCGTTTTTTCACCTGCCTTTATTACAGCCGTATGTTTATCATAATCTATTTCTATTATCTCACACTTAACATATTCTCCTTATCCATTTCATTTTTCTTGGGCATTTTTAACCAATATACTATCTCTCCCACTCTGAAGTGTCTCGGGTGAATATTTCGATCATAATACTCTTTCGATCTGAATTTTGATTGTACAAAATTCATTGCTGCCATAGTCTGCCATACAATCGCTCGATAATAAACAGTCAAATACAAAACAATCGTGGCTTAAAATTATTTCGGCTTGAGACCGACACTGTAGAGGGAAACTCTGCCTTCGCACTAATCATGAAGTGCAGTTGCAGCTTTGCCACGAGCCGAGTCCATCCCTCCCTCTCTTTGCCGTTTTAACTCCTCCCTCTCAGCCCCCAGCCGTATCGTTGACGGGAGAGCCGTTTTGGGGCCCTGCGTTCACGCAGGCCCCCCTCCCCCGTCCCATCCGTCGGCTGGCCATGGCTTGAGTTTTGGGATATTCGGAGCACGCCGCCCTGCCTCCCGCTCTCTAGTTTCGCCGAAATGCCTCGAGGATGCCTTGTTGCACCCTCGAGCAGTGTGACCCTCATGTCCAGGAGTTACCTCCTATCGGGGTCGAGTACTCGAACGATCCACTGATCGTTCAGTCTAGCGGCTTTCAGACCACGGTACACCTGTGGTGTCCGCGCATGTGGAGAGCGTTCGACGATTGTGGGCCTATATATCTATACATATATATACATACATACACATACACACATACATACGTACATACACACATACACACACACACACACACACACATACACATATACACACATACATATACACACATATACATACATATACATATATGCATACCTCTCGCGAATGAAATTCTCGCATTTAATCAATTGAACTTATGTTTAACCTTGTTTTTTCTCACCCTGGTACGTGTGATCGACACACGTTGATGGACGAAGCTGTGGGCTGATATACGCGCGGAGTCGTGGGAAAGCGTCCCTGGGCGCCTTTTTGTCTTTGGTCGGTTAGGCCGCGGTTTAGGCTTTTTCAGAGACGTGGCGAGCGAGCGGATTAGCGGATTATAAATACTTGGCTCGGACCTCAAACTACCCTTGCTCCCAGTGTTAATTGCCCTTTGCCGATCAAACGTTGCGGCGGTTGAAACGAGGCCGAGCTCCGTCCGCGACGCGGTTTATGGTTATATGACCGGACGGATGTCGCGCAGCCGGCGCGGCCCAGGTAGTCACGTGCGCGCGGCCTGTTCCCTTCCCGAGCGCGCCTTGTGTATACGCGCGCGCGGTCGCGTCTATATTGGGCTCGGGCGCCTTTTTTCTTCCCCGGCCATCATAATCCATCGGCGTGTGCGTCTACTTTCTACGCCGTTCATGAATCGCCGTCGCGAATCGCGCTTTACTCGCGTTTCTGGATTTCGTGCGTTATTGACCGGAACAATTTCAGTGCTTTGATCAATGAGTGAAATAAACAGTTTCCAAATGGTCTACTAGGAATGTTTATATCGTGTCGCAAGACCTTGTCCTTTTGTGCGCATACATTGTTTTCGGTATGAATGTTTGACACCACGTTACGTTCTCCTTGACTCTCCTCTCCCATCTCTACGTGTTGTGATATACCGGTTGGTACTGGTATATTTCTGTCTCCGGGTGTTATCTCTTCAACTTTTGATTCCGCTGTTCCCTTAAATGTTTGCTGGTTGCTCTGATCCTCTTCCTGGTTTATATTATCCACCGTTATCATATCCACTGTCGAAGCCAAGCCTGTTTCTTCCGCCCCGATATTCACCTCGTTTCTCCATGTCACTTCTATTGGTGTTTGTATGCTAATCATGTTCTGTTTTGATTTTCCCTCCGTAGTCTCCATGTTTATTGTTGAGGCCAGCACACTTGCTTCTCTCGTTATGCTTTGGTTCTTATTTGTTATCAATGCACCCGTGTCTTCACTATCCGAGTTACCCTTACCGGCTAATACCGGTGGCTCTGAGGTCTGTTCTCTCTTGCGTTCGTTTGTGGATGTTTCTTCTAATTCCTGTATTACTCGTTTGCGCCCAGTTTCCCCTACAATGCTCTCGTAATTCTCCCAGCTTCCGTACTGCTGAGCTTTTCTCTTGGCATAGTGTGCCCATTTTATTGGACCCGATCCGCCGGATGACGTATCCGTTGCCGAATCGCTAATCCGTATCTCGGCTCCTGTGGAATGTTGCTTCTCCGCCGGTTTTCTTATATTTATCTGGATACCCTTCCCGTCATCTGTTTTGTCCTTGATGTACACTATAAACCTCATTTCCTTTCCAGTTTGACTCATAGCTATCATAACTCGTAAATTGCGTGATGTCTCCTTTATTGGTGAGGGAACTTTCGGATTTCCTTGATGGGACAGGTGGTGTGAGGTTCGTCTCGCCTCTCTTGCTATTTCCTTCGTCATATCGAAAAAATGGTTGTAATAAATATAATACTACTCGTGAACCTAAAGCACATTTAGATAACTTATCTCCGATTTGAGAATTCTTGTCGCAATAAAGATCCAAATTCAGTAGATAGCCATCCGAAGTACACAAGCCCCAAAATTTCAAACCAAATCTTATCGGTTTTCCTCGAATAAATTGTTTCAAAACCATATTCCGAATTTCATGATGTTATTTTGAAAAAGTTTCAGTAGAGAACGAACGCGCCATCCTCTATCATTAGGATCTTTGTCTTTGTTTTTTGAAAACTTCAATTTAGATTTTGTGATTTCAAATTGTTGGCGAGACATTGCAGAAGAAACTACTTCATTAGATTAATACGGATCAGATGACCAGTAATCTCTCTGTGATTTTCTGGGATTGAATGTAGAAAAAATAACTATTCCAATAAAAGTATCAAGGTCTTTCAATTTCAGATCATAACCATTGTCTTTACACGCATCAATAATATATTTTTTCATTTCAATAGAAAAAAAGGTTTCAAACAATTGAAAAGGTTTGCTCCTACCTACTTTCTTTTTTTGCGATTCGGACAATAATACTTTATCTTCACAAGAATCAGGGTGTAACTTTTCACCCTCAATCCAAGTGAATTCATGACCTTTTTCAAGTTTATCTTGTTTTTCAGAATAATTTGCACGAGCTTTATTGTAAGTGATATTGGGTATTTCATGTTCGCAATCTGAATCAAAATCGGAACCAGAATCATCGGAACCTGAATAGTCAGGATCCGGAATCAATACGTTGCGTTCTGAATCACTATCTGAAGAATCTGATTCATATTCAGAAGATCTTACACGTTTCCACGACATATTGTATGAAATTAATGATTTCGTTTATTTATCACTCATCCGTATGTACAAAAACACGAAAGAAGAGAACAAAGAAAGACAAATATTCATGAATACATGAGACCAAAAATTACGCTTATCTGCCGAAATGAAATGGAAATAAAGGATGAAATTTTTGTCGGAATCTATAAGTCTTTGAAAAAAGAATGAAAATAAGTTAGAATCATTCGAGCAATATTGTAAAATTTTTTCCGAGTTTTCGTAGACAGAACGTTTTTTTACCAATAGGTTTTCAAAACATCGGCCAAAACGAATTTTTATTTTTTCAACTTTATCAATTTTTTTCTCGAAATCTATGAACTTTAGAGAAAAATTGATAAGAACAAAAATGTCTCAGAATCACTCGAGGAACATTCTCAAATTTTTTCACAATTTTTTGAGAAAATTTTTGATTTTCCGGGAAACTTGGGAAATGGGATTTTCAAAAATGTCTCAAAAAATTCTGAAAAAATTTGACAATATTCCTCGAGCGATTCTAAGGCATTTTTGTTCTTATAAATTTTTTTCTAAAGTCCATAGATTTTGAGCAAAAAATTGATGAAGATTGGAAAAAAAAAAATTGGTTTTTTCCGCCATTTTGTAAAGAAGAGATGGTTCAAGGTCAACAAAAAAATTCCCTGTTAAACTTCAACTCCCATGATCACCTTTCATCACGGTCGCAAGGTGATATCTTCACCGTAACACTTCGAAAAAAAATCCTGAAAATTTTTTTTTTCGAAAATTTAGGTGTTTTTTATGTTTCAATCGAGCATATCTCTTTTCCTGTAAAATTTATCATGATTCTGGAAACGGATTCTAAAAGAGCATGAAATTTTACATCAGAATATGTGGTTCAAAAATTTTTTCAACGCCAATTACATAGGAAATAATCACTCTGAAAACGTGCAAGAAATTTTGACATTTTGGACGTTAATGGGTTAATTAAGACACCTACTCAGTGGCGATCTGCAGCATGTAGTGTGCCTGCGCTTGTTTAAAACTGGGCCCGCCATACTGAGCGCGTATTTCGCTAGGTATCGCATTCCACCAACGGGTCATAAACACCGAAAACGAACATTTACAACAATCAAGTCTGGCCCAGGGGACGAGTAGGTCGTATTCTGAACAGCGTTTAGAGCCAATTTTATCGATAGGCCTGAATTAAAATTTACTCGCCAAATACGCTGGAGTTGCCGATTTAAGCAAATTTGCGAGGAGGCACAGGCAGAGATAATCTCTGCGAGCCCTATACGATAAGATTCCAAATTGAGTATAAATGGGCGTGATGTGGTCAAACCTGCTCGTTCCCGTAGCAAATCTCAGTGCCGCATTTTTACACCGTTGCAGCTTAAGAGCCAGCTCATCCGAGAGTCCAAGGAACAGTCCCGCACAATAATCCAAATACGGAAACACTAGCGCTTTTATTAGCACTAATTTAGTGCTTCTTGGGATCAGATCGGAGCACTTTCGAAGGCGTGACAGGGCAGCAAAACATTTTCGCGAGGTCTGGGTACTCTGCAGAGTCCATGTAAGTTTATTGTCCAGGTGTATCCCAAGAATTTTGACCGAGTCGCTGTACTCAATTATCCTGCCATTCACTTCGAGTTTGGGCACAACCTGCTCCCTGATTTGCTGCTCCCTGATGAGAGAGAGAAAGAGAGAGAGAGAGAGAGAGAGAGAGAGAGAGAGAGAGAGAGAGAGAGAGAGAGAGAGAGAGAGGAGAGCGGCCCGACTAATTGCCGAAAGGCGAAGGGTACTTGCCTATAGGGCTGCTCGTGACCTTCTCTATGAGAACACTAAAATCGCCAAGCTTGACTTTTACAAGCGCAGACTTGTGGGCCTGTCCGATAGCAAGGAGATATGGAGAGAACTTAGACACCTGGGACTGGTACCCGAATCTACTAACAACCTTGGGGGATTCGCTGAGGGGGAGATCAACTCTCACTTCGCCAGGATCGCTACTGATCCCCTGGCCCTTAACTTGGATAACACAATCAATTTCCTGAGTGGCGAATCGGCCTGCGGTCCAGGTTTTCGCTTCGTGAACGTCACAGTGCATGAGGTGAGATTGGCCGTAGGCCGGTCCCACTCGCAGTCGGTGGGAACTGATGGCCTTCCTCATAACTTCATCTCCAAGGCACTCCCTGTCATTGCTCCTATCCTGGTGGACGTTTTCAACTCCTCCCTTGCTCAATCACACTTTCCCTCCTGCTGGAAAAAAGCTGTAGTCCTTGCCCTTAACAAGATCCCCTCTCCCAGCTGTTTCGGTGACTTTCGCCCTATCTCTCTGCTCAACTTTCTCTCCAAAGTTCTGGAAAGACTTGCTTTCAACCAAATAAGTGCTTATGTGGAATCAGAGGGTCTGCTGGATGGGCGTCAGGCGGGCTTGAGACGAGGTCACAGCACTCATACAAGCTTCACTCAGACTTACCGACGACGTCCGTCGGGCCAAAGACATGAAAATGCTGACTGCTCTACTGCTGTTTGATTCTAGCAAGGCATTCGACACGGTCTGTCACTCCACGCTGCTGCGCAAGCTGGCAAAGCTCGGTTTCTCTTTGGACTCACTAAAGTGGATTGCTTCATATCTGACGGGAAGGGAGCATTGTGTTAAGCGTGAAAACGGAACTTTCACTGGTTTTTGTGGTCTGAGTAGGGGAGTACCCCAGGGCTCTGTCCTGGGCCCCCTGCTGTTTGCCCTATATATTGGTGATGTTTCACTATGCTTTGGACCCGATGTACACTACATACTGTACGCTGATGACCTTCAAATCTACATTCACTGTCACCTTGACGACTTACTGCGAACGCTTGACAAGCTTGGCGAGGTCGCTGCCAGGATCGCGCAGTGGGCCTTGACGAATAAACTCGTCCTAAACGCATCGAAAACTAAAGCCATCGTCTTTGGGAGCGAACCCTTCATTGCTCGTCTTCCTGCGGAGGCATCGTACCGACTCATCATAAATGGTTCGCCAATTAAACTTGAGTCCTCAGTGAAGAGCTTGGGGGTGATCCTCGACTCTATCTTCTCATGGAGGGAGCATGTTGCCTCGATCACTGACAGATCTCATGCTCTCATTTACCGCTTACATAAATTCCGGAGGAGCACGACTCTTCAGCTCAGGTGCTATCTCATCAAAACGCTCCTCTTTCCTATTGTCGATTATTGCTCTCCCGTGTACTGCAATCTCTCTGAGGAGCAAAATCTGGTTCTCCAACGGCTTATTAATACTGGCATAAGATACGTCTATGGGGTGAGAAGGAGCGAGCATATCTCTCCCTATAGGGAGGAACTTAACTGGCTTATGACATCTACTCGGCGAAATTATTTCATGGCCTGTATGGTATATAAGATTCTCAAGTAGTGCAGCCCGTCGTATTTCGCGGAGTATTTTCTCATGAATACCAGCACTTGACCTTATAGGGGGGGCATCGGCCGCAGCTTGTTGTCCCCAGTTTCCGCACGGGCTTCCTCCAAAGGTCGTTCCATGTCAGTGCAACTTATCTTTGGAATTCACTCCCAACTGTAATTACTAATGCTTCATCTCTTCCTGTTTTCAAAAAACTTTTATTCCTCCACCTTCTTGCCTGCGACCGTGGTGAGAGCTTGCTCTGTTCTTAGACTTTCCTTTCTACTCCTAATTTTAAATAAACTGAATCAAACAATTCTAAATTAAATTAAGCTAAATTTATACTGTTCATCTAGATATAAGTAACTATATGTATAACTATGATCACATTGTACAACATAATGTACAAGCAATAAATCTAATCTAATCTAATCTAATCTAATCTCTCCTGGCTGGCGCATTATTTCGTGCTCTCTCTCTTGCTCCGGACCCGAGGCTCGTCGTCTCAATTGTGTAAGCTAATTCTTAGCCATTAATAAATATTGTGTTCGTAACATCATCAATTAAATACGACGGTGATAGACTATAGAAATAATAAATCGGTTACTTCTGTAGTAATGATATCTTCATTTATTTTCAAACAAAATATTGTTAACGGTTTTTGAAATATGGTTGAAATGTTGTCCTTCGTTTGCTCCATCCGTGGGTGCACTTGTATCGTACATAAACTAATCGATCTAATTGAACGTCAATAAATGAAATGATGCCAATGCACCTATCTAGTGAGTTTCATATCAACAATTCTGTATAATTTACATTTTATGGGCAATATTTCATCATTCCGTACTACCTTATCACATACATCATAATATTCTTTGGTCAAATAATTTGAACGAGCCTGAACGTTCTCAAGAGATTCTATTATTCGCTTACGAAATCTAATAAAAGCATGGACTTTGTAGCTCTGTATACCTTCTTCTCTGCTAAAATTAGAATGAAAATCTTCGTGATGAGCATCTCCGCGCATACATGTGCTATGCTGATAGCGGCTGCTCATTGCGTTACACTCATACTCTCTGTCCCAGAAAAATCTCAATCAGATGCAGCATAGATAGCTTTGAGAAATTGAACTCCAGATGGAGTGCAGTGCGCCATCGATTATAGTATCTGGTGCGAATAAAATTTTGAAAATCATTCGGGACAGGGCAAGGCTAGATTATATTATTCAGATCCTTTGATGCATTCCCTGATTCCACATTTCCTGATTATGAGCATATTTCTATTCGTGAAAATAAGTTCTTTCGAACCCATAGCTATTTGAAGAGCTGATCCGTGAAAGGACATTGTCAATGTATTCGACAGTGAATATTCCAAGGGATAATTATTCTCCTACAGATGATTTTTCTCCATTTCATGGAATGGGAACATATTTCCATATTAACTTGAGATCAACAGAAGTAAATCCTTTTCGTAATCAAACCCATTTGTACAACATTCAATATTCATTCTCCATGAAAATTATTGACATTTCGATGATTTTCTCTTACAAACGCAGGTTCATCTACTTAGTAAATTGAAGTATGCAAAAATATCATCAAATATCAACGGAGGTGTAAAGAAAGGTGTTATCTTTAGTACATATTCTGCTCTAATTGGGGAGTCTTCACAAGATAGTGGGAAGTATAAAACGCGTTTGAAACAATTACTACAATGGTGTGGCGAAGATTTTGATGGTGTCATTGTATTTGATGAATGTCACAGAGCGAAGAATCTTTATCCCATAGGAAGTTCGAAACCAACTAAGACAGGTGAAATAAAATTCTTCTAAATTCTGATTGTTTTAGTTTTCTGATCTCGAATAATTCAACGTTTCATATTTCTTCTAAAGGTTTGACAGTATTGGAGTTGCAGATTAAACTGCCAAAAGCACGTGTTGTCTATGCCAGTGCGACGGGAGCTTCGGAACCTCGAAATATGGCATACATGGTGCGACTTGGTATGTGGGGAAAAGGGACCCCATTTCCAGAATTCAGTGATTTTATTACAGCAGTAGAAAGAAGAGGGGTTGGAGCAATGGAAATTGTTGCAATGGATATGAAGTTGAGAGGCATGTATATTGCACGGCAATTGAGTTTTCACGGAGTTACGTTTAAAATTGAAGAAGTACCTCTTTCAGACAAATTCAAAGAAATGTATGACCGTGCAGTAAAATTGGTAATTATAATGTACTCACTTTCGAATCATCTGAAATTTAGTGACGACCAAGTACCTGGTTGTTCCTGTCTAACCCGAATGTAACTGCTTTTTTTTGTATTCGAAAAACATCAGGGTGACGATAAAATTCAAATTTCTCAAAGTCAGTGGTACTTAAATGAATGATTCAGATAACCTTTTTAATGTTATAGGCCTTGTTTTGTATTTTTCCCAAAGTTACTGCCCTGGAGTGTAAAATTCATCACGCCTAAAAACAAGACCAATAAGTATACTCTACTTTGACGAAACTTTGAATTATAAGGAACAGAAAGAAAAGTGAGCTGGTGTGCTTTGTGACGGGGAAACCCGTCACTGTAGACGGAGAGGCGGCCCCTCTCCGATCCGGCCGGTACGGCAGCCGCCGGCTCGGGAGGGCAGCAGTCTCCAGCGCGTACGCGAGCCGCGGCGCGCGAGAGTTCCGGCGGCGCGAGGCCGGGAGTGAGCACGAGGCGGACGACCATTCTCATCTGGTGCCCACAGCCCTCAACACGCGACGCGCAAGACCCCGGAGTTATCGAGCCCTACGCAAGCGTGTGTGTGAGTGCGAGACTTCCCGGACCCGGTGTCCTCCCCAGTGAACGTGTGTGTTGGCGAGCGCGCCAACACACCCTCAAGAACGACGGGCTCCGGCCCTGGCCCGGGCCTCTCCCCTCGCGTCCCCCCCGACGTCACGGCCAAGCGAAGCGCGCGGGTAGACCCCGTTTCGAGTCTCCGCGCGCGGCCCCCCCCCCCCCCCCGAGAGATCCCCCCGTGCTCCCGAGCGAGAGCTAGCCGTCGCACTCCTGGCGCCCGTTATAAATACGGAGTGCCCTCGGTAGAGCCAGTCCCTCGTGTAACCTGGTGAACGCGAACGTGAGATTCGCGGTCGTGATCGGGAGTGGGAAATCGAGAGGAGAGTGCGTGCGCGAGAAAGTGAAAATTCGCGTGATAAAAATTTGAACGAGCGTGAAAAATTATATTTGATTCGGGCGGAGAAATTCGTTACTTACTAAATTCGCGAGTTACTGCGAAGCGACCTTGGCGGTGAGCGCGCAGAGGTGAGCGCGAGAACGCGGCGCGGGGCACCCGTAACCCCGACGGCCGTGACGACTCGTCTCGGAGAGCTCCGAGAAACGTGCGTGCACTTCGTGTAGTGCCTTGTGCGTGTCCGCTGGCCAGCGACCCGCCGCGACGACCAAGCTTCTCCAGGGAGCAAGCGTGCGCCCGCCGCCTGTACACGAGGAAGCCACCACAACCTAGCCGTCATCCACGTGGACAGGACAGCAGGACAGCGCCGTAGCCGCATCGCAACACCCGTAAGTCCTACCTGTACGCCCAAGCTTTCGCGGGCAAGGACACAGCGCGCCTTTTGTTAAGCGGTCGCCATGCGGGCGACGTACGCGAAATCGGCTCTCAGCTCACGCGAGTGCACGAAAGCCCTGGCAGCTTAAGCACTGCCAGGCACTGTAGATTAGTCAGTCTTTTTCTTTTGTTAATAAAACCTCATCATTTTTAACCGAGCCTTCCGTTTTTCTCGCGTGTCGAGCCTGGCTTTTCCCCGATCAAACCCATCCCCTCTCCGCGGTCTCGGTGAGCCTTCATATTATGCATATATATATATATATATATATATATATATATATATATATATATATATATATATATATATATATATATATGCATAACATCATAACACAAACATCCCACGAGAAGGAAGGAAGGACGACAGTCAACATAGCAATAATTAATTATTATTCCAAGGAGGAATAATCAGAACGACAAAATTAATTTTGAGGTTGGGCAAAATAATTTCGCCACGTGGTGTGTCGGTACGAGCATAAGGGTGTCGATAAGCGAGAGCGCCGGCGTATGATAAAACAGGGTGATCGTATGGTAACGAGTCGGACGGTCAAGTAGAGTCTAGTTATCTATCTAGTGTGATTTTTTTGCGGGAAATTTGAATTTGAATGAGTGTACTTAAAAATTATTCGGGACTTAGAATTTTTTTTTCTTTCGGATGATGGAACTATTGTTACAGAACGACGACGCTGTTAGTGAACGATAACATAGAACGAGCAATAATTAAACAATTAATATAATTGTTTATTTATCAATTCAAGTAAAAATTTATCCGAGTTTGCCGATTCTTGAATTGTTTTTGGAATTGGGTTGGACAACGAGTGAGCGCATTTTGTCACAAATGATTTGAAGAATTAAATTGTTTATTAATAAACAATTTGGAATTTTGGTCGTTTACTCGTTGGGCCCGGCCAATTTTGAGAATAGTGGAATCGTGCATAGTAGAACGAGCTCGTGGTTGTGGACATATTAAATTGTTGATAAATTAATTTGTTAATAATTTTTTCTTGTTATTAATTATTTTTCAAATTTAATTTTTTTCTTTTTCTTCCTTTTTCGAGCGTGAGTAACAGTGTCCTTTAGGTCTTTTGCCAATTGTTAACAAATTAAATTGTTAATAATTTTTTTTTGCGATTAATTATTTTTCGAAGTTAAGTTTTTTTCTTACTTTTTTCGAACGAGAGTGATAGTTCCTCTTGAGTTTTCGTTTTTTTTTGTCTCTGCTCTCGGTTATTCCGATTTTCAATATATCGCATATTCGGATGGTTAGGGTTTTTAGCGCACAACCAAAGGACGAACGATCATTGGATGTTGAACCAAACCAGATAATATTCAGTATATTTGAACGAACTAGATAATAATACAATTATGTATTGGTATTGTATGAACATGTATATTGATTAATATTTTATTTCACATATATATTTATTGATATCGCACCATTGTTGTCCCCGACGGAGTTTACACTCCTTTATCCTCCATCATTGCGATTTGAGTGATTTATCATATTATTGAAGATATACTACGTATGTACAAGACGGAGAATAACTCCAATTAAGAACGTGATTCGAATGATCGAGAGGGTCGATATTCGATTTGATAATTTTGTGTGGGCAAGCGGGACAGCGTGTACGAGTGGGTAGCGGTGAATTGAGAGAGTTTACGAGTTGATAAATATTGTCCTGCCGGCCGAATTGTACAATTTTATTAGTCGAGATGGTTCGTTTGATATAATTGGAAGCAGAGTCAAATAATTATTATAATTATTAGTGTTTAGTTTTTGTTTTAATTTTCGAATTTAACCTTTTAGATTTTTTTTTAAGTTTTTTTTTTTTTTCAATTTGATCAATTAGTGTGTTGCGACGCGTTGTTGAAGAGTATTTATTTCAAGTCATTTTAATAATAAACTAGCTATTCAAAATGGCAAGCGGTGACGTAAAACTGTACAAAGAGACCATGGAGGAATTGTTAAAGGTAGATAACTGGAACGAACGATTCAAAACTATAGTTAAGATGAATAAAGAAGTAGTTCGAAGAAAACTAGAGAAAGTGGGGATCGCAGTTACGGGGTAGCTGCGTACACAAAAAGAACGGTTGTTGAGATGGGAGATGAAAGAAGCGAAGGTGAAGGGGGCGCCGTGGTTCACGGACGATTAAAAGGGCCAAGCGCCGCCCATAGTAAAACGAACAATGGTAAGCGACGGCGAGAGTGAAGGAGCGAGTGATACAGACGCGGAGAAAAATATTGGCGCGGAAAAGAACACGAATTCGGAAGAGTCCAGTAGAAAAACGGCGGACATTCTCGAGTACCTAAAGCTACCGGAAGGGGTAGCTATGTTATCGGCGTTTGAAAAATTTGTTCTCGAAAATCGATCGGCACTCCCAGGTGGGTCGAGAGGACCAACATCAGGGAAGGATGAGCGGCCGAAACGGATTGTACCCGCACCCAATATGAACGAGCTGGACGATTCGAACATGTCGTCCAGATGCGGAAGCGAGTCTGATACAAGAACGAGCACGCGTACAACCGAACTTAAACGTTAATGTGCAGGCGTCGTCGGAGTCGGATGAGGATGACTTCGACGCGCGGCCGATAATACCATCAATGACAAACGCGAGAACGAGCACACGCATCGAGCGGGGCAAAACGCTAGTACGCGACTCGAAACATCGTGTATCAATGCCGGTATCAATGACGTGAACAAATATAATAACGCGTTAGAATTGTCAGATTCAGACGAGGACGGGCTTAACGCGGAACAGCTAGTATCGCCGATCGCAAACGTGAGAACGAACACAATAGAGCGCAGCTCATTACAAATGAGCCACGGGTGCATGAAATCGATGCGCGACTGGAGGCTACGATTTGCGGACGACGGATCGGTGGACGCGTTAGAATTTTTAGAACGACTGGAAGACTACAGATCGAGTGTAGAGATTCCTGACTCTACGTTGCTGGCGGCGATGCCGAGCGTACTCCACAAGGGTGCAGCCGATTGGTTTCGGACGATGAAAGCGGAAATAGGAACGTGGCGCATATTCAAAAAAGCCTTCAGGCACAGATTCGTGGTCGAGATGGACGACGAGGACGTGTGGTAGGAGTTACGAGCGCGTAAACAACATGAATCGGAGAAAATTTCAACATTCTTGTCGAAGTTCAAATCAATCGTCCGATACTTTAAGGTTGTACCTACGGAGGCGATGCAGGTCGACAGGGCTTTTCGGAACCTGCTTCCAACTTACAGAAGTGCCATGTTGCACATGAGAATAAACTCATACAGAGATTTAGAGCGAGCGGGCAAGGAGTACGAAAAGCTCCGAGACCTGGACGCGCGGTAATAGCCGCCGCCCCGCCGACCAAAGAGAAGTCGCGCATACCAGCAGCGGCGTACGAAAGCGATAGGAAATCGGGATCAATATCGGCGATCCGAAAATCTGACAGCAAGTGCGGCAACGATGAGAGTTCGGCAGAAGAAGGGAAAGGGAATAAACCGCAAAAGAAGGGGACAAAAGAGAAAGCAGAGGTCGCTGCGGCGACAACGGAACGACCGGCCAAATCGGAAATCAGCGAGCTGAAACAGCTGCTGATCGCGCTGATGAAAGACCGGAAAAATCGGCGAAAACTCGGGAACAGGTTGACGAACCTGACTCGCGAGCTCTGCCAATTAATCAGCTCGAGTCGAATCGGGTCGTAACGAGTAAAGTCGTCGGGACAGACGACAAATGTGTCAGTATTAATCGCGGGGAAAATACCAACAGAGCGCCTCAAGCTGATTACAGCGCAGAGCCGAGTCAGAAGGTACCTGCTTTACTGCACAACGAGTGCGTGAACGAGAGCGGGAACGAGCCCTGGAGCCGTAGCCAAAAGCCAGCAGTGTGTGCTGGTAACGGCAAACAAACGAAAGACCGGGAAATACCGCAGAGTGTGACGAGTACGAGTAACGCGAGTGTGAACGACGCCCCCAGCGGCAGCAATTCTGCGCCCAGCGCTGGGCACATCAGGGGAGCGAACGATCACGAGAGAGCACCTGATCCAGAGGGGTCAGGAACGAGTGAGTGTCGATCAGCACTTCAACGGATGCAGACTGCAGACTGCTCCGAACATACGCGACCCACGGAAGCGTATGAGAGGTTGCTGATCGAAAAGCGTCTGAGAGACGTAGCCAATTCCGATGAGGATGAGATCGACATCGAGGTCGAGAAAAAAAACCAGTTGCGAGAGTTGCGAGGAGCAAAACGCTCCTTGCTGGAGCATTGGTTCAGCGGAGAAAGCGCGGTCGAGAGTACCGAGGATATAGGTGGCCAGCACACAATCGCGTCCGGTAACGATGCAGTGTGCGCCCACCTGGTCCAAGGGAACTCGACAGAACGAGCGAGCACGGATGTCCCGAGGGATCCGGCCGAGATCATTATCAACGGGGTAGTGGGCGACGACCGGATTTACTTGGGCATCGTGATTGTGGGAAAGCTGTTCAAAGCATTGTACGACACCGGAGCAACGCATACGGTCGTGGGCGACGGGGTCATAAAACACCTCAAGGACCGGTTGATACCGACAACCACAGCGATGTACAATGCGAACAGAGAAAGGATGAACGTCGCGGGCAAACTGAAGTTGAAATTGGACGCGGATGGAACTATCCAAAGAATGGAAATATTGGCCGCACATAATCTGGAATACGATGTTTACATCGGGAAAGATTTTGCGAAGTTGTTCAAATTTAAAGAGGACGATGAAATCAAGTCATGGAGAGTGGGTCAAGGGAAATAGAGGAAATTTTTGAACGCCTCGACCCGAGTGCACTCTGATGATTATGTATACGCGGAGTGTGCTGGAATCTCGGCAGTGAACAACAAAGATCGAGGAAAGATTGAACGCCTGATCGAGGAATATCTGCCGGAAGAAGTGGACAGATTAGGGGTTACCACGATGACGGAACATCATATCGATGTACAAGGGTCCCCACCGATCAAACAAAAACTACGAAGGATGTCACCAGCGGTACAAGAGATTGCAAAAGCCGAAGTGCAGAAAATGTTTGAGCAAGGAGTTATAGAACGATCAGGCAGTGATTGGTGCAGCATGCCAGTCATTGTCAAGAAAGCGGACGGGTCGTCGCGATTTTGTATCGATTATAGAGATGTCAACAAGGTAACGAAACGAGACGCGTATCCTATTCCGAGTATCGATATTATTCTCGATAAATTACGGAGAGCGCGTTTTATTACTAAAATCGATCTGAAATCGGCGTACTATCAAATTAAGTTAGAGAAAAACAGTCGCAAGTACACGGCGTTTGCGGTACACGGGTCTGGGCTATGGCAATTCAAAAGAATGCCCTTCGGACTTCCGAACGCACCGATGACCTTCCAGTGACTGATCGACGCCCTTTTCGGGCCAGAATTTGAGCCACACGTGTTTGGTTATTTGGATGACTTGATCATCGCAACAGAAACGTTTGAGGAGCACTTATTCTGGCTTGAGAGGGTGTTGAAAAAGTTGCGGGAGGCAAATCTGACGGTGAACCGAGGGAAATGCGAGTTCTGCTGTAAGCAAGTCAAATATTTAGGATATTTGCTTGACGCGGACGGCCTACGGCCAGATCCAGCCGAGGTCGCGCCGGTTCTCGAGTACCCGGCACCCAAGAACGTGAAACAATTGAGAAGATTTCTAGGCATGATTGGTTGGTACGCGCGATTTATCAAGAACGACGGAAAGTTGAAAGTACCCTTGCTCAAACTATTGAAAACGGAGGCGAATTTCGATTGAGGAGAGGAACAGAACGAGTCGTTTACAAGCTTGAAGAAAGCTCTCACTGAAGCACCGGTTTTGGCCAGACCGGATTTTTCAAAGCCCTTTACAATTCAAT
This sequence comes from Aphelinus atriplicis, assembly GCA_020882685.1. Classification (NCBI taxonomy): domain Eukaryota; kingdom Metazoa; phylum Arthropoda; class Insecta; order Hymenoptera; family Aphelinidae; genus Aphelinus; species Aphelinus atriplicis. The sequence goes on from JAJGQD010000036.1 coordinate 628,167, forward strand.
GCGACGCGAGTAACTACACGTTGGGCGCGGTGTTATCACAAGAGCATGAGGATGGCGAACACCCGATCGTGTTCATCAGCCATGTGCTCACGCCCGCGGAACGAAACTACATGACCACGGAGAAAGAATGTCTGGCAATCATATGGGCCATTCAGAAGCTGAGACCATACATCGAAGGAACGGAATTTCACGTCATAACGGACCACTCAGCGCTCCAGTGGCTAAGGAACTTGAAAAATCCAACGAGTCGGTTGGCTGGATGGGTAATTGATTTACAGCAGTGGGATTTTACGATAACCCACAGGAAGGGCGAACTTAATAAAGTGCCCGACGCCCTGTCGCATGCTTTTGGAGACGAAACAGGAGTGGCTTCGCTGAGCGTAGTGAACGACAAGTGGTACAATGAACGACGGGAAAAGGTGAAAACCTTCCCACGGAAATTTGGGAACTGGAAAGTGGAGAACGATCTTTTGTACGTGTACCGTAAGGATAATTTATTAGATCCGGTAACAAACAAGGAAGAAAACTGGAAGTTGGTAGTGCCAGAAGAGTAGAGAGAACGTGTGATGCGAGATGTGCATGATGAACCGCCGTCAGGCCATCTCGGCATCGAAAAAACGTACGATAGAATCGCGCGCGAGTATTATTGGCCAGGTAGCTACCATGACGTGTACGAGTACGTAAAAGCTTGTCAAATTTGTCAACAGTACAAAACGTCACAGCAGTCGCCTCAAGGCCTGATGGGCAAACGATGCGTCGACAGGATATGGAACGTAGTAGTGGCAGATACGATGGAATTGTCCAGGAGCAATTGCCAATACAAGTATCTAATTGTTTTCATGGACTTATTTTCGAGATACATCGAGATAAAGCCGGTTCGTAAAATCGGCGGGAACGCGGTTTGGCAAGCGTTCAACGAGTTAGTCCTGAACAGATGGGGGGCGCCGGAGTACTTTTTAACCGATAACGGGAAAGAATATGAGAATAAAGTAGTGAATGAATATCTGGCTAAATATAACATCACGCACGTAACGACGGCTCCCTACCATCCTCAGGCTAACCCCGTGGAACGCTGCAACAGAACGATCAAGACCATCTTGGCTATGTTCGTGGGCAAGGACCATTGGGGGTGGGATAAGTACCTGTGCGAGCTTCGGCAAGCTCACAACACGGCCAGAAATGATTCGACGCGAGTGTCACCGGCGTTTTTAAACTTCGGACGACATCCGGCTCCGATTAACAGCATGAGACGAGAGATAGAAGAATGCTTGCCAATCGCCGAGATTCCAAACGAAAGTCCAGAGGAACGAGCAAGGCGATTGGAGGCATTACGCGATTACGTGATTAAGAACGCGTTCAAGGCCCAGGAACAGCAGGGGAAACAATACAACAAAGGGAGGAAACACGCGGAATTTAATGTAGGAGACATGGTATGGCGGTTGGAACACGCACTCTCCAGCGCGGATAAGGGGGTAAATCGCAAGTTAGCTCCTAAGCGAACGGGGTCCTATCGGATAGTGGAGAAATTATCGCCACTTACGTATATCCTAGATGGGCCGGAGCAAACGGAACGCGAAAGCACCGGTCAGCGAGCTAAAGCGATGGATTCCCCCTCGAACGTCAAAGACCGTGTAAATGACCGAACGAACGGGCATCGTTGACCCACACTGGTGTACGATGCGACCACAGAGGGTTTGGGAGGGGGAGGAGGGCGGCCCACCGCCCTCAGGAAACGATGGAGACACGCGGTGTGCCGGAAGCCTACCGGCAAAGTCGCTACGGGAGGCCTAGTCGGCACAGAGACGTGCGACCGAGCGTGAAAAGTAAACGGAAGATTGGTGAACGAGGTCGGAGGAACCCGATAGAAGAACGCCGGGCCCCCGTGGACCCTGTTTCTACCGGCGCGCTATCCCTCACGCCGTCTCACTTGAGTCCAGTGGACGTCCGGTTTAGGGAGGGGGAGTTGTGACGGGGAAACCCGTCACTGTAGACGGAGAGGTGGCCCCTCTCCGATCCGGCCGGTACGGCAGCCGCCGGCTCGGGAGGGCAGCACTCTCCAGTGCGTAAGCAAGCCGCGGCGCGCAAGCGGTGCCCGCAGCCCTCAACACGCGACGCGCAAGACCCCGGAGTTATCGAGCCCTACGCGAGCGTGTGTGTGAGTGCGAGACTTCCCGGACGCCGAGGCCGACGACACCGCCGCAGCCAGCAGTCAGCAGAGCCGAGAGCAGCAGAGCCGAGCCGAGTACGAGCCGAGAGAGAACGAGCGGTTGAGCCAGGTTTGCTGTGTGCGCGTCGCGGCCCCGGTGTATCCCAATGAACGTGTGTGTTGGCGAGCGCGCCAACACACCCTTAAGAACGACGGGCTCCGGCCCTGGCCCGGGCCTCTCCCCTCGCGCGCGCGGCCGTCCCCCCCCCCCCCCGAGAGATCCCCCCGTGCTCCCGAGCGAGAGCTAGCCGTGGCACTCCTGGCGCCCGTTATAAATACGGAGTTAATATTATATTGTGCACCCTCCATAATTCCAAATGTGTGTAAATTGTCGATCTTTGAGGGCCATTCCAGAGTGAAGTGGACAAAGGAAAATTCACAAAATCCACCACATATTTATTTTATGCGACGTTTCGCCAGTTAGGTTTACTGGCCTCATCAGGCTAAAAATTTATTACACAAAAAACACGTAATAAATAATACAGTTTAGGTACAAAACAATCGAAGAAGCAACAATAAAATATTCTTTCTCACCAGTTTTGAATGAAAATATAATATTACGTTAGGCAGTGGAAGCGGCTGCTTCCACTGCCATTGTCAAACTATTGTGTATAAAGCTAGCGTCAGAGGTCTTATATACCATCAGATACATTGGTGTGTTTGTTTTGAAAAATCTTGCTAAGCTTCCTATACGTGTGACTGAGTTGTTGTGTGTCTTCCTTCCTATTAAGTGTGTGTTAGTACATATTGATGTGGAGCATTTCCGAAATAAGTCGTTTCTTATAATTCGCTTCGCGGTCTAAAATTTTAACGTTATTCCAATCAAATGTGTGTGTACTATTTTCTATTAAATGCAAAGGGACCGGAAGTGGTTTATCAGTAATTTTTTGATGTTCTGTAATTCTATCTTTTAATTTTCTCTTCGTCTCGCCAATATAACATGCCGAACAGTCGTTGCAATTAAATTTATAAACTACCTCAGTTTGATCTAAAATATCTGTTCTATCTTTGCCTAATTTTATTATGTTTGTAAGATTATGATTGACTAAAGGAACTGTCCTAATGTTTAATTTTTTAAGGGAGCCGGATACTTTATTATAGAATGTATCTTGAAAAGGTATTGCCAAAGTACAAAGGGGACTTTTTTTATCTGGACTATTTTTCTTTTTAGAGAATCTAATTGAACGAAGTCGGTCATTTACACATGATTCTATGAAATTCTGTGGGTAATCGTTCTCCAATAATATTCTTTTAACTTTATTAATATTGTCGTTATGGAATCTTTTATCTGAAAGTAAAACTGATCTATCTATTAAATTGGAAATGATGTTACGTTTTTGTTGAATTGTATGATTTGAATTGAAATTTAATAATCTACCAGAGCATGTTGGTTTTTGATACCAGTTAGTGATTAATTTATTGTTGGTTCTAGTGATTGTTGTATCTAAGAAATTTATAGAATTATTTTCTTCTAATTCATGAGTGAATTTTAAATTTTTATTGTATTCATTGAAAACTTTAATAACTATTTCAACGTGTTCTTTTTTTACACATAAAAAGGTGTCATCAACATATCTCTTGTAAATTAGCGGTTCACAGTTATATTTTAATTTTTTTATGTTCAAAAACGTAACATCATTTCCAATTTAATAGATAGATCAGTTTTACTTTCAGATAAAAGATTCCATAACGACAATATTAATAAAGTTAAAAGAATATTATTGGAGAACGATTACCCACTGAAATTCATAGAATCATGTGTAAATGACCGACTTCGTTCAATTAGATTCTCTAAAAAGAAAAATAGTCCAGATAAAAAAAGTCCCCTTTGTACTTTGGCAATACCTTTTCAAGATACATTCTATAATAAAGTATCCGGCTACCTTAAAAAATTAAACATTAGAACAGTTCCTTTAGTCAATCATAATCTTACAAACATAATAAAATTAGGCAAAGATAGAACAGATATTTTAGATCAAACTGAGGTAGTTTATAAATTTAATTGCAACGACTGTTCGGCATGTTATATTGGCGAGACGAAGAGAAAATTAAAAGATAGAATTACAGAACATCAAAAAATTACTGATAAACCACTTCCGGTCCCTTTGCATTTAATAGAAAATAGTACACACACATTTGATTGGAATAACGTTAAAATTTTAGACCGCGAAGCGAATTATAAGAAAACGACTTATTTCGGAAATGCTCCACATCAATATGTACCAACACACACTTAATAGGAAGGAAGACACACAACAACTCAGTCACACGTATAGGAAGCTTAGCAAGATTTTTCAAAACAAACACACCAATGTTTCTGATGGTATATAAGACCTCTGACGCTAGCTTTATACACAATAGTTTGACAATGGCAGTGGAAGCAGCCGCTTCCACTGCCGAACGTAATATTATATTTTCATTCAAAACTGGTGAGAAAGAATATTTTATTGTTACTTCTTCGATTGTTTTGTACCTAAACTGTATTATTTATTACGTGTTTTTCGTGTAATAAATTTTTAGCCTGATGAGGCCAGTAAACCTAACTGGCGAAACGTCGCATAAAATAAATATGTGGTGGATTTTGTGAATTTTCCTTTGTCCACTTCACTCTGGAATGGCCCTCAAAGATCGACAATTTACACACATAAATACGGAGTGCCCGCGGTAGAGCCAGTCCCTCGTGTAACCTAGTGCGAACGGGCACCAGGTCACAGCTTTTTGCACGAAGCATATTCCTGCACGTACTCGTTCCAACGAAAGAAAGGAAGCTCTGTAAGAATGTAACCATTGAATTTCCAAACTCTGGATTTTTTTTCCCTCGTTGTCGTTTGTTTCGATGTTAAACCTCTAAATCGTTTATATGTAACGCTATTTTTGCTGATTTTTTTTTGTTACCTATATCTGTTATCTGCCACCGATGTGGCATCCGTGACTAAAGCCGGTGAACTCGAGGGTGTGAAGTGGATGAAAGCGCTGTTGCACTTCACGAGGATTACCTCTCCCCCCATGGAGTGGTAAGAGACGTGCGTGATGCAGCTTCTCTCCTATGTGTAATTGAGTCAAATAAAGAATCCTCAAGAATGTCAGAAGTTAAACTCTCGCTTCCAATTGGTATCGGTTGAGGGCAGTACCAGAATATGACATCTGAATTTGCGAACACTAACACCTCTTGCGTCTTGAGTTATAAACAGTTTAGTGGACAAAGTTGAATTTTTCTCCATATTTGTTCGGCATTCCTACCTGTCGGTTGTGAGTTGTTATAACCGATTGAAATTATTGCCATTCAAGATTTTGATGATTCAACTCAATTTGATTATCCATGCGAAATTTCATCAGAATCGGTTAATTAATTTTGATCCAATTCAATTGTTATGTATATTTTTGGTGCGGCATAGGTTATAATTGTTAACATTCCCAGTTTCAGAATATGATTCCCTTCGTCTCGTCATGTTTCAACATAGTTCATAGATACATTTTCAAAACGGCAGTTATTTGTATCATAAAATACATTCCAACAACATTTACGATTTTTCGAAAAAACTGGTCGAAAATGCCCTTTATAAATTGATCAAAAATCTTTAGCCTTAAAGAGTTTTTGGAAAGTGACAAGATGGTATCAAAAATACGTGAAATAGGGCTCATTTTACGTTTTTTTCATGAACATCCGCTTGGTTCAAATAGTTATAAGACGATTCTCATATCAGAATCTCGAAAAAAAGATATGATTGTCAGATAATTTTTTATTAATACATTGTGTATTAAGAAAATATTTTATGTTGAACGTAAGTAAGTGACTGTCACTGAGTGTAGTCTAAATAGTCGAGTACGCTATGCACTTCAGCTTATTTGAACAAGAAATATTTTTTCTTCTTTTTTACGAAAAAATCGTTCGAAAATCGGCCATAAAATCAGTAAAAATTAGAATATCGAAAAAATCTCACGATGTTCCCTGGAAAATTATGTTTCCAAGCCAGAGTTAGAATGTCAAGTGAATCGGTTTAAAATTGACGGCGCTATCAGTACGGCCGGGTCAAAAGTCAGTGTCAAGATGTACGCGTTCAAAGTTTCAAATATTATAAAATCAATGAAATTTTTGCTTTACTTCTAATCTACGATGCTTGCTCTATACAGTTGGTCTTCCGCTACAAAATTCTCTTGTTCCTTATCTTTTCTTAACCCATTAACGTCCAAAATGTCAAAATTTCTTGCACGTTTTCAGAGTGATTATTTCCTATGTAATTGGCGTTGAAAATTTTGAACCACATATTCTGATGTAAAATTTCATGCTCTTTTAGAATCCATTTCCAGAATCATGATAAATTTTACAGGAAAAGAGATATGCTCGATTGAAACATAAAAAACACCTAAATTTTCGAAAAAAAAAATTTTCAGGATTTTTTTTCGAAGTGTTACGGTGAAGATATCACTTTGCGACCGTGATCAAAGGTGATCATGGGAGTTGAAGTTTAACAGGGAATTTTTTTTTTGACCTTGAACCATCTCTTCTTTACAAAATGGCGGAAAAAACGAATTTTTTTTTTTTCAATCTTCATCAATTTTTTTCTCAGAATCTATGGACTTTAGAAAAAAATTTATAAGAACAAAAATGCCTTAGAATCGCTCGAGGAATATTGTCAAATTTTTTCAGAATTTTTTGAGACATTTTTGAAAATCCCATTTCCCAAGTTTCCCCCTAAAAATTGATAAAGTTGAAAATTTTTTCAACTTTATCAATTTTTTTCTCGGAATCTATGGACTTTAGAGAAAAATTGATAAGAACAAAAATGTCTTAGAATCACTCGAGAAACATCCTAAAATTTTTTCAGAATTTTTGGAGACATTTTTGAAAATTCCATTTCCCAAGTTTCCCGGACAATCAAAAATTGTCTCAAAAAATTCTGAAAAAATTTAAGAATGTTCCTCGAGCGCTTCTAATGCATTTTTTTTTTATGAATTTTTTTCTAAAGTCCATGAAGATTGAAAAAAAAAAATTCGTTTTTCCGCCATTTTGTAAAGAAGCGATGGTTCAAGGTCAACAAAAAAATTCCCTGTTAAACTTCAACTCCCATGATCACCTTTGATCACGGTTGCAAGGTGATATCTTCACCGTAACACTTCAAAAAAAAATCCTAAAAATTTTTTTTTTCAAAAATTTAGGTGTTTTTTATATTTTAATCGAGCATATCTCTTTTCCTGTGAGTTTTATCATAATTCTGGCAACGGATTCTGAAAGAGCATGAAATTTTACATCAGAATATGTGGTTTAAGAATTTTTTTAACGTCAATTACATAGGAAAAAATCACTTTGAAAACGTGCAAGAAATTTTAACATTTTGGACGTTAATGGGTTAATGAAATTGCGTCTTTGCGAGCATGTTTAGCCTCTTCGGTGGGGGAACACTCGGAGAGCTGGCATAGAGAGCTCGTGAAATGTGGAACATGATAAGAACAGCGTGACAGCGTGTATATATGTATGTATGTATGTATGTATATATGTGGTCGTTTTTTGTCGCACGATAACTCTCAAAGAAATCGCCTGATCGTCTTGAAATATTGCACGCAGGTTATGCGTGTCCCGATGTGAACCGAGTTCGATTTCCAACAAAATCCGTTATTTATTTCCCTAGTAACCGTTGCTAACGTGTTTTTCAGAAGTTCTTCATGATTCCTCACAAATGCTCATTGGGGCCCGAATACCCATGAGGATCAACAAGAATCAACGAGATATTTTGCGTAGAAACCGTTACTTCGGAAGTCGGAAAATCAGTTCTAAGTCCGTATTCAACACATGCGATGGTCAAGGACGCTGAATTGTTGTATATGCTTTATAGTAACCATTGTTCACCTCGTGAAATGTGGAACATGATAAGAACAGCTCTAGTCGCGCTAATAGCTTGACTCAGAGTGAGAGCGGCAGCTGCAATGAGCTCGGAGGTATCGGAGTGTGGAGGCAGCGTGGGAGCAGTGGCACACTCTGGCCTTTGTAAATTGGTCGTCTCGTAGTCTCCAACGTAAGATAAGATGCGAACATTCCAACACTCCCTCCCGCATCTTGTTGAACCTATGTCAACTTCTCCTTGCTGCTGTTATTGCGTTCTGGCTCTTCTGTAACATAATAAACATATATTTTTAGTAATTAGTTTTTAGTTATTTCGAGCTTAATTCGGAACGTTTATTTCCAGTTCAATAAGTGTTTCATCAATCTATTATGAATTTCGAAAGATAACGGTTCCGTGAATATATTAGCAATCTATTCTTTGGACGGAATCTATCCTACTCTACCTATGACTATATGACCATCATGATAGTCGTTTTAGTACTCTTAATTAAGCAAAAGTTGTTTTCGGTCACCCGGATCAGGATCTCATACCCACCGAAAGTTAGCTTATTATGTTAACAAAGTACCCAGAGTAGTCCCAGAGTGGGCAGATTCCTTGAATGCCCATAGTAAACCAATTTATGCAAAAAAATTGGTAAATATCAAGATTTACCACACACAGTAGACGGTAAATGAATTTCCCATTATTTTCCTAATACTAACAAGAAAATGTTATGGTTCACTTCATTGGGTATTATTCGTGAATATATACTCATGAAATCCACTTGAAATTGCATAGCTAATGTTCGAACAGCTCTTGACCAGTTTAACCCAGAATTATTTCAGATTTTTCAGAGCACTCTAACCTTATTAAATAGACAGGAAAAATCGCTGATTTCACTGTTTTTGCAAGTTCAGAGGCATTCTCAACCTTAATTTACACCCTGAAAATGACCTCTGAGACAAAAATTGGATATGACGTTTTTGTCTGCAAATCACCTGAATTTTACAGAAAAATTATCTCCAAGATCATTGGAGCACATAAACTACTCCACAATACCAATTGAAGCCTCTATTTTTGTAACCTGGGAGTTCGTTCGTCAAGAGCTCCACTCAATGAGTACTAAATGTTGCCACCTCTTATGCCACATACAGCCTATATAGTGGAAAAATGGGCCTGGGCTCTGGGAGCTCACAAAAAATTAATATATTACCTTAAATAGCCATGAAAATTAGCCATAATGATCATTCAGTTGACTGTTGCATTGTCTACGCTTCCAACTGTTGCAAACACTTGTCTGTGGTGTTATTACAACTATTCACTGTAAAAACTCACATTCTGTTATGCTAATACATATCCTGAGTTCTCAATATCATATTTATATAGATCAAGCATTACTGATACTTGACGCCACCTAACTTTCAGTAGTTAAATGTATTGATGGTCAATACATTGTCTCTATTGTGCCAAAATTTACAAGAAACTATTAATAAAGTATATGTGTCATGAATTGCATCCACTCGATAAGAAAGATTAATCCAAAAAATGAATCATAAGCTGCGCATTACTCACACCTTATAACACACTAGGCAGTACATGGATTTCGTATAATTTTTTTTATATCAACAAGAAAATGTTGAAGGTCACTTCCTTGGGAAATATTCATGAATATTGGACTCATAAAATCCACTCATCTATACTTACTATTATATAAAAGGACAGCCTGTTTTTTTGTGGCCGCTAATTTCAAAAACTACTGAACCGATTTTCATGAAATTTTGATACTTGATTCTTGACCACTCCAGGCATGTTTATGGATATGTGGCGTCTTAAAATTTCGAGTAGAGACATAGATAATGCATTTTTCTGTGGTGGGGGTAATCGACCAAGTACCATGGCGCGCCAGTAGATGGCGAGGCGTTGAGTCGCACGTGTATAAGGTATAGTGCGGCGCTCTCTCGCAAGAGAGTCAGCGTTCTATCGGCTATATAGGAGAGCTTGGAAATGATCTCAGCATGTTTCTGGGATCTTTCGTATCCCAGTCCCCTGCTGCCAAATAATTTTGGTAACAACGCCGAGGCCCAGAAGTAACATTAGGCGGTATACACTTAGATCCAGACGAACGCAATCCGTTCGTCAGGGTCGAATAATTAAAGCCCCGTTAATAGTATGTGGAATATCTGCTTCTGAATATGATCCAACAGAAAATTACGCTTATATAATAAATATTGTAGTTGGATCTATGAATAAAGTATGTAACAAGTGTCAAGCCATAAAGTGGCCAGATAAAGCTCCTGGATTGTGCTGTTCTGGTGGAGAAATTAATCTTCCTGCTGTTGAAGAGCCACCAGAACCTCTCAAAAGTCTTCTTCCAGAGAACCGCACTGATTCCATATTTTCTGGCCTATTTAAGGAGGTATAATACACTGTTTCAAATGACTTCATTTGGAGCTTACGAAATTCGAGAAGGAAATTTTAGGCCAACTTTCAAAATTCAAGGGCAAGTATATCATAGTATTGGGAGTTTATCGCCTCTTGGGGGTGGAGATTTGCAATTTGCTTTGGAACTTCTAAAAATTGGAGATGGGAAAGTAACAAATGAAAATGATTACATAAATATTGATAGAAAAGTAGAAACGACTGTTAATACAGTCATGGACCTGATTTCTAAAGTCTATCCAGAAATTGAAAATCTCTCTGCCAAACCTCAAAATTGTTTATGCGAAAGGCCAATTATAACTCCTCGAAACGCTACCGCTCATAATATTAATAATAGTATTTTAGGAAAGTTAGATGGAGAAATACGACATTATCATTCTGTCGATACAGTGATCAACATTGATAAAGTTGTACACTACCCTCAAGAATTTTTGAACTCTTGATCCTTCAGGCTTTCTACCTCATGACTTAGAATTGAAAATTAGTTCTCCAATAATGCTATTACGCAATCTCAATCGTCCCAATTTATGTAATGGCACAAGGTTGCAAATTGAAGTTATGCGGGAAAATATAATCGAAGCAACTATTCTTACAGAACCTGCTGGAGAAACAGTATTCATACCTCGCATACCTATGGTTCCATCAGACTTACTATTCCAATTCAAACGATTATAATTTCCTGTGAAACTTTCTTTCGCCTTGACGATCAACAAATCTCAAGGACAGACTTTCAAGTACGTAGGGATAGATTTGCAAACAGAATATTTTTCACGCGGCCAATTGTATGTTGCTCTTCCACGAACAGGGGTTGCACGTAAATAATTCATATTAATGTGTGTGTCCAGAAAGATTTTTCTGGATTGGCCCTCAAAGATCGACAATTTACACACATTAATATGAATTATTTACGTTTACAAAGATTTACAAAGATTTACAAAGATCGACAATTTACACACATTTGGAATTATGGAGGGTGCATAATTTAATATTAATTCATATTAATTCCTCAAAATTCAAAAACCAAGAACGCCGTTTATCCAAAATTTCCAATTCTCAGAGGATACATGGAAAATACAACTCCAAGGATTACAAAATATCAAATTAATCAAAGTTTATAAATGAATACATATTATACGAGTTTTTCAACAATAAATGAGAGTAACAACACTTCGAACTCAATACACATATTCGCGGGCGAAGCCGCGACGGGGGACGCTAGTATTGTATAAACTGCATAGCTAAGGTCCAACCAGCTATTGCCGGGTGGGCTCAAATTACAACTTCAAGTTATTTCCTCATAAAATTAGCTAATATGAATCAATCCACTTAAAAGTATGATCACTAGATGCCTAATTTGATAACAAATTCAAATATGCTGCTGACCATCAATACATGTAACTACTGAAAGTTAGGTGGCGTCAAGTAATAGTAATGCTTGATCTATATAAATATGATATTGATAACTCAGAATATGTATTAGCATGATAGTATGCAAAAGTGGGATGTGCTCACTGTTGAGATAATGTAATATAACTCATTATTTCAGTGCGAAAATTCGCGAACAAAACGACGCTTTGAAGAGTGCGAAATCCGTCGGTGCATTGTTCGCCGAATTTCAATGCGAATCACTCGATAAATGTGAAAAAGCGAAAAAATGTACAATACTACAAGCATCAACGGTGTACACACTATTTGAGAAATTTGTACATGATCGATACCATTCAGAAGATTTGTAGAACAAATTGCACAACTCGATGTAGCTATTTCTTATATAAGTGGAGTCATTCAGGGCTCCGCATACAATATTGCGTCGGTTCTGAGGCGAACGCGTCGCGCTGCGGCATACACAAGCCTCGCTTAGTATGTCTATACGGTTACTTTCGGGTCGTGCGATATGTTCATCATTGAGCATGTGTAATAAGAGTCAAATAAATTAATTATTTTTGTTACCATAACCCATACCTTTTCTATTACTTTCAAAGTAAAATCAATACAACAATTCATTCTCATTCTAAATCGGTAAAGCCAATGGAGCTGGCTCACTTGCACGAATTGCGCACCACAGTCAAGGTCCTTCATGCATAGTGTCGAGTTGGAGTGAGACTATACGCGCAGAGTGCAAGTATCCTGAGGCTCGTCGGGTATAATCGTCGAATTAAAAATATATATTTCCAAATCCCGGCCGTCTAAAGGTTAATATAGCCATTGAATCATGAAAATTTTTATGCATATATCTGGGACTTTCAGTACGATAGAGGTAAAATAAATGAATTTCCAAATTTTAATCTATTTTCAAAATTTCTAGCACGGTTTAAATTACTATTTGCAACATGATCTAAAATACCTTTCAAATGCGATTCTCAATTTATTATGATTTCTTCTGAAATATTCTAATCTACAATGTTCTATAATTATATAAGCTTGAATAATATATTGTTGAGTCAATCAACCGCAATATAAAATTGGATTGAATTCTGTGTTTGGTCCATATGATAATCTTGCTCATAATCTTCTTTTTCGAAAGTGACCAACGTGCATCGAGGTGCGCATCCCCACCGGGCGCCGCAGGCTCTCATTGGTGCGGAGCAATCGAGCGCTCCCATTGGTGCAGGGCCAGCGCCGCTCTCATTGGTGCGGAGCAAAGCAGCCAGCAGAGCCAAGAAGGGGACCGGCGGCAGCAGACAGGCATTCGGCTCCGAGCAGCGACTTGGTAAGGTAACAGGAGATCGCGCACTGGCCCCATTGGCGGACAGGGCATTTCTCCTCTACTTTTACCCGGACCACGCTCTACGCCTCCGCCTCGACGGCGCGCGCTTCCTGGCCCCAACGGCGGACAGGGACACGCTCCCGAGCAGGCTAGCCCGCTGGTTATCGGCGACGAAACCAGGGTTTTTCCCGCTGACGACGATTTTTTCTCGGCCCTGACGGCGGACCAGGATTTTCGTCCGATTGTGGAACACCTCGGACGACATCCCGAGCCAACGCCTGGCATTAACAAACCTTTTATATTCAACCTTCATCAACACATTTTATTGAATAATAAAGTCAATTTTAATCGTATACCCCGTTTTTCATTCGACAAGATTTCCCCCAATCTCCGCTGAGTGATCAGTCGCCCCAAACAAACAACCCCCCCCCCCCCTTGACGGCCCTCTAACCCCGAGGCCCCGTCATAATTAGTAAATAACTTGAGATTGGAACCTGAGCAAACCCGTCGATAGCTGTTCGAACCATAATCATGCAGTTTACACAACATAATTGGATCCACAATATTAGGCAGCTGTGAAAAATTATGCAACGCGCTCCGGTGATGCGTCTCAAAGATCTATGTTACTCATACACAATTCAAAATATTGAGCAGGGCAAGGCCGGGCCATAACACATTTCATCCCATCCTGATCTCCTCATAAGCATTATTCCCGACTCGACAGTAGAAATAAAAATTTCATTTCTCTATGGATCTCCATTTTACACTGGACATTTTCTTATATCACATTTTTTTAATCATTTCCAGTGGGTTGAAACGATGCAGAAGTTCCAAGAAGCAGCTGGCCTTATCGAAGCCGAAAACCGCATGAAAAAAACTATGTGGGGTCAGTTTTGGTCATCACATCAGCGATTTTTCAAATATTTATGCATTGCCGCAAAAGTAAAGCATACTGTCAAAATAGCGCACGAAGCAATAAAATGTGGGAAGTGTGTGGTAATAGGCCTTCAATCAACAGGAGAAGCACGGACCATCGAACAGCTAGAACGTGAAGATGGAGAACTTAATGACTTCGTATCTACAGCAAAGTAAATATTTTTCCATGATCTTTTTAATCAGCTAAATGATCAATCATTATTTCTCCCGATCATTTGCCAATTTTACTTATATGTGATATCAAATATGGTATTGCTCATTCTAAAAATTGGATGAAAAGACGATGTTTAGGGACCAATCCAGTAGAATGAGATAAATGCAAAAATTACAATCTCCACCAAATAATTTGTACCGTTTCGCAAGATAAATTTCCTGCCTTTATCAAAGATTACACAGCTCCACAAAAAAAAATAAAAAATTGAACCAGAGACTGGACCACCCTACTTCTATGTAGGGGAGACCGGGGCTAGTTGACGCTTTTTTTACAATTATGCTCGTAGCTTCCACCCTTACAGTAGAAATAAAAATCTTAATCTATCAACTGGTAGTACTCCAGTCAAAGATCATGCTAAAATTTAGTTTACTGAAATATAATGAGTAGTTCTTTTTAAATAATTTATTTTTCATCGAGTAATTTTTTGGTCAACTTACCCCGTGTACGGGGTAGTTTGGCATATTTTGTTGTGGTGCTATATACATGATAGATTACGAGATATAGCCATTGCAACAACTTGCCCCTGTAGCCAACTAGCCCCGATCTCCCCTATTTCTGGCTGCTGAATCCGAATCCGAATCCGAGGTCCGTTTAGCTCCATCACCCTTGCGTTTAGCCATAACCTCAAAAATATAGCGGACGACACATCGATGAAATCGATATTTTGCAAAACGACAAATTCTATTCTATTCTACATGAAAAAATAAAAGAAAACTGCCCTTAGCGATGTTCCGATTCGTCGCATACTTTTTGAGTACAAAAATTCAGAAAGTTTGACGGCTAGTGGTCCGGATTCAAAATTCATAATTTTATGAATTTTTCACTCGTAAACTATGCGATGAATTGAAAAAACACCAAGAACAGTTTCTATCTAATTTTTCACAAAAAATCTGAAAAAATTTTCTGTTTTGCAAAATGATGATTTTAAAATTTTTTTTTGAGGTTATGTCTAAACGCAGGGGTGATGGAGCTCAACGGACCTCAGATTCGGATTCAGCAGCCAAAAATACATAGAAGTAGGGTGGTCCAGTCTCTGGTTCAATTTTTTATTTTTTTTTGTGGAGCTGTGTTATTCATTACAAAAACAAACCCATAATTATTAATCATTATTGATTAAATAATGCATTCGGTGTATAAACTTATTGACGAAAAACACAAATTGTCATTTCTCATCAATTATAATTCTAAATTAGTTCACATTATAAAATTCAACAATAGAAACAACGACTCCCACTGCTATTGCAAACTTTTGTATCCCTGAGTAATACGAGCTAACAGCAGTGGTCTTATATACCATCAGCTGCGTTGTTGTGATTATTTTGAAAAAATTTATCGAGCTTCATAATTGTGCGTTTCAATGGTTGTGTCTTCCTGCTTATTTAGAGTGTATTGGTAGATATTGATGTGAAGCAGTTCTGAAATAAGTCGTTTCTTATGATTCGCTTCGCGAGCTGCCAGTGCAGAAAAGCGTGCGGCGAGGGAGCCGCAGTAACAACAGAGTCAATGCGTGGAGGGAATTCCAAGATAACCGTATGACGTTTTCCTTGACATTAATTGGGACTCGATAATCTAAACTATTCCCTAATAGTACAATGAACTTTGTTGTAATTACGGGTGAGATGTGATCACTAAAAACTAACTTTGACGGTATTGTGAAACCTGATAAATTAGCGTTGACCTGCGATGATTGTGCAATAAATTTTATCGTAAAATGAGAATTTTGCAGATTTTCGTACTTATCCGATATTCTAGAAAGTTTTCATTAGGACACCTACTTGCAGAGTTATGATTTTCCATAGATAAAAATCACAATCAAATGTTTCGTAAATGGATTGGATGTGACCATAATTCTTTGATTCGTAACGGAATATGCATTAAACATAGTATCGAACATTCGAGTCACAACATTGAATTTTTATGGTGAAATTATACATGACGCGTCAATCGTAAATTGAATACCGAGAGCATTTTCTTCAAATCATTAAAAGTCATGAATACGTTCAACTGAGGTGAGAAAAAGCCAGAAAATGGGTTTTGAAATTCGAGAAACATTTTTCGAAAGATAGAAGAATTGAGGAAAACTATCATCAACGCGGATATCTTCGCATGCGTCGAATTTTGGCTCTCAGGTAAAGAAAAAAATTTCCACTTTCCTGAATTCAAAACCGTCAGGAAGGACCGGCCGCTCACAGGTGGAGGCATCCTCATCCTTATCTACATTATAATAAGACGGATCCGTATATTTTTGGTCCACCTTTCTTGCTCTCGGAAACAATGATATGACGGTTTAGAGGTAGATTTAGTATGACGGATCGAAAGGTGGGATCGAGGACTACATTCCCATTGAAAAAAATTCTGAAAAATAAAAGTTTTAGTGGGCGTATGGAGAATTAAAAAAATTTTTTACCGATGTCCTCGTGGGATCCCCTTTAAAAACGTACTGTTATGGTTGAAATTTTAGATTGACCCGAGTCGCATCGTCTGATTGAGATGCGCATTTTCCCACATGCTACCCGAGTTGCGCCGAGAAGCGACATTAGAAATAAGCGTACATGTGTGAGTGTAAGAATGCGCTGATTGAGACGCATCCATGCGACGGATGGCGAGTCGCACATAGTGCATGGGAATCATGAGGACAGCTTGCATTTTTGTGCAGCTGCCCAACATTGAAATGGATGAATGTCGGCTATAAGATATTTTCTTATCAGCCTGTGCGAAGCCACGAGCTGCCAGCGGGCGCTCGTGCGGGAATGTTATTTTATAAGTGCGAGTTGCACAAGGCAACTGCACAGTTCCGAATCAGTTAGAAACGGCCATAGGAGATCTTCTTATCGGCACGTATGAGTTGTTGAGTAGCCAGCGAGCACTCGAGCGAGAACGACAGAATGAATGTATAGACGAATGTATGAAAACACGCATGCAATGCAACTATAATTGCTCGCTATAGGAAATAAGCAATTGATCTGGCCAGATCAGAATTTATCTATGTTTATATATTTTTATCGGAGACAGGCCGATGTGCCATGAGCGAATGGAATCTCTCATCATTAGCGTTTTGCCAGGATTAATAAGTTCTATTGAAAATAGTTGAATGACATGTATATGTAAACCGATGCGCCTTACAGCGCATACATAGATTTGTAACGAAGCGAGCGCGCTTCGTAGTCATAAGTATTCGCGCGTGCGAACGGAGGAAAGACGCTGAGCCACGCGCGCTTGTTATCACCATATGAGGGAGAGGTAATTCTCGCAAAGTGCAACTGCGCTTCCCAACCGTTTCGCGCCCGTACTTCGCGCCCTGCAAGCGCATCTTGACGTGACTTCACGACGCTTATAAAAGTAGCGGCTGCGGCGGACACGACGGAGTTGATTCGTGATAATCACGGATGCCACACGGATGGCCGGACATGGAGCACGCGAGCGGCGCAGCTCCCCCGCGAACGCGTTGCATATTTACATCTATTTCGGAAGAACAGAATTTTCGTCAAATTTCTTAATGATACAAAACCAAACTCATACAGTTTCGAGGTATCTCTGGTATAGCAGATCGGAAGGTAGGATCGAGGACTACATTTACATAGAAAGAAATTTTAAAAAATTCGAGTTGTGGTGGGTGTATGGAGAATTTAAAAGAATTTTTACCGATGTCTCCGTGGGATCCCCTTCAAAAACGTACAAAGGGTTGGTTCTTCGAAATTTTGTTCGAGCTACTACATCTTTTCACCCGAAGTAGTATTTTACAAATTATTATTCTTAACGTCTAAATGTTTTCAAATGACGAATAAATTCATTTTATTCGGGCTTGGTGGACTATCCCAAAGTGATATTGCGCGAAAAAGAAATTCAACGCTCCCCGGGCTGAGTTCGAACCAGCGTCCTCCTGATCTCCGGCCGGGTGCATTACCATCTGCGCTACCGGAAAGACAACAGCTCATCACATCCCTGACCATGAATTTCTAACTATCGCTTGCTGAGTGAGGGTGGGGACATTATACACGAAGAGAGAGATCTCCAGATTCAGATTATTGACGCTTAGCACAGCTATACTCACTAACTGGTCTTTGGTTTATATTGTGAGTGCTACTCTTGCTTGATGTATTATTATCATCGTGAGGTGGCGTATAGCCTGTTACCTCATAGATTGACTTCTGATTCATTTTCCCCAAGTTTTCTGTCCTGATTTCAATTATATTTCAATTATATAAGTCAGAAGATTATAATGGATGTGTTACATGAAATCCAGATGGGTTATCACCATAAGATATCCAAGTCCTATGCAAATTCTAAAGCCAAAGGGGCAGCGAAGATGATAGAAAGTGCTGCTATTACTAGATTACTAGATAAGAGAGAGCTGTTCTGCTGTAACAGTCTTAAGTTCCGTTAGAAGATGGAAACGTAGCAATTCCTCCTGCTTCCGATGGATCAGTGTTATCTCAAACTTTACCAGAAATTGAAGTACCTAAGTTCTCTGGCGTTTGGTCTCAATGTACTCATTTTCGAGATTTGTTCGAGTCAATAATCCATCGCAGAGATGATATTGACCCAGTCATCAAATTATATTATCTCACATCTTACTCGGAAGGTGAAGTTAAAGATAAAATTAAGAATTCAGAAGTAACCTTGGAGAATTTTTCTGTCGCATGGACCACTTTAGTGGAATTTTATGATAATAAACGAAGTTTAGTGAATCAAGCTGTTAGTGGCTTATTTTCTTTGAAGGCTATGGAATCTGAATCATATTCAGAGCAAAAGGTTATACAGTAGTACGTTTGATGCCCTTGGCTCCTTCGAGTCACTCGACAGATCCATTCTCACCAATGGTACTGATTTTTTAGTATTGTTGACTGTATCTAGACTAAATACAAGTACTAGAAGAGATTCATGGGAGAAATTTATGAGTAATTCTAGAGATCCACCTTCAGTAGAACAACTGCAAAAGTTTATTGAAGAGCAAATCACTACATTGGAATTTACTTAATTGGATTACTACATTGGAAATGACTAAATTGGAATAGAAAATAGCCAAATAACTCACCGAGATCTCATTCGATGGTGGTTCAGTCTTCAGAATCAAATCAAAAATATACTCCCACTTGTTCTCTTTGTAATGATGAGCATTATTTATCTTAATGTAAACATTTCAGAACTGAAAGCTCTAAAGACAAGGAAGATTTTGTAACAAAAGGACAACTATGTTTCTAGGGTTTAGGATGTTACCAGAAATTGTAAATACACAAAAAGATGCCAGGTATGCTCAGGTAGGCATAATACGCTGCTGCATCTAGATTCAAATAGGACTAACACTAAAGAACAAGCTAACGGTTCAACGGGAAATAATTGTGCTAATAATTCAAAAGTAGCTCTCGTTTCGGATTTTAAATTGAATTCTTCGGTCGAGTATCCAGTTATACACTCAAATGTGTCTGGTATCGAGCATCTCATTTCTACTTTCGTTCTGCTGCCATCTATCCGAATCAGGGTAGTATTACATGGTGGGTTTTGGTTCGTAGCTCGTGCCTTGCTGGACCAATGTTCGCAATCCTCTTTTATAACGGAGTCCTTTTGTCAAAAATTGAAGTTAGCTAGATGAAACCGGATGTTTCCGTGTCCGGCGTTGCCGATATAAAATCTTGCATAGCAAGAGGTTCCACGACATTTATTATTAGTCCTAGATTTGTTTCAGATTTTTCTTGTAATGTAGGTGTACTAATAATTCCAAAGGTTTCTGGCTATAAGCCAACTCCGCTTCTGACAGGTGTTTCGTTGCATCATTTGAAAGATTCAGTTCTGGCAGATGCAAAATTTTCTGGATTCACATCCGATTGACGTATTGTTGGGAGCAGACATCCATGCACAGATCGTGCAAGGTAGGGTAGTCAAGGGAAGAATCAATCAACCTTTTGCTACTAAGACTCATTTTGGTTGGGTGATTTTTGGTCCAGCGGGAGTTTCGTCTTCTTCAGTGACGCAAATTCATTGTGTGGACAACTTCGATTTGAAAAGAATTATAGAAAAATTTTGGATTCAAGAAAAGCTAAATGCCTCAAGTAAAATTCCTTCAATCGAGGATCGACTTGGTGAAGAGCATTTTGCTACACATTTCTCCAAATCCGACGATGGGCGTTATGTAGTTCGGCTACCATTGAAAAAAGAGGCTTTCAAAAATTTGCAATTCGATTTGAGTGATTCTTATCGTACTGCTGTGGATGTTTTATTATCATTAGAGAGAAAATTCAAAATAACACTAGTTTTAAGGATGCCCACATTCAATTTATGGATGGACACTCTGTCGCTCCTGATCCCTCTGAACCAGGTACTCTCTCGTGTTCGTTCATTCCCCTTGTGTGCCCAACGCTGGGTGCAGCATTACTGCCGCTGGGGACGTCGTCCATATTCACGCTGCTTTCACTCGACACACTCTGCGGTGTTTCCCGGTCTCCCGTATGTTTGCCGTTACCAGTGTTAACTACTGGTTTTTGGCCACGGCTCCGGGACTTGTTCCCGCTCTCACTCGCACACT
This sequence comes from Aphelinus atriplicis, assembly GCA_020882685.1. Lineage (NCBI taxonomy): Eukaryota > Metazoa > Arthropoda > Insecta > Hymenoptera > Aphelinidae > Aphelinus > Aphelinus atriplicis. Next base: position 649,008 of record JAJGQD010000036.1, read on the forward strand.
CGTCCTTCCATTTCGCGGGTACCCCCTGACTCGGCTCTGTGCTGTAATCAGCTTGAGGCGCTCTACTGGTATTTTCCCCGCGATTTGTAACGACACTTTTTTGTCGTCATTCTTGACAACGTTACACTCTACGACCATACTCGACTCGAACTGATTCCTCGACAGGGCTCGCGAGTCAGATTCGTCAATCTGTCCGCTGATTTTTGTTGGTTTTCCTCTCGCTCGGTCTTTCGCGTCGCCACTCACACGTTTCACGTTCGTTAACCAATTCCTCTAGGTTTCGAACTCCTCCACTGCTCTCAACACCGCTGGAGTCTCCATTCGTTCCATGTTGGTATTATTCGGACCCCCTTTTCCCTCCCGGAGGCTCGCAGTCGGCTGACTCGTCCTATCTGTGCTGGCGTGGAGCGCGTGGGACTTTATCGCACTCCCGCCCCCCTTTTTCCCGCCAGCGACTTGAACCCGTGGCAAACAAAACACGAGTCATATTCGACTCCTGGTGTTTTGTATACCTAGCAGTAAACCGACCCAAGACCTTTCTTTTGGACACTTGCGCGAGTAGAATAGATTAATTAATTTTTACACTGGTGAGAAAAATTTTTTGATCTTGATAAAACATATGTATATGGTGTTTGTAATGTCTACTGTTGTTTTGTTTTGTGAAAATAAATAGCCTGATGAGGCCAGTGAGCCAAGCTGGCGAAACGTTGTTGAATATAAATATGTATGGAGTTTTCATTGAGCTCCATATCACGGATTGGCCCGCAAAGATCGAAACTAACACGAATTTGATTCATGGAGGGTGAAGAAAAAACATATTTCAAAATCTGACGCAAGTTTTTTGTTCACACAAAAAACCCTTGTTTGTAGAAATTTATTTTAAAATTTGAAATTTTCTGTCGGTCGAATGTCCCTCAAAACTCTGTATTTGAATATATATTTTCTGTAGCTGGTCCAATACTAAAAAAAAAAATGAACAAAAATATAACGACGAATGAATGAATTCGGGCTTGGTGGACTATCCCAAAGTGATATTGCGAGAAAAAATTCACGCTCCCCGGGCTGGATTTGAACCAGCGATCTCCTGATCGCCGGTCAGTTGCGTTACCAACTACGCCACCGGAAAGACGGCAGCTCTCCACACCCCTGGAGCATGAATTCATTTTCTCACAATATCACCTATATACACGATCAAATTTGATCGCTTGAATCTGTACGATCAAGGTCCGATCGTATTGTTACAGATTCCCATTTTACCTATTTTTCCCCCCTTCCTCCCCACGCCCTCAGCCCAACCTTTTGGGCTACTACATCTTTTCACCCAAAGTAGTATTTTACCAATAATTATTTTTTTAACGTCCACATATTTCAAACGACGAATAAATTCGGGCTTGGTGGACTATCCCAAAGTGATATTGCGAGAAAAAAATTCACGCTCCCCGGGCTGGATTTGAACCAGCGATCTCCTGATCTCCGGTCAGTTGCGTTACCAACTACGCCACCGGGAAGACGGCAGCTCTCCACATCCCTAGAGAATGAATCCATTTTCTCGCACTTCTCGAATAAATTCGGGCTTGGTGGACTATCCCAAAGTGATATTGCGAGAAAAACCAAGCCCGAATTTATTCGTCGTTTGAAATATGTGGACGTTAGAAGAATAATTATTTGTAAAATACTACTTCGGGTGAAAAGATGTAGTAGCCCAATAGGTTGGGCTGAGAGCGGGGGAGGGTGGGGGAAAAAATAGATAAAATGGGAATCTGTAACAATACGATCGGACCTTGATCGTACAGATTCAAGCGATCAAATTTGATCGTGTATATAGGTGATATTGCGAGAGAATGAATTCATGCTCCAGGGGTGTGGAGAGCTGCCGTCTTCCCGGTGGCGCAGATGGTAACGCAACTGACCGGAGATCAGGAGATCGCTGGTTCAAATCCAGCCCGGGGAGCGTGAATATTTTTCTCGCAATATCACTTTGGGGTAGTCCACCAAGCCCGAATTTATTCGTCGTTTGAAATATGTGGACGTTAAAAAAATAATTAAAAATATAGATTAATTAGATTGATGTGATCGAGAATCATTTCGATTCCGTGGTGAGATAGTCGAGGGTGATAGCATAATGTGGCCAGGGCAGTGACAATCCTTCGTGTTTCTCGTTTATGGAGTTCAATATTTAAAACACGTGATCATGATTCAGAGGAAGAGGATGCAGTTTGCTGCTCTCAGTAGTATAAAGGGCCTGAATCTATAAGTGATAAGCATCGTGTGCGGAATAGGTTGCTTATTTTAACAGTGCGACTGCTATAGTAATGGAGTTTGAAAAACGGAAAACGTTGATTTCGTTGGTCATATTATTCATTCCTTGCAGAGCCGCTTGATAACTTCCGGGGGTACCGGATTGTTCTTCCTTGATTTGATGCGATAGATGTTCCAGGTTTGACCTATGCTTCCAAAGCATAAGTATTTGTTTGTCGAGCGTATATATATATGCTTGCGTAAGGATTGAATGGTTTTGCTCTTCGATGGTAAATTTCTTTATTTTTTCTTTTGATTTTATCAAGCTTTCCCTGGATAATATCCAAGAATCACGCAGTTCCTTAGCGCTATTCTTTAGGTAGGAAGGATGAGTTTTTATTTCCAACTCGTCGGGTACACTTTCCAGGGTACGGCAGATTCTATCAAAGACAAGCTTGAACGAGATTATCCCGGTAGAACGGTCGACAGAAGTGTTGTATTGAAACATAGCGAAAGAGACGACCTTGTCCTAATCTTGTTTTCCAGCGGCTTCAGTCTAAATAAAACTGTTTAGCATACCGTGAGACTGTGATCCATTCGACTGTGGTAGGCTGTCGTAGTATTGAGTTTGAAATTAAAAAAATTTGCGAAATGTCTCATTAATTTATTATGGAAACTGATTCCTCGATCTTTAAGAATAACCTTTGGGATGCCGAAGATTGCGATTAAATGGTGGGCTAGCACGTCGGCTATTTTCGTGGCCTGAATATCCGGGACGAAAGTGGCCGTACAATATTTGGCGAGCAAGCATTGCATTGTCAATACGTATTCATTTCCATCCGGGGTTATAGAAAAAGGGCCTACAGTGTCGATTGCTATCTTATGGAAGCGCTGAAATATAATAGAGTAAAGATAGCAACAAAAATGAATTTTGAAGTACCAAGCTGGCGAAACCAAGCTAAATCTTATTATGATATGAAGAGGAAACGTTTGTTTGTATGTTCGCAAAAATTTCAAAAGCTACTGAAACAATCGCCTCCAAATTTTGACAGTAGCTTTACTGTGTACCCTGAAATGTCATAGGCTATTAAGGTTGATCATTAATTAATTAGGAACGTTTCTATACAAAATTTAGAAATAACATGCAAATCAGCTCCGGCTTCTCTCTTTGGCCACCAGGTGGCAAGACGCTGTTTTAGTTCACGCGGCTGAAATGGCGCGGTCTGGCCTATAAGTATAAGGCAATCAGTCGTGAAGTCCTCGATTTTCTCATAGAAAACTTTACTTGTTCGTCCTATAGTGATTCCCGATATTATAGCAGTTTGATTGATTGCCTAAATAATCGAACTCGCATACATTTCCCTAAGAAATTATTTTTATCTGCTGAAATATGCCTTTATTTGAAGCTCCAGCTTCTCTCTTCTGTCACTGAGGATGCAATTAACTGTCCACAAGAATTTTTGAACTCACTCAATCCAGCTGGTCACCCACCACACAATCTCCAGCTCAAAGTCGGAATTCCCATAATACTACTACGGAATCTAAACCCACCAAAACTGTGTAATGGCACCCGTTTACAGGTTGAAACGATGAGGAATAATGTAATTGAAGCCATTATTCTCACAGGTCCGGCAGCGGGAGAAATGGCTACTCTACCCCGCATACCAATGATTCCTACGGAATTACCTTTTGAATTTAAACGAGTTTAGGTCCCAATTAAAGTTTCTCCTGCTAAAACAGTAAACAAGGCCCAAGGTCAAACATTTGAATATGTGGAAATTGATTTACGCTCAGATTGTTTTTCACACGGGCAGTTGTATATTGGACTTTCTAGGACGGGTAAATCGGAAAACCAATTCATCCTAATGCCGAATGGTAAAGAGAAAATCAAAAATGTTGTTTATTCTGAAGTACTTTAGGGATTTGAAACTTTAAACATTTGAATGTTACCTTTCTTTTTTTATGCACAGTTAAAAATTATCATTTGAATCCTGTCAACTCAGAGAGCGGGCGAAGCCGCGACGGGAGATGCTAGTATAAATATATATGCAGTATTCATTCAACTTTATATCACGGATTTACCCTTAAAGATCCCAACAAAAGCGAATTTTGAAGAACGTAGGTTGTGAAAACAAACACTGTCTGGGACGTTACTCTCCTCTTAACCATTCGAGATATCTAATCCTGAAACACATATTAAAAGTGTCAATATCGACGTCTTTTACGAAAAGAGTCCCAGTATAAATTGGCATAGCGAAAAATGCTCCAGTTCACTGTTTGTACCGAAAAACGCCCTGGTTCACAGCATTCCCAGTTCCCAGTTTACAACTGGGTGGATGTATACTTCGTGTGCTGGGGCGTTTCTCGCTATCGACTTTATGAACTGGGGCTTTCTTCATTATTGATGGCGAACTGGGGCATTTTTAGGTAAAAACTGTGAACCGGGGCGTTTTTCGTGGGAAAGCTTCGAATTGGGTCTTTCTTCGTAAGGGGCGTCGATATCATGTACAATTATACAAATTCATTTTTATATATCACTCAAATAGGGTGAAATATGAAATAAATGGAAAGAAGTCACGGTTCTTGACTATTCACTCTGTGCTTGGATACTGAAGCAATAATTATCCAAGCCAAGGGTTACAAATATAGTGATACTGTACGAAAATTAAGTGTCAGAATCGAATGTCATTTGTGAGAAGTTCAATTCTGTATATTTGTCGTCTAATATCACAACGGGAGCTATTGAACGTAGTCTATCGTTTATATTGGAATCTATGAATTTTAAGGGGTAATCATTTTCTAATAATATGTTTTTAATTTTCTGTGTATTTTGAGCATGGAAACGTTCTTCGGAAAGTCGTACGGATCTATCTACTAAGTTTGAAATGTTGCTGGGTTGTGTGGTTCGAATCAAAATTCAGTATTCTGCCCGTACATGTCGGCTTCTGATATCAATTCGTGATCAAACGATTTTCACTTTTGATAATCGATAAGTCTAAAGAATTGATTGAGTTATTATTCTCGAGTTCGTGTGTAAAATTCAAATTTTTGTTATGTTCATTAAAAACTTTTAATACTATTTCGACCTGATCTTCTTTAATACACATGATGGTATTATCTACACATCTTTTATAAAATAATGGTTCACAATTATAATCAACTTCCAATTTTCTAACGCATTCTAATTCTAAGTCCTTCATACACTTCAGAGTATGTGTCTATTCCCAAAACAATATTGTAGAACTTTACTTTCAAGTCGGTAATACAGATAATCCGCTGCAGGTTACCATAGGCATCGTTTGTAAATACAATCCGCTAAACATGCACCTCCGCGCATACTCATAGTTGGAGTGATTTTAAGAAATGCTTCCAGATCAATATTATCATAGTGTTCCAGTAGGTTTGGAACTTCATTATCTGCAGCTGATCAATTTCCAATGGAGGCGTAGACACGATCGCGGTCACAGACAAGCACGCGGGTCACGCGCACACACAACCTCCTACCTGCCGAGCCGGAGCTGGCGTGATGGCGTACCAAGTCGCTCAACATGCTGGCAGTTACATTTCCCACGTGGCCTGCACAGCACGGATTCGATCGTGCCTGTCCCTTGGAGTTCGCCTCAGGTCTCCACCGCAGCCTTGGCAGCTACTGGTGAGCCCCCTGACTCCGCGTCGGTTGACGACGGGAATCCCGGGACGCCGCCAACAGAGGATTGGAAAAAACTTAGCACCGCGGATGGCTCGCGTACGATAAAGATATCAAGGCAAGTGTAAGCCGAGGTACCTCTATTGGCATCTAAGGTGTGATGTGTTGGCTTCGTACTTACTATGTTTAATAATAAGGATTCGATTTGATTATATAGCGAGCTAGATGCTGCTGCGTCGGTGACGAGATCAATATTAATGTCATCCATAATTATCACGTAATTGTAAATGGGAAAGGAGGGAGAGAGGGTTGCAAATATATCGTTGAGAGAGGCTGCTTTTGGTCTTCTGTAAATGAGTACTAGTAAGAATTTGACATTCAGGCATTTTATTCCAAGACTTACATATTCAGGTAAATTAGCGTATTGCTGATCCGATGAACCTAGCATTTTGAATCTAAAGTTTTGACGAATGAACAACCCAATGCCACCGTCCTCCTATCCATGGCGATCGTCCCGATGGAATGTGTAACCGGAAATTTCTACTACTTCGGTGCGGTCAAATGGGGTGTGAATAGTTTCGGAGATATCGACAGTGTCATACTTGTTTTCCATAAGGTGATTTCAGGGTTGGGATTAATTAATTAAATCTTCAATTTAATCAAACGTTTAATTAAAACTTTGGAATTATTAATTCAATTCCTCCAAAATCTAATTAAATTAAAACGAAGACGAATTAATTAATAAAAGGACTAATTGAAAATTAAAAACTGTTTTTTTTTAATCATGTCTGCAACAGTTGAAATTGAAACTCAATTGATTTAATTAATTAAAAAGTCAAATTGAAATAAAAATATTTTCTTTAATTTTTCCAAATTAAATTGAAATGAAAAGAATTTAAAATCAATTCAATTGAATAAATGAATCAATTAACTGAATCCGAAAATTAATCGTATTAATTATTTGAATTAAATTGATCAAATTAATTGAATTCATTGAGATTTCAAATTAATCAATTAATTGAAGTACGAATCGATAAAAGGAATGAAGCCATAACATTTTTATCGTCTCATGGTATCGAAAAACCGCTGCTAAGTGCATGAGCAGTATGTTTTCTCAAAGAAGCTTTATTCAAGAAGAAAATTGTGCATTATTTCGGGAAAAATTGTACATTTTACAAACTTTTAATAAACTCATATATCAAATTGGGTAGTTCTTATATCATTCTTGTTTTCACTTTTAATGCCCGATTGTTTCGATTAATAAGTGAATCGACATTCAGGAAACATGTACAAAATATTATACGGCCGTTTTTCCTTCTGTAGCAATGGTTTCTAGAGACATAAACAACGGTTGCTATAGGTAAAGCGGAGATTCTGTATCCTGAACAGTTAAAAATACTGGAAATGGAACTTACATAAATTTTTTCCCCCTTAGCAACGGTTACTAGGAAAAAAACAACAAATTTTGCTGAAAATTGAACACAAGTTAGATGTTGCCACGACTAACCTGTGTGCAATATTCCAGCAAGATCGAATAATTTCTTCGGAAGTTATTTCTTATTCAGATTTGAAGAGTGAATTTTCCGAAACCCTGCTCCCGAACTATACTCCCACTTTGCTTGTCCTGCCTGCATAGAAATCCTTTAACTATCCTAAGCATCAAAGGCGTACAGAACGTAAATGAAACAATTACTCGATAGTTGTCTCACTTATTGGTATGTATTAGGCCGAATTTGATGTCACGCATGTAAATACGTCCTCACAGTCTGTATCCAACCGAGTTGACATCAACAAGTGCTTGTACTTGCCTAATATTGAAATATGTGCTTAGTGGTATCTTTCTTTGATAATTGTTTGTTAAATAATTCTTGAAGCATTGATCGGAATTTCTATGACTTCAATCAATCCGTCAAAGATCTGAAGTGTCGCATCGCAATACGTTTTTTTTTTTTAATTTTACGTAACTGCATAGGTTTAAATATCATCATCCTATAGGGATGGTTTTGAATTTTTGGAAGATGAGCAGGGTAAGTAATCATTCTATATTATTTTTTCGAGGGACTATATTCACTACGAAATCACGCCAAAAAATAAATCAAATTACCAAAATTTCACTAAAATTACAAAGAATCCGGGAAGTCGTCAGAAATCATAAAAATTACAACCAACAAAAAAGAGAAAGAAAATTTACGAGTGATTTTGGAATGAATAGATCTTTATCTTCTTTCCAAAATTCAATTCCGAAAAGAGAGTTAATTGATTGATGACTGTGCAGATTGACAAGATGAAAGGACATGTACTTCATATGTCGAAGTTGCCGATGACCGTATGAAAATAAATAATCTCACGTTACGTCAATACTTGCAGTTGAGAAGTGACTATTATAGTTCTTTCGAATTTTTTTTTCTTGATCGATCCTAGCTGAATTATACATCCCCGACTCTTTTATCTAGATAACGATAAGTTCTTCATAGATTATTTTGTGAACTACTATGTAAACGAAAGGAAATCTACACAGAAAATCTACAGATGTGATGATGGCATTCACTAGTAAATATAGCAAAGATTAACACTTAATTACAAGGGGAAATACAAAGTGGCTATATTAGATAATTAATCGATTTTGAATTTTCCACATAATATTCACAGTAAGAATTTATTTCATTTTGGTCAGAAATCACGATGAAGAAATATATGTGAGTAATTCTGGCAAAATTGGTATTCTGGATGTCACCATTTCTAAGCATCGGAAATTGTTTAAACTGTGATTGCATAAACATTAACTGTTGATATGTAAATATAAGAAATGATGTGTACAGGTATACCTAATATATGAAATCAGATCAATTGTCAACATTTGAATCGTCAACGTGGAATTTTATGTGAAATGGGAAGTTTTATAGAATACTCGGATGATATTGTTATATTAGAATAAACGATGGAATTACAAAGATGAAACTCTGAAGTTACGAGAGAACATTTTTCAACGAAATTTTGCTATTGCAAAATTATATATCATCAATGAGAAAAATATAAAAATGCAATATTGGCACGCAACAGCCCATGTTGTTCCTTGCGAAAATTCATATAGTCATCGAAATGAGTTTTGAAAAATAATAGAAATCTGCAGAATTACGCTTGATCGCTTATAAACTTGAGGTAGCTTATGCAATATGAAGCTCACGCACACACGCGTGGCACATGTATTCGGCACACGCATGCATGCACACAAGCTCGCTCTCGCTCCGTCTCGCCCACTCTCGCCCTCTTTCGATGACTTATTTTTGATAACTTATTTCAATGACTCTGTATGAATTTCCGCAAGGAGCAAAATAGGCTCTTGCGAATGTACATCGGATGAAAGAGTAGAAAAATTATAATAAATCATAAAAAAATTTTCCCATTGATTGAAATTCCCATTGAAATTAAAATTTAAGCTTGGTCAAATTTACAAAAACTATTAGCGGGTGGCACATTTCGTTATATGTAAGACATAGCTTTACTAAAACAAAGAATTTGATGGACCTTTTGCAATCATTATTCTTAATCTTTGTTAGAAATATTTAAATATTTTATCATAGAACTGTTGCTGAATTAAATATATAAATTTATACATAGGATATTCATATTTCATGAAGTTGAAGTGACTAAGCCTGTCATTACCGTAACGAACAATAACTCGATAATCTATCTTTATGTTATAATTTCTGATCACATAATAGATCATACGCATGAAAAGTATCTATCGCTTCTATTAAGGCAGGCATTAACACTGCGCCCTGCATATTCTTGATTGAAAGAGATTCCTTCGATTTCTACTGTCCATCTCTAAGAGAAGAATAGGAAAAAAGAATCTGCCCTGATTGCGGAATTTATTTCGCATCAAAAATATCAATGGAATGTCATAATTAAGTATAAATTAATTTCAATAATATATTTATCTTTATTTGAAACTATCAGAGATGAAAATTGTATGATTTCAGGAAGAATGTGCATGAAACTGAATTGCTTGCTTCACGAATGCGACCTTTGGAGGTACTTTGTCAGAGGCCAGGAGGATTATTATGTTCTTTCTCTAACTATACAATGGAATGGATTGATATAGAGTTAGTTGAAGAAATCATCTGTCAGATGCATTCCCAAAATGCGGACATACCCATAATTGATAATATTAGCTTGTGGATGGAAACTGGAATTCCATTTGCTGAAGATTTAGAAGAACAATATAATAATAAATAATATCAGTATCCTATTAGTAATTTCAAAATTTGATAAGTGTAAATGTAAAATAAAGCATAATTTATTACTGAAATCGACCAATGACTCTCAAATATTATTATTTTCTGTTCATGAATAAATTGTATAAATTATATTTCTATTCGGCGACGGGGGTCATGTGAAAAAATACTACGTGGTTACGGGAGGGGGGGGGGTCGCAGAAAAACTATGATTGGTAACAAAGGGGGAGGGGGGTCCAAAAAAGGCCAAATTCCGGTCACGTAGTTTCTGAATGCTCCCTTAATTCTGTTGTACAAAGTTCTTTTTACTTTGTTCATGATAAAAAAATGTAAAAACCATCGACAATGTTTATAGCCACGATTTTGCTTTTCTCAACTCCAATAGCTGAAATATCCTAATTTAGCCAAGATCATCCATATATTTTCTGAATTCTGATGTTAATGTATTTATTAGCGTGTGTGAAAGTACTTAACAAATCTCGAAATGAATGTACAACATCAGAGGGCGTGTCAGCGCCCCCGACGACATGTTTTGAATACACTTCTATTTTATAAAAAGTCCATTTTGTAAACAACCCTACGAAATATCGACAATTTTCGTATAAAGTAGCTTTCCGACTTTTCCTCACGAAAATCAGTTATTCCTCACCGATTCAACGTGAATTGAAATGCGATCAAAATAATCTGAGCATTGGTGGTAAGTTGTATTTCCTCATAAATATACGAAACATTACTGAAATTCACAAGAATAAACTGGGTGTTGCCACTCTTTTCGATGAGCATTGAAATCAGTTACTTTAATGAGAAATGTTGATATCTAAATAACAATACTTTCTATATTCTTTTATTGTTACTATTACCTTCTAGTTATTTGGTCAAGGATTTCGAAGATTCAAATCATGAAATACAGGTACAGAATAATCCAAGGCCTTCGACTAGTACGGGTGCCACGAATCTATAGAATGTCCAAATATACCGAGAAGGCCTAGTAGATATTCAAAAAATACCATTTTGGATACAATGAATGTAGATAAACATGACAAACAATGTACATCAGTAGTAGATCAAAAGCTTATTCGAAAATTTATGAAATCTTGTTGGATGGATGGAATATTTTTTGAATTTGCTTCAATTGACGGGGAACATTATTTAAGTGCAACTTGTATGACTTGCAAGAAAGTCGTGAGAGGTGATGACAGAGCCTCGTCGAATTTTAATAATCATTTGGAGGTATTTAAAATATCCGTGCTTTTCATTTTCGTATGTCCATTGTTCAAACAGTAATTATTTTAAAAAATTGCATCAAAAGTAGTGATCCTAGAGAAAAAAATAAGTGCGTAATACATATTTTTTATTCGAGGCTTAGTTTCTTTAATTGAATTGGCACTATTAATTTATCGATTTCACGACTTTCGGTGCAACTCATTCAGTGCAATTCATTTCCAGAGAGCACACCCTTCAGTACATGAAGAATACATTGCATACAAGCGAACTGAGTCAAGCTCCGTCAAAAAATCGTTTTCGACAACTGAACTTGTTATTTCGTTCAGAAACGATTGAATAGTGATGTTTTAGAACTTTTGATAGATTGCCCAATTCCTGCGTCTATTGTAGGAAATCTCAGTTGGAGAAAACTTTTTGACGGTATGATTTTAATTACGTTGAAGACGAATTTCATCACAGGTCGTACAGTCTGCAAATTTGAATATCTATAAATGATTTTGTGACTATGAGGTAAGGGTACTCCCGCGCAAAAAAAGGGATCGGAATATATGCCAATCATATAGAAATACTCGGAACATTTCAAAATTTACAATTAACGTAAGGAAGGACTAGATATAGACATAAACATTGATTTAATTCAATTTTCCACATCTCTATTAGTGTAATGAGTTATAGACTGTACGATTTGAGATGGATTCTGATCCAGAAGAAATTCTCTTTAATACAATAGAGCAGATAATTAAATTATTATAATTTTTAAGATGTACACATAAAATCGGGACAAAATAAACTTCAACATTTATCACGGAAGAAAGTGTCAAAAGGAATCGCTGATCGTTGTATGATTGAGGTCCAAGCAATGAAAGCAGCGGTTGCTAATGCCAATAATATTTGTACAACGGCAGTCGTTTGGTCAAGCAATAAAAAAATTCTTAGGTGTCACGGCTCACTGGGTTAGTAGTTTCATCCATTCTAAATATGCCTCGAGCAAATGATTACATCTAAGCTTAACCATAGACTAGGTGAATAGATAAATAAATGAATAAATAAATATTTTGTCCTAGATTGATTCAAGTAATTTGCAGAGAAAATCTGCTGTTCTAGCTTCTCGTCGGTTTCCTGGCACCCATTCTTTTGGTTACATTGCTGAGACATTGACTACAATTAACGTGGAATTCCAAATTACTCATGAAAAATATAAAGGGACTATTATAGATAATGGTTCTAACTTTGTGAAAGTATTCAATGTATTTGACATTGAAAATGTACAGCATTTTCTAGAAGGTAATTAACTAATTCTATTAATTATTATCATATTTAAAAATACCCATATGGTAAGTGTACCCAAAGAGCCCTCCCCCTCCTGATATTTCGTATTTCCGGAGAAAAACTAATTATGATTCCAGAGTAAACTTACTAGGAGACCGCTTGGGATTCGGGTCACCAATCTTGACCAAAATTTTTTTCATGTTTCCTGGTGGCCATAGTAGAGAGAATCCAGAATTTCAGGGTCCAACGCTCCCAAACATCCCAGATATTAATTTATGTATCCTGGGTGGAGACGTTGTTCTCGTCCCAAATGACAATATGTCATCTGAGACGTATTTCCCTCACTGCACTGCACTGTGACTGTTGACACTTGAACACCACATCACATTCCATCCTAGAAAACATATAGAAGGAGTAAATAGCGTGTACATGCAACAAATCTTACTTTCATGTCTTACTCACATAGAGTAAAACATGAAATACATGGAAATATCAACGATTATCGACTTTTCACTTTGTGCTTGGATACTGAAGCAATAACAACATGTATCCAAGCACAAAGACAACAAATCTAGTATAATTGTACGACAATTCAGTGTCAGAATTGATTTTCACACATGAAAACTTCAATTCTGAACATTCGTCGACAAATATCATGCTATAACCAATAATATTAAAACTTATGTACTCACAGTTTTGCTCCCACTTGAATGCAATTTCTGGCTCTGTGTAGCTGACCTGGAATACAAAAATTATCACAAAGCAACATATTCCAAAATATATATGTACACAGACAAAGGTTAAGTTTACTTATCTGAATTCCCTTGCGTCTTGAATGAAAATCCATCAGCTGCTGCACACGATGAAGATCCAAACCTGCTGGAAACACTTGAAAGAAAGTGGTGTACTTAAACTTTCATTACAGATACTCAAACTGTTGTGAGTAAGCAATGTCTACTTGATAAGTACAACATCACATGTCTGACTGACTGTGTTTACAAACGACACCTATGGTAACCTGCAGGGCGGAGTCGGTAACACAGGTACTGCCCTGCAGGTTACCATAAGCGTCGTTTGTAAACACCATGTTTAGTTTGACATGTGATGCTGTACTCATCATCAAGTAGACATTGCTTACTCACAACAGTTTGAGTATTTGTAATGAAAGTTTATAAGTACACCACTTTCTTTCAAGTGTTTCCAGCAGGTTTGGATCTTCATCGTGTGCAGCAGCTGATGGATTTTCATTCAAGACGCAAGGGGATTCAGATAAGTAAACTTAACCTTTGTCTGTGTACATATATATTTTGGAATATGTTGCTTTGTGATAATTTTTGTATTCCAGGTCAGCTACACAGGGCCAGAAATTGCATTCAAGTGGGAGCAAAACTGTGAGTACATAAGTTTTAATATTATTGGTTATAGCATGATATTTGTCGACGAATGTTCAGAATTGAAGTTTTCATGTGTGAAAATCAATTCTGACACTGAATTGTCGTACAATTATACTAGATTTGTTGTCTTTGTGCTTGGATACATGTTGTTATTGCTTCAGTATCCAAGCACAAAGTGAAAAGTCGATAATCGTTGATATTTCCATGTATTTCATGTTTTACTCTATGTGAGTAAGACATGAAAGTAAGATTTGTTGCATGTACACACTATTTACTCCTTCTATATGTTTTCTAGGATGGAATGTGATGTGGTGTTCAAGTGTCAACTGTCACAGTGCAGTGCAGTGAGGGAAATACGTCTCAAATGACATATTGTCATTTGGGACGAGAACAACGTCTCCACCCAGGATACATAAATTAATATCTGGGAAGTTTGGGAGCGTTGGACCCTAAAATTCTGGATTCTCTCTACTATGGCCACCAGGAAATATGAAAAAAATTTTGGTCAAGATTGGTGACCCGAATCCCAAGCGGTCTCCTAGTTAGTTTGACACGTATGTTGTTAATTACATAATCAAGAATAAACGTAAAATTCAATATTTTTATTCGGAAATGCTCCCTGGAAATGTACTTAAAATACGTTTTTATCAATTTCTTGTATTCGAAAATACTCCTTGAAAGTTCTTGTATTTGAAATACGTGTAAGTACTTTTAATCATGTTACTAGAAATGTAAAGTTAAATTAACTATCTGTATTTGAAAAATATGTATTAAAATAAAATTTCCTAAATATTGAAATTAATTGCAAATATTTTCGATTCTGTGTTTCATGAATTGAATTCTGAATTGGTCCATCTATTGAACGTGGGATAATAGATCAATTCATATCGACAATTATAGATCATAGCGATGGAAATGAAGATGAAGTCATCACTCAGAGTTCTTCACAGTCAACGGAATTGAATGATATTCAATTGGATGAAGAAAGCCGAATGAGCATTGACAATGAAGATAATGGTAACAATGGTCGCTCTGACTCTTCAGATGAAGGTGAGTTAGACGATGAAACTTCTTGTATGCATTCTGAAGATATTGTTAATCAAGTCAGCCTTTCTCGTCATTTTCGTTGTGCTAGCCATACGTTGAATCTTCTAGCAACAGTTGATACTGCTCGAGTAATGGCAAGATATGCCACTCTCCACTCGATCCACTCTAAGATGGTGAATAAATGCGAAGGTTTATGGCAATGATTAACTTCACCCAAAAAAAGAAAACAGCTTTCATTTTTTCATAGGACTAGCCTGAGTCGTCCAGTCTTAACAAGATGGAATGCCTTCTAGAATTCAGTGGAGAAGATGATAATTCTCAAAGGAAAATTATTGACAGCAGAAGCAAGCTACATATAGTATCAGATGATTTTATTTATTTGGAAAAATATGCACAGTGGTCAAAGTTTTTAGCCCAAGCTATTATTATGTTACAAGGAGAAGGTAGCTTCCACTACGGGTATCTGTTACCTACATTGTTGGGCCTCAGAAAACAGTGGATAAAATTGTCTACAGAAACAAACAATAGTAGGTTTATTCACATTGACTTCATGAAAAATATAATCGGTGAGTTAGATGACAGATTTTCTGATATGTTCAACGTCGATGGTAATGGAGAATATGCAGCGATTTCAGCTTTGTTGCATCCTAGATTCAAATCCTACTGGGTTTCAGAAATAAAACCCAGATGCACAAAGCAAAGTCAGAGTTACAATTGAAAAATTATTGAAATCTCAATCTAACCGACCACAGCCACCTCCTCTTATAGATCGAGACTCTAATTATCTATTTGATTTCGGTGGAAATCATATACAATTTTTACAAGAATCATCGCTTGTTCCTCAATCTGTCGAATAGAACAAATTGATTAGTTTTCTCCAGCAAAGGCGTTCTGATTTCAATTTACTGAATGACTTTCCAACAGTGAAGAAACTATTCATAAAGTATAATAGTCCTTCACCATCATCGGCACCTGCTGAGAGGATGTTTTCTTATGCAACTCTAGAATTGCCGAGGTATAATCGAATGTCGATGATCTTTTCAAAAAAAAGGTATTTTGCAGAGTGAACTCAAAGAAAAAGTATCTGTAAGTAATCAATTTCAACGTTCTCGCCAATTTAATACTGTTATAAACATCATATTAAATTATAAGTGATAAACAAAATATTCCATGCTGAATTTTTTTTTAAAAAAAATAGAAATTTTTGGACAAGTATACTTTGGATGATAATTATTCAACTACAAATAAATAATTTGAGGTAACTGTAGCCAATTTGGAAATGTAGTCAATTTGGCACATTCTTGGGTTATGTTGGGGGAATTAAAAGAAAATTTCCGGTACTTTCCCCGCCCGTTTAGCCCTTAAATCCACTCTTCTACAACACTTTGAAGTTTCACTAACAGATTTTTTCACCATTTTCTTATTTCACTTTTTACACTCAACCTCAAAAATCAGGTGTTGATAACTTTTATCTCTGAAAGTGTCATTACCCTTTTTTATGTAAAAACATCTCTTCTTCCGATTGGTCTCATCAGTTTTCCCGAAATTATTTTTTATCCTACTCAAATTGCTGTTTTTCGCATCAAAAAAAACTAAAGCCAATTTGGCCCCTTATGCGTTTTTAAATGGAAAGACTGAGTGAAATCGTTGAATATTTGTATAGACATATTACGATGATTTAGACGCGTATTTTTGAGTTGGATGTCAAAAGTTCTGTATAAATATCACTGGGAACATGATTGAGAGTTTATTTTAATGCCAATTGGATCGTCCCTATACACCTATATAGGCTGTATCAAATGATTAAGAAATCGAGCCAAATTGACCGCACGTTTTGTGCATTTAGCCTTCTTGCGTTTTAAATTGCGATTTTCAATGGGTTAAAGTAGTCAAATGATAATTCTGAAGATAGTTTCTAATAGGTATCGAGCTAAGCTTTGAGATGCCGTTCGCAGAATTTTAAAATTCGAAGTCTATCATAGTCAAATTGACAAATAACCCTTAGGGGGGGGCGCATTGGGTACAGTTACTTTACATTGATTCATTGTTATCGGGAATCGGGAATGCTGATATGTAATTCAAAGATTCATACTGGCATCGTAAAATCATCTAAATTGTTTGTTAAAGCAATTAAATGTATAACGAATATATATTTTATATTATAGATCCACTGTATTTATTGATGCTATAATAAAAACCGATGTCAACTGCAATATAAGTATGTTCAAAGATTTTATATCATTCACTATTAAAAGTAAAGTAAATGTACTAAATGTGCCTCGGGAATTGATGGGTCGCCCCCCTGATATTTCATATTTTCAGTGCTTTCTGAGCACCACGCACGCTTTTGATGTGTAGTATTTTTGTTTTTAACCCATTTTGGCTTTCTGAAAGAGAAAGCTTTGTAATGAGGCCAAAATCTACCCACTGAATCAGACCTCGATTTTTGTGATCTATGGGTCGAAAAACACGGGAAGTTAAAAGTATCGTGCTTCAAATCCTTCTGCGCGCAACTCATTTTCCACGTCGACAACTGATTGGGTGATCTTCGCGGTAGAAGTGTGTAGAGCATTTTGTGAGCTTGCTGCTTTGTTTTGCCTTATATTGTAGCCCTTTTCAAGTCCTTGTACAGGACTACAATATAAGGCGGAGTAGTTGCGTCAGTAAGGAATGGGGCGAAGAGCGAAGGCACGGCACTGTTCGAGTTGATGCTCATCGTACGTTTGTTGGGGTTTTGTTGTTGGGAGGAGGTGCGAAAAAGGTTTTTCGGCTGGCTGAAGCGCGTATAAAGGTGGGGACGAAGCGGTGTGCTTAGAAGAGGAGCTAGGCTGCGGGCAAACAGCTGATTAGCACGGCGCGACTAGAGTGTCCGATTTCACGGGAGAGGAATCGGGCGAAGTCAGCGGTAAGGGGGCGGGAGGACAGTTGGCACAGACAAATAGACAATCGAGAGTCTGGGATAACTCAGCGCATTTCACATGAGCGGGCTTATTTCATAGTAAACATTTTGCGCGCTTATCATTAAGTTTGAAAGTTTATGCAGATGATGCAGGAATTGCGTGCTGGCGGCGTTATGCGTTGTCATCGGCATTATGTGCACCTGCGACACTTGTCCATTTGTTGCTGAAGTGTGTAGTCACTCGTCAATCCTGCCGACATAGTAGATCACCTCAGAAGACAGCGCGGCGGCGGGCAGTGGTTGTGGGGGTGACTAGCCGATGACGTAGCTTTGCTTGAACTTGGCCGAAATTCGTCGCGGGCAACGGTGGGGATCAGGCACCCTGGCTCAGATAACATGAGTCGCACTGATTTGTACTCGTGGAAGCGAAGGCCAGTGGACGCTCGAGAAATCTGGAGCACTCTCTTGAGACGTGTTCAGAGAAATGATTTTGTTGCTATTTGGTGGGAGCGATAGTAATCTGACGATGGCCTTCTCTAGCGCCTGTAGCGTGATTTCATCAAAGCTGGAACCAGCCGAGTGCTAGAGTCCTAAGAGGTCGAGGCAAAGTGGGCATTGGGATCATCCCCCAAGAAGTGCGACATGCTGCTCTTGTTATCCGGGCAGATTCTCAAATGCCTAAGTTCCTTCCAGATCTCCTTAGGGTCAGACAGGCTTTTAATACGGTCATAGTAGTAGTCAAGTGAGGCAGATTCTGCGAGTCGATGAGTCTCGTCACGTACTCGTCTGTAGTGGAGCAGGTCTATGTAGAGCTTAGTGCGTTTGTAGCGTCTATAAAGTCGGTTACGTTCCTTCATGAGCTGGGAGTGCATGTTGGTGAACCAAGGGTGCTTTCGTTTTTTTGGGTCTAACTGTTATCAAGGAGGTGAAAATATCGAGAGCAGTGTAGATGCAGTCAAGTCCAGTGGGAAGTGCGCAATCTGAGTCATCCAGGGCTAACCAATCACAGCCACCAAGATAATCATTAAGAGCTTTCAGATCAATAGATTCAAAATCACGATATGAGTAATCGGACTGAATAACTTTGGGAACTGAAATATCAAGAGTGGCAGCGATCAAGTCATGCCCTGCGATGAGAGGAGTGTCTGATTTGTAAAAGTCAAGGACTGTATCGAGTTCGTCGATAATGCCAGGTCGAGCCAGGTTTCGGAGTCATGGGTGTGGTGAGTGTCACCATAAGGAACGAGTGCAAGAGAGTTCTCGTCCAAGAACCTACGTAAGATTAACGCATCTGGGCTTGACGACAGCTGATCTGCGTTCAAGTATGACCTTAGAGCTATAGTCGTGCATATGCGTCGAGAGGTCTTGGAAGAGGTTAGTTCTCTGCACAAATGGGGCATGTGGGGGGCGATAAACCACACCTGTGAAAATAGGATTAACTCCCCTGGAAGTGATCTCGCAGAGAATGTATTCAGGGAAAGTTTCGTGCTGTGTCCAGATTTCAGTCGATGTGCAGAGTATAGTAGCGGAAAGCGAGTTGTGAGTGAACAAAGCGACTCCACCTCCAGTGGTTCTGTGATCCCGCACGAACAGGGTAGAGTCATCAAGAGCAATGATATGATCTTCAATGTGGAGGGCCAGTTTAGTCTCAGTGACAGCCATTACGTGAAAATGGGGGTGAGAGGCCACGGAACGTCTTATCTCTCCAATGTGAGCCCGATGGCGTTCGCATTGAAGTGGCAGACACGGAGTCCCTCTCTCACGGCCGTCGTGAAGTTAAGCAAGGGCTGATGATGCGAGTTAGTGAATGAGCTGTTAGGAAGTGATTTAGGCGAAGAGATGGGGAAGAGATAGAGAGGGACGTACGTGAATAATATATCAATTAACCCATTAAGTCCCAGATTGCAGAAATTTTATTGGTACTTTCGAGCTCAAATATTTTGATGAATAAGACGGAAGGTTTATTGCAAAATAGTCATTCCTACTAATTTCGGGTGTGCTCTACACGATACAATGGTTAAAAAGACTGAAAAAATTGATTTTCAATAATTAATTAACAAATTAAAATAAAAAATGCGATTTTTTGGAGCACTTTTTTTTCAATCCAAAATCAGAGGAAGAAGGAATTTTATTTCTACCGTCGAAAATATGCACAAGAGTGCACAAAATATTTGAACTTTCCAAATTCGTTGAGTTATTTTGACTATGACTTTTTTCAGCAAAATGGCGGCCAAAAAACGGGAATCAATATTTTGGATTTTCATATTATCAATATTTTAAAGCATTCATTTTCATATTCGATATATTCCTTTGAAATTCCGTATACAGGGGTTTTCAATGTCGCTGATAACGATTCTGACATCAAATTCTCAAAATTCTGGATCCAAGATGGCGGTTTCAAGATGGCGGCTCATGATTTTGTACATTTTTAGTTGGAGGTTCGTGAAAATGTACATTATTTCAAATTTTCACGAACCTCCAACTAAAAATGTAAAAAATCATGAGCCGCCATCTTGAAACCGCCATCTTGGATACGGAATTTCGAAAATCTGATGTCAGATTTATCATCAGTGCCCCCGAAAACCCATTAGTCCAAATTTTCACGATTCTCCGACTAAAAATGTACAAAATCATGAGCCGCCATTTTGAAACCACCATCTTGGATACGGAATTTCGAAAATCTGATGTCAGATTTATCATCAGTGCCCCCGAAAACCCATTATTCCAAATTTTCACGATTCTCCGACTAAAAATGTGAAAAATCGTCAGCCGCCATCTTGAAACCGCCATCATGGATCCAGAATTTTGAGAATTTGATGTCAGAATCGTTATCAGCGACATTGAAAACCCCTGTATACGGAATTTCAAAGGAATATATCGAATATGAAAATGAATGCTTCAAAATATTGATAATATGAAAATCCAAAATACTGCTTCCCGTTTTTTGGCCGCCATTTTGCTGAAAAAAATCATAGTCAAAAAAGTTCAACGAATTTGGAAAGTTCAAATATTTTGTGCACTCTTGCGGTAGAAATAAAATTCCTTCTTCCTCTGATTTTGGATTGAAAAAAAAAGTGCTCCAAAAAATCGCATTTTTTATTTTAATTTGTTAATTAATTATTGGAAATCAATTTTTTCAGTCTTTTTAACCATTGTATCGTGTAGAGCACACCCGAAAATAGTAGGAATGACTATTTTGCAATGAACCTTCCGTCTTATTCATCAAAATATTTGAGCTTGAAAGTACCAATAAAATTTCTGCAATCTGGGACTTAATGGGTTAAGGGTAAAATGGTGGAGTAAATCAATTGCTGATTACTCTATATCGACGTGTCTTACGAAGAAAGACACATAACTGAATCTGTCCGCGAAGAAAGACACAACTCGCAATCTAGCCACGAAGAAAGACACAACTCGCAATCTAGCCGCGAAGAAAGACACAACTCGCAATCTGGCCGCGAAGAAAGACAAATGTCGGAATTATTCTCCCGCGAATATTAACGAAAAAAGAGTTTAAACTGTAGAAAAGGCTTGTTTTTTTTTTTTATGATAACCTACTCATTCTAAGCTTTCATTCCATATATTTTTTACGTCGGAAAATTGTGGGATGCGCGCCATGTATCCTTTTTGCGGCCAGACGCGAGTTGTGTCTTTCTTCGCGGCTAGATTGCGAGTTGTGTCTTTCTTCGCGGCTAGATTGCGGGTTGTGTCTTTCTTCGCGGACAAATTGAGATGTGTCTTTCTTCGCGGACAGTTTGAGATGTGTCTTTCTTCGTAAGACACGTCGATATGGTCTTGTTCTTTTTCTAATCTATGCTTCTTCTTGCGATTGAACAATTTTCCTCATTCTCTTGCAAGTTTTAAATGGAATCGGTTCCGATTCTTCTCTAGTTTCGGGTAAAAGAGGCAAACTTCTCCCGACAATCCAATAAGATGATGACATGATGATGGATGTATCCCTCATGATTATACCCATGGCTTAATGCAACAATATAGTGCTGTTGGGGGAAGGGGGGGCAGTGCGGACAGAACGCACCGAAAAACGAGGTGGCTCAACTCACATACAATAAACTAGAGTCGCCATTGATTTTCTCATTATATGTGGAACTTGCTGTCACATTGGCTCAGATTACACCGTTGGAAAGCTGAGGGAAAACTACATTGAAATAGCCTACTGAGTAATTTTCTCAAGTACATTTTGGCATTGTTCATTTTGGCATTGAGTTGAAAACGCCAGGAGTTGGAGCTCGCGCCCAGCGCTGGGAGGATTGAGGCGAAATGCCCCATGTAACCGATTGATTGATAGAAAGATCAGAGCTATGATTATCTGGACTATCATCACTGATTAAATAATCATTCTTCCTCTCATTAGTAACGTGACTACTAACAACGAAAAATTGAGAATTTTCAGATTCATCGTTGGAATATAGAGAACTAGTAATACTCTTCTCATGTATATTATTTCTCAAACATTCTTGAGATTCAGAGCTCCTCAACAATTGACTGAATCTGATTTTCATGACTTAGATTACCAGTTGATCGTTCGGCCATGAGTAGCCAAAGCCGTTCACCTAATTCATTGAGATCATCCCAGTATATATGACACTTTTCGTCTGTTAAAACAAAGGACTAATGAATTTAGTATATTTGGTACTATTTGATGTTTGAATCATCTCACTCCTTTTTTGTTTTTTCTTGTGAGTACTCGTTCGCTGTGAAATTTCATGATGAGATTCATATCATTTAGAGTAATTGATGTTTCAATGGGATGTCTTTTTAAGAACAATTCTAACAATCCGTCTGTTTTCTTATAATCCACATCATCAATTTTCATCACATCATCTTATACATGCTTCAAGTTTACATCATCCTGTTAAAATATAACGAGTAGAATGACATTGTCTCTCACAAGATGTTTTGGGATATGCGCATATGACTGACAAAGATAAAAATAATCTTGTCTCTGCTCATGCAAAAATATGCTCTCGCATTATCTTATTTTTCACAAGCTATATCATCGAATATCATTATTGGATAGGGGAGTGCTTCATCAGGAGTGATAACTTCATCATGCTGACTAAAGGAGACGCATTGAATACGATCAATAGACTGTAGTAACTCTTCTAGATACTTATACTTTGGTTGATTGAGAGATTTTGAATCTACATGAACGTTTTTGATTCTCACCTCGCTAGGGTATGTTATGAGAGTAAGTAAACTATTTGTTTTGTCACAATTGGAAGGACCACAAAATACTGCTCTTATACTGTGTATATGTCGGAAAGTAGATTTTCATGGAGATTGATCTTCTTTCCTTCCTCCTCTATAGAATCAAAATTTGCTACAGGAAGCTCCGTAGAACGCTCTGTGAAATTCATTTTCACTCCTAGCTATCTTGACGATCACTGATTGTTAGAATAGAGCGCTCATATTCTCTTTGATTTATTCGATCATTAGCAATCAGAGAGTCATGATTATCTATAGAAGAAAAGTGGCCAAGGATAAGTCAACAAGGTTATTAATAAATTTCCATTTGAATTACACTAATCCGGTTATCAGTACTGTGGACCTGCTACCAAATTATCGAAGCGTTTAGCTCGAGGTGATCCAGGGATCAATCCTTTGGATACAGCTTGCCAAGAGTATGATATAGCCTACTCAAAAAATCGAGAAGATATGGAAGCAAGAAATGCAGCAGACAAAGTACTTGCAGAGAAAGCTTGGCAAAGAGTTCGTGCTGCAGACTCGGAAACAGAGAGAAAACAGTGGCTCTGACTGTAACTAACGCTATGAAATTGAAGTCTACTTCCGACATGGGTCTCAAGGGGAAGAAGATATCATCTATCACTCTGGGTAGTGAGATCATAGCTGCTACCATACCCGTTGTTTTTAGTAAATCAGCACAGAAAGTTATTTTTTCGGCTCTCAAAGGTGCTTAGTCAGTCATCAAGCGAGCAGGAGGCCAAAACTTTGTGAAGTTTCTCGCATCTTGCCAGTTCCTTCGAAAATTGGTGGATTTTTACTATATCTCATACCATTATTTGCAGGTTTGAGTGCTACTAGTGCATTAGTAGGAGGTGCAGCTGAGATAGCAAAAGCCATCAATGATGCTAAATCGGTGGCTTGATACATTTTCCCAATTCTGTATATATAGATATATATAGATATATATATATTTTTGCCAAAAAGTGAGTGGGGCTATTTACTAAAGAGATGATTGGTCTCAATGGGTTATCAGCTTTATGAATTGTCGGCAGACCATATGCCTTCGCCAGTGTGGTATCAGTCTGTGTGAGGTTGTTGTTGCGATATTGCTTATCTAATAGTTTTCTATTGTTTAAATCAGACAAAACTTTATGGACTTCAGATTGTAATGTTCTAAGTGGATTGCGTGCTACAACTCTATATGTTTTTTTTTGTCACCCAAGGGCCCAGTCATCTTCTCTATATAATCAACCTTATTCAGACAGACCGTCAAATTCCGCTTGTCCGCGCGTGTGAAAAAGATGTTATTATTTCGTTTTAAGAAGATTTTCGTGTCCGAAAGCTTCTAAGCAAATTCTCTATCCTGTGGAGAGATATGTCGACTTTTTCCGCTTTCATTTACCAGCGCGTTAATAACTGCTAATCCCTGATGTTATTCTTGACATTGAAACCGACACCGACTTTTGACAAGGAAAATTCTACGTTTTTCGTCTTGTTCTTTGTCTGATTTAAACAATAGAAAACTGTTAGATAAGCAATATCACAACAACAACTTCACACAGACTGATACCACACTGTCGAAGGCATATGGTCTGCCGAAAATTCATAAAGCTGATAACCCATTGAGACCAATCATCTCTTTAGTGAATAGCGCCACTCACTTTTTGGCAGAAACTTTGGAAAAATGTATCAAGCCACCGATACCACGTGTCAACAACAGTTTTGAATTTAAAAAGACTATTGCAGAGACCATAGTTCCGCCTGGCTTTATTCTGCTCTCACTGGATGTCAGCTCCTTGTTTACTAACATATCGTGCGACTTACTAGGAGACCGCTTGGGATTCGGGTCACCAATCTTGACCAAAATTTTTTTTATGTTTCTTGGTGGCCATTGTAGAGAGAATCCAGAGTTTCAGGGTCCAACGCTCCCAAACTTCCAAGATATTAATTTATGTCTCTTAAATTCGTTTATGGAAAAATCTAACCAATAACTTTGTATAATGATTCTTAGCATCTAAAATTATTGGTTCAAAATTAAACTCTTCAAAATGAGTTAATCTCCCTTTACAGCGTAGCACGCCCTGATTATCGATGAATGGACTCAAATTTATAATTTTGCTCCTTTTCGAAATCGATTTAGAATTTATCAAACTATTTATTTCTTCATTAAAAGACATATACTGACTTAATTTGTTGCAAATCATCTCCCCTTGACTACGAAGCTCAGTTAATGACCGGTTATTTTTTATAAAATTAATCCAACTCAATGCTCGTGCTACTGCCCCTACCACGCGTTCCCAATTCGAAAAACGCGTAAAATCAATAGTCATAAATTCTGTAACTTCTGTATTCAACACAGCCCTTTTTATTTCAATATCATCTGACTTTTCATCAAAACCCACAAAATTTTCTACCGGCCATTGACTATCATTTTCCTTCAAAAATCGTGGACCGATAAACCACCGACTACCCTTCAATAATGCGCCCGATGCTAAACGAGTACCATCGTCGGCTGGATTTTCCTTTGTAGGAACCCATTTCCATTCATTTATATCAGAATTTTCACTAATTTCGCCCAAACGATTGGCCACGAATGTTTTGAATTTTCGCGGTTCTCGTCGGATCCAACGCAAAACCGTAATAGAATCTGACCAAAATACGCGCCGAGAAATATGAAAATCATGTTCTTCTGCTATCATTTTTGCGATTCGTGTTCCTAATACTGCCGCTTGAAGCTCCAAACGTGGAATAGACATGACAGCCTTCAAAGGTGTTACACGACTTTTTGCTGTAATTAAAGAAACGTGAAATGACCCATCTGGTAACAGAAACCTCCAATAGGCTACAGCCGCGAATGCCTTTTCACTGGCATCACAAAAAACATGTAGCTCAGCAGATTTCATTTGTAAATCCGACGAGAACTGATAACACCGGTCTACGTGACAAGATTTTATAGCGTCTAAGTCGTGTAATATATGAAGCCACTTTTCAAATTCACTGTCATGTAACTCTTCATCCCAACCTACACCACTAACCTGTACTTCTTGCATTAATATACGTGTTTGAATTGTAAAAGGTGTCAAAAATCCGAGAGGATCAAATACCGACATTATAACTGACAGCACTTCGCGTTTTGTTGGCTTTCTCGAACCATTATATAAGTCACTTGAAATTTTCTTTGAACATACATTAAAAGCTAAACTATCGTCCAGATTCAGCCATTGTAAGCCCAAAATTTTCTCATATTCCTTTCCATTCACGTCAGCTTTGATAAGATGCATAGAACTCGATTCTACTTCTAAGCCAGATAAGACCGAAGGTACGTTACTCATCCAGGAATGCATTTCCCAGTTTGCATGTTTATTGATTTCGACTACTTCTAACACTCGATCACTAGCTTCTTCAAAGGATTCAACGCTATCCAAATAATCATCCATGTAGCAGTTTTTTATTATACTGTCAGCTGCTTTCCTATACTTTGAAGAAAACAATCGAGCATTTTTATCCTTGATAAAAAGTGCTGTGCTAGGTGAGCATTTTCCCCCGAATAAAACTGACTCCATCCAATATTCCTCCGGATCACAAGATCTATCACTTCCTCTCCAATAGAAACGTTGGGCATTTCGATCTGGTACGCATAATTTTATTTTCAGGAACATGTCCCTCATATCAGACTTTAATGCAAAAGAAAATTGTCTAAAGCGCATAATTACCCCTGGAAGTTTTCTGTAAAGGTTAGGGCCGCGTAACAATAAATCATTGAAACTTTCTGAACCAGATTTTGCCGCTGAGTCGAAAACTAACCTTATCTTGCCCGGTTTATTGACATTCCGGACACCAAAATGTGGCAAATAACGCACTCTATAATTGGATGCGTTTTCATCAATTTTCTTCGCGAAACCCTTTTCAAACAAACGAGACATTTCGCGATAATATAACTCTGCGTACTCAGGGTCGCGATCGAGTCGCTTTTCGAGAATATGAAGCCGATGAAGAGCAGTTGAGCGACCGTCTGAAAACGTATCCTTATCCGTTTTCCATAAAAGACCGACCTCCCATGCACCGTTCACGTAACGACTTGTTCTCTCCAAAATATCAAGCGCCCGTTTATCCTCAGGACTAACTCTAGGAACGCCGCTCACACCTATTGCATCCAATTCGAAATACTGTTTAATCAAGGAGTTTAACTCATCATCGCGATCTCTGTGCTTTATTCGTGTTCTACCCTCTACGCTTTTTACAGTATTAATTTGGAATTGAGTATTTGATTGAAAATGCCCATGAATAGTCCAACCAAGCAGACATTTAGAAACGTATAAAGAACCTCCAATTATTTCTTTTACCTCACGAGTGATAATAAGTTTAATATGATCCTGACCTATTATCATATCAGGTACGATGTTATACGAATTGATAGAAATTCCCGTTCTCAAATTACATAAATTAGTTATCTTACTACTCAATTTCTGTTTGATTAATGCCAGATCTTCAACAACAAATATGTTAGAAACTGTAAAAACTGCTCTCTCAACCTTTATTTCAAACTTTACTTTTTCGCTTGACAACAAAACCGCACCCTCGTCGCCGATACCTTTTAAAGCAATATTCACGCGCGAACCTTTCGCTCCAATCAACTTTACGATATCTGAATTTATTATTGTCGAAGTTGAGCCTTCGTCTAAAAGAGCAAATATTTTCGCATCATTAATCGAGCCTGCTACCGTGATGGGAATAATTTTCAAGAGCGTATCATTTTCGAGTCACAAATTACTTTCAGAAGTGTTAGATGCCTGGTTTTGAGGCACACGTGTTTGATCTGTAGCTCCGAAGCCGTTAGAATTGTCAAATATTCGTCTGTGGAGTAGTTCATGATGATTGCGACCGCAACTTGAACAATTATCTTTTTTACAATCATTGCGCATATGCCCTGCACCGAGGCAATTGTAACATAACCTATTTGATCTTATAATCTTCCAACGCTGAGCAATTGGCGACTTGATGAAATCGCGACAAGTGATTATACTGTGATTTTTGCGCCCACAGCTCACACATCCAGTCATTTTTGCGCTTCTGTCAGGATTTACGTTAATATTTTCCTTTACGTTTGTTGATAGAACTAAACGTTGATTTCGCGGATTTTTCACGGAACGTTCGGATGTTTTACGTGTTGACTCACTCGATGATGATAGCATAATACCAGCTGCAATTATAATCTGAGCCTCCTCAAACAAAAAGTTAGCTAACCTTTCTAAATCAGGTACGTTTTGGTCTCCATAAGCTGCATAACGTATGTAGCGATCCATCATTGAGCCAGGCAACTTTCTAATAATGTTATTAACTAATTCTGGACTGTATAAAAATCCCAAATGGTTCAAAGAT
Source organism: Aphelinus atriplicis (assembly GCA_020882685.1). Lineage (NCBI taxonomy): Eukaryota > Metazoa > Arthropoda > Insecta > Hymenoptera > Aphelinidae > Aphelinus > Aphelinus atriplicis. The sequence goes on from JAJGQD010000036.1 coordinate 677,547, forward strand.
TTGATTGCTATTACTGAATTCCTCAGTTTTGTAGCAAATTCCACGAGATTTAGTTTCTGCGAATCTACTTCCGGTAAACTCTTTATTTCATTGACTATCTTACCTAAAATCATTCTCGAATTACCAAATCTCATTTCGAGTGTCTTCATTATTTCTACAGAACTACTGTTAGTAACAAACAAAGCCTTCGTTGCTTCTCGAGCTTCGTCTTTCAATGCTTCAGATAAACGCAAAACATTTTCACGTTCGTCATAATCACCACGTTCAGTTGAAAGATCAAAAGCATGTTTAAATTTACTCCAATCAAGTGGATCACCGGTGAAAATAGGTAAATTTTTTGCTGAAGTCATCCTATTGATTAATATAGAATTGTTGCCAATTGAACTAGCATCTTTAACAGCCGATAAAGTTTTCTCAATTGCACTGGTTAACTTGGAAAATTGATCATTTGGATCCGTTTGGCTCTGAATAATAGCATTATTTCCGGTTGTATGAAAACTATCATTGATTCTATTAATTTCATCAATATACTCTGAATCAGAATAATTATCTTCCGCATTGAAATCTCGAGACATATTAATATTATCAATTCTACTCGGTTGATCGATCGCAATATTACCTACGTTCGAAGTATAAGCGCGCTTGCCAGTAGCAATTGACCGATCACGATGTGTAGTTACAGGATTAACAGCAACTTGCCGCACCGCTGTCGCAGATACAGAAGAATACGCGCGCCTACGCGCGGTTGGCATCGTCGAGTCGTCGTAGCCACACGTAGAAGTTCTAGATCGTGACGCAACTCTACGTACCGGCGTGGAACAAGCGCTTCCTCTCGCAATATCATCATGAAAAGGCGTGCCTCTCCTCGACAGCTGAGATGCAGTCAGTTCATCCCTCTGCCTCATTCTTGAAGATCTGAATCGATTTGTCTCGTATGAGTCTGCGTAAAACTCTTCACCATGCTCGCGGTCATTCTCAGATGATGATCTGCGACTGTGCCTTGGAGCTGACATATTTCGTGGTGTATGCCTACGTGAATGGCTTCTCTCAGAACCGCTTGGTAGGTATCGGTCCGTTGGTCTGAAATTCGCATGAATGTGTAAATTCCCCTCATCGGAAATTGGAAAAACACGAGCGTGATCCGTAGCTGAACGATCGGATTGTAAGTCCCGAATCGTTGCTGAACGTGATAAATCCATGGCTTCATTATCAACATTATTAGAATAAAATATAGGAACTTGATTATCTGTTGAATGAGAATATACATTCTCGCGCATCAAACCCGAGCTTGTGTGAGCACCACGCCTTGACGCTGCCGATCTCGAATGCACACTTTCTTGATACGATATAGGTGAAGCAGCATAAATTCCATCAAAGTCTGGTCCTGGAAGTTTACTGATGCCAGAGTTCCTGTTTCTCGAATCTGCGCCTTCAATATCCAGCCCTTCTCTCGAGTAGCGTCTCTCTTCATTACGGTTGTCATCATCCATTTGCTCGTGAATACGCTCTGCCGAGACTGCACATGATCGCGTATTCATGTGTGACGATCCAGTGTCATTCCGCATGAGAACGTCGTTGTTAACCTCCAAAAAAGAATCAACATCATGAAACTCCTCGTTCTCTGTCTTATACAATCTACCGTGCGATCCGCTATCAATCTCTGAGTCACATTCGTAATTTTCGCAAGACAAATTCGCGCGATCGTTTCCATGCACGAATCGAGGCTCTGGCGTAGATGATCGGCCGTGCGTGCGTGTTACTACGGTAACTACCGGAGACAGAACGCGATTTCCAATTACAGCCGATTTTGACCGTGTACGGCTACTAATATAGGAAAACTCCGACCTGACATTATTGCCTACTCTTCTGCGTTCCGCTGATCCGTAGACGTTGGGGTCATCCGTGAGGTTAGGGTCTGATCTAGTTCCCGCAGCGGCTTCGTTGGCCCTTGACAAAGATGTTTGTGAATTTTCCACCGTCGATCGACATCGTTTGGCATTAACATCTTCAGTCCGCTGCCTCCAAGGTCGTTTCCGCATCTTGATAAATTTTCTTCTAGTCGTCCCCAATCGCAACAAATAAATCGTCCCGGGTTTCGGCACCAAATGTAATTTGACAATTGCATTGCAATGTGTAAACTTTTGCTGGAATAATAATAATAATTAATGTTCTTAGTAAATGTTATGAATAAATAATGGTCAAAAATTAGCATAGTATGTTTTCGAAGAACAAACGTTCTAATCTTGACGTCTGAAACGTTTTATTTGGTCGAAACGCATATCTGATTAAGTAATCGATTAGAAGGCGATTATAGGCCAATAGTTGATAATAAAGTGTTGTTATATCGTTAGAATAAGTTGAATTAACATTAGTTAATAGATTCGAGAGTTTCGTGCAAGGATTTGAATTACATCTATATTTGCACGAAATTCGCGAATAAATTCGCGAATATGCGTCGCGCGCGCGCTTGTGCTTGCGGGCCCTGATAGAGGCAGGCTTCGTAGGCAGAATCGCGTTCGAAGATTTTAGAATTATTAATAATTGTAAACGGGATGCCACCTGTAAGGGTAAAGGGAGGGGAAGGGCTATCCTCCCTAAGGAGTGACGAAGACAGCCTATCTCTCCATCTCTCTCTACTCATTGGGCCCCGTGGAAGTTTTGGGTATAAATAGGACCCGTTTCGCATAGAAAAGTCAGTCTAGATGTGTCCTTTCTGAGGTAACATCTTGAGAGAGCTGGGTGACCGTTGACTTAGAGTTAACGCGAGTCCACCTCCAGTGATTTCCACAGCACTAGGTGTTTGTGAATTGCACGGCTCCGGGGACAGGCTACGCTGCTAGGCCAGTTGGAACCTGCCTCGTAAGAATATTTTTCCTTGTGGAAAAACCATAAGACCAGCCCTATTCCGGATTGTAAAGGAAGGGTTTTTAATAAAGAAAAATTAAAGATAAAAGTAAGTCACTTATTAGGTTATTTATGTTATCCAAGCCCTTAGTAGGCAAAATTTGAGTAAAAGGCCGAAGTAGCCTACTGATTATTATTTTTTATATGAAGTTAATTTTTATTTTTGAGTTCAAGTTGGAACAAATATATAAATAAATAAATATATCTTTTTTTATGACATTCGGAGTGTTGGCTATACAGGATTTACACTAGTACCCAACCAGCTAAGATGGTACTAGTGTTATTCATGTAGAGCACATACATTCCGATTATCGAGCTATTGAAATACAGAGCTAAGTGAGCAGTACATTTGGGTTTTGCCCATTTCTACACTCACTCCTGAAGACGTGTTTTTTTTATGTCGCGTTAATTATCGGTTCGCGTATTAATTTTGCTGCCGGTAACGTTTATTTTATATTGTTTGTTTACGCGACAATTTTGGTTTCTTTTCGATAGATAACGTAATGCATATCGGCACGTATACCCAGCTATAGGATTAAATTCCTGGCTGAAAACTTGTCGTCCACGTATACCTTTTTTAAAGGTCTATTTCTTACTATGAAAAAGAAAAATTGTTCGAGGAGTATTTTATTTGATTTCTACCATTTAGATTTTTACTTGACATAGAATTGATTGTGAATGTAATTTGCAAAGATATATGTTTAGTAGTAGGATACTTGGCATTTGATTTTAGATTTCATTACTTTCTTGAGTCATAATTGACAAAATGAACTGGAATATATAACGATAGTGTGCGAGTAAAAATGTCTATTGAAGTCATACATCTGTAATTGGGACGAATACGTTAGTTTTTTCATCGTAGAAAATCGAAAGAACGTGCAAAATTAATTTATTGTTTTTTGATCCAATCAAAATTCGACATAATATGAGGAGATGAAATTCGTGTCATTAGTAACGAAAAAACTAGATGTTGTGAGAAATTCGTCAACCCTTTCCAAAATACCATATTAGATTTGAATAATATGATCTTACATATATTTGATTTCGTGTTTGTGCATATGCGTATATCATATCCATAAATGCGTATTTATGAATCATATTACTATACTTGATACTTGATATTACTTTGTATGAAACTAATCAGTTTGAAATCCGTAACAGAGAAACATGAAGCAGAAAGAAGGCTTCATATTCTGTAATTATTATCTTAGATGCATTGAAATAGAAAAAGATTGAAAAGACATCTTGCAATTTTTACCTACTCAAAAAAATTTAGTCGCTTAGGCATTTATTCAACATCGAACCACAGAATACGGAACATACTAGTCGGCAACGTGGACCTTTTTCAAAGGTAAATTTTTAATCATGAAAGAGAAATCTGCTTATGGTGTAAGCAGATTTTTGCGTATGGTTAATGGTAAGAGAAATCATCTTATTTAAACCATTTAAATAATTTTTGTTCTATACCTCTGAAAATATATGAGTTAACTACTTGGCGTGAATTTGTGATCTAGTTAGATACTCGGCATGTAATGCCTTCTCGTACCACCGTTGACAAAATCATCTGAAATGTATAACTGGATTCGATATTGCTTTATATGCAATTTATTATCCTAAATATAACTAAAACGAAACGATATTGCTTTGACAATATATTCCAGATGGAAGAGTAGTGAACCTTTCTAAAGAAAGGTATAACTATTCGGGTGTCCTAGTCCCACCAGGAGGCAGTGCTGTTGCAGTTGTAAAGTATAATAAAGTCACGTGGTCTCAGGTAGGAAATTCAAATTCAAGGATGGATAAAAAAAAAACAATTTGTGAAGTTTTATAACAATGAATAGTTTGCACTTCATACATTTAGGACTTTGTTGAAAGTGAATTGGAATACTTGACTATTATATATCTTAACTTTGTTTGTGGGTCCACTATTTTGGACTTGTGTTTATGTGAGGTTAGAATACTTTGTTTTATTATACTTTACAGAGGTACCGAAAACATCCACCAGAGGGGGACTACTTTGTCCGAATAGTTTACAAGTAAAGAATGGTTTTATGGGAGGTATTATATTGGATACCAGAGCTACCTACATTGGGGCATGTTAACATGTTGATTCTCCGGCAGCCCAAAGTCCAACTTTACTTTCTGCCCGTGTTAGGCTTATTGGCAAACTGATTCTGCGTACGACTTGGGTCCGTCTTAATCTAATATTTTACCGGCCATATTACTTCTGGGTCATGGAATATTATTCAAAAAAGTGTGCTCCAATATGGAATGACCAAATTGGAAACTGGGATTGACGGCGAAGGCGCCAGAAGGCGCGAGTTGGTCTAATGTCCAAGCTCCTTTATATAGACGGTAGAACGCCGACTCTCTTGCGAGAGAGCGCCGCGCTATACCTTATACACGCGCGACTCAACGCCTCGCCATCTACAGGCGAGCCATGGTACTTGGCCGGTTACTCGAAAATGAGTTCATACTCTCATATACAGAGCTAATTGGTAATTGAATCGAATCTTACAGTAATTGCACTATTGAGAGAAGAATGTTTCTAAGATCATTTAATTATACATAAACACAAAATAAAATGTTTAAAAAACTGAAAAATTTACAAATACTTGACAATTACTCTCTTTTATCACTTGACTCTGTTAAATGTAACCAGGGTTAAGGTTCACTTTCATACACTATCGAGTTCTATCACTTTTATACTTCTATCGAGTTACAGATATACTCTTTTTTCATCCAAATTTTCAGAATCTTATGGTAAAATTTGAAAATTTTCTATGTACAATTAAATCAGAGTATGTACATTCAAAAGCTTCGATTTTTCAAACGACATTTAACACTATAATGTAAAATTTGAAAATTTTCTATGTACAATTAAATCAGAGTATGTACATTCAAAAGCTTTAATTTTTAAACGACATTTAACTTTAATTAGTACAGTCTCATATTTACAAATACTTGACAATTACTCTCTTTTATCACTTGACTCTGTTAAATGTAACCAGGGTTGACCTTCACTTTTATACACTATCGAGTTCTATCACTTTTATACTTCTATCAAGTTACAGATATACTCTTTTTTCATCCAAATTTTCACAAACTTGATTCATCATTCACTGTACAGGTTGGAAAAACTTTTGAACTATGTTCCTCATAGCAGCCTGTAACCCCTTAGCACATCATATTGGATAATAAGATTTAGTTAATGAATAAAATCACCAATTAATTCAAGTGAAAAATACTTGAAAAGTTATTCTCGTAAGAACCCTTTCATACCGGTATATTGTCTATTCTTTCTGAATTGGTATTGCACTGATTCTGTAATCTAAGAAAGATAATCACATTGAGAGTTCTTCGTTTTTTTGTAATTGAAGGAGGGTCTCAGCTGAAATATGGAGCTATCTCTTGCACCAGCAGCGTGTGACAAACATTACAAACTCTTGATGGCCTTTGCTTAGGTCCACTTGTCACAATATTATCCAGGGACGACTGACAGAAGATTTGACTGCAATGTCGACAATTTTACTGTTGGTCATGAAACATACACATATGTGTTAAACTGCTTGTTGTACAACTGTTCCTCTTTTTCTTTGTATTTCTGTAATTCATCGTCTGTTGTTCTTAGTTTTTCTCTCAATACTTTTATTTCTTCTTCTAATGGCACAACCAAAGAACATAATGATTCAGCATCTTCATTGTACATAAAAAAATTTGAAACGTGTCAGAGGTTAAATTATGCATAATTTGTAACCTTAAATTATTATTAAATTATGATTTTCTACCATCATTGATGACTGACTCCGATTTTTGAATGTAGGTTGGCCCAATATTTCAGGTGACTCGTAGTAGATGGGAGAGAGCCTGACCGTGGGGAACATTTTCCAGCTCATGGACACAATCTGTTGTGCAAACATTATAGGTTGTTCCTCCATGGAGGTTTCGATCTGTCTCATTTCACCTTTATTAAAACTTCCAGGAACAAGTTGGTCATCAAAAGACCTGCATGAGACTGAATGATATCTTTCAATTTCACCAATAGTGGTGAAATGAAGGAATAGTGAAAAAGAGGAATACACTTATTGTGTAACTATTCTTCTTTTTCTTTGTATTTCTGTAATTCATCGTCTGTTGTTCTTAGATTTTCTTTCAATGTTTTATTTATTCTTCTAATGGCACAACCAAAGAACGTAATGAATGATTCAGCATCTTCATCTGTCTGTAAACAAGATTTTAAGTATATCCAACCAACATTTAACAAGAAAAAATTGATCTGAGTTAATGAACTTTTAACATACATACCGTTTACTCTTTGAAGAACTAACATTCATTTCTGAAATAAGAGATACGAGTCAGCACCTAACTGAGATGAAAATTTTTTTGCTAATCTTCAAGTTTGCCCAACAATATTCAGGTGACGTAGGTGGTAGACGGGGGAGAGCCTGACCGTGGGGAACATTTGTTGTTATACACATTCACAGAACAACAGTTTGTTGGTTATACACACTGCATTGCATGATATGAACAAACGTTCCGCTCCGCTTTCCGCGGCGCGAGCAGTTCGCCAGCCGCCAGTGGTAACCAACCTCACTGGCCGTCACCCTCTCACCACTGGGCAGTCTGGGCACCGCTGGCGCTCGCTCGCTCGCTTGCTTGTATATCTATAGCGTACTCTTGAAATCTTGAAATGTTGACGAATTTTCAAGCGCTCTCGCGCACTCCGTCTGCTAGCCGATTCAATCTTCTATTCTCAAATAATACCAGAACGATTTCGATGAAACTTTTCTGACAAAAGTAATTGTAAGTGACCGTAGTTCTTGCTTATAACTGTTACAAGACTGCGAGACAGCGGTAAAACAAAAATAATTAAAAAAGTGAGGTTGAACACGACATTGGGCTGTATATAATGGCTAGTCGCGTCCCCACGAGCGCTTGCTGCGCATACTTGTCATCGGTGGCGCTGACGCGCGACCTGATAAATGATATATCATTGGATTAAGCAACTTTTGGAGAATAGAAAAAAATTTTTTATCGTTAGTTTTTTTACAAAATGGTGGCTGTGCAGCGATTTCCGTGAACCGCTTTTTTAAAAAGTTCTTTCGCGGCGAGCAGTAGAACTGAAAAAGTTCACATCCGATTGACTTGAAATTTTAACTGTAGCTTCTTCATTAGATTATCTAGTGAAGTACACATCATTATATTTTTAGAATTCTTTTGGCAAAATGGTGACGGTTCGAAAAAAATCTACTTGCATTGTTTATAACTTTTTTTTGTTAATCAATCGCTAAAATCGTGTGTACTTCACTAGATAATCTGAACAAGAAGCTACAGTTAAAATTTCAAGTCAATCGGGTGTAAACTTTTTCAGTTCTACTGCTCGCCGAGTTTGAAAACATGGTTTTGAGAAAAACGCGTTTAAAGTTTCAAAATGCTATGTATCTTATATAAAAGTTGTTCGGTATAAATTGATTCAAACGAAATTTGAGTTTAGATCAGTACTTGTGAGTTGTAGATTTCGATTCTAAGATAGTTTTAGCATGATTTAAGCCAATAAAAAAAAATGAAAAGAAAAAAAAATTTGCTGGATATTACCCCTTAACTTGGAGAGCGGGTGAAGCCGCGACGAGGGATGCTAGTGTATGTATATAACCTAACTAAATACCTCTTTGAACTTGAACCTATATCTTTTTCATCTAAAATTGTCTTCCTGTTTGAATTCATTCATTTTGAGTTTTAACTCACTTAAAAGTGATTAAGATTCTCATCATTGCTGAAATTAGAAAGTAATTCAACTAAAAAGAAAGTGCAATCGAAAAGATCACTTCATATATTCCTGTAAAGCAACGATCAAAACCAACAAATAAAAGATTTATCAAATAATATAAATACTCTATAAAACAAGTTTTAAAGTAAACTCACAATAATAAATCTTTATATTTGAGACACAGATAATTCAATATTGAACACTCAGAAACAATCCATCAAACTAAGTCTAAGACTGATTTGTATTGCACTTCTTAGTAAAGATTGTCATTGTTTTATTGAATTGTCCGATTTGTCCTGCACTTCTTGGAAATCGAATTCAAACACCCTCATTGTCCATATCAAACAGTATCATTTATCAAACAAACTATGATGAGAGATTAGATTGTGATGTACTTTTCAATGATTATCTAGTTTGAAACATTTATACTAACAAATATTCTAGCTCTGATTGTATTGCACTCTTGGAGTATCTTACTCTGTAACAACAAACTCATTATAACATCTAAATCTGAGACTTGGTTGTACTACACTTCTGAGTGACGATTGTCATTCAAAGAATTCATTGTCTGGGTTGTAATGCACTTCTTGGAAATGAAATTCTATCTACTCATACTAATATATTGGAAGGAAAAGAACTTGATAATTTACAACGAGCAAACTTGACCCGTTACAAGTGATTTTCTTCTGCTCATTGTTAACTGCAAAAATAGAGTGACGGTGAGTAAGGAATGGAAACAGTAGGAACTATTTAGCAATGCTTGAGAACTGCAATCAGTAATGATTATTATGATTTTTTTCGCAGCAAATAACGTTTCATAAAACATCAAAAGCTGAATTTCAGAGTATTTCATTAGTAACGGACCGTTTACTGATCCAAAATGATTAATTGAGATGAAGAATTTATTATTTATATTCAGATTCTCATATTTCTCATATACCCGTTGATTCTAAAATCAGTCCTTCTGACCTCGCGTGCGTAACTTTTCATTGATCCTCCTGAAGAATTTGGCTAACGCCCGTGACGCACCGTCTCACCACCACTGTTAGACCTGGAGATGAAAAATTTCCGGAAAACTAATATCACCGTTGGGGAGCTGAAGAAAAACTATATCGGAGTAGCTCGTTAACAATTTTTCTTAGCTGTATTTTAGTATCGCTGGGAAGAGTTAAGAACAAAACACCATAACTTGGCGCGCGTGCTGCACACTGGAGTAGCGTTGCGTCTACTTTTTGATGTTCTGTTCCTCAGAGGAAATCATTTCAGCTCGCTCTGGAAAATATCTTCTTACACGATTAACGCCCTCAGCTTTTGATTGTGATAATGAAAAAAATATTAGAAATATATATTTTCCGAGTTATGAGATGTTTTATATTTTCAGATGAAAATGAAAAATTCTCAAAAAAATGACAATACCGTTAGAAAACTGAGAAAAAATAACATTAGAATAGGTATATTTTGGGACCATGAACGCGAGTTAAAAATAGCCTGATTTCATGCTCGCGCACCGCTCCAGGTATATTGAGGTGAAATGCCCCGTATATATGATAGAGATATCTCGCATAGCTTTGAAATATTCTCATTCATTATGATTAATCGCCATGACAGTATCTCATACAAATAATTTGTAAAAACTCTAAGACGCGTGTGGACGTGTACTCGCGTGATTGACAAACACGGGCACGAATGTTACACGTTCATACGATTTCCAATTTCGTACGTTTTGTATACAATATTCAATGTTGTGGATGCTTTTTCAAAGTCTAGTTGGAAAACGCACAGTATCGTGATATGCTGATTTACGCATCAACAGTTTTTCGGGCGTGAATTTGTTATCATTTCCAGTCAATCGAACAAACGGATACATAAATAATTATTTTTTACATATATGAGTTTAAAAATCTCTTATTTGTATTTTTTTACACATAAATGTTATTGAAATGACTACACTAATTCAATTCCTCTATTTACGAGAATTGTTTTTTACCTACATCAGCTTCTTTTTTCACCATCGATTGACTAGATTTCTGATCAGTTCTCGTTCTGATTCATCAGGATTATTTAATACAGTTCTATCAACAATTTATGATGTCGAATCTCTTCATCATTCTGTAGAAATCAATGAAATTCCATATTTAGTAGGTACTATCGTGTGAGCATGATGTATTTTGAAACTATGTTTATCAACATTCAGGAGACTGTAAACTTCTACTTCTCAACCAACCTCATAATCTGTATTGCTTGGTATCTTGTGCGTAGTAATATGACTACTATTTGACACTGAACCATCGTTATCCTCGAACGTATCTGAATTGAAATTGCCAGAGATGATGACATTAGGGTACACATTTATGTATTTTCTAAGAGAATTTTCGAAAGCTATTTTTCCTTAGCGTTAGAGTCTGTACCATGTGTCTGAAATCAAAATGATATCTATTGATCTATTATTGAGAGATAGAGAGAGAGATAGAGAGAGAGAGAGAGAGAGAGAGAGAGAGAGAGAGAGAGAGAGAGAGAGAGAGAGAGAGAGAGAGAGAGAGAGCTTGATCATACCAGGGTCATAACCACATCTCCATGTTATTTATTTTGTATTCTTGGATCCTACACAGTTGAGGAATAGTCTTATGTATCATCCAACTCAACACATATATTTTTTTCCCAAAAATAAAGAGGAGTTATACAATCGCTTGTGGAAAAACATTTTCCGGCTCCCGACAGAAATCGCATCCATCGAGTACTTGGACTAGATCTTCCTCAGTCAAATCGAGATGAAATGGTTGGAATAAATCATACAGATGACGTCATTGCAACTGAGAAAAGACGAAATTTTACTTGTCAATCGGAACAGCGCACCCCAAAGAAAATACGAGCTTGTACCTCTAAAGAAAAACTTTCGGGTAGCAACGTCGAGAGTTATTGTACCAAATTGAAAATGAAAATGAGTGACACTGAGAGTGAAGAAGAAGTTCAGTCAGATCAAGAAATGAGCAGTCCAAGTTCAGATTACAATCCTTTCAATAGTGACAGTGATTCCGATATTGGTAAGTTGAATCTTTGCTAATATTTAAAATTGCTCTGTGACAAATAAACTTGAACCTATCTAATTTTTATCACTTGTCTCCAGATATTTTTATATCAACAAGTATGATACCCAAGCAAACTATAAGTGCGATTATTTTGCATAATGTCTCGATCTTATCCTAATATGTTATTACTCGAAAAATATTTTCCCCACATAGACAACTGAGAGGATATTGGTATAAGATGTAGTTGGGAGTGAGGATATTCCGAACGGAAATGAAAAACACGAAGTTTCACCTTTCACACAATAACACTTTATCAATACTATCAAATCTAGCTATCAACAATCTAGCCCTGAATCTAAATAGAAATTCCAAAATATGTGTTTGCTATCAGCTTTAGCTTTGAAACCAACTTTAATTCCAGTTTAATTACTATTTCATCAATCTGTCATGTATTTCGAAAGATAGAGGCTTTGTAAATACATCAGTTATCTGCTCTTCGGATGATATCCGATCTATTCTAACTAAATTCTTTTCTACACATTCTCTAACACAATGTTCTCTAACGGCAATCATATGTCTTAGTCTACTACTAGTGCTCATTTGAGTATTGGCGCATGCAGCTTTGTTATCAAACCATAAAATCATAGGTAACATAGATATATCCAAAATCTCCGAGATTGTAATGTGTAGTGCGATTAATCCTTTGCAAGCTTCGCTTGTTGCGACATACTTGGCTTGGCATATAGATAAAGCCACGTAATCCTGTTTGTGAGTTTTCCAGGCAATGGTGTCACCAAAGAATTGCACAGCGAACCCACTGGTGGTTATGGAGTTCTCGCAATCTGCGAAACTCGCATCAGAATATGCTCTCAAGCCGTCTAAATTTCCTTCGAGCTTTACTCCAACTTGTTTTGTATGTATCAGATACTTCATGACTCTTTCTATAATTTTCCATACATTCTCGGTTGGCTTGATCTGATGTCTGCTCAAAACGTTTACGGCATACGAGATATCTGGTCGAAGTGTATTTGCCAGATATAGTAGAGAGCCTTTTGTTTTACTATAAGGTGTATTCGAAATGTTTCTAATACATTCTAGCTTATCAGGGCTCTCTTCTCGTTGCCTTCTTTCTCGATTTGACATTTGTTTTGTGATCATGGGTGATCTTTGAGGTTTCAGGTCACCATAATAGAATCTATCTAGCATTTGGTCAAAATAACCTTCGAGCATCAGTGTCATTGTCTGTTTTTCTCTGTTTCTCTTGATCTCGATCCCCAGGAAATTTTGTGGTTCTCCAAGAACGGTCATTTCAAATTCTAACATCAGCTGATTCGTAATTTCATCTAATTTCTGAGAATTATTGCTGACTATCAACATGTCATCGACGTAAAGCAACAAAATCAATAATTTATCGAGCTTTCTCCAATAATACAGACAGGGTTTACTATTGTGGGTGTTTCCTTGAAACGCTCGTATCATACCTTGGGAATGATTTTCAATCCGTACAGTGCTCTCAATAGTTTATATACCCTTTTCAATCTTTCTGACTCTGTACACTTTACTCCTTCTGGTATTTCCATGTAAATCTGGTAATCAATTTTCCCATTCAGGAAAGCTGTTTTTACGTCTAGCTGTCAAACTTCTATGTCGAAATTATTTATTATCGCGAGCACGGCTCTTGTGACTTGCATGCGAGACACTGGAGCATAAGTTTCGTTTAGGTCGTACTCGTTCTTATCTTTAAAGCCACGAATTACTAATCTAGCTTTGTACTTGGTCTCACCATTTATTCTAATTTTCTTTCTCAGAATCCATCTCGGATCAATAATATTGGGCTTTTGCTTTCCAACTCTAACTGTGGGTCTATCAACCAGTTCCCATACTTGATTCGTTTTCATCAATTCAATTCCGGATTCGATTGCCTTTTTTCGCTGTTTTCTTTCTGGAGAGTAGGCTGATGCGCCAGTGGCTCGCAGCGTGAGCCGTATATGCACGAGGCTTGGTACGACCGCTTAATTCTGACAACAACCATTCTCAAAAACTTATATTTAAGTTGACAAATAATTATTTTCTAACGTCCACAAGTTTCAAACGATAATGATTTTACCGGGCTTGATGGACAATACCAAAGATATTGCGAGAGAAGAAATTCAACGCTTAGTACGGTGCGCATCTGTTCGAAAATTTGCTATCTCGGACTTTTCATACACTGTCGCTAAAAATTATTGGGTTCCCTCCGGAAAATGATTCTAAATCGAATGGTACATGTGCGTCAAACTGAAAAGTATGGCTTCATGTTTTTATTTTCGAAAATGTTCAAAAATCTGCATTTTTCTTTTTTCATTTTGAGTTTGTATGAAAACTATCAATCCTAGAGTAAAATGGAAGAGAGGTAAAAGTTTCGTTATTAAATTTCGCATGAGGATTAAGTATTCCGAAACATCAATCTCGAAAATTGTTGTTGCAAAATAGATACAAAGAAAAACATGACCCCAAAAAGTATGCGATTTTTTTCAAGTTTTCAAATTATACCTACGAGAATGACAATTTAATTCAGAGTACCTTATACAGTAATAAGAATACAAAAAAAAATTTCATTTTCATATCTCTGCAGTTTTCGCAAAATCTATTTTTTTAGTAAAAATGATAAATTGTAATTTAGTCCTTTACGAGCCTCCCCGAAACCCGCCAATTTTTTCACGTATTTTTATAGATACTAGCTACTGATCCCCCACGGAATGGGTCATTTTTATCAATTTTAACAACTTTTATGATTTTTTGAAAATTTGTCAAAAAAAATTTCTTTGAAAAAAATGCAACTGCAACGCGGTTTTTATATCTATTCGAAATTCAAAAGTTGCATATGATAGAAGAGAAACAGACGCTCATTTTGAGTTTCCATTTACTCAAATCTGATCCGTGAATCCCGAGATATAGAAGTTCAAAGTTGAGGTAACTTTCCGGCAAAAGTATACGCAGTAGAATAAAAATTGAAACGGTTTTTGGTAGCTTGAACATTGTTTCACTTAAATATAAATTATTATGTACGTGAGTGATGTTCTTCATACTTAATAGTCGGGCGGAAGGTTGGTGGAAGTCATTGAAACGCAGCACTTTCGGCGCAGCGACAGTGGCGGGCAGTGGAGGGGGTAGCGACAAAGACGCGACGAAAAGTCGAACGCTCAGGATCAAAATGAACGTTTGATTTTTTATCGACAATATCTCAGCTTCTATATGAGATAATTTGATGATTCTTTTCTTAATTTAGTATAGCAACTCAAAATATGATTATGTATGTCGGTTAAAGTACTGTAAATATTGTTGGTAACGATGTATTTATGAGAAATGTACGCGTTTCAATGACTTCCGCCCGACTATTAAGTATGAAGAACATTACTCACGTACATAATAATTTATATTTAAGTAAAACAATGTTCAAGCTACCAAAAACCGTTACAATTTTTATTCTACTGCGTATACTTTTGCCGGAAAGTTACCTCACCTTTGAACTTCTATATCTCGGGATTCACGAATCGGATTTGAGTAAATGGAAACTCAAAATGAGCGTCTGTTTCTCTTCTATCATGTGCAACTTTTGAATTTCGAATAGATATAAAAACCGCGTTGCAGTTGCATTTTTTTCAAAGAAATTTTTTTTGACAAATTTTCAAAAAATCATAAAAGTTGTTAAAATATGATAAAAGTGCGCGCTTCCGAAAGTGTGCTCTTCGTATTTTCTCTTGGACGAGCTGACCCTGGACCTGAACGATTACCAGATAGTCAGGGTACTCGATAACGGTGTTCCAAAGGTGCGCTCCTGGTATATTCACTTAGATAAGCTGATCCTGGATCCAAACGATATCCAGTTAGTCAGGGTACCCGATGGCGCTGTTTCAGCGGTGCGCTCCTGGTATTTTCACTTGGAAAAGCTGACCCTGGACCTGAACGGTGTCCAGGTAGTTAGGGTACCCGATGACGGTGTTCCAAGGTTGCACTCCTGATATTTACACTTGGGAAAGCTGATCCTGGACCTGAACGGTGTCCAGGTACTTAGGGTACCCGATGACGGTGTTCCAAAGGTGCGCTCCTGGTATTTTCACTTGGAAAACTGATCCTGGACCTGAACGGTGTCCAGGTAGTTAGGGTACCCGATGACGGTGTTCCAAGGGTGCGCTCCTGGTATTTTTTCTTGGAAATACTGACCCTGGACCTGAATGGTGTCCAGGTAGTTAGGGTCGCCGATGACGGTGTTCCAAGGAGCGCTTCTGGTATTTTTCACTCGGAAAAGCTGACCCTAGGCCCAAATGATTTCCAGGTAGTCTGAGTACCCGATGACGGTGTTCTAAGAGTGCGCTCCTGGTATCGGTTGATAACAATTATCATCCATGTATGATTAGGTCAAAAAAGATTTCTGGATTTACATTCAAGATCAAAAAATACAAACAAAAAGTTGGCCTCGAAATTCAAAAGATTGCATTTTTCTTATTTGAGAGAAGATTTAAATGCAATAATAAGTCAATTGTTAACTCTTACTGATCACTCATTTTTTTTGTGTAACGTTTATGTGGACATATATTTCGATTTTGGAGAAATATTTACTAAATGTTATTACTGACGCTAATTAGTGAATGCATAGTGTATATTCATTTTATTAATCATTATTTTTATAATACATAATACCCCGCTTCAACGGGTACCCTGACTACCTGGACACCGTTCGGGTCCAGGGTCATCTTCTCCAACGAAAAATACCTGGAGCGCCCCATTGGAACAGCCTCATCGGGAACCCTGACTACCTGGACATCGTTCGGGTCCAGGGCCAGCTTCTCCAACCAAAAATACCTGAAGCGCACCCTTGGAACACCCTCATCGGCTACCCTAACTACCTGGACATCGTTCGAGTCCAGGGTCATCTTCTTGGAATAAAAATACCTGGAGCGCACCATTGGAACAGCGTCATCGGGTACCCTGACTACCTGGACAACGTTCGGGTCCAGGGTCAGCTTCTCCAACCAAATATACCCGGAGCGCACCCTTAGAACACCGTCATCGGGTACCCTGACTACCTGGACACCATTCGGGTCCAGGGTCAGCTCGTCCCAGAGAAAATACCAGGAGCGCACTCTCGGAACGAACCCAAGCAGGTCGTGCGGGCAGTGCTTCTCGGTACAGAGAAAACTGTGCTCCCCGCCGGGGAGTAACAACTGCTCCCCAGTCAAGTGCTCCGCTTGGGGAGCAGAAAGTGCTCCCTCTGCGGAGTTGCCAGTGCTCCCCATTTCTCTCAGTGTTACTATAGGAGACGTTGTCAACTTTGAGTATCCAATTACGAAAAAACTTACCGGCATGCTCTTTGGGTACCTCATCAATTATTTGAAGAACTAACGACGAACTAAATTGACGCCACTTGGTAGGATCGGATTTCTTCGAATACTTTTTTAAACTTACATATAATATTCTTCATCACCTGATTATTTCTAGTTCACATGGTTTTACAACCTCTCCCTGATCGTTTGATTTATTTCAAATTTATTTTTGTATTGTAATTGCAAGTTAAGTTTATCTTATAATTCAGATAGACTTCATGTATTCTTCTATTATCAATTCTTCCATCGTCTTTCAAAGAGACAAATATTTATAATTCAAACTACTGATCATATGTATCATTAAATTATAAATACCTCTATAATATTCCTATAATAATTTTTACAACCAGTAAAATGCAAAGCCAAGGTTCCATCATGGAGATAATTCATGTATACGTTATGTCGGCACTATGGACATATCTCAAGTTCTCAAATAAGTAAGATTAACAAATTTGTAGAGTTGA
Organism: Aphelinus atriplicis; assembly: GCA_020882685.1. Taxonomy (NCBI): domain Eukaryota; kingdom Metazoa; phylum Arthropoda; class Insecta; order Hymenoptera; family Aphelinidae; genus Aphelinus; species Aphelinus atriplicis. The sequence goes on from JAJGQD010000036.1 coordinate 695,071, forward strand.
TTTCGGAATTTCTTGCGATTCTAAAGACGTTAAAAATGCCTACCAAGTGGCGTCAAATTGGTTCGTCATTAGTTTTTTAAATAATTGATGAGGTACTCAAAAAGCATGCTGGTAAGTTTTTTCGTAATCGGTTACTCAAAGTTGACAACGTCTCCCATAGTGAGTTGCCTGTAATAAGAATACGTAATACTCCAACAATTTGGGAACTTATCAGAATAAATACTGATGAAATGATAACTTGACTCATGTGTCTATTATAGATTTCAATTTTTTCAAAGCAATATAAGAAATAAACTAATTCTGCTACATGCTTGACGCAACAGTTTTACTTTTCTTTTAAAAAATGTCTTTTGGGGATACATAGATATGCATATCTGCCTTGATTTGTCTGGAATTTCTATGATTTTCATAATATCATCAAGAAAATGGTGTACTTCTTTTTCTTCGGTACTATGATTGAATATTAACTCATGGTTTCACTCATATTGTGGGAACAGCTGTTGATGGGTAGTCTCAAATCACATTGCAAATTGTTTACACATGAAACTGGCTAACATTAACCTGGAGTGTGATTTGAGACAACCCGTCCATAGCTTTTCGAATCTTAGCCTCACAATTCACACAATATAAGTCAATTTCATGAGTTTATATTCATTCACAGTACTGAAGAAAGTGAAATACATAATTTTCTTGATGAAATTATAGAAATCATGTGAATTCCAGACAAATTAAGAGGGGATATACAGTTTGAACGAGAAAAGAAACTCATTTTTGAAAATCGTTTTTCAAGGGTAGTTTTTAATCAAATCTATCGAAACTTTTTGACAATTATAAGTTAATCCATGTAGTCTACAAAAATATTTTTTTTTCAATTTTTTTCAACAAAATGGAGGCCGTTAAATAGCGTTGTAAAAGTTCCTCTATTTTGCTTGTGCTGGCTCTCCTGGTCGCAATTTTGATCTGAAATCAAAAAATAAAAAAAAAATTACTTTAAATACATTCACAGTTAGTAGACGAATTAAAAAAAAAGTGAAAAAAATTTTTTTCGAAAAACTATTCTTTCCCGCCTTTTTATCACATTTTTCCATATGAAAAAATAAAATATTACAATAATTTTTAATTCATCTAATAGGTAATCCTATAATAAAGAAATCCTATAAGTTCATTATAGGATTTCTTTATAAGTTATTCCGATGGAGCTGCCTATCTAATCCTACTCTGGAAAACACCGATGAGATTGATACAAGAAGAACTAAACTTTCACACGAAATTATTGTAGATCTTGACTAACAGTGACATAATTATTTTTGGATAGTCCCAGATAATTTTATCAATTCAGTTAAATACTATTTCAGTGATTGAAGCCCGAAAAATGATCATTCCAATAATTATTCCAATTATTCAATCAGTTGTCAATCAATTGAAGATTGGTAGAATAACACAGCTCCACAAAAAAAATTGAACCAGAGACTGAACCACCCTACTAACATATATTTTCTGCTGCTGAATCCGAATCCGAGGTCCGTTAAGCTCCATCACCCCTGCGTTTAGCCATAACCTCAAAAATATGGCGGACGACATATGGATGGAATCGATATTTTGCAAAACAAAAAATTTTATTCTATTTTACATGAAAAATGAAAGGAAACTGTCCTTAGCGATTTTTCGATTCGTCGCATAGTTTTTGAGTAAAAAATTCAGAAAGTTTGACGGCTAGTGGGCCGGATTCAAAATTCATAATTTTATGAATTTTTCGCTCGTAAACTATGCGACGAATTGAAAAAACTCTAAGAACAGTTCCTATCTAATTTTTCACATAAAATTTGAAAAAAATTTCTGTTTTGCAAAATGGTGATTTTGAAAATTTGTTTTGAGGTTATGTCTAAACACAGGGGTGGTGGAGCTTAACGGACCTCGGATTCGGATTCAGCAGTCAATACATATAAGTAGGGTGGTCCAGTCTCTGGTTTAATTTTTTATTCATTTTTCTGTGGAGCTGTGTAATTATCAGTTTATTTAATAAATAATTATTGATCATTAGATGATTATATTATTCTTTATTCATCTAACAGGTGATAACGAACTCAGAAAATAATTTCATCGCTGATATATAGTCATGGTGAATGGTCTATAACTATAACATACTAGCGTCCCCCGTCGCGGCTCCGCCCGCGAATATGTGTATTGAGTTCGGAATGTTATTCTCATTCATTGTTAGAAAACTCGTATGATATGTATTTATTTGTAAACTTTGTATAATTTGATACTTTGTAATCCTTGGAGGTTGTAATTTTCATGTATCCTCTAAGGATTCGAAATTTATAAGACTTCTGGATGAAAACGTTCTTAGTTTTTGAATTTTGAGGTACAAATATGAATTGGTTACGTGTATCCCCTGTCCGTGAAAGAGCAACAACCAATAGGGTTGACGAATTTCTCACAACACCTAGTTTTTTCATGTAAAATGCATAAAGAATCGGAAAATAATTAGGTCGTATTTCTTTATTTTTGTTTAATGTTATTTTTCTAAAAGATATGACCGTTGAAAGATTCGGCTTTCTCGGTAGATATAGATATATGGGGCGTTTCGCCTCAATCCTCCCAGCGCTGCGCGCGAGCGCCGAAACATGCCGTTTTCAACTCGTGTTTACGATGCCAAAATGTCTCTAAGAAAATGATTCGATAGGTCATTTCTATGTAGTTTTTTCTCAGCTTTCCAACGGTGTAATTAGTTTTCCGGAAATTTTCATTTTCATCCCCAAAAAATATAAAACATCGCATATCTCAAAAAGTATATTTTTAATATTTTTTTTAATGGTCTCAATCGAAAGCTGAGGATTTTTCACGTAGGAAAATATGTTTTCCAAGGAGTGCACGAATGATTTTCTCTGAGAAATAGAACGTCGAAAAGTAGACGTAGCGCTACTCCGGCGCACGGAGCGCGTGAGCGCCAATCATGCTGTTTTCAACTCTCCCCAACGATACCAAAATGCATCTGAGAAAATTATATTATGAGTCGATCCCATGTTATTTTTCCTCAGCTTTCCAATGGTGTTGTCAGTTTTCCGAAAATTTTCCATTTTCATCTCCAAAAAGATCTTTCTTAGAGAATAATTCAATTATTTTCTTTGGAAAAATAGAACGCGCAAGAAAAGTTCCGATGCTTTCACTTTAGTAAAGGCCTACTGTTTCATTTTTTATCCGATAGGTGGCTTTCATGGTATTTTCAATAATACACAAGAAGAATTTTCATCTGCTGTATATAAATTGAATCATTTTTTCATCGTATTATTTTCAAGGCGTTTTTATAAGTCCTTCGAGCACCCACAACTTCGAGCATATTCATTTTTCCATAAAGTCGTTAATTGTATTGGCTTGGTTATTTATTTGACTCCTTGTACAAACTACAATGGATTCATCCTGGAAATTGAAATGCATAAATCCTTTAGATAAAAAAAATCATCCGTCATCTAAAGAATTGTACGACTTTCCAATGCCATTGAGAAGTGCATATCCCTTGATACCAGAGAAAGCAAAGATCTGTTACACTTGTCGACGTGAAATGTACAGACAGAAATCAGATTCACCTTCATCTGAATGTAAAAAAGCAAGATTCGAGTGTAACGATGAATATCATAAAGCAGGTTTGACAGTCCTCGAACAAATAAAAAAATAAATTCTCAAAATCAACGACGAAGCAAGATAGAATTCAGTTGTTAACTCTTGCCCCTGATTATTGGTCTCGTAGGGACTTGATGAGAGAATTCAATTGCAGTGAATGGGAAGCTCGAGAAGCAAAAAATTTAGTAGCTAAGAGCGGGATTTTTTCAATACCGGAAAATAAAAATGGCAAAGTATTTCCAGATGAAACTGTCAAGTTGGTGGAAGGTTTCTATGGAAGAGATGATATTAGCCGAATTATGCCAGGCTTAAAAGATTATGTATCTGTCAAGCAAAGTAATGGCAAAAGAGAACACGTTCAAAAACGATTACTGCTTGGTAACTTGAATGAAATTCATTGTTTATTTAAACAAGAATATAAACATGTTAAAATTGGATTTACGAAATTCACTGAGTTAAGGCCCCCACATTGTGTTCTCGCTGGAAGCAGTGGTACACATAATGTATGCGTATGTGTTCATCATGAAAATGTCAAGCTCTTGCTCAATGCTATTGATATAGGAAGTTTGACAAAAAACACTGAATTGCACCTTGAAAACTATCATGATTGTATCCAAGCAATTGTATGTGGTAATGCACGTGATGAATGTTATTTTGGTGACTGCTTAGATTGTCCCAACATGTCTATATTACGACAACATTTGCTTGAATCTTTTGATAAAAATAATATTTTTGAAGTGCAATATGATTCATGGTTTCAAACAGATCGGTGTACAATAGGTTCAAAAGTTGTAAATGTTAATGAATTTGTGGATATACTGGGCCAAAAATTGTTAAAATTAAAGACACACGATTTTTTCGCTAAAAAGCAGTCACATTTTGTAAATGATTTGAAACTAAACCTCAAAGAAAGAGAATTTCTTGTGTGTTGCGATTTTTCAGAAAACTATGCATTTGTGATACAAAATTCTGCGCAATCATTCCACTGGAATAATAATCAAGCCACAGTTTTTACTGTCGTGGTCTATTACAAAATAAATAATGAGCTTGAACATCTGAGTATTGCTATAATTTCTGACAATCTCAACCATGATTCTGTTGCAGTTTATGAGTATCAGAAAATTATCATGTTGCATCTGAAAAATAATTTTTTAGTGGAAAAAGTGTATTATCTAACTGATGGAGCAGCTCAACATTTTAAAAATAAGACACATTTCCAAAATCTTCTTTTTCATGAAGAAGATTTTGGAATTCCAGCTGAATGGCACTTCTATGCCACTGCACATGGCAAAGGTGCATGTGATGGCATAGGCGCAAACATAAAAAGAGGTGCGAAACGAGCAAGTCTGCAACTTACATCTGGCAATCGAATTTTAACACCTGAAGATCTTTACAATTGGGCGAAAGATCATTGCAAAGGTACCAACATTTTTTATAGTAGTAAAGAGTCTTACGACCAAACTGTTTTGGAATTAAAACCAAGGCTGGATAGAGCTAAATCTATACCGGGAACTTTGCAATATCATGCAATTATTCCAGCAGGTGGGAAAACATTGAAGCTCAAAAAAACTTCATTGAGTTCTAAATATAACATCTTCCCGAAAAAAAGTGCTATACAGAGCAAAGAAAAAGTTCCTATACGAATGCGTTTAACGAAAACTTCAAAAAAGCAAAGAAAGCTGAAAAAGAGAGCAAAAATAACATGAAGTACGTGAACTATACTCTTTTTGAGATATGCGATGTTTCTTATTTTTTGGGGATGAGAATGGAAAATTTTCGGAAAACTGATAACACCATTGGAAAGCTGAGGAAAAAAGCTGAGGGATCGACTCATAATACAATTTTCTCAGATGCATTTGAGTATCGTTCAGAAGAGTAGAAAACAGCATGATTGGCGCTCACGCGCTCCGTGCGCCGGAGTAGCGCTACGTCTACTTTTCGACGTTCTATTTCTCAGAGAAAATTATTCGTGCACTCTTTGGAAAACATATTTCCCTACGTAAAAAATCCTCAGCTTTCGATTGAGATCATTAAAAAAAATATTAAAAATATACTTTTTGAGATATGCGATGTTTCTTATTTTTTGGGGATGAAAATGGAAAATTTTCGGAAAACTGACAAAACCATTGGAAAGCTGAGGAAAAATAACATGGGATCGACTCATAATATAATTTTCTCAGATGCATTTTGGTATCGTTGGGGAGAGTTGAAAACAGCATGATTGGCGCTCACGCGCTCCGTGCGCCGGAGTAGCGCTACGTCTACTTTTCGACGTTCTATTTCTCAGAGAAAATTATTCGTGCACTCCTTGGAAAACATATTTTCCTACGTAAAAAATCCTCAGCTTTCGATTGAGACCATTAAAAAAAATATTAAAAATATACTTTTTGAGATATGCGATGTTTTTATATTTTTTGGGGATGAAAATGGAAAATTTCCGGAAAACTAATTACACCGTTGGAAAGCTGAGAAAAAACTACATGGAAATGACCTATCGAATCATTTTCTCAGGGACATTTTGGCATCGTAAACACGAGTTGAAAACGGCATGTTTCGGCGCTCGCGCGCAGCGCTGGGAGGATTGAGGCGAAACGCCCCATATACTTCAAATGCAAATGACGTCATATCGTTACTAACGACACGAATTTCATCTCCTCGTATTAGCTCGAATTTTGATTGGATCGAAAAACAAAAAAATACGACCTAATTAATTTTGCACGTTCTTTCGATTACTACGATAAAAGAATAGCGTATTCTTCCCAATTGGCCGTGTGAAAAGATTCTGTTTGCAAATCTATCCCTACGTACTTATAGGTCTGTCCTTGAATGAATACAGTTTTCCATATGTATCATTTGACGTCAATTTTGAACTTGCTATTCACTTTTCTATCACATAGAGTATTCTCAAAATCAGGTCTAGCAGATTTATTTTCAATTCGCCCAGCTGTATTTTCTAAACTTCTAGCAGTCTGTTCGACTTTATTTTCTAGCTGTCTATGAGTCTGTCCAACTTCATTTTCTAGCATTCTAACAGTCTGGTCGACTTTATTTTCTAGCTTTCCATGAGTCTTTCCAACTTTATTTTCTAGTTTTCCATGAGACTGTCCAACTTTATTTTCTAGCATTCGGACTTTTGGTGAGATATCACATTTATCGGACTCTATCCTTTTGCTATTTACATTTTTCTGTTGAGACATTTCTCTAGCAGTGCTTCTAGTTTTGTATCCATGCTCATGGGTGGTAACATAGGCTTTCTCGTAACTCGTTACAAAGATTTCTTTCGAGCGAGGATCAAAAATTTTCATTTTTTATTGTCGAGGTAAATACCGAGTCCTTGCTCTACGAATTCAACGACAGAAAATTTTCAGACTGGGTTTCGGCAACATTATCTAAGTCTAGCTGTTTTCCTTCACGACGAGGTGTCAGGTCAACTTGTCCTACTCACTCCGATCTCAATATTGCCGATTTGTTTTTGTTTGCGCATCTGATATATATATATATGGGCAATTCTCTGTGGGATCGAACATGAAAAAATTTGATTTGGCTCAAAATTTTTTTTTTAAGTTCTAGGGCATCAAGCCGATTTCCCAGAATTTTTTTAGATTTTTTCGAGCACTTTAACCCCCTTTAATAAATAGGCAAAGTTGCTGATTTTGCTGTTTTTGCATTTTCAGAGGCATTTTCAACCTTCATTTACACCCTGAAAATGACCTCTGAGGCAAAAAATGAATGGGACACTTTTTTCTGCAAATTGCCTGAATTTTATAGAAAAATTATCTCCAAGGTCATTGGAGCACATTAAGTACTCCACATTACCAATTGGAGCCTCTATTTTTGAACCCTGGGAGTTCGCACGTCAAGCCCCACACCACATGGGTACTAAAAGTTGTCCCAACTCATACCACATACAGCCTATATAGTGAAAAAATGGGCCTGGACTCTGGAAGCTCCCAAAAAATTAATATATTAACTAAAATAGGGGTAGAAACAGGCTAAAATGACTATTCAAGGGGAGCCTTGTACCGCCAACACTTCCAATTTTTGCAAACACTTGTCTGTGGTATTATTACAATTATCCACTGTAAAAACTTACATTCTATCATACTAATACATATCCTGAGTTGTCAATATCATATTTATATAGATCAAGCATTACTATACTACTTGACGCCACCTAACTTTCAGTAGTTACATGTATTGATGGTCAATATATTATCTCTATTGTGTTAAAATTTACAAGAAACTACTAATAAAGTACATTGTCATGAATTGCATTCACTCGATAAGAAAGATTAATCCAAAAAGTTAATTGTAAGCTGTGCATTACATGTACACCTTATAACACACTAGGCAGTGCATAGATATCATATGATTTTTTTAATATCAACAAGAAAATGTTGAAGTTCACTAAACATAGGTAATATTCATGAATGTGGGACTCATGAAATCCACTCATATTGTATAAATTGCATAGCTGAGGTCCAGACAGCTATTGCCTGGTGGGCTCAAACTACAACTTCAAGTTATTTACTGATGGAATTAGCTAATGTGCATCAATCCACTTGATAGTATGATCACTAGATGCGCAATTTGATAAGGAATTCAAATATATATAGTTTGCCAGTGTTTGAATGACTTTATAAACCACTTTGTGAACGTTATACTTGCCTATACTGGAGACTTATACGACCCATGTATGGCACAGGTTAGGTTACCGACCATAGACTTTTAGACATGCAAAGCTACTTTGGAAGCTCCAAATCCATTACTGGACAGGCAAACTATATATATTTGAACTCCTTATCAAATTGCGCATCTAGTGATCATACTTTCGAGTGGATTGATTCATATTATCTATTTTCATGAGTAAATAACTTGAGGTTGTAGTTTGAGCCCATCCGGCGAAAGCTGCTTGGACCTTAGCTATGCAGTTTATACAATATGAGTGGATTTCATGAGTCCAATATTCATGAATATCACCCATATTTAGTGAACTTCAACATTTTCTTGTTGATATTAAAAAAATCATATGATATCTATGCACTGCCTAGTGTGTTATAAGGTGTACATGTAATGCACAGCTTACAATTAACTTTTTGGATTAATCTTTCTTATCGAGTGAATGCAATTCATGACAATGTACTTTATTAGTAGTTTCTTGTAAATTTTAACACAATAGAGATAATATATTGACCATCAATACATGTAACTACTGAAAGTTAGGTGGCGTCAAGTAGTATAGTAATGCTTGATCTATATAAATATGATATTGACAACTCAGGATATGTATTAGTATGATAGAATGTGAGTTTTTACAGTGGATAATTGTAATAATACCACAGACAAGTGTTTGCAAAAATTGGAAGTGTTGGCGGTACAAGGCTCCCCTTGAATAGTCATTTTAGCCTGTTTCTACCCCTATTTTAGTTAATATATAAATTTTTTGGGAGCTTCCAGAGTCCAGGCCCATTTTTTCACTATATAGGCTGTATGTGGTATGAGTTGGGACAACTTTTAGTACCCATGTGGTGTGGGGCTTGACGAGCGAACTCCCAGGGTTCAAAAAAAGAGGCTCCAATTGGTAATGTTGAGTACTTAATGTGCTCCAATGACCTTGGAGATAATTTTTCTATAAAATTCAGGCAATTTGCAGAAAAAAGTGTCCCATTCATTTTTTGCCTCAGAGGTCATTTTCAGGGTGTAAATGAAGGTTGAAAATGCCTCTGAAAATGCAAAAACAGCAAAATCAGCAACTTTGCCTATTTATTAAAGGGGGTTAAAGTGCTCGAAAAAATCTAAAAAAATTCTGGGAAATCGGCTTGATGCCCTAGAACTTAAAAAAAAATTTTGAGCCAAATCAAATTTTTTCATGTTCGATCCCACAGAGAATTGCCCATATATATACGCTCCGATTCATCTAACGTTTATAATCAATCTCGGATGGGTTATATGTTCTGTGGCTGCGCAGTCGGCCAGGAACTTGATAAATTTATTGTAATTCGAATGAGATGTCGAGCTATTTTCGAGCGAGTCGGAGTGATTTTTATTAGTGATCAGGGTATTATACTCACTGGTATCTTTAGAGGTTTGCGGTATATTCTGATCTCCTTGGAAGGTCCCTCTTCCGCGACTACGTCCACGTCCACGACCATGGCCACGGACAGAGCTAGTTTTCGCTATTTTGTTTGGACTGGGTTCTTGGTTTTGGGAACCTTTTCGTTTTGACCCTCTTTTGAGCTACCATCGTGACCACGCCAATTATCCCTTGTGTTATTTAAAAAGTCATCCCTTTTTCCAGCTGGTTTTAGTGGATATTTGTCAGTCAATCTGTAGATCTCTTCATCATCGAGCGGGCAGTCTCTGCTAATGTGGTCTGTATATTGACGGTATCTGTAGCACATCGTGCCCCGTCTATTGCACTGATCGCCCTTGTTTCCACACTTGCGACATAAGGGTTTTGGGATAGTATCCGTGTACAGTGCCTTTATCGAGCTTTGGTCTCCCTTTCTATCTGCCTCCTGTTCAGTTATATATTTTTTCAATAAGTCAGTAGTCATTCTTTTACCCGATAAACTTTTGTAATTGAATTCTTGTTGTTGGATTTGAGATTTGATTTTATTGCGTCATAAAAAGCATCTCTAACTTCAATCTCAGTCAATCTTAGAACAGACGGTATGTTGTTGTATTTTCTAACTATCTCGTCTTTTCTGTCTCAAAAGTGTGAAGCAGATTCTCTGTTTGGATCGTATTGAATTGACTGCCATTGTCCTCTGACTGAGCCCGTCGTAACGTCAGTTTCATTGGTTTCCAACTGTTTGATTTTATCTAGGAATTTTACTGGATCTGTAATATGTACCATTTTTGCATGGTAGGATTTATCTATTCTATTGATTAGAATATTCCGAACTATCAATCTGTCTTTTTCAAACTTCTGTTCGTCACAGTCGTTTCGTCCATCTTGCGGTTGTATTATGTAGTGTAGATATAGCAATTTAACCTTTACAGGGCCGGAAAATCAATATTTGGACGCATCATAAAAACTTGTTTGATGCTTATTTTTATACTAGAATATATATTAATTTATTATTATTTTCACTTATTAAAGTCATTTAAGATAAATTTACCTCTCCACACCCCTTTTTACCTACCCGAAATCCATTAAATCTGTATTTTGTACATTGTACAAGTGGTCATAAAATTTGACTATCAACCCTTCAAAATGTTTCAAATATTTAATTAAATCTACAAATTTAACTTATATAATGTTCTCATAAAGAAAGAAGCGTTTTCTACTAGTAAAACCGCTGCCAAGTGCCTTAGCAGTATGCTTTCTCAAAGAGGCTTCAACATCATCCACAAACGCATCCCAAACCTGTATTTTCACCATTCCACTAGCGTAGATACTATCATTTATTTTTCAAAAATTACAAAAATATTATTTAATCAGTTCAATTCGTATCTTTGTGACTGTGTAAAGTGTCGTTCTTTTTCAATTGACCAAACTTTGTCGGGACTGTTGATGTTTGCCCGGGCTCTCTTATTATTTGATCAAATGCAACGATGCAAGTGGTTCTAGGTTCTACACGATGCCAGACATTTGGACCTGCTTAATCTTTCGATCAATTCATCTTGTGACTGTCATACGGTTTAATGGTGGTTAAAATCGATCCATCCTGCTCTTAAGTCCGTATTTAGCAAACTTGAAGACTCATTTTGATCATTTTCGACGGCTGAGGTTGGAAATGATCAATTCAAATTCTATTTTGATCATTTTTGACGGCAAAAGACACCAAATTTTCCCAATTTTCTCTATAGCACGTTGAAAATACTGGAAACGAAACTCACATGAATTTTTCTTCCCCTTAGCAACGGTTGCTAGGGCGGTAAACAACGGTTGATAAGGAGCTAATTTGGAAGATTTTGTGTCCTCTGCCGTCGAAAATGATGGAAATAGATCATAAATTAATAATTTCCAACATTCGTAACGGTTGCTAGGGAGGTAAACAACGGTTGCTATGGAGAAAATAGAACAATTCAGTGTCCTTGGCCATCTAGTGTGACTTAAAAATGATTTTCCGGCTCGCCCCAATCACTCGTAAGGATTTGTAAGAAAACACGTTAGGAACGGTTGGTAGGGAAATAACCAACGGATTCTGCTGAAAATTGATCTCGGGCTAGATCTTGCCACAACTAACCTATGTGCAAAATTTCAAAAAGATCGGACCATTTCTTCGAGAGTTATCGTGGACGAAAAAAAACGTTACACACACACACACACACACACACACACACACACACAGATACTTTTGGATTTCCATGTTTGTCGACCCGTAGATTACGAAAATCGAGGTCCCGAGGTCTGATTCGGTGGGTCGATTTTTGCCCCATTACAAAGCTTTCTCTTTGAGAAAGCAAAATCAATTTTTTGAAAATTTGAAATTTTTAACATCAGCAGTTCCGTATGGGGCCGGAAAATCAATATATTGACGCACCTCATGATTGACACTCTGTGTATGATCAATCATTGATATGAGGTACCTTAAATACCAGTTTTCTGAGGGCGATATGCTCTTCCAAATCCCGGCCCTCTAAAGGTTAAAAACAGATTCAAAGAGGTCTAAGAACGTCTTTAATTTCACTTTTTGCGTCAGTTTGTAGTCCATTTTAATGGATGGTTGTGTAACATGTGACATATTTGGGACACTGCCGCTAGCTCCAACCAAGGTACATTAATTAATATCTTGGAAGTTTAGGAGCATTGAACCTGTGACATACTACCCTTGACTCGAACATACATCAAAAAAAAGTTTTAGTTAAGATTGGAGACCTGAATCTCCAGCGGTCTCCTACAGTAAGTCTATACGTGAGTAACTATTCATGGGAAAGTTAAATTTTTTTAGGGTTGTAAGGGTTTGTCAATAACTACAAATTGACCATCTCAAAGCTCTCTGTCAGTGGAATCAAATAATTTCTGTTTGGTCCAAAAATATTATGGCGTTCAAGTTGAAATTGATTGATACTTACTGGACCATTCACTGAGCAGTTGATGGGATCTAATTCCTAGGGTAGAAAGTATTTTTTCATAAAATATTGACAATTTAAACAACTTTTAACCTTATAAATTTTTTGATCTTGTGACTGTTTTCTGCGTAAATTAGGCCACAAAGTCAATGGGAATTGGGAACCTCCAAAATCAAACTACAAGAGAACTGTCTCAAAAAAGATTAAAAAATCTGAGGAAATTCTATTGTACTATGGGGATCAAGATAAAAAAATTGGCTGAAAAGATTTTTCAAAATAAATTTCGTTATGCTGAATTGACATGAAATAGCCCATATGTATATATACGGCCATAGGAGATCTTCTTATCGGCACATATAATGTTTCGAGCAGCCAGCGGGCACTCGAGCGAGAACGAACAAATAGATGTGCAGACGAATGTACGAGAATCTGACTGCAATGCAACTACTATTATCCGCTAGTGCATAAGAGAACGATCTGGCCAAATCAGAATGCATCCCTATTTATATTTTCATCGGAGACAGGCCCACCTGCCGTGACTGAATGTAATTTCTCATCAATGACGTTACGCCCGGTGAAGTAAGTGCGATGTGAAATAGTCGAATATATGCATGAGTAAATCCGATGCGCATTGCAGCGCATGAATAGATTAGTAACGAAGCAAGCGCGCTTTGTAGTTATAAGTATGCACGTGCGAGCGGAAGAAAAAAGCTGAGCCACGTGCGCTTGTTATCATTTTATGAGGGAGAGATAATTCTCGCAAAGTGCAACTGCGCTTCCCAACCGTTTCGCGCCCACGCTTCACGCCCCCGAAAGTGCATTGTCACGTGAAGTCACAGCGCTTATAAAAGAGGTGGCAGTGGTGGACCCGGACGGGTTGATCCGCGATAATCACGGATGCCACACGGGTGGCCGAACAGCTCCTCCGCGAACGCGTAGCATACGGATTTATTCAAAAGGAACGTAACAATAAATTATTGATCCAACCACGCGGGATCAAGTGTGTAACTGAATCTCATAATTATAGTCGAGTTTAGTGCTACTGCACGTAAGGGGGTTTTTATTCATAAACTCCTCTTTACGACACTTCCATCCCGACCCAACACAACATACGGCCCAGCGCGCCACGGACTACTCGGCTGCCACGCTGCCAAGCTCCAGCCTAGGACAACCAAGCGCCGGACGAATGTGAGAATTTAAAGTGACCGAGCGATTCTACGCAGCTGAATATCGATCGCGACACTTCGTCAAACATTCCCACCAATACAGGAGTATTTACCCCAACCGTCTTTCTGAATAACGGTTGGGATTTTACATTACTATAAACTCTAACATGAAAGATATTCATAGTATGCATACCGGTATTGATTCTCTTTTCGATATCATAGATTTCTCTGCTCGCATCATAATAAAACAAATCACATCGACTGATTATCTCGTGCAATTTCCTTTGGTATATCCAGAATCTGTTATCTCCGTAGAGTTGATTAGATTTTATATCCAGATTCTTTGTAAAATTGGATGAATTTCACTGTTAATCATTTGCAGCTGAGCAGCACTTGCAATAAGACAGCCAATGATAATGAGAATATTTCATTGCTTCTACAGACATTCTGAAAGAGTTTACACTTAGACATTGATATATAATACAATGATTCCACCACCTCAGACATTTTCTGTCCGAATCAACCTCACATTCTTGTAGAATTCACATGCCATAAGAGTTTATTAAAATTTTGAGCATTTCACTCTCATGTTCATTATATTAAAATTAGCCAGAATCACTCACACGCTGCCCCTCGCTCGTATCCTCCCTTTAACTTATCATGAATATTTATTAATATCAAATTTTTTGCTTTGTCGGTGAGCAAACTAATCAAAGTCATGATTGGACGGTTGGCATAGCGATAAAATTCATCCATGTTCTCTTCTGAAAGTTCCAATCAATCATACGGGTTTATGCGAAAAAAATTTGTTGAAGTTCGTTATTCAAGATTCCTTTTCCATGATCCGAATTTATTATTTGGATTCTTTCATCACCAAAAAATTGCTTTTCGCCTTTTACATAATTTTTTTTGTTCCTCATCACGATGAACGTCGCATTTTGAGCATATTTCATGATCACAATGGAAGACAAATTTCAGTAAGAATTTGACTATTTCCATACACGTCTTATATACTTGCGATCAATTCTTCCAATTCCGGAACGTGACTGAATGGAAGCACTGGCGCATCTTCGAAAACATTCCAATTCTCTATTGATAAGTCGTACCAAAATTTGTACCATACGATAGGTTCAGAATCATTCATTCACTCACTCTTGCTTCTTCGTGTCTTTCATTCGTTCTATTGTTAATGCCCGACCTTTGGGAAGGGGCATCATATATGGGCAATTCTCTGTGGAATCGAACATTAAAAAATTTGATTTGGCTCAGAACTTTTTTTCACGTTCTAGGGCATCATATGATATTCCCAGAATTTTTTCAGATTTTTCCGACCTCTTTAACCCTGTTTAATAAATAGGCCAATTTACTGATTTTGCTGTTTTTGCATTTTCAAAGGCATTTTCAACCTTAATCTACACCCTGAAAATGACCTCTGAGACAAAAAATCGATGAGACATTTTTTTCTGCAAATTACCTGAATTTAATAGAAAAATTATCTCTAAGGTCATTGGAGCACATTAAGTACTCCGCATTACTAATTGGAGCCTCTACTTTTGAACCCTGGGAGTTCGCTCGTCAAGAGCCCCACCACATGGGTACTAAAAGTTGTTCCAACTCATACCACATACAGCCTATATTGTGAAAAAATGGACCTGGGCTTTGGAAGCTCTCAAAAAATTGATATATTACCATAAATAGGCATGAAAATAGACTAAAATGACTATTCAGGGAGAGCCTTGTACCGCCAACATCTCCAAATTTTGCAAACACTTGTCTGTGGCATTATTACAATTAGTCACTGTAAAAATTCACATTCTATCATGCTAATACATATCCTGAGTTATCAATATCATATTTATATAGATCAAGCATCACTAATACTTTACGCCACCTAACTTTCAGTAGTTACATGTATTGATGGTCAATACATTGTCTCTATTGTGCTAAAATTTACAAGAAACTATTAATAAAGTATATGTGTCATGAATTGCATCCACTCGATAAGAAAGATTAATCCAAAAAAATAAATTATAAGCTGTGCATCACTCACACCTTATAACACACTAGGCAGTACATGGAGTTTATATCATTTTCTCAATATCAACAAAAAATGTTGAAGGTCACTTCCTTGGGTAATATTCATGAATATCGAACTCATAAAATCCACTCATATTGTATAAACTGCATAGCTAAGGTCCAAACAGCTATTGCCGGGTGGGCTCAAATTACAGCTTCAAGTTATTTACTCATGAAATTAGCTAATATGAATCAATCTATACAAAAGTATGATCACTAGATGCGCAATTAGATAACGAACTCAAATATATAGAGTTTGCCTGTCCTTGAATGACTATATAAATCACTTTGTGAACGTTATAGTTGCCTATACTGGAGACTTGTATGACCCATGCATGGCACAGGTTAGGTTTCCGACTATAGACTTTTAAACTTTCAAAGCCATTTTAGAAGCTCCAAACTCATTTCCGGACAGAAAATATGGGCCTGGGCTGTGGAAGCTGTCAAAAAATTAATATATTACTTTGAATAGGCATGAAAATAGGCTAAAATGACTATTCAGGGGACCCTTGCACCGCTAACACTTCCAAATTTTGCAAACACTTGTTTGTGATATTATTATACCACCGTCCCACATTTCCAATGTACAGAGCAAAGAGCAGCGGGCCAAGGACTGATCCCTGAGGGACACCTCTGTTCAGTGGCAGGAAATTTGTAAAAGATCCATCATCTCTTTTTACACTCTGCCCTCTGTCCGTCAAGTATGACGCTATTCCGCGAAGAACCTGCATAGAAAAACCAAGCTTGTGAAGCTTGCGGAGTAGGGTAGTATGTGAGACAGTGTCGAAGCCTTTGCTAAAGTCAAATAGAAGTAATGCCGTAAGTTTTTCTGCGTTTTGAGCCGTACGTATGTCCTTGGTGAGCTTTAGTAGAGCCGTTTGCGTGCTATGTTCTCGTCCGAAACCCGATTGACGCCTATCCAAGAGAGTATTAGTTTCTATATAAGTACTGATCTGGTTAAAGACCAGTCTCTCAAGGACTTTTGAGAGAAAATTGAGTAAAGAGATTGGTCGAAAGTCACTAGAGTTCAGGGGAGATAATGTTTTGTTGAGGGCAAGGACGGCTGCTTGTTTCCATGCAGTTGGGAAGTGAGCTTGTTGTAAGGATGTATTGAAGATTTTACATAGGATGGGAAGGAGGGAAGGGAGTGCTGATACAAAGAATCTCTGTGGGAGGCCATCAACTCCGACTGACTGAGAACTGGATTGCTACATGGCCAATTTGACCTCTTCAAGAGTGATCTCTGAAAATCGGGATCGAGGTGCTATCAGGTTCTACTCAAGCTCTTGAAGAACTGAGGCCAAGGGAGGGGCTGAGCGATCAGTATCTCTGATATCATCACTGCTCATCAGCTCCAACTCATCATAGATTGCCCTATGGCCAGCGAAAGCCAGTCGCCGAACATCTCTCACCCCCTCTGTAGTAAGTCCCGAGATGACGATGTCTGATTGCACTGCACTGGAGGCAGCAAGAGCAAACATCCGTGTAGAGATGACAGTTTGCATGGAGGAGCAAAGTTGTTTTACCTCCCCGGTCGCTGCAGCCGCAGACTTACCAGTACACGTGCGGACATGATCATCGAGTCTCACGCCAAGTTGGGCTTGGCCTTGTGCCAGTGCATACTGCTGCTTCTCAAAATTGCACATCTTATCTTCAACTTTCTCAAGCCTATTGAGCATTTTTGAGAGCTCTTTTAGTACCTCCAAACTCTTCGTAAGATCTTCAAGCTTTGTTGTGATGATATTTGTGATCTGGGATGTAATTGTTTCCTCAAGCTTGGTTATTCTAGCCTGAAAGTCCATCCCAGAGAGTGCATTATTTTGCTGGAAAGGCTCCTTTTGTGATGGTAGGGAGAAAAGTGAGTCTGCTTGACTGCATTGTGAAGCAGCTGAGCCAGGGTGGCTGAGGGTATCAACATATAGCTGAGAATTTGCGCTAAGATGATTTGACGTCGTCCTAATAGGTACTTCAGCCTCTGGAATTTCTAAATTGAGTAGTGACGTCTCGGTCCCATGCAAGTAAAACAAACACGCCTGGATACTCCCTTTTCATAAGGCACATCAAAGATGTTCTGGATCCCGCCACAAGTGTTATGTGTTGCTTTCCGCATTTTCCATATAGCGCAGCATCTCATTGGAGAGGCATAATATGGTGTAAAGGAAGAAATAGTAGAGAAATCGGAAAGTGCAAAAATACTTGGTGCGACGCTGTGCGATGCAGGATAGGCCTGATGTGCGTCCACGAAAAGGAGCCCGCAGCAAGTGTATACGTGAATGGGAGAGGGGTGTGCAATGTTCTGAGGTAGGGAGTTCCAGAGGTAGGTAGCACTAACATAAAAAGACCTCCGGAGGAACTCCTTGCAAAAATCAGGAACTACAAGCTGTGCACGATAGGCCCCCCTGTAGGGACAGATGCTGGTATTAATAAGAAAATACTCGGCGAAATATTCAGGGCTGCCATATTTAAGTAACTTGAATACAAGTCAAGCCATGAAATAGCGGCGCTGAGTAGAGGTCACAAGCCATCCCAACTTCTCCCCGAAGGGCGAGATATGCTCACTCCTTCTCACACCATAGACGTATCTAATACCTGTGTTAATGAGTCGCTGGAAGATGAGATTTTGCTCCTCAGACAGATCGCAGTACACAACAGAGCAGTATTCAACGAGAGAAAAAGGAAGAGATTTGATGAAGTGGTTTCTAAGTTGTTGGTTAGTGCTTCTACGAAATCTGTGCAAACGGTACGTGAGAGCCTTCTTATAGATTGAGCTAACATCCTCCTTCCAAGAACACGAAGTCCAGTTTCACTCCCAGACTTTTCACAGATGACTCGAGCGTGATCAATGCATCTCCAACCATAACTCGGTTGGATGCCTGCTCAGGACGAGCAATGAAGTACTCGCTCTCAAAGACGATAGCTTTTGTTTTCGCAGCATTGAGCAACAGTCCATTTTCCTCGGCCCATCTAGCTATCCTGGCCGCTACCTCGCCAAGTAAGTCAAGCGTGTGTAGTCAGTCTGTTAAGTAGCAATGCAGGTAGATTTGAAGGTCGTCAGCGTACAGCAAGTAATGCACGTCGTAACCAAAGCACTCGGAGACATCACCAATATAGAGTGCAAAGAGAAGAGGGCCCAGGACTGAGCCCTGGCGCTCTTCCCTATTCAGGCCACAAAACCTAGTGAATGTTTCGTCCTCACGCTTCACCCGCTGCTCTCTTCCCGTCAGATATGAGGCAATCCACTTCAACGAGTTGATTGAGAAATCAAGCTTAGCAAGTTTACGTAACAGGATGGAGTGATGTACAGTGTCAAATGCCTTGCTAAAATCAAACAGGAGAAGAGTAGTGAGCTTTTGCGCGTCCTTGGTTCGACGTACGTCATCCGGAAGTCTAAGAAGGGCAGTTTAGGTGCTGTATCCGCGTCTGAAGCCCGTCTGACACCCATCAAGTCGAGAATTAGATTCGACATAAGCACTGATTCGGTTGAAAACCAGACAACAAAGAGACACTGCGGGAGTCCATTAACCCTTACTGATTGTGAACGAGTTTGTCCAATGGCAAGCTTCGCCTCGCTCACTGTTACAACGGCGAAATGAGACCTGAGAGGATCTGTCATTTCGCAGGATAGTGTTTCAAGGATATCAATAAGATTAGAGGCTATCCGGTCCGTGGCAATCAGGGCAAAGTGGGCACTGATTTCCTCCGCATCGAATCCACCCAAGGTGTTAGTAGATTTAGGGATCAGTCCGAGATGTCTGAGTTCTCTCCATATCTCTTTGCTATCAGACAGGCCCGCTAGTCTCTGAAGAAGTCGAGTTTAGCATTCTTGATGCATATGTGCAGTATGTCACGGGCAGTTCTTTAAGCGTTGAGGTCTGTTTCAAGTCGAGACCTTTTGAATCTCCTGTAAAGTCTGATCTTGTTGGCTTCGAGGTTGTCAATGTGTCGGTCAAAACAGGGCTGCTGCTTGCTATTAACCTTAACCCATTAAGTCCGGGATGGCGTCGAATTTGACTAAGTTTTCAACCTTATTTTTTTATGTTATTCGGATGGGGAGAAATTTTTCATACATCATTTTTTTGCAAAATAGTTTTGTTTAAATAATTTGTTTAAACAAATTATTGCAAAATGAAGTTTTTTGGCAAAATTAATACCAGAATCCGATTCTTCAGACGAAAATACATCTGGTACGCTAATTTCAGTAATAATTATCATAGACATATTGTTATCAACAAATTACACAGCTCCACAAAAAAAAATAAAAAATTGAACCAGAGACTGGACCACCCTACTTATATGTATTCTTGGCTGCTGAATCCGAATCCGAGGTCCGTTAAGCTCCATCACCCCTGCGTTTAGATATAACTTCAAAAAAAATTTTAGGAATCATCATTTTGCAAAACAGAGATTTTTTTCAGATTTTATGTGGAAAATTAGATAGAAACTGTTTTGGTGTCTTTTCAATTCGTCGCATAGTTTACGAGTGAAAAATTCATAAAATTATGAACTTTTCACTCGTAAACTATGCGACGACCTAAATTTGCGAAATATCTATTTCATCGATATGTCGTCCGCCATATTTTTTAGGTTATGGCTAAACACAGGGGTGATGGATTATTACTGAAATTAACGAACCAGATGTATTTTTGTCTGAAGAATCGGATTCTGGTATTAATTTTTTAAACAAAATTATTTTGCGAAAATAATAACAAATTCGAATTCAGCGATGTCTCAAACTATGAAATGTGCATGTGGTTTATCTGTATCATGAATTATAGCCCAACTACTGAGGTTTAGAAAAGAGTTGAAAAAAAATTTTGGTTCGGACGCTATTCTGAGGACCTTAATGTGGAATCAATCATTCCGCACCTCACACATCTTTTAGTGCAGGACTCGAAGCCACGTTTTAGTCCATGGAATGATGTGCATCTTCACGCTTCCATATGGAAATTTTCGATAGTTAAAAATTTTACATCTTGAAAATCTCGTTTTTTTGCAAAAAATTGTTCATAACTTTTTCTGTATTGATCTTAGATGAAAATCAATAGCACATTTCAAAAGATCATAAAATTTCACGTTAGAGATGATGTATGAAAAATTTTTCCCCATCCGAATAACATAAAAAAAATGAGGTTGAAAACTTAGTCAAATTCGATGCCATCCCGGAATTAATGGGTTAAGGGTTCTGCAGGTGGCAAATCTCTCGATGGCAGCGTGTAGGTGTTGATATAGTCTGTCAACGTCAGTCTCAATGTTACGAGCATTATCTTCAAGCCACTCCCAGTCACATCCAGTAAGGAATTCGCAAAGATCAGAAGGATTAATCTTTTTGAAAGTACGAAAAGAAATGTTGCGTTCTTCTGGCCTTACTAACTCCATGTCCAAGGTTGCGGTAATGAGGTTATGACCACCCGCAAAAGGGGTTTCAGTCTTCCAGTTTCCCGTGACAGTATCAAGGGCATCAACGATGCAGAGATTGAGCCAGGTATCAGCGCTTCCTCGGTGAAAAGTGGCTCCGTAAGGCACAGAGTAAAGGGAGTGTCGCTCAATCAGAGATTTGAGAAATTCTGCATCTGGTGAGTTAGAGAGCTGATCCGCATTGAAGTCACCTAGCAGCGTCTTAGTACTGTAGTCATGTAGGTGAAGAGAGAGATTTGGGATGAAGTCCGTTCCTTCCTTGAAGGGAGCGTGGGGAGGTCTATACACAACTCCAGCAAAGAAAGTTTCACTACTGGTTTTGACTTCACAATGAAGAAATTCAGGGAGTGCATGCCCTTCAGATCACTCATGAGTGGATGTGCACAGGTCTGCAGCCGTGAGGGATCTGTTAATGTTCATTGCTACACCTCCACTCACAGTATTACGATCATGTCTGAAGACATGATCTGAGAAAGTACTCATCAATAGCGATCTCAGGGTCATCATGCTTGACCTTTCGTCCTAATTTAATCTCAGATACGGCTATAACGTGAATCAAGGGCTAAGATAGTAGGAAACGTTTAAATGCTCCCACGCGCGCTCTCAACGAGTTGGCATTACAATGACAGACCCTTAGGCTATCCATGGCGTGCCCGCGGCCCTCCGGTGTCGCATATGGTAGTGCTCGAAGATTGTGAGTTGAAGGTACGTAAGAGCAGAAAGGGCGAGGTTGCATTGTTCTTGTATACTTGTACTAATAGAGTTCAAAGTACTGGAAAGGCTAAAAAATTTCTAGGTAAGCCGTAGATGTTGTTGGAATCAGTGCCTCACCCCTACGACGAATGAAAATCTCCCCCTCCCCTCATGTGAAAGACTGAGGGTCTAGGCAATAGATTGCGTGTTTTGAGGCGAGCAAGTTGGTGCAGCTTAAACACATGAGGAGGAAGAAACTCATTTACATTGATCAAGTTTGGCGGTTGGGGCGATTGCGCTCCAGCAGCCAGCAACAAAGCAGGGTCAATTGCCGTGGTATGGATCTTTCAAAGGACAATCTGATTTTTAATAATGACACCAATAAGTGCAGGAGAAATGAGTGTCAAGACAATTGACGTGCGGGTGCTCTTTGATGAGTTATTAGTAGAGGTGGAGGGTGTAGTAGTGACAGTAGGGGGTAAATTTGTCGAGGCAGAGGGATGCTCGGGAGCGCCAGTCATCGCCGCAACGGTACGATCAGGCCACCCACGCGGCCTGAGAAGTCTAGCAGTGATGATATCATGCTGTTCGAGTTCAGCATGACTAGTCTTGAGGGCCGCAAAAGCCAGACGACGCAGATCAGTAGTAGTGTCAGAGGTGAGCCCTGACACTATGATGTCAGCAGACGAGTGTCTGGCCGCTGTGGAGAGAGATTCCACCTTGGCCGCGAGCGCAGTGTTAAGTGAGTGCAGATGTTGCAATCTCTCATCTTCAATAGGGGCAGCTTGTCCCGAGCAAGCCTGGATGTGCTCCTCCATATTGCGCTGCAAGCTATTATGCTGCTCCGTAAGGAACGTGACCGAGCTCCCGACACTCTCCACTCTGTGGACTAAGGACGGGACATTATCAAGCACTGCAAGTTTAAGCGTGATGGTATCAAGTTTGGCACTGATGTCACTGCTAGCATCCATTTTCCTCATAAGCACGGCAACATTATCTTCAAGCAAGGAAGAGGTCAAGAGATTTCGGCGCACGAACCAGCCAAACTCGAATGAAAGTCGAGCAGTTGACTGATCTTAGTTTGTGCTGTATTACGATTGGGCGTGTTTCTAGTGAGACATGCTCCACAGCTACAGACCGTTCCTGGTTCATCCTCAATACGGGTCTTAGTTAGACCGCCACACTTAGAGTGGTAAGGGCGCTTGCATATCCTACACTCATATACAAAAGCATTGGGTCGGGAGGGGAGTTTGCAACGCAGCACCTTTCAGTGGTAGCGCCGCTCGGTCTTTATTCATTTCCAACATAATTGATAGTGAATAACTTTACCGAGAGCAAGGCAGTAGAGGCTGTGCAAGTGCAGAATGAAAAATAGTTCAGAAACAGCAAACAATGTAGAAGTTATTAAATGCAAGTCGCGCAGGACGCGGATGCAGAGTAGGCCAGCTTTTGCAAGTCAAAAATGTACGACGCGCGCGAAGCGATGCAGAGTGGGCCTGCTGCTCAAGCGCGGGCACAGCGATGGTGCGCGGAGCGAGGAGTAGGCGGAGCGTGCGGATGCGAGTGGGGCGCGCGGTGTGTGAGACGAAGAAATGCTACCAATATGATATCAGTAATACAAGCGTGATTGCAGGGCATTAGTGTTGTAATTATTAATATTGCAACAATATAATTTGCATGGAGTAATGATAAAGTGCGCTTAATCTAGAAACACGCAGTGTTGATACTCACTTGCATACAATGTTAGCACAATAATCACGCATAATTCACACTTTCTACCCACTGATGCTATTCAATTACTTAAAAAGTAACGCAGACTTATCACGGGAACTCCTCCAGGCCGCTAGGGTGCTCTAGACAAGTACACAGTGGAAGTTTTTACTTATAGCTCAGCCACAGACATCGACACACACACCGTCAACAGCAATAGCAGCATAGCTACAGGCACCAACACTCAGCGAACAGGTGTAGCTGATGGTGGGGGACGCTCCGTCTAGACCGCTTGGTGCCTTTCTAGCTGAGCTAACCTTCAAGAAGCTGTAGTTTTGGATTGCAGATTGTAAATGCAAACTAATCGGTACAGCAGGGATTGTTGCACACGGCGATAGCTTGCAGTTTTGCGCACAAGCAGTTGTAAAAAGACGCCCGAAGGGCAGAGAATTGCAGAATCAAGAGGTCTTTGAAGGGGAGCAGGAAAATGTGCGTGAATGAAGGATGCTTACCAGAGAGAGAGAAAGAGAGAGAGAGAGAGAGAGAGAGAGAGAGAGAGAGAGAGAGATATGTTTTATTGTATCAAGATACAAATTTGGTATTTACAGAGTATCAGTCATTTTTAAAATTATACGTCATTAATATACACATTTTTTACATATCATCCTTGTCATCAGTGTAAAAATATAAATATAAAGCTAATTATCACAGATAATGTGTCAGTATACTAGTCATCAAGACTTTGATCAACCTAGTTATCACAGATAACGTGTCTATTCTTATATTTAAAATATCTGAGGTCATTCGGTCATTTCTAAGAAATACAACTTCATGGAACGCTTGAAACTTGACAAGGACGGCAAGTTTCTATCTGAGGAGCGGAGGGAAGGTGTTCCAAAGGTGTGCTGCTTGCACTTGGAGGGAATTTAGACCAAAGTCGTTCCTCATTTTGGGGATCGAGAGTTCCGGTGCATCACCCCTGGAGGGCCTAGTGGATACGTGACAGCGGTCAGTGGACAGTGAAGAGGCTCAGAAGGTATTCCGGCTGTCGAATGCGCAGGATCTTGTACAAAAGTACAGCCATGAAATATTGCCTCCTTATATCCGTGCGCATCCAGCCCAACTTAGCCCTATAAGGCATGATGTGTTCGTCCCTCCTCACACCAAAAACATATCTCACACATGAATTCTGCAGTACCTGTATTCTCTGTTTTTGTTCTTGAGATGCGTCAAGGTATACCGCAGAACAGTAGTCAAGATGAGGGAACAGCAGTGCCATTGACAAGCGTCTACGCAGGATCTCGGTGGTGTACCTACGAAAGAGTTTCGTCAAGCACCACGCCAAGATCTTTGACTGTGCCAGAGAACGGCACACGAGCCCCACCGATCCCAATGCCAGATGCATAGAGTGCCTCCTTGTGCAGGAGATTAATATAATATCCTGACCCAAACGCGATGGCCTACGTTTTTCCAGCATTGAGTACCAGCGAAACCGCATCCGCCCACCCCGACACAGCCGCTGCCGCTCTCTCAAGCAGTGCTATGCCCTCAGCCAGTCTGTCCAGAGGGACCTGTGTATAGATTTGTAAATCGTCTGCATGAAGCACACGCTCGACGCCCTCAATGTCAAGTACGTCACGTAGGTCATTAATGTAAATGCAGAAGAGGAGAGGAGGATATGAGTGAAGCCACGAGAGAGCAGTTCTGGTGAAGCCGATATCCTTCAACCGTTTTAGCATTCTAAAGTGCGAAATTTTGTCAAAGGCTTTACTAAAGTCGAACAGCAGAAGCAACGTCAGTTTCTTTTTGTCCATACCCTGTCTTATGTCCTCTGTTAACCTCAATAGTGCAGTTTGGGTGGAGTGGTTCGGACGAAAACCGGTCTGTCTAGGATCAAGGATGTTTTTGATTGTAAGATAGTTCATGATTTGGTTATGAACTATCTTCTCAAGTACAGGACTTCTCCTTAGACAGGAAGCTGAAAAGGGCAATAGGACGAAAGTCCGACGGAGACGTCGGAAGGGCGCTTTTCTTCAGCGGAAGAATATGAGCCTTCTTCCAGGATGACGGGAAGATTCCTTTGCGCAGGGAGGAGTTGAATAGGTTCGCGATTTTATCTCCGATTACGGGCAGAGCATCAGGGATGATACTCTGAGGTATACCATCATCACCGACTGATTGAGATGGGAAATGAGAAATGCTCAGAACAACATCATTAACATTAATTTTCTGGAAACAGAAGCCGTCTTCCTCAGAAGTGGAAGAGATGATATCCCGGTAGACCGATGCACTCTCATTATGCGAGATTGACACTTTAGCAAAGTGTGCGTTTAGATCCTCCGGCGAGATCCCGTTCAAGTCCTCCCTTCGCTTAGGTAGAAGATGAAGGTTGCGCAATTTTTCCCAAACCGTGTTAGTGTCAAGCGCCTCTGACAATTCACTTGAGAGAAACTCAGTGCGGGCCTGATTTGTTTTGCTATCGGAAAGATCGCGCAACCTCTGAAATTCAGCGAGCAGCATCAATTCACGGCAACTTAGAGAGAGAGAGAGAGAGAGAGAGAGAGAGAGAGAGAGAGAGGAGAGTGAGTGAGTGAGAGAGCAAGTGTCGGTGTGTTATCGGCTGAGCACAGAATCTATATAGGTGGATAGTTGATATTGTAATTGTTTAAAAATACAATATCAACTTTTCATTAATGATAACTACGTTCGCGAACAAGCACACTCTCTCTACTCACTAAATGTATGCAATTCACTACATTGGGAATCACTTTTCATAGCCGATTGTTTATTGTTTATATAGATAATACGTCGTGTATAATTAACCACTGTTTGTCCATTCATAACTATCTATATAATTATCACTTTCTTCACACACTAATAAGTCCACACGTGGCTTGCGGAGGCTCCCGTGGTATACAAAGTATGAAAGTATTGCTTGATTGAAGCGGAGCTGCGTGTGTGCGTGTAGCTACAACAATCGCGCGGGAGAGAGAGAGAGAGAGAGAGAGAGAGAGAGAGAGAGAGAGAGAGTGTGTGTGTGTGCCCGAAAGATTCACTCAATGAAGGGTGGTTCTGTTCTATTACTATATCGATTCTATTATTAGGGAATGTACAAATCATAAGTTATAATGATCTCGAGTCATGACTCATGAGCTCTCGATCGATTGTGTATGCTTCATGATTATAGGCCGATTTTATTGGTAATGCAACGATATGCGATGTGTAATATTCATGGATCCGTTACTTCTTAGCACAATGTTACACACAAAGAGAAAATAGATATGAAAATGAATAAGCCGCGTGGACACGTTGCATTAGTCATGATTATATGTAAAGTTAGCCTGATTTGAATTCCGAATTCCATGTTTCTATTCTTCTTTTTATGATACATCATTTTGAATCTCGTATTCACATTCATGAGTTATGATGATATGATACGTTCATGAATAAGATAATTATATGTCTTCAATTGAGTTTTCATTATTGAACACCACAAAATAAATCACTAAAATTAGGATGATAGATGAAATACATTTTCGAGTTTCAACAGTAACTTGAAAAACGATTTGAATGAATTCGATAATAAGGGTCATGTGGTGGATCCAGTGAAAGGCTTATCTTTATACCTCAACATGGTCGAGAACGCCATTGCGGAACAGGGGTCTCAGATGGTCAGCGTTGATGAAATCTCATAGCGCTCATACATGCTGCTCTCCCTTCGCTTCATCCTATCTCATTCAACTCTTCAATCAGTCACTGGCCGAGGCGATCTTCATTCACGCTTATTCTCGGGCTGAATATCGGCTCCTACTTATTTTGGCGTTTCCCAACCGAAGTCTTTTCTTATTTTTGATAAAATATCTGCCTACGTTAACCCATTGAGTCCGGGATGGCGTCGAATTTGACTAAGTTTTCAACCTCATTTCTTTATGTTATTCGGATGGGGAAAAATTTTTCATACATTATCTCTGATGTGAAATTTTATGATCTTTCGAAATATGCTATTGATTCTCATCTAACATCAATACAGAAAAAGTAATAAACAATTTTTTGCGAAAAAACGAGATTTTCAAGATGTGAAATTTTTAATTATCGAAAATTTCCATATGAAAGCGTGAAGATGCACATCTTTTCATGGACTAGAACGTGGCTTCGAGTCCTGCACTAAAAGATAGGTGAGTTGCGGAATGATTGATTCAACATTAAGGTCCTCAAAATGGCGTCCGAACCAAAATTTTTTTCAACTCTTTTTCAAACCTCAGTAGTTGGGCTATATTTCATGATACAGATATACCACATGCACATTTCATAGTTTGAGACATCGCTGAATTCGAATTTGTTATTATTTTCGCAAAATATTTTTGTTCAAACAATTTGTTTGAACAAATTATAGCAAAATGAAGTTTTTTTGGCAAAATTAATACCAGTATCCGATGCCTCAGACAAAAATACATCTGGTACGTTAATTTCAGTAATAATCCATCACCCTTGCGTTAAGCCATAACCTCAAAAATATGGCGGACGACATATCATTGAAATAGATATTTCGCATAACAAAAAATTCGATTCTATTCTACATAAAAAAATAAAAGAAAACTGTCTCTAGCTAATTTTCGATTCGTCGCATAGTTTTTGAGTAAAAAATTCAGAAAGTTTGACGGCTAGTGGGCCGGATTCAAAATTCATGATTTTATGAATTTTTCACTCGTAAACTATGCGACGAATTGAAAAATCACCAGGAACAGTTTCTATCTAATTTTCCCCATAAAATCTGAAAAAAATCTCTGTTTTGCAAAATGATGATTTTTAAAGTTTTTTTTGAGGTTATATCTAAACGCAGGGGTGATGGAGCTTAACGGACCTCGGATTCGGATTCAGCAGCCAAAAATACATATAAGTAGGGTGGTCCAGTCTCTGGTTCAATTTTTTATTTTTTTTTGTGGAGCTGTGTAATTTGTTGATAACAATATGTCCATGATGATTATTACTGGAATTAGCGTATCAGATGTATTTTTATCTGAGGAATCGGGTTCTGGTATTAATTTTGCCAAAAAACTTCATTTTGCAATAATTTGTTTAAACAAATTATTTAAACAAAACTATTTTGCTAAAAAAATGATGTATGAAAAATTTCTCCCCATCCGAATAACATAAAAAAATAAGGTTGAAAACTTAGTCAAATTCGACGCCATCCCGGACTTAAGGCAATAGGAACCATAAGTTGGTGACTGCGAGCTGCTGTTCGACTCCAGCAAGGCTTTTGACACTGTCGGTCACGACACTCTTCTACGAGGCTGTGGGTTTCCCATCAAGATAAATTATATTTGATTTCACTATGAACAGGTGCAAGCGAAACATGAAACCAATTCCCATTCGTATTTGTTGATAAATTTTCCCGCCAACCTTCCCGCTATACATGACCCAAGATTAATTGTCTCCACATCAATACTTTATTATAATAGTATCAATCTATTCATTCGAATTGAGAAACATAACATTTCCAGTCCAATACTTCTGGCAAACTCCTGTCCCATTTATTCATTCATACATTCATTCTTGCTCACAAAAAAATCTGTTCAATTATCTTTGTCCTTTCTCATATTCTGTAAGATCCGTGGGACAGAAGAGAGAAAAAAGAAGAAAAACTAGAGTCGAAATATGAGTATCTGAATAATCCAATTCGACCCCATTCGATTCTTCCTGAAATGGCACTCAACTCTCAAGAAAAGAAACATAATACCAGAATCATACCAGGAACTGTGAAAATTGTCAACATTGAATCGTCTAAGTTGAATGAAGCTCCAAGTAAAGCTGCAATTAATCGAGCCTGTCAGATCAAAAGGGAACTATTAGCTAAGATAGAAGAATTAGGTAAAGAGCTTCCACGTAACGCTTTAGATCAGTTAATCGATGAATTGGGTGGACCAGAGAATGTTGCCGAAATGACTGGTCGGAAAGGAAGAGTAGTTCAAACAGATGATGGAACTATTCAGTATGAATCAAGGTCAGAGGCTGACGTACCCCTTGAAACTCTGAATTTAACTGAAAAACAAAGGTTCGTACATTTTTATCCTTTTAAAAAAAAAATATCTATGACGAATTCATTTTGAATCATGATCTAGACAAACAAATTCACATTGAGTTGATTTTATGTCCTTAAAATAGGAGAGGCAGCTCTCTCTCTCTCTCTCTCTCTCTCTCTCTCTCTCTCTCTCTCTCTCTCTCTCTCTCTCTGTCTCTCTCTCTTTGTATTAATCGTGTAATTCAGATACTATATCTTAAAGAGAATATCAATGCAAACAGCACGTTGAGAAAGTGAAATTTTGACACAGTAATAAATAGAGTAATATATTAATGGATGCTGCAGATTGTGAAAAGACAAAGTTCATAATCTTCTCGCGAAGAAATACCCATCTCGACATCTTCCTGCAAAAAGAGACATCTTAGAATCTCCTGACGAAGCATAATTCGATTAATTATTTTTTAGAAAAATCATCTAAAAGAGCATCGGTGGAGAATTCCTGCACGCCCTCGTTGTTGCTTGGATGTTTCACCAGTGCGCTTCAAAACAGTTTCTCTAAAAAATTAAACTATAAAATAAGTTTTCTTACGTTGGGAGATTCTAGGATTGGGTTTTTCTTTGCCCAAGAATTGCGAGAAGGTTCTTCCTTCGCGGGAAAATTGCGAGATGTGTTTCTCTCCGCGGAGAGATTTGGAATGTGCACCCCTTTCGCGGGGGAGTAAAGTGTAATTTTTATTGTAGGAGGCGAAAGTACGATATGCACACAATGTTCTTTGATTCTGTAGTGTCTCGCTATGTGAGATGTGTGAGAGTAGTCTGGTAGTCGCATGAATTTAGTCCAACATTACCCCAGGGCTCATCTGTTTTCGCGGCGACTTTTCATACACCCTCTCTAAAAATTATTGAATCCCCTCCGGAAAAGCATTCTAAATCGAATGAGAGATGTGCGGAATTCCAAAAAGTATGGCTTCATATTTTTTTTTTCGAAAATATGCATTTTTCCATTTTGATTTTGAGTTTGTATGAAAACTATCCATCCTAGAGTAAAATGGAAGAGGAAAAAAGTTTTCTTATTAAATGTTGCATAAGGATTGAGTATTCCGAAACATTAATCTCGATTATTGTTATTGCAAAATAGTCATAAAAGAAAAAAGTGACCTCTAAAAATGAGCCATTTTTGTGATTTTTTTTTCAAGTTTACAAATCATAGCTACGATTATGTCAATTTAATTTAGAGTACCTCAGATAGTAATGAAAATACAAAAAAAATTTCATCATGATATCTCTGATAGTTTTTGCACAATCCTAAGGCACTTTCGAAAAATTTTTAAATTTTGGAATTGTTATTGAGTCCTTTATGGGCGTCTCTAAGACCTGCCAATTTTTTTACGTACTCTTCTAGATACTACCTATCGATTCCTCACGGGAAAGTATCGATTTTATCAATTTTAACCACTTTAATGATTTTTTGAAAATTTTTTGAACAATTTTTTTTCGAAAAAAATGCAACTGGAACGCGGTTTTTCTATTTATTTGAAATTTAAAAGTTGCATATGATAGAAGATAAACAAACGCTCATTTTGAATTTTCATTCACTCGAATCTGATTTGTGAATCCCGAGATATAGAGGTTTTTAGTCGAGGTAACTTTCCGGCAAAAGTATACGCAGTAGAAGAATAATTGAAACGGTTTCTGGTAGATTGAATATTGTTTTACTCAAGTATCAATTATTATGTACGTGAGTACATTTTATTTTCATATAGCAAGTCGAAAGATGATTAAATATATAGGTTAAAGTACCGTTAGAATTAAATATATCACAAGTAGAAGATGATGACAGTGACAGTGACAATGATAATGAAGAAATTTCAATTCCTCCTATGAAAAAACCGCGGAAACACTAATTAAATAATTGTTAACAATTTAAGATATATGTATTTATAATTTAAGATGTATGTATTTATCATTTAGGATATATGTATTTATAATTTAAGTTTATGTATATTGTAAATGTAATGTTCAATAAACGTGATATCATACAATATTTTACTGTTCTTTTCTATTTAAAACGCTCAAGAAAATATATTAATTAATCAATATTAATCGAAAAAAGTTTCTTTTGAATGTATTAGTCAGCGTGACGTACATCTTAATAATGAAAATTAGAAAATATCATTTGAATGGCTTTACAAATATTCATTACTACATTTTTCATGTATATATCGTTATAAATAATTCTAACGGTACTTTAACCTATATATTTAATCATCTTTCGAATTGTTATATTAAATTAAAAAAAGAATCATCAAATTATCATATAGGAGCCGAGATATTGTCGGGAAAAAATCAAACGTTCATTTTCATCCCGAGCGTTCGACTTTTCGTCGCGTCTTTTTCCCTACCCCCTCCACTGCCCGCCACTGCCGCTGCACCGAAAGCGATGCGTTTCTGTGATTTCCATCAACCTTCCGCTCGACTATTAAGTATCAAGAACATCACTCACGTACATAATAATTGATACTTGAGTAAAACAATATTCAATCTACCAGAAACCGTTTCAATTATTCTTCTACTGCGTATACTTTTGCCGGAAAGTTACCTCGACTAAAAACCTCTATATCTCGGGATTCACAAATCAGATTCGAGTGAATGAAAATTCAAAATGAGCGTTTGTTTATCTTCTATCATATGCAACTTTTAAATTTCAAATAAATAGAAAAACCGCGTTCCAGTTGCATTTTTTTCGAAAAAAAATTGTTCAAAAAATTTTCAAAAAATCATTAAAGTGGTTAAAATTGATAAAATCGATACTTTCCCGTGAGGAATCGATAGGTAGTATCTAGAAGAGTACGTAAAAAAATTGGCAGGTCTTAGAGACGCCCATAAAGGACTCAATAACAATTCCAAAATTTAAAAATTTTTCGAAAGTGCCTTAGGATTGTGCAAAAACTATCAGAGATATCATGATGAAATTTTTTTTGTATTTTCATTACTATCTGAGGTACTCTAAATTAAATTGACATAATCGTAGCTATGATTTGTAAACTTGAAAAAAAAATCACAAAAATGGCTCATTTTTAGAGGTCACTTTTTTCTTTTATGACTATTTTGCAATAACAATAATCGAGATTAATGTTTCGGAATACTCAATCCTTATGCAACATTTAATAAGAAAACTTTTTTCCTCTTCCATTTTACTCTAGGATGGATAGTTTTCATACAAACTCAAAATCAAAATGGAAAAATGCATATTTTCGAAAAAAAAAATATGAAGCCATACTTTTTGGAATTCCGCACATCTCTCATTCGATTTAGAATGCTCTTCCGGAGGGGATCCAATAATTTTTAGAGAGGGTGTATGAAAAGTCCGAGATAGCCTTTTTTTGAACAGATGCGCCCTGGGCTACATACATATTCATGCTTTGCCAGCAGAATCTCCTGACGAACCCTCGGCCGATCAGGTCGTACTGGTGGCCATTCTGGTCCTGGAAGATCTCCTTCCAGTTCGTGTTGGCGGGCTGGTCCTCCGGCGGATCCATGGCAACAGCTGTGACAAAGATTACGCCTACCTCAGTCACTGCATCGTCATGATTAATCATCCTTTTAATTGTCCGGTCGGACCTGGTTCGAGTCGTCAGAACTGCTTCAGTGTTGAGCTCATACTGATTCTTAGAACCTCTGGGTCGCCCGCATTTTCTCAGTGCTGGGTCCGCGGTATCGCTCGTAATTACATCATTTTTGTTCGCTGTAGTTCCTGCTTGAACCGACGTATTCAGATCGCGCGTGTCTTCGTCGTAGGCCTGCGCAGTCTTGTGTCGGCGCTAACCTCGTCAGGCGCGCGTTCGTTAGTGCCTGCGGTAGCTTCGGTACGCTTCGGGTTAGATTTAGTTGCAACTATGCGCGTTCTGCAGCTCCAAAGACCAGATTATCCGGCGTCTGACGGTGGGTTTGTGAGTCTGCAGGTACTTCAGGCTGTAGTGGTTGGTCACGACTGTTAATCGGTATTCTTCCACGTATATTGTAAACTCTCTGATAGCCCACACTACCACTAGGCACATTCTGTTACGCTGTAGTTTCGCTCTACAGACAACAATACTCTGCTAGCGGATGCTAATAGGCATTTAATCATCTGACACGCGTGGCTTTGCTCCTCCTCCCACGTGTAGTTTACGGACTTGGAGGTGAGGCGTGTCAGCGGTTCGGTAATTAAGGCAAAGTTTTCTAGGAACTTTCAATAATGGGATGGCACTTCGCTGGAATGGGATCATTCCTTATGGTGGGAATTTTTCCTGGGTCGGGTCGGAAGCCATCTCGATTGACCAACACTCTTAGTGGTAGGGGAGCTGGTGGTAAGATTCCATGGCTTAGTTATGGCTAGTTTTTGGATATGATGTGGTATAAAGGGTGTACATAAGTCAGCACTCATAATGCGCTAAGCATGTTGCGCGACGAGTCAGCACATCTGTTAAGTTGTCGTAAAATTAATGAAAAAATATGAATTAGTTATGGCTGAAAATTTTTTGACAATGAAGATGATATTTATTATAAATCACGGTATTATGAACATTAATATTCTAACAAATTTTCATTTCAAAAGATTTACATATATATAATTATAGGATAAAATAAATTAATAATGAATTTATTGCCGTTTATAATATTCAAATAATTTTTAATAATGGCAGAATGGAATGAAAAAATTTCTGCACATATACACTGCGCGTGTATATATATGTATAATATTTAACGAATTTTCAGCCATGACTAACTCATATTTTTTCATCATTTTTACGACAACTTAACGGATGTGCTGACTCGTCGCGCAATATGCTAATGCGGTCTGACTGGTTTCTCGTGTTTTGTTACATCATAAATTATTTTACGACCAACTTCCAACTATAACAAAATCATATTGTGCACATGATTTGACATACGTCGAAGCGTGCCCCCGCCAAACGTGATGTCACTAGACCTCGCGAGTGGATGCTAACTCATGTACAACCTTCATACTACATCATATCCAAAAACTGTCCATAACTAAACCATAGAATCTTTTACCACCAGCTCCCCTACCATCGGTATTTGACCTCGGATCTGTAGAAATGACTCTTATCCCAATTGATAATAAGTCCTGCTTTCAAAATTTTTTGCAGCACGTGCTCTAACCAGCGAATGTGCTCCTCGAAACTGTCCGTCACGATAGTTATGTCATCGAGGTAGGCGAACGCGTAAGGTTCGAGTTCAGGCCCAATTAGGCTGTCGAGCAGTTCCTGAAACGTTGCGGGCTCACTGACTACCCCGCATGACATCTTCATGAATTGGAATAGGCCTAATCCGGGTACCGTAAACACTGTCAAGTGCTAAGAGATCACTGCCACTTTTATCTGATGATAGGCACTTTTCAGGTCGATGTTCGAGATGTACTTGGCCCCTTTAAGCTTTCGTAGAACGGAATCCATCCTAGGTAACGGATAGGCACTTGGGCGTGTGACAGCATTGACTTTTCCGTAGTCAAAGCACATTCTGTACTCACCGTTAGACTACTTCACCATAACGACCGGGCTTGACCTTGGATACCGGGTAGTATTTTTGTTTGATAGGCTTGCACGACTATATCTCTATTTCATGTTCGATGAGGTCGGTGCAGCCTATTTTCTTACCATTAGCAAGACAACACCTTCCAATAAGAGTCGCGAGCTCTCTGTCCTTTAGCTCGGTTAGATCCGTTATACCGATAGACGCAAGGTGAGGTTTGTCAGCAGACAATGCTACCAATTCGATAGAAATAGCCATGTACAAAAAGGGTCCGACGATAGTTCCTTCCGGGTACATGGGTTTATTCTCCGAGGGTTTGGCTATTTCACAGGGAGCAACAGCAATTTTTTTTTTAGGCTGTGCTTCCCTGGTCGTTTCCCGGAGCGTAGTGTTTGCCACACTTGGGGCACTTGACGGTGTATCTCTTTCAGGCGCACTCCAGCAATTGTTACTGTTATCGATTCCTAACGGTTTCTCTTTGTTGCGCTCTTCTCTTGGCGAGAAGGGTGTCACCAGTGCGCTGGTGAAGCGCTTAGTTCTCTTCTGTGGTTTGTCGGCTGTAGAGGAGGCGTCGATGTTGAAGGTCCGCTGCTAGGCTTGCTAAGGCCTATCACTCTTAATCTCTTCTCCGAATCACCGATTCGTCTCCAGACCACCTTGTTAATTCATTCGACGATCTCAGGCATCAGCGGTAGTCTTAAATATTTCTACGGCAGCCACATTAGGTTTCGATGTCGGTTTCTTTTTTTCCTCACGCATTCTCGTCTCATTGGCCTGGAAGTCCGTTCCGGTAGGAGGCTCATCAACGGCGGTGGGGGTGATTGGTAATACTTCTCTGCGTTGATCAGATACTAAGCCTCTCTTGCCTGGCATACTAACATGTCGGCGTCCGTAACTGTTTCTCGCTTCATCTGCCTCTATATTGTTGGTAGTAGATTTGCGTAAAGGAGGTCGATCTGTTGCGCCAGCGGCCAGGTGCGCTGCATTTTGCTCAGTATCGTCATGAGGCAAATTACGTAGTCTTGCACCGGCTCGCCAGGATGTTGAGTCCTCTTCTCCGCTTCTCGGCTTAGCCGCTGTTGGAAATTCCGATCGACTCCGTATATAAGACGTGCTGAGTCGCAAAAATCCTGTCACGAATTCCATCGGTGTTCAGTCTTCCGATGCCAATGTAAAACCACTTCGGACAGCAGTTTCGTCATGCCATTGATTAATTCCACATCCGACAGATTGGTCGACCAGTTGCATTCTTTCACTCTCTGTAGGAATTCTTCAATGCTGGTTGTTTCTGCTAGGGCCGAGAACCCGATTTTCCATGGTCTGATGATTTTTCTCACATCAACGACTGAGTTGTTGAGGTTGCTACGGTGTCCCGATGTTCCGTTCTTAGCGGAATCCCACCCAGTATACGTACTGTGTGCCCTCCTCCCCCAGGTTGGGTAAATTAGATCTTGAGAACCTGGCTTTTTTTTCGCATCGTCTGCGAGCCTCCTGGAGTTTTGCCATTTCCGTGACTACGTCCTGTTCACGCCATTCACTGGTGCCGGTTGCGTACGTCACTTGCACTAGGCGTTCTTTCGCTACCGGGGTTAGTCTGGTAGGCACGGCTGTCGTCGTTGTCATTGGGCTGTGCGTTAGCGCAATTTTTGTTGAGGTGGTGCGCTGGGGCACTATTGTGATGTTTGTCCTATCCGTCAGCAGAAATTTTGTGGGATCCGCGATTGTCGGGTTAAGCGTTAGGTGCGTGCTGTTCAAGGTTGCTGATTCCGCTACTCGCATCGCTCTAACCTAGTTTGCTGTATTTTGGCCGCTGTTTCGTTCAGTGTGGTCGGGCAGAAATTTCCTAAATATCCCGTACATCTGATTAGAAAGTTCTCTATATACTCGAACAGTTCTTGATGTGTCGCTAGTCCCAGGCTCTCCCGAAGTCTTCAGCCGTCAGTCTCTGTGCAATCTTTTCAGAAGTTTCATTGAATTCGCGGGTATCGATTGTCGTATCTTTAAGTCTAGCTTTCTCAGGGCATCATCGAGTTCCGCGTCTGTTAATTTCACTAAACACTCCGTAAGATAGGTCGATGCTGTAGTTTGATGTCATATTGCTTTATTCCAGCGGAATACCAAACATAATATAACCTCTAGCAGTGGAGAAGAAAACGTCAGATAAGTATATTTGTTGCAATTGATTTGATTTGATTACGGTTTCTGATGGTCTCGTAAGAACGATGATTTGTGAGAAAAAATTTTTTTCTAGGTAATTCTTACATCCAGATACAGATCCAGATATGGATGATTTTACTTGTGCATACAAGCTACATAATCTCTTGAATCATTGTTGGAAACTGGAGGTCTTCTATGGTTTTCTTTCAAATTTAGTCAAAGAACTATTGAAAATCCAATATCAAGAAGAGCTTGTTGCTCTTTAGATTTGATATTTGCAATCTTACATCCTCAGTATTTTTTATATATAATATCATTTCCAGTGTAACACTGTGGCCGTACAATTTTACACATGAATGTATACCTCTAAAAGACAAGCCACAGTTTTCTTATTAAAGGTTAGAAGCTACAAAATACTGATCCAGTTGAAGTTGACTCGCTTTTAACTCAAATTAATTCAGTGGATCCAGATCTCAAGTCTAGCAACATTAAGGCATGTAGCCTGCCAATCGACAATGAGTGTTGCAAAAGAACTGTTCTATGTTTGGTGAAGTGGTGCTTTGAGTGCTGCTGATGATAAAAGAGCACTTAATGGACTCAGGGCTTCATCTTGTTATTCGCCAGTTTGCACAGCTGCTTGGCTTTGTACTTATGTGATGTGATATGAGTATTACTTACCAGGATGGTTTAACAATTACTTACACCCACTGCTAGCAATTAAATGCAAGATAATTTCGAGGAAAGATCTAGTTTAATGTTCCAAATTATTCGCAAAATGCAATATGGAATTCACCCTGCAGCTCAGTCAAAAAATAAAGTACTTGCAGTATCTCACAGGTAAGGTTTCTTTATACTACTTATCTATGCATGCAACTTTACTGGAAAATTCATTCTTGATTATTAACAGTTCTCGATTGACTTTCAGTATCGATCAACAATTGAACAAATATGGTAAGAAATCTATCACCGAGGGTAGATAAACATAAAAGCTACACAATCTCTTTAATCATTGTTCAAAACGGAAGTCCTCTATGATTTGTGTCATTTACTCAAAGAATTATTGAAAATCCAATATCAAGAACAACTTGATCACTCTTTGAATTTGATATTTGCAATTTCATAACTCTTACAGTGAGTATTTTTAATACAGAAGATGAATTTTGAGATTTCAGATTAGCTACAAATAAAATGATTTTTATCATTCCAGAGGAATAAAAGTAATAGAACCACAATCCTCAGCTTTTGCCAAACTCTGTGTCTACTGCATATTTCACACTAGAATACAATAGCAATGAGCCACAAGTAAACATTCGCAAACGTACAAGAAAAGAGATTCTGAAGATATGGATCTTGGAGAATGCCAGCAGCTAATATTTTGCTGTGACTGAATGAAGGTAGCGATTCCAATGCCATATTTGCTTTCAATTCTCTACAAGCACACGGAACAATGGATTGACAAAAATGTATTGTTCTGCGTAGACCATGACAGAATGCAGTAAATGGGTTATTCGCTAATTTCAAAACACTCACTTTATCTTTCAGTTTCTTCAATGAACGGTTCAATGAGGAAAGGATCGAGCACGTGTTGTACTCTAGAAGACGCCTCAAACACTGGTAAGGAATCTCTAAGTAAAATATATATCGTATGATGAATTGTAGGTAGCTGTATGATAATTTTTCCATTCTCATAATTTTTACAGGTTCCAAGTTTACTGAAAGTACTCCCAGAGTTTTTTACGATAGATTTACTATTAATTGGACAAGAAGTTAATGACATCAAACCATTCAGTTGGGATATAGGATTAACTTGTCGTACAGCACAAGCAATCATAAATAATCAAATGATGATTCATAGAGACAAAGATATTCGAAATGAAATCCTCAGACAACTTGATCATTACAACAATATTATGCTCACTGGTAATTGTTCCAGATTTCAAAAAAACAACCATTCTGACATTGAAGTTGGCAATAGCCCTGGAAAATACTCAAATACAAATAACAAGCAATAAAACCAGATTCCAAACCAATCAGTGATCAATTCAAAGCCAATCCTTATTATATTACCTATTGAAGAACATTTTCTAGATCAATGTATTCAAAAAGGAATAGCAAAAATCACAAACAGGAATATGAATGATATACAGCCATTTAATGGAAGAATGATGCTTTTTTGGGCTTATTTTGAATACACTTATGGGGCGTTCTTTGTCAGCTCTCCGGAGCCGGCGCGCGGACGCTAAAACCTCACGTTTTCGACGCTTGTTTTCGACTCTATATGACCCATATCTAAATAATGTTTGATATGCTATCAATGTAGTTTTTTCTCAGCTTTCCGATGGTTAATTTAGTTTTCAGAATTTTTCACATTTTCACAGAAAAAAAAATAAAACAGGCCATATCGTCGCTTGGGAGGAAGAACGTTCCATTTCAGAAACTTGCTATAAAAAGTTCCATTTCAGAAACTTTCTATAAACAGTGCCGTTTCAGATTGACAAGTATAAAAAGTGCCATTTCAGAAAAAATTTATAAAAAGTGCCATTTCGGAAAATTTCTATAAAAAGTACCGTTTCAGGAGAAATTTTTTCCCTCGGAGTTTTTCTGACTTCGGGGATGATGTCGTATGCATGTGTCTGTATGTACATATGTGTATGTGTGTGTACACGTCTGAAAATGACAACTTGATCCCACGTCGAGACGTGATCACTCTGAAAGTAAACTATTTACATTACATATTTTCTTCATCGATGGATTTGGATGAAAATTGGTATCTATACGTTTTTGAGGTCGCTGATTACGAATCCGACCTCAGATTTTAAAAATTCGAATTAGAGCCTCTAAGATTACCTAAAAAAAATTTGAAAAGGTACTGGATTTTGATGAAAATTAGTATACATGGGATTTCGAGGTCGCTGATTACGAATCCGGCATCAAATTTTGAAAATAAAAATTAGAGCCTCTGAGATCACCTGACAAAAATTTGAAAAGATACTGGATTTTGATGAAAATTAGTATACGTAAGTTTTTGAGGTCACTGATTATGAATCTGGCTTCAGATTTTGAAAATTCAAATTAGATCGAGCCTCTGAGATCACCTGACAAAAATTTGGAAAAAAATGGAATTCTGTTGAAAATTAGTATTCATGGGATTCCGAGGTCGCTGATTATGAATCCGGCATCAAATTTTAAAATTTAAAATCAGAGCTTCTAAGATCACCTGACAAAATTTGGAAAGATACTGGATTTTGATGAAAATTAGTATACGTGGGTTTTTGAGGTCACTGATTACGAATCCGACCTCAGATTTTAAAAATTCAAATTAGATCGAGCCTCTAAGATTACCTGACAAAAATTTGGAAAAAAATGGAACTTTGTTGAAAATTAGTATATATGGGATTTCGAGGCCGCTGATTACGAATCCGGCCTCAGATTCTAAAAATTCGAATTTAGCCTCTAATATTGCCTACCAAAAATTGTATTATCGGTAAATAATTTGAATAAAAACCAAAATTTTCTATCTCCCCACCATTTTCGTTCACAGAGAATACGCCCACGCATGAATATTATCAAATTTGTCGATTCGAATGTAGCATGCGCTCCGGCTTCTCTATCGATCTGCTCGAACATATTTTCAAAAAATCAACCCTTCGTACGTTTTTAAAAGGGGGTCCCACCCGGACATCGGTAAACAATTTTTTAAATTCTCTATACGTCCATCATAACTTGAATTTTTCAAAATTTTTTTCTTATGGAAATGTAGTCCTCGATCCCACCTTACGATCTGCAATACCAAAGATACCTCGAAACTGTATAATTTTGGTTTAGCATGAATAAGATAATTGACGAAAATGTGTAATTGTCACCACACCATTTTCTTCCACAAAGAATACGCCCACGCATCGATGTTTTCAAAGTTTCCAATATCAACTATGAAAGCGTTCAAGCTCCTCTAACGATCTGCTCGAAAAAAATTTTGAAGAATCAACCCTTTGTACGTTTTTAAAGAGGATAATACAGGAACATCGGTAAAGAATTTTCGATTGTCACCACACCATTTTCGTTAACAGAGATTACGCCCACGCATCAATGCTTTCAAATTTTTCAACATGAATTATAAAAGCGCTCAAGCTCATCTAACGATCGGTTTGAACAAACTTTCGAAAAATCAACCCCTTGTACGGTTTTGAAGGGGATAGTACGGGAACATCGGTTGAAACTTTTTTTAAATTCTCTATACGCCCACCACAAAACGAATTTTTCAAAATTTTCTTTCTATGAAAATGTAGTCCTCGACCCCACCTTTCGATCCGTCATACTAAATGTACCTCTAAATCCTATAATTTTGGTTTTGCATCATTAAGGGAATAGACGAAATTTTTTTTTATCACCACACAATTTTTGTAGACAGAGGATACGCCCACGCATCAGTGTTTCCACATTTTTCAACATGGATTATGAGAGCGCTCAAGCTCCTCTAACGATATGCTCGAACAAAATTTAGAAAAATCAACCCTTTGTACGTTTTTAAAGGAAATAATACGGGAACATTGGTTAAAAATTTTTTCAAATTCTCTATACGCCTACCACAACTCAGACTTTTCAACATTTTTTTTTCAGAAAATGTAGTCCTCGACCCCACCTTTCGATCCATCATACTAAATCTACCTCTAAATTGTCATATCATTGTTTCCGAGAGCAAGAAAGGTGGACTAGAAAAATGTACGGATCCATCTTATTATTATGTAGATCACGCGAATCAGCTTATGAACACTATATGACAATACGAATTTTTAAAATCTGAGGCCGGATTCGTAATCAGTGACCTCAAAAAAAATTCATGGATACCGATTTTTATCCAAATCCAGTATCTTTTCAAACTTTCGGTAGGCAATCTTAGAGGTGAAATTCGAATTTTCAAAATCTAAGGCCGGATTCATTACCAGTGACCTCAAAAACCCGAGTATACTAATTTTCATCAAAATCCAGTATCTTTTCAAATTTTTGTCAGGTGATCGTAGAGGCTCTAATTTTGATTTTTAAAATTTGATGCCGGATTCGTAATCAGCGAGCTCGAAATCCCATGTATACTAATTTTCAACAAAATTCCATTTTTTTCCAAATTTTTGTCAGGTGATCTCAGAGGCTCTAATTTTAATTTTCAAAATTTGATGTCAGATTCATAATCAGCGACCTCGAAATCCCATATTTACTAATTTTCAACAAAATTCCATTTTTTCCCAAGTTTTTGTCAGGTGATCTTAGAGGCTCTAATTTGAATTTCCGAAATTTGAGGCCAGATTCTTGATCAGCAAACTCAAAAACCCACGCATACCAATTTTCATCAAAATCCAGTACCTTTTCAAATTTTTTTTAGGTGACCTTAGAGGCTCTAATTCGAATTTTCAAAATCTGAGGTCGGATTCGTAATCAGCGACCTCAAAAACGTATAGATACCAATTTTCATCCAAATCCATCGATGAAGAAAACATGTAATGTAAATAGTTTACTTTCAGAGTATCACGTCTCGACGTGGGATCAAGTTGTCATTTTCAGACGTGTACACACACATACACACATGTACATACAGACACATGCATACGACATCATCCCCGAAGTCAGAAAAACTCCGAGGGAAAAAATTTCTCCTGAAACGGTACTTTTTATAGAAATTTTCCGAAATGGCACTTTTTATAAATTTTTTCTGAAATGGCACTTTTTATACTTGTCAATCTGAAACGGCACTGTTTATAGAAAGTTTCTGAAATGGAACTTTTTATAGCAAGTTTCTGAAATGGAACGTTCTTCCTCCCAAGCGACGATATGGCCTGTTTTATTTTTTTTTCTGTGAAAATGTGAAAAATTCTGAAAACTAAATTAACCATCGGAAAGCTGAGAAAAAACTACATTGATAGCATTTGTATTCGAGTAATTGAGTAGCGAACATGAGAAAATGCGCCGCGTCGGGCCGCGCTGTGCCGCGCCGCGCTGACTCCACGCGCTCCAGCTCAAGTCTTCTGCTTACAAGAGTGCCGAAATCGGAATATATTCAATATCCATACAAGTCTCTATCTGTTGGATAAACTACTATCTAGCGTAGATTATGTACTCATTTGGGTTATGGACTGAGATATGGACATTATAGCTGAGTAGTATTAGGAAGTTGCGTGGATGTTGCGAGCGGGGTGCAAAAAAACAATTGAACTCGCTTCAGAAGAGTATCAAGAAAGACATGTTCACTCCCGCACGCTGAAAAACTTGTGCGTCGTGAGTTATTAACAATTTAGTGCAAAAATATGCATTTTTTTTCATATTATCGCGAATAACTCAAAAACTATGACGTTTAGGAAGATATTTTATAGGAAAAATTTTGTTCCTGACAAAATTTGGCACAAGATAGCATTGGTTTCAAATTAAAAAATATATTTTTACAATGTGTTATAGCTTAAATAACATTAAAAAAGCAACAAAATTTTAACATTTTTTTATAGGTAAATAAAATTGATTGAAATAATCGCCAATTAAGATTTGGGTACTTCATTATGATACAAATATCTATGCAAAATTTCATTTGAATCGGATAGTTAGTTTTTGTGCAATCCATTTGTTAACTAATATTTTTGCAAAAATTGTCAACGTTGTCACATCCAGAATCCGGCCTGAAATCGGTCGCCAATTTTTTTTAACATTCTTTCTATGTTGATCTTTCAATTGGCAGAGTTATTTCTACCATTTCACATATTTTTACAACTTTATGATTTTTTTTTTAAAACCGGCCAAATTTTACCTTATAAATAAATTGAATATCTTCCCCAGTTTTAGGTCTTTTTGAAAACTGAAAAAAGATATGAAATCTATATAAATAGCCGCTCATTTTAAGCTTTTATTTGTTGAGATCGGCCCGGTAGAACCGGAGTTATATTGTTATAAACATATCGGTTGCTTACGTCGAAATTATTGCAGCTACAGCGATAAAAAAAATATTGTTGGCTTCTGTAATATGTACCGTATTATGGTACATTCGATGAAATGTGTCTTATGGTGAGAATGTATGTAAAAAATATTCATGAAACAGTCCGAAAACGCCTGG
The DNA here is from genome assembly GCA_020882685.1 of Aphelinus atriplicis. Lineage (NCBI taxonomy): Eukaryota > Metazoa > Arthropoda > Insecta > Hymenoptera > Aphelinidae > Aphelinus > Aphelinus atriplicis. The sequence goes on from JAJGQD010000036.1 coordinate 739,574, forward strand.
AATCGGCTCTCTCAGCCGACTCGCCGGCCGGGCGGGGAGAGGGGGGAGCGCGCGGCAGCCTAGCGAGTCGGTGAATATCGACTTCAAATTGGACTCGCTCGGAAAAATCTTCGATATCTCTGAATCTATCCATCGTAGAAGGATGATTTTTTTTTTAATTCGATATAGAAAATCACGAGAAATGCAATGGTGAAATCAGCACTTCAGAAAAATCACCATATCGATCTACATTTTTTATGATCCTTTTTTTTTACATGCAACATTATATAACTCCAAAGTATATTAAATAAATAAATAAATAACTGTTTATTGTTTTACATATCATATCTTATTATACAGAATACTTGTTCATTTATCTATACAGCATACATGTTCATTCATCTATTCGCATCTTTTTAGGAGGATTTAATACCTCATAATCTTCTATTTCACTTTCATCCTCGATATCGCTCCTATCACTTAACTGTAAGTTATCTTCTTCACAAGTTTCCACTCTCTCATCTTCTTTATTATCATTCTTATCTTCATTTATACTATTTAAATCAAATCGTCAGGGTCCAAATGAACTTCGCAATTTTTACAATTTTTCCCCAAACAATTAGAACAATATTGTGAGCATTTAAATCCATGCTTCACGCAACTACAATTTTTTAAACAATCTTTGGTGCATTTACAGCTGACATATTTGAGAATATCATCAGGTACTAATTTTTTGCCAACTTCTAATTTATTCGGATACACCCCAAAATTCGCGCCTTGACCTTGCTTCTGTAATATCCCGCGTTTTCATCGTTCTTCAATTATATATGCGAACGAAAAAGGAAAATATGGCTGATGAGCGTCCTTCTCGTTTCACATGAAAATATGCAAGCAATCACGTTGAACATTGAATGTTCAACGCGACTTACTGTCAATTTATAAATAAATAGAAAAAATCATGAAAAATGTAGATCGATATGGTGATTTTTCTGAAGTGCTGATTACACCATTGCATTTCTCGTGATTTTCTATATCGAATTAAAAAAAAAATCATCCTTCTACGATGGATAGATTCAGAGATATCAAAGATTTTTCCGAGCGAGTCCAATTTGAAGTCGATATTCACCGACTCGCGAGGCTGCCGCGCGCTCCCCCCTCTCCCCGCCCGGCCGGCGAGTCGGCTGAGAGAGCCGATTCCGGGCGTTTTCGGACTGTTTCATGAATATTTTTTACATACATTCTCACCATAAGACACATTTCATCGAATGTACCATAATACGGTACATATTACAGAAGCCAACAATATTTTTTTTATCGCTGTAGCTGCAATAATTTCGACGTAAGCAACCGATATGTTTATAACAATATAACTCCGGTTCTACCGGGCCGATCTCAACAAATAAAAGCTTAAAATGAGCGGCTATTTATATAGATTTCATATCTTTTTTCAGTTTTCAAAAAGACCTAAAACTGGGGAAGATATTCAATTTATTTATAAGGTAAAATTTGGCCGGTTTTAAAAAAAAAATCATAAAGTTGTAAAAATATGTGAAATGGTAGAAATAACTCTGCCAATTGAAAGATCAACATAGAAAGAATGTTAAAAAAAATTGGCGACCGATTTCAGGCCGGATTCTGGATGTGACAACGTTGACAATTTTTGCAAAAATATTAGTTAACAAATGGATTGCACAAAAACTAACTATCCGATTCAAATGAAATTTTGCATAGATATTTGTATCATAATGAAGTACCCAAATCTTAATTGGCGATTATTTCAATCAATTTTATTTACCTATAAAAAAATGTTAAAATTTTGTTGCTTTTTTAATGTTATTTAAGCTATAACACATTGTAAAAATATATTTTTTAATTTGAAACCAATGCTATCTTGTGCCAAATTTTGTCAGGAACAAAATTTTTCCTATAAAATATCTTCCTAAACGTCATAGTTTTTGAGTTATTCGCGATAATATGAAAAAAAATGCATATTTTTGCACTAAATTGTTAATAACTCACGACGCACAAGTTTTTCAGCGTGCGGGAGTGAACATGTCTTTCTTGATACTCTTCTGAAGCGAGTTCAATTGTTTTTTTGCACCCCGCTCGCAACATCCTAAACACGGCCATTTTTAGCCTAATCCTACTCAGCTATTATTTCATTTCACATTCTTTGACCTCCGTTTTGGCTTTGATATTGAAGACTTTGCCATACTATGTTTCAACTGAACTACTTTTTCAGTTCGTTTTGATCTAGGGAAAATTTCATATTCCTCAGCAGATGAAATTCTTTTGACCATCAGTCTGTCATCGGAAGTTGGTATGAACGCATAAAATTGCACAGTACCTTGTATAGCAAAACACTTATCAAATCTCTCTTTCAATTTCAGTTTAGCTTGCTCATAATTTTCTTTCTTACTATAAAATACCATGGTTTCTTTACAGTAATTTCTTGCCCATTCAAATGAACCATCTGCGGTTAAAATATGATTATTTGCAGAGCGTTGTAAACTTGCTCGTTTAGCACCTCGTTTCACATTAGCTCCAATTCCATCGCATGCTCCCTCCCCATGTGCGGTCGCACAAAAATGCCATTCCGCGGGAATGCCAAAATCTTTCTTATGATTAATAAGATTAGAGAAAATTTCCATCGGTACTATGATAAATTTTCTTTGGTTTGTATTCTTTCTTTAGATAATTTATGATTATTCCTTGGTATACATGAACTGCAATAGTGTCATGAGATAAATTATCCGAAATAATAGCCAAACTTTTGTGTTGAAGTTCATTATTCCTCTGAAAGTAGATAACTACTGTGAAAATTGTTGCCTGAAATTCAATAGCGGGCATGAAAAAAATGGTATCCCTCTGGCGGACACATTGAGAGATAGTCCTTTATTCAACAGACACAAATTACTTAGTATGAACATTGAATCGAGCGCGTGGAGTCAGCGCGGCGCGGCACGGCGCGGCCCGGCCCGACGCGGCGCATTTTCTCATGTTCGCTACTCAATTACTCGAATACAAAAAAAAAGTAGGTATCCAAAAAGTCTATATCAACGTAAAAAAACCTCAGCTTTCGATCTAGACTACTTGAAAAAATTAAAAAATATAGGTTTTTGCGATATGGCCTGTTTTATGTTTTTTTTCTGTGAAAATGTGAAAAATTTGGAAAACTAAATTCACCATCGGAAAGCTGAGAAAAAACTACATTGACAGCATATCCAACATTATTTAGATATGGGTCATATAGAGTCGAAAACAAGCGTCGAAAACGTGAGGTTTTAGCGTCCGCGCGCCGGCTCCGGAGAGCTGACGAAGAACGCCCCTTATTTGTCTAATAATAAGTTGAGTATTGAGCCTAAGATAAAGATATTCAATTTTCTTATAATTCTGGTGATTTTGCTAGTATGATAATTAATTTATACTCACTGACAATAGGTGCTGTTCTACCCTATGTAATGCGGATGAATGGCATTGTGTCTTTATTTGTGAACAATATTCATACATTTTTTATTTACTTTCATTTAAAATTTGCGAATCAAGTAATTTATAAATAGATATATCTATCAAAACTGAAGGCATGGTATCATTCAATGTCCAATTTCAAATGTTCCATTTTCCAATGTTTAATTTGAAAGATTTCTCTTCCAGCTGAATATTGGGAAGTCACATCGTCGGTGATGGGAGTAAGAGAAATCCAACATGGCGGTTCTACCGGAGCATCTGCCTGCAGTTTAGCAGGCCAGCATAGGCAAGCATAGCCGATTTGGCTCTGATTGGAAATTCCAAGCCTGCTACGTTTCCGCCAAAGAAACTTCCAAAAAGAATAAAATTTGTCAATTGTGCAGTAAGTGGTTGCAATAGTAATTATTTTGACAATCCGACAGTTAGATTTCATGGATTGCCTGCTCCGAACCAGCATTTTGTTTACATGACAGATTACTTCGGTAATTCAAACAAAGTCGATAAATTAGAGGCATGGAAACGCAGATTGAAATTGAAAACAATTGAGCCGAGTCTTATTGCGTGCTCCCTCCATTTCAGGCATTTTAACCATTACATTTCAATCTGTAATTAAACTTTAATCTGTACTCTTCTATGTACTATTTTTATGTACTCTTTGCCTATATATGTTTACACTGTCCAGGCAAACCAGCCTTACATGAGCACTTAAATGATAATACTTTTCCATTAGGAGTAATTTCTCTTTCTATCTCGTGCAAATTCTTTAAATCGGTGGTCTTGATACATAGAGCTACTATGTTGATATTTGGATAACCTCTTGAAGTGTTGTTGAGAGTGGCAATTTTCCCACATGTTTCAATATGCCCTACCTCCATTAGCCTTTGACCTTCGACAAACTTCCTCTGCTTCATGTTTTCCCCTGCATAATCCCAAATATCGTTTATTTGTAACATACTTATGTAAAAATCGTCTCACTCCCTTTAACTCTGATGTTATGAGACCCGGAGTAGACGCCATATTGGTACTACGTGACTTAATGTGACTTCCCAATAACTAATTTTGTATGTTCTACATTCAAGTTCTACATTCCTTGTGATATAATTGTCTCAAAGTGGTGCTTCAAGATTGTAATTCCATGTTTAAATAGTTCTTATGTGCCTTAACAGTTTGAGAATACTTGTTAAAAATGAATATTTTTGAATAAAAATTGATATCCAAGTGAATGTATATTTCATTTTAAAATTTGTGAGAAATTTTAACTGTTTGTGTATTTATGATGTAATGAAAAAAGTTCTTGATCATAAATTCAGATTGCTCCCTGAACCGCATTCTTAATTAATCTGATATTATCAGATACGATAAAAGTGCCAAAACAGTTATTATATTTTTATTATATATATATATATATATATATTCAATCAATTTCTTCATGTATAATCAGAATATATCTATCGAATATACATGTGGTTTGGATAAAAGAAATAACTACTCTTGCAAATTAATATAAATTAATAAATTGAATTAATTAGAAATTCATTTTCATTATACATCAATAGAAGAATTGAAATCTGTTTTAACACAGCTATTAACTTTATATAATATATTATTTCAATTCGGTACCAAAGGCAGAAATGAATTAAAAGCATAAACAAAACCATTATAAGGAAAGTAAGCCTATAATACGTAAGCTGGTTTGCTCTATTCGCTGGGGCAAGCTGGTTTGCTCCATTCGCAGGGGCAAGCTGGTTTGCCCTATTAGCGAGGGCAAGCTGGTTCGCCCTATTTACGAGGGCAAGCTGGTTTGCTCCGCCACAGTTTTCATAAGGCTCTTCATTTACCAAAGCTAGTTACCATCATAATTGAAAGAAGTTAGAGAGAATCTTTGAATAATAATTTAAATAATAATTATGGAAAGGTGAAAGTTAATAGAGTAAAGAGAGTTCAAGTATACATGAATTGAAGATCAGACAAACAAGATAATTCTTTCAGAACATACCGTCGTTGTTGACTAATTGTAGATTTTGTCCAAGTGGACCATCATTATTGGCTTCGTTAGCAAACAATTTATTGTTCTGAAGCTGATTACCACCTGGGTTCACCGCATTGCTGGACAAGTCTGAAAAGGATATAATAAAAAATAAGCGAACTAAGATATGCTAATATGTTTGAGAATTAATTATTGATGGAAAATACAGGATATTCTTTAGAATATTTACCTCATGCAAGATGATTTTTATTTCTCGTGATAGCAACTCTCAGCTTACTGTATGCCCCAAGCACCGGAAGAAGCACTGTGTACAATACATACATATATATAGAAAAATAGACAAGAAACAGTAATGTCAACTCTGTTTCAATTTTGGCACAAAGCGTTGTCTACAATACTTAGTAGAAAAATTGTAAGTCACAAAAGAGAAGAAGATTGGGAGCGATAAACGAGAATAGCATTGTGGAAACCCTAAAAGTTTCGAACACAAAAATCACAGTAAGTGTGATACACAGTTGAGCTGCAGTGTATGGCTAGGTGATTCCAAAGAAAGTCCATGACACAATTTTCCAATTGTTTTGGATATTTTGATGTCTGAGTAAATTCTTCTAACAATAACAATTCTGATCATTTCAAATGTATTTGAAATTTTGTGCCCCATTAAAATATTCTTTTACGAATTTTTAATCAATAAATTTTAGTAAATCTAGTATAAAAGGTAGTAAAAATACTTAATGTTATAAAACAAAAAATGTAAAACTGAATACTTTTTTTAAAGTAAATATATGCATACTTTTACGAATTTTAAATCAATAAATTTTAGTAAATTTAGTATAAAACGTAGTAAAGATACTTAATATTACTAGGGGGGTACCCCCCTGCTCGCTTCGCTCGCCAACCCCCCGTGTGTCATGTTAAACGTTTGTTTTTGCTTTCTCAAAGAGAAAGCTTTGTAATGGGGCAAAAATCGACCCACCGAATCAAACCTCGGGACCTCGATTTTCGTAATCTACGGGTCGAAAAACAAGGAAATCCAAAAGTGTCTGTATGTATGTGTGTATGTATGTATGTATGTATGTATGTATGTATGTGTGTAACGTTTTTTCCGTCCACGATAACTCTCGAAGAAATGGTCCGATCTTCTTGAAATTTTGCACACAGGTTAGTCGCGGCAAAATCTTGGCCGAGTTCAATTTTCAGCAAAATCCGTTGTTTATTTCTCTAGCAACCGTTGCTAAGGTGTAAAATTTTTCGTTTCTTTTGTCTAGGATAACTTTCGAAGGAATCGTCCGATCTTGCTGAAACCGTTTCTAACGTGTTTTCTCACAAATCCTTATGAGTGCTCATTGGAGCAAGCCGGAAAATCAGTTTTAAGTCACACTCGATGGCCAAGGACACTGAATTGTTCTATTTTCTTCATAGCAACCGTTGTTTACTTCCCTAGCAACCGTTATGAAGGTTGGAAATTAATAATTTAAGACCTATTTCCATCATTTTCGACGGCAAAGAACAAAATCTTCTCAATTAGCTCCTTAGCAACCGTTGTTCACCGCCCTAGCAACCGTTGCTAATGATGAAAAAAATTGATGTAAGTTTCGTTTCCAGTATTTTCAACGTACTATAGAGAAGATTGGGAAAATTTGATGTCTTTTGCCGTCGAAAATGATCAAAATGAGTCTTCAAGTGTGCTAAATACGGACTTAAGGGCAGTGCGGATCGATTTTGACCGCCATTTAACCGTATGACAGTCACAAGATGAACTGATCGAAAAATTATGCAGGTCCAAATGTCTCGCATCGTGTAGAACCTAGAACAGTTTGCTTTGTTGCATTTGATCAAATAATAAGAGAGCCCGGTCAGACATCAACACCCGCAACATAGTTTGGTCAATTGAAAAAGAACGGCACTTTACACAGTCACAAAGATACGAATTGAATTGATTAAATAATTTTTTTGTAATTTTTGAAAAATAGATGATAGTATCTACGCTAGTGGAAAGGTGAAAATACAGGTTTGGGACGCGTTTGTGGGTGATGTTGAAGCCTCTTTGAGAAAGCATACTGCTAAGGCACTTGGCAGCGGTTTTCAGATTAATAGTGGGTTTAACTTTAGGTTAATAGTGACATGTGCTAGATCATATTTTTTGGTTTGGGTATTCCGCGTGTTCCATTTCAGATTTTCAGCAGCAGATTTTGAGTAAGATTGCAATGGTTGCTAGACACGTAAACAATAGTTGCTATGGGTAAAATGGAGATTTTGTATCCTGTGCAGTTGAAAATACTGGAAACGAAACTTACGTGAATTTTTCTTTCCCTTAGCATCGGTTGCTAGGGCGGTAAACAACGGTTACTGAAAAGCTAATTGGGAAGATTTTGTGTCCTTTGCCGTAGAGAATGATGGAAATAGGTCATGAATTGATAATTTCCAACCTTCGTAATGGTTGCTAGGGAGGTAAAAAACGATTGCTATGGAACAAATATAACAATTTAGTGCCTCTGGCCATCGAGTGTGACTTAAAACTGTTTTTCCAGCTTCCAAAACAACGGTTGCTAGGGATGTAAATAAACGGTAATTTCGACGAATAAGTGGATTTATATTGAAAAAAACTTGTCCAAAATAATATTTAGTCCTTTCCTTCTACTGTAGCAACGGTTTCTAGACACGTAAACAATGGTTGCTATGGGTAAAACGGAGATTTTGTATCCTGTGCAGTTGAAAATACTGGAAACGAAACTTACTTTTTCTTTCCCTTGGCAACGGTTGCTAGGGCGTTTAACAACGGTTACTGAGGAGCTAAGTGGGAAGATTTTGTGTCCTTTGCAATCGAAAATTATGGACATGGGTCATAGATTGATCATTTCCAACCTTCGCAATGGTTGCTAGGGAGGTAAACAACGGTTGCTATGGAGCAAATATAACAATTCAGTTTTCTTGGTCATCGAGTGTAACTTAAAATTGAGTTTCCAACTTTCGAAGCAACGGTTGCTAAGGATATCAACAGTGGTTGCTATGGGAAATATCTCATCGATTCTCTTCGATTCTCATTGAAGGGTGAAAAAAGAGGTGAAAAAAGAGAGATAAAACAAAAAATTTAAGACTGAATACTTTCTTCAGAGTAAATATATATTATTATCAATATACTGAAGCTATCAATATTTATTTATATTTAACAAGTTTGTGCCCCATTAAAGTATTTTTTTACAAATGATGAAACAAAAAATATGATGAAACAAAGAATGTAAGACCGAATACTTTCTTTAGAGTAAATATATATTATTATCAATATACTGAAGCTATCAATATTTATTCATATTTAACAACTAGCCAGTATCACTCACTCGCTATCGCTCGCTCGTGTCTTTCATTTGCTCTATCAAGAATAAAGGAAAATAATGAAATTTTTATTGGAATTATTGGTGAATAATGCAAAGTATCTACGGACGCTTTTACATCAACATGTATCTCACCTCTAGGCTATCAAAAATAAGGTCCCGATGTCTGATTTGAGATGTCAATTTTTACCTCATTCCAAAGCTTTGTCTTTGAGGAAGTAAAATAACATAATCAGAAATAGATTTTGTTATGATCATGAATTTTCGTCAAACCTCGAGAAATATCAATGGAAATAAATATAATTTCTACTATATTGCATCTTATTACTACATTGCAACTTAATAACTTTCGCCACGAAAACATGCAAATTTCTCATAAAATTAACGCCCACGCATCGACATTTTTCCATTTTTCACGATGGAAACGGGGAGCGCTCAATCAGCTATATCTATTCGTCAGATCAGAATTTCCGTCACGACGCTGATTCGTAGATTTTTTAACGATTTATGTTGCTCAACTTGCAAAAAGTCAGTTTGTACATATTTCTCGGACACGCATCGATTTTTCCAAAATTCTTCATTTCTTTCAAATATCAAGTATTTTTTTCAAACGAATTCTAACTTTTTACAAATTGAAACACCGAATTTTAAGTACATACTTCACGCCCATGCATCAATATTTTTGAATTTTTCACGATGAATAATTGAAGCGCTCAATGAGCTCTATCGATGACTCCAATCAGAATTTTCATTACGACGCTGTTTCATATATTTTTTCAATGGTTCATGCGGCACAAGTTGACAAAAGTCAGTTTTTTCCATATTTCACGCCCACGCATCGATTTTTCCAAAATTCTTCATTTCTTTCAAATATCAAGTATTTTTTTTAAACGAATTCTAACTTTTTACAAATTGAAACACCGAATTTTAAGTACATACTTCACGCCCATGCATCAATATTTTTGAATTTTTCACGATGAATAATTGAAGCGCTCAATGAGCTCTATCGATGAGTCCAATCAGAATTTTCATTACGACGCTGTTTCATATATTTTTTCAATGGTTCATGCGGCACAAGTTGACAAAAGTCAGTTTTTTCCATATTTAACGCCCACGCATCATTTTTTCCGAAATTCTCTCCATGGATATTCAAGCCCATCCGATGTTTTTTCGATCGAACATACCCGACATTTCACCAAATCATAATCTCACTTATTTATCTGAAAGCATAAAAATCGCAAAGTAAACCACCAATTTTCAATCACACATTTCACGCCCACGCATCAATATTGTTGAATTCTTCACGATGAATAATTGAAGCGCTCAATGAGCTGTATCGATACTTCCAATCAGAATTTTCATGACGACGCTGTTTCAAATATTTTTTTAATGGTTTATGCGGCACAAGTTGACAAAAGTCAGTTTTTTCCATATTTCACGCCCACGCATCGATTTTTTCAAAATTCCAATCATGGATAAGGAAGCCCATTCGATACTCTTCCGATCGGAAATACTCGAAATGACACCATATTATGATTTCACGTATTTCTCTGAACGCATAAAAATCAATCAACCATCAATTTTCAAGAACGGATTTCACGCTCACGCATCGTCATATTTCAGTTTTTCACGATGAAAAATAAAAATGCTCAATGAGCTCTATCGATCCGTATTATCAGAATTTTCATCACGATGCTGATTCATGTACTTTTTTAATGATTCATGAGGCACATCTTGCCAAACATCAGTTTTTTCCATATTTCACGCCCACGCATAAATTTTTCCAATGTTTCAACCATGGATAAGGAAGCCCATTCAATACTCTTCCGACCGGAAATACTTAAAATTACATCATATCATGATTTCACGTATTTCTCTGAACGCATAAAAATCACAAAGTTAACCATCAATTTTCAAGAACGGATTTCACGCCCACGCATCGTCATATTTCAGTTTTTCACGGTGAAAAATAAAAATGCTCAATGAGCTCCATCGATGCGTATTATCAGAATTTTCATCACGACGCTGATTCATGTACTTTTTTAATGATTCATGAGACACATCTTGCCAAACATCAGTTTTTTCCATATTTCACGCCCACGCATCAATTTTTTCAAAGTTTCAACCATGAAACACTAAAGCCCTTCCAAAGATCTATCGATCAGTCAGACCCAAATTTTCATCGTACAATTATTTCATAGTTTTTTTCTATGGTTTATCGGCTAAGAAAAAAAACCCAATATGCATTTTCCCATTTTTAACGCCCACGCATCGATTTTTTCAAAAATTTCAATACGAAACCTCAAAGCGCAGGCAATTTCTTTTCGATCCGTCTTATCCGTTTTCATGCAAATCGACCCCTTCATAAAAATTTCTTTACATGAAAATTACCGGAGGATTAACTTTATATTATAGTATAGAAGATTCTGTGCCCCATTAAAGTATTCTTTTACGAATTTGAAATCAATAGATTTTAGTAAATTTCGTATAAAACGTAGTAAAGAGACTCAATATGATAAAACGAAAAATGTAAGACTGAATACTTTCTTCAAAGTAAATATATATTATTATCGATATACTGAAACTATCAATATTCATTTATATTTAACAATTTTGTGCCCCATTAAAATATTCTTTTACGAATTTTTTAAATCAATAAATTTTAGTAAATTTAGTATAAACTGTAGTAAAGATACTCAATATTATAAAACAAAAAATGTAAAACTGAATACTTTTTTTAGAGTAAATATATATTATTATCAATATACTGATGCTATCATTATTTAGTTACATTTTACAATTTTGTGCCCCATTTAAATATTCTTTTACGAATTTTAAATCAATAAATTCCAGTTAACTTAGTAAAAAATGTAGTAAAGATACTCAATATTAGCAAACAAAAAATGTAAAACTGAATACTTTTTTTAGAGTAATGTTATATATATTAATATATATATATATATATATTATTATCAATATACTCAAGCTGTATATATATATATTGCATCGTCTTATTTTAATTCAATATAAAATTTGAATTGTGAAGCGATTCAAAACTCAAAAGATTTTATATTTAATTATTCAGTTATTTAGTGGGTGCGTTGCATCAAAATTAGCTTGAAATTAAGATAAATGGACACATGCGAAAGAAAGGTAGGCGTGGGGCAAATAAATATAAAGGAAGATTTGGTTTTCTTGATTTATTAATGAACGCGCACTCCGTACGCTCAGGGATGGGTCCACTGTACTAGTGGTACAGCTCGGTATCGAAAGTAGGTAACTCTTAACGCCCGTGTGAGGATGGTGAGTTACAACAATGGACTCGGGCGAATCTCCTTTGTTCTCCTCGTGCCGTGTTAAATTGCGTTGCAGGCGACGGCGTCACACCTGCGACGTGCTGGGGACAGAAAAATCAAACGAACTTAATCGTGTGGTTAAGCACACGATCAAATCCGGTTGAGCAAGTTATCGCTATATTAAAATTCCTTATTACTAGTGAGAAGCAGCACCACACACTGCGAACAATAAAGATGGCGGTTTCTGCGGCGCGCTTACAACTAATGGACCGCAAACGTGAGCTAATCAAGGGAGCGACGCGGCACGACGCGATATACTGGAATCCTCTACTCTATCCAGGAGTTAGCTGGATTTTCGAGGATATTACCCCAGTGGCGACTATGACCTTGCGGTGCCGTGGATAACACGAGCTGCGCAGGCTCAGCCGTGAGCTTCCGTGGCAAGCGATGGTTTTGCCTGTTGGCTATTCCCAAAGCTTCCGCTAAATTTAACTTACTCGTAGTCGTCGTCGTCGTTACTCGAGTCGACCTCCAGTTCGTAGCCACGTGCAAGGTCGCTTGGATTCTCGGTTACGTTAAGGCTGCTATCTGGTGTGGCGGGCGAGACGAGAATGCCCGATCGAGCGGGGCTCGCTAGCTCGTCCGGCGTTCCGGGCTCGCGGCTCTGCGCAGTGAACGACTGCGCAGCTAGTATAGTTGCAGCGCGGGGGAAAAGCGTGTGACTCGGCGCCGTGTGTGTTCGATGTATGACTGTGTGCGTATGTGTGAGTGTGTATACGCAACGGGACCGTTGCAATATATAGACATATATGGGTAATTCTCTTTCAAGTGAGTGAGAAAAAAAATCCAAAACTCTGAAAAGTTTTTTGGAGACTCCTCATAGTAAACCAATGTATGTAAGAAAATTGGCAAATATCAAGATTTTTACCAGTTACACACACAGTAGACGGCAAATGAATTGCTTTCTCAAAGAGAAAGCTTTGTAATGGGGCAAAAATCGACCCACCGAATCAGACCTCGGGACCTCGATTTTCGTGATCTACGGGTCGAAAAACATGGAAATTCAAAAGTGTCTGTATGTATGTGTGTGTGTGTGTGTGTGTGTGTGTGTGTGTGTGTGTGCGTCCCGTTTTTTTTTCGTCCACGATAACTCTCGAAGGAATGGTCCGATCGTCTTGAAATTTTGCACACAGGTTAATCGCGGCAAAATCTCGGGCGAGTTCAATTTTCAGCGAAATCCGTTGTTTATTTCCTTAGCAACCGTTGTTAAGGTGTCTATTTTTTCGTTTCTTTCGTCCACGATAACTCCCGAAGGAATGATCCGATCGTCTTGAAATTTTGCACACCGGTTAGTTGTGACAAGATCTAGTCCGAGTTAAATTTTCAGCAAAATCCGTTGGTTATTTCGCTAGCAACCGTTCCTAACGTGTTTTCTCACAAATCCTTATGAGTGCTCATTGGGGCAAGCCGGAAAATCAGTTTTAAGTCACACTCGATGGCCAAGGACACTGAATTGTTGTATTTGCTCCATAGCAACGGTTGTTTACCTCCCTAGCAACAGTTACGAAGGTTGGAAATCATTAATTTATGACCCATTTCCATCATTTTCGACGGCAAAGGACACAAAATCTTCCCAATTAGCTCCTTAGCAACCGTTGTTCACCGCCCTAGCAACCGTTGCTAAGGGGGAAAAAAATTGATGTAAGTTTCGTTTCCAGTATTTTCAACGTACTATAGAGAAAATTGGGAAAATTTGGTGTCTTTTGCCGTCGAAAATGATCAAAATGAGTCTTCAAGTGTGCTAAATACGGACTTAAGGGCAGTGCGGATCGATTTTGACCGCCATTTAACCGTATGACAGTCACAAGATGAACTGATCGAAAAATTATGCAGGTCCAAATGTCTCGCATCGTGTAGAACCTAGAACAGTTTGCTTTGTTGCATTTGATCAAATAATAAGAGAGCCCGGGCAGACATCAACACTCGCAACATAGTTTGGTCAATTGAAAAAGAACGACACTTTACACAGACACAAAGATACGAATTGAATTGATTAAATAATTTTTTTGTAATTTTTGAAAAATAGATGATAGTATCTACGGTAGTGGAAAGGTGAAAATACAGGTTTGGGAAGCGTTTGTCGGTGATATTGAAGCGTCTTTGAGAAAGCATACTGCTAAGGCACTTGGCAGCGGTTTTTTTCATTGTTTTTCTGATATCAATAAGAAAATGTTATGGTTCACTTCCCTGAGTACTATTCATGAATATTCACTCATACAAGCAATGCAGCGGCTTCTGATATAGTCTTCATATAGATATGATCTGCCACGTATCGGCAGATGCGCTGCAGTCCACGGACGAAAGTCATATAATTACTTGACTATATGGAAATCATATAGTTTCGCTCCCCGTGTAGAAAGGAAGACACACAGTGCTTTAGCCCCACATATAGAAAGCTCAATAACCTTTTCTACAACAAACGTTCTAACAAAGTTGATCCTATATAAGATCACGATGTTTAACATTTGCTCGCAGATACAAATTCGATAGTCACAGTGGAAGTCAGTTCCTTCCACTCCCTAATTTTAATAATGTATTAATTCATTTTACACTGGTAAGAAAAAATGTTCGCTCTTCATTGAATATATGTAAATGGTGTTTGTAATGTTCATTGCACTTTAAACATTTCCTCCGCGTGATAAACTTTTCATATCATTCTTCGATAGTTTATGAAGTGTTCGAGCCAATGAGAAAATTTTCGAAAAAAGTCACAAAAGTATATTACCTATTGACAGAAAGTATAAAACCAACCTCTGTTTGATATTTATCAATTCAAATTATTGATTCATTCGTTGATGTTGAATCGTTTTCAATTGTGAAGTACGATGTAAATTGAAACAATAAAAACTTCACATATCTCAACAATTCCTAATCCGTTTCTGATTCGAAAAAAATAGTAGAAGAAAATTTTGGTACGTTTTGAATCTAGATGCACCATATTTGTTTCTCATGAAATTTTTTCTGTCTTTTGACCCTTCTAATTTAAAGAGCATACACGGAAAGAGTGTGTATTATGGGTTTGGTTGGTATATTGTCGGTGTGATTCGACAATGTAGCTTGATAACGAACTGAAAATATTGTGATCTAGAGCATTTCTGAGTAAGTGAGAGACCTCAGCGTGACAAAGCTTCTGGGTTGTACATGTAGAGTTATACGCCAGTATCCAACAGAAGCCGTAGGTCTTGTTATTTTATCCATTCAGGGAAGATATTATTTCTCCGTATTCAGTGCTCTTAGGCCAATCTTCTTCCATCCTGAAATCCTCCTTTTTTCAAATTTAAATTTATTCAAGAATCATTACTCTCCACAACTGGTACTTCTAAAGAGACTGAAATATAGATATGGAACCAAATGTATTGAAAGTACTGGATGAAATAATCGTTGATTCAAGCTCTTCTCTGGAAAATCATCAGTCATGTTAAATTCAAGATAATATTTTTTGACTTAGGTTCATGGATGGTGAGAAAACGGTTGCTATCATTTCTGAAGCTGCAAGCAGTGGTATATCTTTACAAAGTGATCGGAGAGCACGAAATCAACTGCGTCGAGTGCATATAACATTGGAACTTCCTTGGAGCGCTGACCGAGCTATACAACAGTTTGGCAGAACTCATCGCTCCAATCAAATGAATGCACCTGAATACGTTTTCCTAATTTCTGATTTAGCTGGTGAACGTCGGTTTGCTTCAGTAGTTGCTAAGAGGCTTGAAAGTCTTGGAGCTCTCACTCATGGCGATCGGAGAGCGACGCAGACGCGTGACCTCTCCCAATTCAACATTGATAATAGATATGGTCGAGCTGCCCTTGAAAGTACTATGAGAGCTATCATGGGGTAAGTTTTACTTTCCCATCATTTATTGAATGTAGGACCTCGCTCACTTCCTCGTCAACTTCATATTTTTGAACCTGTTTATGTTTCGAAGAACCCTCCTATTCTCAATTTCACTTACTGTAAGAGCACAGCCTACTGTTAATACATTGAAGAATTCCAATGCAGGATTCTATACATAAATAAACATGAATGCGATCACATACGGTGTAGGCCTATGAACAAGCTACTTATTCATCTCGAAATGTATTAATCAAAAGTAAACATTAACCAATGTTAAGATAGAAAGTACTAAAATCACAATTCTATGTCAAGTAGTTAAACTAGTACCATTTTGTAAGGATTCAGTATTAAATTCATAATGATTTGCAATCGACTAGAATACTCCATAATCAAAATTTTGTTTCTCAATTAACATTATTTTACAAGAATCCCAAATCCCAATGATAACTACATGAATGAAACTTTTACATTACATTTTTTAACGTTTGAATATTACAATTCTACATCATGATATTATTTCGATTCTTCAATTGGAATGTATTTATTTTGTTTCACTTCTTTTTTCATTATTTTCAGTTAATGGAATTGACAAATACATACTTGTCACGGGCCCGTTGTTTCACAGTTTCCGATGTAATTTATCAACGATACGATTATTACATACGAATTCATTTCATGCAAAAGAAAACTAGACACTCTGCTTGTAGTATAGAAAATTCTGATTAAAAACGGATAGAAAATCATGAAAATTTTGAATAACATTTTATGTATAATGTTTCTTGAATCTACATTTCTGCAAGTAACAAAGAAAATGAAGAATTTCCATCCTTCAAGCATATCTTAAACGTCCCTCGGTAAAATCTTTAGTTTTATGTTCATCTTTCATATCGAGTATTTTCACTTCTATGAAAGAACGTCTAGAACCCATTCGAATATTTTTTTCATAATTTGCAAAATAGTGTATTCAAGCTATGAACACCTCTATGTCTAAATTGTAAGAACATTCACCAAAAGACCGCTATTCTTTATATATTGTTATTATATTACAACCTTATGAAAACCCAAATATTGTATAATTAGTCGATCTTTGATGACCAATCTCCTGTGAAGTGGAAAAAAAATCAGAAAATCCACCACATAATTAGATTTTGCGACGTTTCGCCAGTAAGGTTCACTGGTCTTATCAGGCAGTTTTGAATAAATTCATAGTTGTCACGGGCGGATATTTGCATTATCAGGCCCTGTGATATCTCTCTTCACAATATTATATTATACTTAAATATTGAGTCATGTTTCAGCGCCAAGCGAGAGAGCCAGCGCTGCCGACAAGGTAAGAAAGAGAGAGACCGCGTCGCGAACGAGATTCGAGCCTCGCGCCGCGTGACGTCAGCCGAAGACGGCCGAGCGCGGCGGAAGTATTTAGTTTATTGCCGGCCCTTGCGCGTGATAGCACGTGCCCTCAAGTAGCGAGACCACCCCGAGGTGCTACCGCCGCCTAGGAAGGACGACAGTCAACATCCCCGAGGTCCACCAGCTCATCACCCGTGCGCCCACGACCGAGCTGATCGCGAACGCCGACCAGAGCCGGAGCACCACACAGCGCCGAGTAAGTGCCGCTCGTTCACCATCTCTCTCTCTCTCTCCCGGCCACCGCGTGTTCACGCTCTCTCTTGCTCCGGCCCGCGAGACGCGACCCAGAGCTCGTCGCCTTTTGTGTAATTTCGTCCCTTTTAGTATACGCTTACGTATAGGCCAAGCTACAGGTGATAGAGAGGTAGTTTTTAAGATTTGTAGTATACTGTACGAGGGCCGTACACAAGTAAGTAACTGACATCCTGCTCAAATAACAAATCCGTGTTGGATTTGATTAATTTCTGCGGGATTTTCAAATCTTGGAACCACCAAGAGCGACTTGGTGGCGCGCATAGAGTCTTAGGTTAAGCAGACAGAAGCGCACACCTGTAGTTTTCCTAAGAGTCTGTCAACTCACAAGCGAGCGGAAAGCTACAAGAACGAAGATGCCAGCCAACGATCAAGACATGACCAGCTCACTGGAGAACTGGATCACGTACTTGAACCATGAGGATCTGCAAGAGACCCTAGGGTTGTTGGAACTGCGTACGGACGGCAGTAGGTTTGCGCAACACCTGCGCTTAGAGAAATGGGTCCTGGGCGACTACTCGGCTTTGGAATTTGCGCCTACCGACGGAGAGGAGTGCGCAAAGCGGATATGGCTTGTGAGCCTACAAAACGGAGTAGTCGCGAAAATCGTCATGGAGCGGACGGGCAGCACGATAGCGGACTCTAACGTACAGCTGAACAAGACGCACCCGCTCCAACCGATACTTGACGACCAGGAGGTGCTGCGCAAACTGCAAGCCGTGCTCGGAGTCCCCGCAACAGAGAATGGGCAGAGCACAAAGAACACACGGTCCAACAGCCAGACGCCACCCGAGAACGATAGCCCGGGCGACGCAACACGGGTCGAAAACACCGCAGCTCTCCCGCCAGATCCAATCGGCGGAGACGAAACAGGTGATCAGCGACCAGCCAACGAAGCCGATCATAATGAACAAGATCGGCCTGCTGGTCAGCTGGCTGATCAACAGGAAACACGGCTGATCGCGGAAATGCTTGAGGCAGGCATAATCAAGCGTTCGAGCAGCGGATGGTCGAGCCCGATCGTCGTGTCAAAGAAGTCTTACACGGAGAGCCCTCTGCGACATGAATGCTGATACAGTCAGCGCGCAGCTACATAAGACGTGTGACTGGTGACAGAGGGCGCGTCACTGGTCACAAGTATCATGTACCCATACTGGACAACACGCACCCCGTTTCGTGTAACACGAATTCTGTTCCCGAGCTCAGCATGCAACAAAAATCGGGTATATACCGTGGCCGCCACAGCTGGCCGTGACTTCCAAAAACGCAAATACGCGTTATCTCAGCTGCTATTGCTCAGAATCGCTTGAAATTTTTTGAGCATATGCGGGATACCCAAACAATGCTGATAATGTAAATACCCCTGACAAGAAGTTCGATTTTTCGGGAGAAAAAAATTAATGAATCAAATCATCTGTTTTTCAACGTTGACGAAGAAAACTGTGTGAGGAAAGTCGAACCACAAAATACTTCTCGCGACAAAGTTGGTTATTCACGTTAAAAGAATTTGTAAACCAAATTTCAGATCAATCGGACCAAAACTGTCAAAGTTATGGTGGAAAAAAGAAAATTTGTCGTGGCGCAGTGGGAATTTCCATGTCAAAATTAAGCAGTGTACCAGTGAAAAGTCCAATTCGAAACAATGAGGTCTCAAATGAAAGACAAATAATCGCAGAATAGAACAAAATTATCGTAAAGGCCATGAATACAACCGGATGTTGTTTATACATATGATTTTGACATGGAAATGCTCGAAATCGCCCATTTTGCGCCCTGACAAGTTTTCTTCTTTCCACCATAACTTTGGTAGTTTTGGTCCGATTGATCTGAAATTTGGTGTGCGCACTCTTCGAACCTGAATGAAAAACTTTGTCGCGAGAAGTTTCCTGTGGTTCGACTTTCCTCACACATTTTTTTTCGTCAACGTTGGAAAACAGATGATTTGATCTCCCGAAATATCGAACTTTTTGTCAGGGGTATTTACATTATCAGCATTGCTAGAGTTTCCCGCGTATGCTAAAAAATTTTCAAGTGATTCTGAACAATAGCAGCTGTGATAACGCGATTTGCGTTTTTGGAAGTCGCGTTTACCGCGCTTGGCTACCGTTCCAGCCCATGGCAACACTTTTCCGTGTACGTGTAACAGAAATTCTGTTACCCGCAAGGATGGTATCAGAATAACTGTACTCGGTGCGCCCCCTCGTGACTCTCCGTGCAAAGGTTCGTGTGGCTATATAGTGTAACGGGATTCATGTCGCAGAGGGCTCTCCGTGTACGGAGCATACCGCATGTGTATCGACTTTCACCGGGTGAACGCAGTGTCGAAGCCCGATGCTTATCCATTGCCGTATATGGACAGCATATTGCGAAAGCTTCGAATCGCACGGTACATCTCGACCATAGACCTGAGCAGCACGTACTGACAGATCAAGCTGACCGAAAGATCGAGACCTCTAACCGCATTCACAGTCCCCGATATGGGACTGTACCAATTCAATAGGATGCCGTCTTGGCTATCATTCGCTGGTGCGACTTTCCAGTGGCTGATAGACAAGATAATCGGTCAGGATCTCGAGCTGTACGCGTTTTCATACCTGGACGACATCGTGATTTCAACAGAGACGTTCGAGGAACACATTACAATCCTAAGGAGAGTCCTCGAACGCATACGAGCCGCCAATTTGACAGTCGACCGGGAGAAAAGCGTATTCTGCCAGTCGGGAGTCAAATACCTCGGCGTCCTCGTGAACAAAGACGGAATAAGGCCCGATCCCGAGAAGATAGCGCCAATGATAGACTATCCGGCCCCCAGGAATCTGAAACAGTTGCGCAGATTCCTGGGAATGTCCTCGTGGTATCGGAAATTCCTGAAAAATTTTGCTAGCTTGGCGGAGCCACTAACCAAGCTGACAAGTCCGGATTCCACTGGCGTGAAGATCAGGAGCGAGCATTCGAAGCACTTAAGAACCTAGTAGCATCAGTGCCTCTCCTGCATAGACCGAACTTTGAAGAGCAGTTCGTGGTGCAAACAGATGCGAGCGACACTGGACTCGGACCCATACTAACCCGAAACATCAACGGAGATGAGAGGGTTTTGGAATTTGCTAGCTGTGTATTGACACCGGCGGAACGCAACTACACGGTTACCGAACGGGAGTGCCTCGCAGTGGTGTGGGCCATAAGGAAATTTAGGCCATACGTGGAGGGCTACGCGATAAAAGCGATCACAGATCGCAATAGCCTCCGATAGCTGTACAATCTAAGGAACCCCACGAGTAGACTGGCCCGATGGGCGTTAGAATTGCAAGGTCCGATGTACACGATTGAGCACAGAAAGGGTTCACTGAATCACGTGCCCGATGCGCTTCCGAAAATGTACGAAGGTGAGGGAAGTTAGACGTCCGCTTTCTCACACACAGCACAAACCACGGACAGCTGGTACGCCGAAATGTGGCAAAAAGTAGCCGAGGATCCAAGAAATAACCCGGAGTGGAGAATCGAAGGGGCGAAACTATATAAGTATCACCCGAACGTCGAGCTACAATACGTGCTAGGGTATGACGACCTAGCATGGAAGCTCGTCGTGCTACAAGAAGATCGAAGACGCGTACTCGACGATTGTCATGACCAACCCACAGCAGGCCACCAGGGCCGCGATAAGACATTCGAGCGAGTAAGCGCGAGATGCTACTGGCCCCGCCTATACACGGCCGTGGCAGACTACGTGGGGAGATGCGTAGTCTGTCAGCAGTGTAAGTTGAAGCAGAGGAAACCAGCTGGCTTGATGGGACGCTGACTGGTAACCAGACCGTGACAGATAGTAGCTGCCGATTTCCTTGGGCCCTTTCCACGCAGCCCAGCCGGAAATGAGTACCTGCTCATTTCCGAGGACTTGCTCACCCGCTGGAAGAAATGCATACCAACCCGAAAAGCAGACGGGAAAACGGTTTGGCGCCATCTCAGCGAGCGAGTCCTGATGCGCTTCGGCGTGCTCGAGGTACTCCACACCGATAACGGTACGGAATATAAGAACGATTACCTCGAAGAACGCCTCAACGAAGCAGAGGGGGAACACTCTTTCAACCCACCATACCACGCACAACCTAACCCGGTCGAAAGAGTGAATAAGACGTGGGAGAAAATGATAAAGTCCTATTTAGAGGACAATCATAAGAGGTGGGACGAGAAGTTATCTCAGCTGACCTTCGCAAACAACACGGCGAAACACGAGTCAACGGGCTGGAGTCCTGCAATGCTCATATACGGGCGGCAGCCGCTACAGCCAGGCACCTTGCGCAGAGAAAAAGAGAGAACCGCGCAAGAGGACAGCCAGGCGGCAGCGCTCGAGAGCGTGCGAGAGATATTCAGTGATCTACCAGAGTTGCAAGCCCGCGCCATCGAGAACTCGGCGCGAGCGCAGAAACGCCAGGCCCACTACTACAATAAAGGGAGACGAGAGTGCGATTTCGAAGTAGGCGACTTGGTCTGGAAGACCAACCGTATACTATCGAATGCAGCTGAGGGAATCTCGGCCAAATTGGCACCCGACTTCGCCGGTCCATTCGAGATCAGCGAGAAGTTAGGAACAAATACGTTCAAACTAGCCGACGAAGCCGGAAACGTATACAAACCGATAACTTCGGCCCACCTCAAGAAATACTACGACGAAGAGGACAGCAACATCGTCAAAGAGACAGAACAGGAGGATAACCGGGACCAGCCCACGGACCGCGTGGCCCGCTGCGCCACGCGGTCCCCGTAGTATGAACCGGGAAGCGAGCACAGGGCGACACGCGGGATGAACGGGTCGTACAAGCTCCGGAACTCCCGAGCGTACCGACGCCAGAGCCCCCGAACATTGCGGCGCACAGGAGGCTCCGAGCGCACCAGGGGCAAGCGAAGCCCCCGCAAACGCGGTCCCGGACGACCGACAGGCACGAACAAGCCATCCAGCGCTGTACACGCGGGAGTTATTTCGCCTTGCCGAACGAGATCACAACGTCCGTTCTGACCGGTTGCGTCCTAAGAATCTCTGAACACGAGCTAATCCTCCTTTCCTTCTGCTTTCCCTCAGGCAAACCTGAGGAGAGAAGAAGAAGAGGGAGGATGAAGAAGAGTGCGACGAAGGCGGCTGCGTTGGCTACTGATATGTTGAAACTAACAAGAAGGGGATTCTGATACTGTAGATTTAAACAATTAATTGCAGGAGATATTGGAATTTCTCCAAAAAATGTATGAGACCATTTTCAAGCTATCGAACAGAGGTTTGTACGTATAACTTGAAAGGTCAAAAATAAGTGGGTGAACATAGCTGAACTGGTTGAAACATGTTAAATTGATAGAGTAGCATATCCGGATGGAGGATTTTGGTGTCGAACAATTTTTTTTTATAATCTTTGTAGTATTCAGCATAATTTTTGTTCTCATCTTGTTTTCGATTTCACACATAGACAAGATTATTTGGGCTCTCAAAATTGAGAAAAAAGTCAAATTTTGAATAATTCAGATTTTGAGTGCATGTACTTACTTCCACATCCATGCACATACAAATCTGAAAAAAATTTTGAGTATTCTGGGGATGGATACCAATCAATTTGTCAATGCGGAAGTGCAAACAAAATTTTGACCTTGCTCACTTGACGTGGAACGTCCCATATACATATTATGTATAAATGTCGGAATTAGTGAAATTGGGTAATATGAATCAATTTATACAAAAGTATGATCACTAGATGCACAATTTTACAACGAACTCGAGTATATAGAGTTTTCCTGGATTGGTTGATATTAGCTAATTCTATGAGGAAATAACTTGATGTTGGAATTTGAGCCAACCGGTCGATAGCTTTTCAAACTTTAGCTATGCAGTTTTACAAGATATATGGTTTCATGAGTAAATATTCATCAAGAGAGTGAACCATAAAATTTTCTTGTTAATATTAGAAAGATAATTGAAGATCAATCTACTGTCTACTGTGTGTGTTATTGGTAAATCTTGATATTTACCAATTTTCTTGCATATATAGGTTTATTATGGGCAATCAACGAATCTGCCCACTCTGGGACTACTTTGGATACTTTGTTAATATAATAAGATAACTTTTGGTGGGTATGAGACCCTGATCCGGGTGATCAAAACCGACTTTTGCTTAGTTAAGAGTAATAAAGTGACTATAATGATGGTCATGTGACCACCTATAATCTTGGACAAATTTCTTTTGAAAACCTCAAGCAACTACTGGAAAAAATGTTATCATGACTTCTTTTCCCAGAGGCTATTTAATGGGTGTAAATAACGTAAAAATATAGCTATGATATGGCAAATATTGGGGAAATAGCAACTTTCTCTTGCAGCATGGGTTATAGGGCCCAAAAAATCTTGAGAAAATCCTGGTGACATCATGGGACCCTAAGGAGTCTCCAAAAAACTTTTCAGAGTTTTGTATTTTTTTTCTCACTCACTTGACAGAGAATTACCCATACATAAATATATAAATATAATATATATATATATATATATATATATATATATATATATACAGGGTGTCCATTTATGAAATTAAACGTAATAGCTGGAAGAAAGGAGCCAGTACATGGCTTGAACTCCAACATATCCAAAAACACGGTTAATTGATTATTCTTGGCATTGGATCTTGGAAACAGTCAACTTTCTGTGCTGATGGACATCGAGAGTATTACCTCCACCCCAAATTTAAAAGCCTATTTGATCTGTAAAATACTCTCACTGTAAAACCCTGTGGGCAAACCACAGGGTTCGAAGGCCAAGTTACAGTGGACTTGATCATCGATGGACTAATCAAAAGAATCTTCTTCAGTATTCCTTCGGCCATGGACTATGACACGATCATTATCATAGATACTACGGAGAAGCTTGTTATCGTAAACCACACTGGTAGGCATATGTGGATGAGCAGGGCCGGAACCGTCGATACCTTCGTTTCCAGTGCATTTTCTACTTCTTGACCTACCGTGGCTGCACAGTGCACTAGAATATCGAAAATATTTGAAACCTCGGGAGAGGCCCTTCAAAAGCTGCTTGGTCGCTTCCTGAAGCCCAGCAGTATGACATAGGCCATAACCCCCTTGACAACCTACAACTGAGAATGACACGACTATCTCCGAAAATCATGGCGGTTCTACTTGAACAACCTCTTGGAGGTTGGAATCATCGAGCCCAGCTAGAACTATAGGTTTAAGGGGGGATATACAGTTCGAACGAGAAAAAAAACTCATTTCTGAAATTCGTTTTTCAAGGGTAGTTTTTAATCAAATCTATCGAAAATTTTTGACAGTCATAAGTTGATCCATGTAGTATACAAAAATATTTTTTTAAAATTTTTTCTAACAAAATGGCGGCCGTTAGATAGCTTTGAAAAATTACCTCTATTTTGCTTGTGCCGGCTCTCCTGGTCGCAATTTTGATCGGAAATAAAAAAATCAAAAAAATTTACATTAATTACATTCACAGTTAGTAGATGAATTATCAAAAAAAAAATTAAAAAAACAATTTGCACTTTTGGCGTATCTTTTTCGAAAAACTCAATTTTTTTCAATTTTTTTCCCGCCATTTTCTCACATTTTTCCATATTTAATAATAAAATATGACAATAATTTTTAATTCATCTGATAGGTAATACTATAATAAAGAAATCCTATAAGTTTCAGCTCAATCGGATAATTATTTTTCGAGTTATCACCGGCATAAATTCCAAAAATGCAGTTTTGAGAAAAACGCGTTGAAAGTTTTAAATTACCGTTAAATCGTACTCACACTTCAATCAGCAATCCCTTGGAAAAAATACTTGGAGTTCGAATTTCGAAGAAAGGGTTTCAGGAGCATATTCTACGGGAAATTTACTAACTTTTTATGAAAAAAAAATCGATTTTTTTTTTCATTCGAACTGTATATCCCCCCTTAATCACCCAGTCGTAGTGCGGAAGAATAACAGCAAATTTTGCATTGATTTTCATTACCACGAGCTCAATGAGCGGACTCGTAAAGATGCGTACCCCCTTTCCACTATTGATAGTATCTTGAACAAGCTGAGAAACGCTAAGTTCATCTCCAAGCTGGACTTGTCCCAAGCGTACTACCAAATCCTCTTGGAAGAGAACAGTTTACTGTTGAGAACAGAACCTTTACTGTTCCATATATCTGGAAAATATCAAGAAAGTGGCCAACTCTCCTGAAGAGCACCTGTGAATGCTCGAGTTGGTGGTTGCTTGCCTTGATGAGCCCAATCTTGAGCTGAATCTGGGAAAGTCGGAATTCTGCTGCTCTTGCGTGGAATATTGATGATACGTGAGATACGTGATAAACTCTCACAGCCTCCAAGCTTATCCCGATAAGATGACACCCATCATAAACTTCTCCGCACCCATCAACATTTGCTGACTACACCGTTTTTTAGGAATCGTAGTCTGGTATGCGCGGTTTCTTGGGATCCTTTCCGTTGACGAATTTCCATTGATAAAGCTGTTGAAGTAAGACGTCAATTTCTACTTGGTTGAAAAG
The DNA here is from genome assembly GCA_020882685.1 of Aphelinus atriplicis. NCBI lineage: Eukaryota > Metazoa > Arthropoda > Insecta > Hymenoptera > Aphelinidae > Aphelinus > Aphelinus atriplicis. Next base: position 765,726 of record JAJGQD010000036.1, read on the forward strand.
CAAAACGTATGCTTCAGCAGATAAAGGAGATGCTTGTCAACCCGATGCTTCACCGAGATCGTTCGAGGGCGCAAAAGCCTCCGCAACGAGCGCAGAAGTCGAGGATTAGTACACTCGATGCGTCGGCGACACGCAGAAGCTCCCATATGAATATCCCTGATGAATATCCCACTTGACTTCAATGTGACTATGACGCGGATGAGACTTACCAGCGGTTAGAACTGAAATTGTATTGGCCTGGCTGTACCGCGACGGTCCGGAATACGTCCGCAAGTGCATAATGTTTTCAGCCACAGAAGACGTCCCAACAAGATCCCGTTGGATTGATGGGCATAAGAAAAGTGGGAGAACCATGATCATGTGTCACTTTCTTCTAAGCTATGAACGTGCTGAGTACATTTCATCGTGATACCAGACCTCTCCATGAGATACAAGGGTCGCCCACTGCAAGCAAATCCCAGAAAAATGATCCCAAAAGCTCTCGAAGACCTAGCGATTCTCCGGTGGGGATTTTAACCTGATTTTTGTCAGACAATAGGAAAGAAATCGCTAACAAGACCACTAAGGAGAGTCCACTATTTCCGGGTCACCAATCTTGACCAAACTCAGAGATTAGCTTCCTCTGCATCTAAAATGGGTGAATTTCATCATCCTAAGGTCCAACGCTCAATTATTTTGGTTATATGCTAACTGCGATAACTCAATACATACCTGATTCGACTGCAAATCCACTTATCCGCTGATATTCACTTTTCCTCTCACACATTGCTCTGGAGCTCCATGTAGGTTCACTTGCTCACTATTTCTGTTGAGAACATCATTGACGGCTCCTGGAAATTATCAATCTCAATTGATCACCTCACATAAAAAGCAAAATTTGAAATGATTAGCGTCAAATATGAAGATTAGTAAATAATTCATTGTAGTCTTACCTCAATCCTGTTGTATGATGCCGGAGGGCTCTGAATAGATCTTTCCAGTGCAATCACACTGTACAGCATCTACATTAACAATACAATCTCTTTTATGTACCGGTTACAATAAGGATATGAGAGAAATTGCCATCAATCATTAATAATAGTTAATGTTGGGGTGTAGTCGTGTGCTCACGCACACATGCTGCCCTCCGGTAGCCGAGTCCACTTGATGGCGTGATCAATCACGCGTCGCCCTCTAATTGGTTCAAAATTTTGAATAGTGGACTCGGCCGCCGTCGGACAATAGACTGCGTGGCGCCGAGTCGGCAGTTATCGCCAGTCCGCGAGCGAGCCACAACACCCGGCCGCTCCTCGTGTCCGATTCGCGCCGTGTCCCTCCCATAAACTGTTTTCTCACTTTTTACTTAATTTATTCGCGCCCGCGACACTTCTTCACTGCTTGTATTCAAACACACGAATACACGTATATATTAATTAGAACATTCACTCGTCACTCACTCAATGTACCATTCACGCTTCCACACACATACAAACATTCAACCGAACACCGAACTTTCTCCCTGCGGGCTCCGGGGTTCCAAAAAGAACACCCCGTCCCCACATTTGGTCGCAAGAGCGTGGTTCTTGTGGTGTTCCTGAGTGGCAGTGTCGTGAAGTGTCCGGGCAAGGTGAGAGCGGGAAACGTGCGGCGGCCATATTGCTGAAGCCGGCCGACACACAGCAACACTTGTTGAGCCAAGCGGCTCGAGGGACATCGGCAGCGGACACGAGAGGCTCGCCAGGAGGCGAGCAGCGGACCAAGAGAGCGGCAACTCGGCGGCACGTGGGCCATCGAGACGATCCCCTGCAGGTCATCGCGCCATCGGGTGCCTCAGGGGATCAGCCGCTCATTTGACGCCCGGGGTCGGCGCCGAAGCATCATCGGGCGGATCGAGCAGGGGAAGGAAAAAGCTGCGACAATCGGTCGCGGCCGGTGAGTCCTTGGTACATTTTGGCGCGTGGCGCAATTTCTTCGTTTACAAGCGCGCGCGCCGTCGCGCGACTCAGCGCGCTCCCTCTTCCCCTCTCCCCGCCGGCCCTACCTCGGGCAGGCTCGCTGTTGCGCGGAAAGTCGTCCCGCGCGCAGGCGAGTGCCCCTCTCTCCCCGCGGCTCGTATTCGGCGAGCCGCAGCATTGTTGCGCGTGTCGCGCCCGGCCAGAGCCGTCGCACACGCACTAGGCGAGCTGACTCGCGCCCCCCGCGTGCCCCGTCACCGCCTATCAGTCGACTCGCACTTGGCGAGTCGATCAGCGCCTTGCGCTATATCAGCGTCGCTTCCCCTCATCGCGCCGCGGCTCACACTCGGCGAGTCGCGTAGTGCCTCAGGTGTGAAGCATGTTGGCTAACATTCTTCGTCGAATTTCTACGTCGAAAAAATTGATTTTTTTTTGTTTTTCGGCGATTCAATAATTGCGCCAAGATTCCTCGATATATTTTTTCTCGCTTGGATTGCTGTTTCATTGTTTTGATTGATCCATCCTCGTTTCGAAAAGCACGTAGTCGTGCGTGCTTGTCACCAACACGCTGAATTTTTGAATTTCTTCATTGAGTTTTGCTTGGCTGCTTTTGTTTCGAGAACACGGTCAATTTAGTGTGTTCATTTTGCAGTCATTAAGAATCAGAGCAACATGAGTCAAGCCGAGAAACAACAGCAGATTACATCGCGAATACAAAAAAGTCTGCGGAAGATCGCACACCAGAGTACATCAATCGCAAATTGAAAACTCTCAACGATTACTGGCGCCAGTTCTCGGAGTGTCACGAACTGGTTTGGTCAGAGGAGGAGACCATTATGAAGTTGGTCCCAGCGTGCGAATATTTCAAAAAAGATCCATTCCTGGATATTGATGATAGGGTCGCGCAAGCAACAGCTGAGCTCACGTCTTGGCTTCCGCCGCCTGACGTTGAGGAACGTGAACCGACCCAACATGATAACGGGTCACTTGCGCAACTGGCATTTCAAATTCAGCACATCTTGCGTGCTGCTACTGAAATGCAAGCGATTCCAGTGCTCCAAATTCCAACCTTCTCTCGGAAGTTTGGAGTCCTTCAAATATCGTTTTGAAGCCTCCATCATCAACAAACAAACATATTCGGACGGTCTCAAATGGCATTATTTGCTTGATGCAATGCGCGGCTCCGCAGCCGAAATGTTGAAGGGTGTCAAGCCGGAAGCTTCGAATTTTCTGCCGTCTTGGGCGAAACTTTGTCGTTTCGATAACCCCAAACGCAGACTAACACACCATACGTTGGCGTTGATCAATCTGAAGCCTATTTCTGAGAAATCTGCCACAAAGCTGAACGAGTTACTTGACAAAGCTGAAGAATCCATTCAGGGATTCAAGGATCTCGAATGCCCAATCGAACATTGGGATAATTGGTTTGTGCATTGCATTGTAAACAAGCTAGATCACGGTACTCGTGAAGCCTGGGAAATGAGTCAGCTGACTCATGAAGGTTTTTCAAAATACTCAGATCTTCGCAGTTTCATCGAAAATCGAATTTCCGCCCTTGACACTTCGGCAGCTCACCTCGCATCGCAAAATTCCACAGGTTCAACGTCGCAGAACCAAAATGGTAAAAGCAAAAACCATTCGAATTCGTCGAATGGCAAATCGATTTCGGCCAATGTGGCCAATGTTGCTGCGTCGAATTCAAGTACGAATTGTTCGTGCTGTTCGAAACAACAACACGCACTTCATGCGTGTCCCACGTTCACAGGGTGGACGCAAAAGGTTCGTTTTGACATTGACAAAAAGCACAAGTTGTGCTTGAATTGTTTCCGCAGCAATCATATAGCTAACAAGTGCATGTCAAAATTCCGGTGCAAATTTTGCAAAAGGCGGCACCATAGCTTGCTGCATTTCGATACACCGGAGAACCAGTCGAATCCCGATTCGTCACCGCCAGTTCCCATAGACAACGCGGAGTCACACCAAGGCAAATCAGCCGTCGGTTTGCACACATCGTTAGTCGCAAGCTCCGGATTATTGGCCACTGCAAAAATAATCCTTCAGTCGCCATCGGGCGAAAAGCTTGGAGTTCGAGCGCTCATCGATCCTTGCGCTGAGCGCTCTTTTGTTTCTGAGCGTGTTGTTCAACTTTTAAATTTGAACAGTCGGAAAATTAGCCAAGACGTGTGCTTCCTGGGAGGAAAATCTCGTCTAATAGCTGAGTAGAATTAGGAAGTTGCGTAAATGTTGCGAGCGGGGTGCAAAAAAACAATTGAACTCGCTTCAGAAGAGTATCAAGAAAGACCTGTTTACTCCCGCACGCAGAAAACCTTGTGCGTCATGAGTTATTAACAATTTAGTGCAAAAATATGCATTTTTTTTTCATATTATTGCGAATAACTCAAAAACTATGAGGTTTAGGAAGATATTTTATAGGAAAAATTATGTTCCTGACAAAATTTGGCACAACATAGCATTGGTTTCAAATCAAAAAATATATTTCTACAATGTGTTATATCTTAAATAACATTAAAAAAGCAACAAAATTTTAACATATTTTTATAGGTAAATAAAATTGATTGAAATACTCGCCGATTAAGATTTGGGTACTTCATTATGATACAAATATCCATGCAAAATTTCATTTGAATCGGATAGTTAGTTTTTGTGCAATCCATTTGTTAACTAATATTTTTGCAAAAATTGTCAACGTTGTCACATCCAGAATCCGGCCTGAAATCGGTCACCAATTTTTTTTAACATTCTTTCTAAGTTGATCTTTCAATTGGCATAGTTATTTCTACCATTTCACATATTTTTACAACTTTATGATTTTTTTTTTAAAACCGGCCAAATTTTACCTTATAAATAAATTGAATATCTTCCCCATTTTTAGGTCTTTTTGAAAACTGGAAGAAGATATGAAATCTATATAAATAGCCGCTCATTTCAAGCTTTTATTTGTTGAGATCGGCCCGGTAGAACCGGAGTTATATTGTTATAAACATATCGGTTGCTTACGTCGAAATTATTGCAGCTACAGCGATAAAGAAAATATTGTTGGCTTCTGTAATATGTACCGTATTATTGTACATTCGTTAAAATGTGTTTTATGGTGAGAATGTATGCAAAAAATATTCATGAAACAGTCCGAAAATGCCCGGAATCGGCTCTCTCAGCCGACTCGCCGGCCGGGCGGGGAGAAGGGGGAGCGCGCGGCAGCCTCGCGAGTCGGTGAATATCGACTCCAAATTGGACTCGCTCGGAAAAATCTTTGATATCTCTGAATCTATCCATCGTAGAAGGATGATTTTTTTTTTAATTCGATATAGAAAATCACGAGAAATGCAATGGTGAAATCAGCATTTCAGAAAAATCACCATATGATTTGAAACCAATGCTATGTTGTGCCAAATTTTGTCAGGAACATAATTTTTCCTATAAAATATCTTCCTAAACCTCATAGTTTTTGAGTTATTCGCAATAATATGAAAAAAAATGCATATTTTTGCACTAAATTGTTAATAACTCACGACACACAAGGTTTTCAGCGTGCGGGAGTAAACAGGTCTTTCTTGATACTCTTCTGAAGCGAGTCCAATTGTTTTTTTGCACCCCGCTCGCAACATCCTTAATACGGCCATTTTTAGCCTAATTCTACTCAGCTATAACTGTAAAATCTGAAGCACGTCTCACCATCTGCTCGACAATTAGTCCCGATTTTCGCATAATTTGTCATGCTCTCGTTTTGTCAGAGCTCCCTCGAGTACTTCCAGCGCATAGGATTGATAATTGCAATTGGCCTCATATTGCGAAGCTTAACTTGGCGGATCCTGAATTTGCCACTCCGCAATAGGTCGACTGCGTGCTCGTAGCCGACATTTACTCTGAAATAATTTTGCCAGGCTTAACAAAGGGCCCTCCGCAAACGCCAGTCGCTCAACAAACAGTGTTCGGTTGAATACTGACTGGCGTGACTGAAAACACATCGACGGGTAGTGCTACATCTGGTGCATTTCATGTCACTGTCGACACTTCTCTTTCATAACAACTTCAAAAATTTTGGGAAGTTGAAGAAGTGCCGTGTGACTCGCAAGCGCTATCTCCCGACGAGCAGTATTGTGAAGACTACTTCAAGTCTACCGTGTCTCAGACACCCGAAGGTCGCTTGATCGTGCGTCTGCCCTTTGTTCAATCAACTGATATACCTGCATTCCACGATTCCAGAGACATCGCAATCGCTTGCTTGCTGCGTTCGGAGCGTCGGCGGTTGCGAGACCACAGCATGGATGAGGCTTATAAAAAATTCATGCACGAATATGAAGACTTGGGACACATGGAGAGAGTCGACACATCGAAGCTGTCATCGCCAGCGGTGTACATGCCACATCATGCTGTTTTCATGCCAGGGAGCAGCAAAATCAGGGTAGTTTTCAACGCATCGCAACGTAATGGTAACGGATATTGTTTGAACGAATTTCTATTAGCTGGACCAAAACTGCAAACGGACATAGCCGTTATTTTGACTCTATGGCGATCGTTCAAATTTGTTTTTACATCGGATATAGTCAAAATGTATCGCCAATTTTAGGTTCACGAGGACGATTGCCGTTGGCAGGCCATCGTGTGGCGTGACGATGCGTCGGACCAGATTCTTGATTTTTTGCTGCGTACGATCACTTATGGTACCAAGTGCGCTCCGTTTTTGGCAATTCGTTGTCTGAGTTATTTGGCTGAGCGGTATGAACAGCGATATCCTTTGGCTGCAATTATTCTACTAAAATTGATGTATGTTGATGACGCATTTGGTGAAGCAGACACTATCGAGGAGGCTCGTCACGCTCGTGATCAGCTGAGCGCACTTCTTCAATGTGCACAAATGTCTCTCGACAAACGGGCGTCGAATTGCAACGAATTATTGCGAGGTGTTTCTTTAATTGATCAACCAGATGTCGATGTCAAAATGGATGACGTTGTGTCCACTCTAGGCATAAAACGGATGCCGCAAGTTGATCAGTTTACATTCAAAGTTAGTTTGCCAATTGCACCACACGTTGTAACGAAACGGTCAATTTTGTCGGAAGTTGCTAGATTGTTTGATCCAATGGGATGGCTCTCACCATTTCTAGTTCGAGGTAAGATTGTTTTGAGAAAGGCTTGGATTCAGAAGCTTGATTAGGATACGCCAGTTCACGGCGATTTGTTGACTGAATGGGAAAGTCTGCGCTCACAAATGCCAGAACTTGCGAACATTCGCATACCACGATGGACTCAGTTGTCGTCTTCAGTCGAGTGGACCATTCACGGGTTCGGTGACGCATCTGAAAGGGCGTTTGCTGCCGCAGTTTATTTGGTAATTCCCCGTCGTGCTTCGTTTCTTTTGATGTCGAAAAACAAGGATGCTCCAGCTAAGACGCTGTCGATCCCACGACTTGAATTGTGCGCTGCAGTGTTGCTCGTCCGCCTTATAAAGTATTTGGCAACTAATTTATTGCACAAACCGACTAAAATTTATTGTTGGTCGGACTCGAAAGTCGTTTTAGATTGGCTCGCAAGTTCACCAGCTCGTTGGCAAACCTTTGTCACCAAAAAAGGGAAAAATCAAAAATTAAACAGACGGACAATTTTTTGCTAATTATATGCTGCTCGTTCCGACAAAAATCAATTTTGTAGCTTCTTCCAGTTCCTAGAAACTACTGGCACGCTAGCGTAGCCACATGCCATAACTCGGTCAATAATGCGTCGATCAAACAAAAAAAACACCATATTTTTTTGCTATTTATTTGCTGAAAGATAGGCTAGTCAGATATCTGCATACCCAAACCTTCACAGGGGTTGTACTACCCCTAAACACCAAAAACGTGAAAAAAGGAAAAAAATCAAAAATTATACACGCGGACAATTTTTCGCTAATTACTTGCTGCTCGATCCGACAAAAATCAATTTTGTAGCTTCTTCCACTTCCTAGAAACTACTGACACGCTGTTTCTGATTTTTTTGCGGGGCTTTGAAGGGGGAATCACGAGATTAAAATTCATTGCTAGTATATGGTGAGCTTTCAAGATGATCTACTCGCGTCTCGTCAATCCAGGAATTTTTTGCTGGATCAGATTGAGCTCCAATAATCTTTTGAAGCCATTATATCAAAGATAGTTGTGTTCGCGCGAGTCTGGGATATTTTCTGATTTTTCTGCTGGGGTTTGAAGGGGGAATGACGGGGTTTAAAGTTATTGCAAGTATACCGTGAGCTTTCGGAATCAATAACGCTCGTTTCATCAACGCCACAATTTTTTTCTGGCTCGAATTGAGCTCCACGAATTTTTTGCTGCCATTGTAACGAAGATAATAGAGTTTGCGCGAGTCTGGGATACTCTCTGATTTTTTTGCTGGGGTTTGGAGGGGGGATGACAGCGTTAGAGTTCATTGCTAGTATATAGAGAACTTTCGGAATGAAATACTCGCTTTTCATCGACCCTAGAATTTTTTGCTACCATTTTATCAAAGATAGTTGTGTTTGCGCGAAAGTAGAATACTTTCTGATTTTTTTGCTGGGGTTTGGAAGGGGGATGATAGCGTGAGAGTCCATTGCTAGTATATACAGAGCTTTTAGAAGAAAAAATTCGCTTTTCATCGACCCCAGAACTTTTTGCTGGCTCGAAATAAGCTATACTAATTTTTTGCTGGCGTTGTATCGATTATAGGGGCTATTGCACAAGTCTGGGATACTTTCTAATTTTTTTGCTGGGTCTAAAGGAAGAATGACAGCGTTAAAGATCATTGCCAAGATATAATGAGCTTTCGGAACGGAACACTCGCGTCCCATCAACCCTAGAATTTTTTGCTGGGATTGTATCGATGATAGTAGTATCAGCATAAGTCTGGGATACTTTCTGATTTTTTTGCTGGGCTTTGGAGGGATATTGGCGCGATTAGAATACATTGCTAGTATACAGTGAGCTTCCAGGAAGAACTACTCACGTTTCATCAATCTCAGAATTGTCTGCTAGCTCAAATTGAGCTCTACGAATTTTTTGCTGCCATTGTAACGAAGATAATACAGTTTGCACAAGTCTGGGATACTTTCTGATTTTTTGCTGGGCTTTTGAGGGATATTGGCGCGATTAGAATACATTGCTAGTATACAGTGAGCTTCCAGGATGAACTACTCACGTTTTATCAACCTCAGAATTTTCGCTAGTCCAAATTGAGCTCTACGAATTTTTTGCTGCCATCGTAACGAAGATAATAGAGTTTGCACGAGTCTGGGATACTTTTTGATTTTTTTGCTGGGTTTGGAGGGGGGATGACAGCGTTAGAGTTCATTGCTAGTATATAGAGAGCTTCCAGAATGAAATACTCGCTTTTCATCGACCCTAGAATTTTTAGCTGCCATTTTATCAAAGATAGCTGTGTTTGCGAAAAAGTGGAATACTTTCTGATTTTTTTGCTGGGGTTTGGAAGGGGGATGATAGCGTGAGAGTTCATTGCTAGTATATAGAGAGCTTTCGGAATAAAAAATTCGCTTTTCATAGACCCCAGAACTTTTTGCTGGCTCGAAATAAGCTATACTAATTTTTTGCTGGCGTTGTATCGATTATAGGGGCTATTGCACAAGTCTGGGATACTTTATAATTTTTTTGCTGGGTCTAAAGGAAGAATGACAGCGTTAAAGATCATTGCCAAGATATAATGAGCTTTCGGAACGGAACACTCGCGTCCCATCAACCCTAGAATTTTTTGCTGGGATTGTATCGATGATAGTAGTATCTGCATATGTCTGGGATACTTTCTGATTTTTTTGCTGAGCTTTGGAGGGATATTGGCGCGATTAAAATACATTGCTAGTATACAGTGAGCTTCCAGGATGAACTACTCACGTTTCATCAATCTCAGAATTTTCTGCTAGCTCAAATTGAGCTCCACGAATTTTTTGCTGCCATTGTAACGAAGATAATACAGTTTGCACAAGTCTGGGATACTTTCTGATTTTTTTGCTAGGCTTTAAAGGGATATTGGCGCGATTAGAATACATTGCTAGTATACAGTGAGCTTCCAGGATGAACTACTCACGTTTCATCAACCTCAGAATTTTCGCTAGTTCAAATTGAGCTCTACGAATTTTTTGCTGCCATTGTAACGAAGATAATAGAGTTTGCACGAGTCTGGGATACTTTTTGATTTTTTTGCTGGGGTTTGGAGGGGGGATGACAGCGTTAGAGTTCATTGCTAGTATATAGAGAGCTTCTAGAATGAAATACTCGCTTTTCATCGACCCTAGAATTTTTAGCTGCCATTTTATCAAAGATAGCTGTGTTTTCGAGAAAGTGGAATACTCTCTGATTTTTTTGCTGGGGTTTGGAAGGGGGATGATAGCGTGAGAGTTCATTGCTAGTATATAGAGAGCTTTCGGAATAAAAAATTCGTTTTTCATAGACCCCAGAACTTTTTGCTGGCTCGAATTAAGCTATACTAATTTTTTGCTGGCGTTGTATCGATCATTGGGGCTATTGCAGAAGTCTGGGATACTTTCTGATTTTTTCGCTGGGTCTGAAGGAAGAATGACAGCGTTAGAGTTCATCGCTAAGATATAATGAGCTTTCGAAACGGAACACTCGCGTTCCATCAACCCTAGAATTTTTTGCTGGTTCAAATTGAGCTCCACGAATTTTTTGCTGGGATTGTATCGATGATAGTAGTATTGGCACGAGTCTGGGATACTTTCTGATTTTTTTGCTGGGGTTTGAAGGGGGAATGACGGGGTTTGAAGTCATTGCAAGTATACCGAGAGCCTTCGGAATCAATAACGCTCGTTTCATCAACGCCACAATTTTTTGCTAGCTCGAATTGAGCTCCACGAATTGTTTGCCGGCTTTGTATCGATGATAGTATCTTTGGCGCTAGTCTGGTATAATTTCAGATTTTTTTTCAAATTCTTTGAATTTTTCCTTACAAGCGTTTTATGGGTCGCAGACTACGTATCCGGCCTGATAGTATGAAAATTCAGGATCCATCCTTGAAAATGTCGGACAGAAAATATGCAAGACATTTACTTCTGTCGGAATTTCCTTCACAATGGTTTTTGGTGGATCATTGTGAATTATGGATCAGTGATATTCGTCGCCTCCCAGCAAGAAGGGGCTAACTCAGCGACCCGTTGAAAAAGGGGCCAACTCGCAGTCCGTGTAAAAAAAGGTCAACTCTGGCGAGTTCTAAATTTCAGATAATATTAAATTCACGACTCTTGCAAAATCTTTTGCACGCTATCGTATAGCCGTAGCACATCTTTTCAAATGTTTAGATTTTACTCGATTCCAATGAAATTTTGTATACATGGTTTTTGAGATCGCTGATTACAATTCCGGCCTCATATTTCCAGATTTCTCATTTGATCGAGCGTCTAAGATCGTCTACCGATAATATGAGTAAATTCTGGATTTTAATCGAAATGGTTATGCACGTGTTTTTAAGGACGCTGTTCACACATCAAGCCTCACATTATAATGAGCTTAATCTCTTCACGTCGTCGACCGTAACAAGTAAACATTCATTTTGAAAGTTACCTGAATAATGAGCTAGTTTCATTTTCAACTTTATAGAAAAAACCGTTTCAAGTGTTATTTTATTCCTTCTAGTTTCTTGGCGTTTGAAGTTGTTGTGCTAGACGCATGCATATGTGTGTGTATTTCCAAATCTAATTATATTCATATATTTGAAGTTCCTTTGTAGAACATATAGAATTTGAATAATTACTGTGTCCGTTAAGTTGACGGACTAATCCTATATCCTGATGTGGAAAAACAATCGGTCCATGTCGACATTATCTCGCTCGAATTGATATACTACAAAAATTAACCGTGTCCTGCTAAAGGAATGGAGTAAACGATGGTGTCAAGACTCGACATTAACCCTTATCCATTTGTCTCAATTTTCGTTAATTTACAAAAATTAAGTTCGTTTGATAGTTATGATATAGAAATAGCTACGACTACTATCTTTTCTGCCGGTTGAATCGATTATTGATTCTACACTGGAAAAGGAGAGTTTACTATTTCAACGCAGTAGAGAAAAACATTGTAGTCGTTAGTATATTCTATGAGTCAGAGTACTCGCGTCCAGTGGAGCTAACAATTATCGCATAGTAAAATTTGACATTACGGTTTGCCAAGTGAATTGTTGTGAAGTTGACTGTTTTATCAGCTTTTCATTATGATTTTACAATAATTGCACATGAAACGTTACTAAACTATAATTATGGATTATAATTAATAATCAATATATTTCGTTACTTTCAAAATTGATAGAGCAATCGTGGAACAGAAACATTATTGACTTGAAATAAACCATTAGTTTGCTTCAAAATTCTTCATGTGTTATTGACTAGAAGACTGTAACTCGAGTCAACAGTCAAAGACATTCCCTATTTTGTGACATTTTTTTCTTTGGTATGTGCTATTGCTCTTGAAACAACAGAAGAGTATTTACGTATGGAGTAGTTAGAAAAATGAATTACATGAATCTAATTGACGGAAGCGAAGTATTAATAAATTTATAAATAAAAATGTTCTATTCCTATATTCATAGGTTTACTATTTTGGACAATATCCACACTTCAATAGATTCAAACTCTAATAAGTCCATCTTTAATAGAAAAATCAACTTGAAAACATATTTGGATATTGAAGTTTACTAATATCGGATAGGAGTTATGTTATTGCACAAAAATAACATAGAGAAAATACAGTAACCAAAACCATTTTTTTCCGCAGTATATTTGGGCAATTTCGCTCATTCATTAAAGCTTACACTTAATGTATATAAACAATTTCCTAAATCCGTTGTTTCTATCAATCGTTTTTTATTTATCGCAACAAAAGTGAACAATGGAAAAAATGAGAACTAGAAATTTCATATACAGTGGTTTGAGTAAAATACCGTAAAACTCCATTTGCGTAGCAGCATAACCTCTGTTACAAGTATTGAAGATTATACTTGTCACAAAAATTTTTGCATATTTTGATCCAGGCTTATTACTTTTCCAACATGAGCTTATTTTTTAATGGAATCTTCCGACTCTCGCTGAGACCAGAGTGAAAAAATGTCTCTTTCTTGAGGAAACCATCGAAATGGATGCTTTATTGTTACGATCGTCGATATTGAAGGTTTTGGCTTATTTCAATCTGAAGCTTGATGTGTAATCAGCGCCCTGAAAAACCCATGTATACCTAGTTTCATTGAAATCCAGAAATTTTTCAAATTTTCGTTCGGCAGTCTTAGAGGCTCTAATTGGAATTTTGAAAATCAGAGGCCGGATTCGTAATCAGCTGTCTCAAAAACCCGTGTATACCAAATTTCATTAAAATTAAGTATCTTTTCAAAATTTCTGTTGTCAATCTTAGAGGCTCTCATTTGAATTTTGAAAATCCGAGATCAGATTCGGAATCAGTGACCTTAAAAACCCATGTACACGAATAGCCCAGGCGACGAAAATTAAAACAAGTCTAAAATATGTGGATTATAAGAAAATCACCTAACTGATGCGCTTCAGAAGGCCAGCCTGATCCTCAAATGCTCAAAATTTTTTTGTTCTAGGAATATTCAAAAGAAATGACTTCCCTAGAATTTCTCTCGGGAATGCTTTTTTTCAGTCTAAGAATTATTATTCTTGTAAAATAAGCAATAATGAATAGCAAAAAACCGTATACCCACTAAAGATAATACATTTTCGCTCAAAATGAGCCTAAAATATGTAGATTACGTGAAAAAAATTCCCTAAACATTGGAAAAGATGTGCTACGGTTATTAGATAGCTTGCATAAGATTTTGCAAGAGAGTCGTGAATCTAATTTTATCTGAAATTCAGAACTCGCCTGAGTTGGCCTTTTTTTACACGGACTGCGAGTTGGCCCCTTTTTACCTGGACTGCGAGTTGGCCCCTTCTTGCTCGGAGGCGACGATATTCACACTGTCCCCTGGTCAGTCATTTACAACTGCTTCTGTTCAGCTTATCCATTTTTCGATGAGTTTTTTCTCTATTATTGTATCAAAAATAAGTATATTCTTCTGTTATAACTATTCAATTTTATACATGTGTCGAAACGTTTCGCACTTTTTATAAGGTCTCTTCGCGGGTTAATAACTTTATTCTATAGAACTTCATTTTCTCGAAATGTTTTGACTTTTGGAAGACTAGGGTATATTCAACTCCAATTACCCATTATGCTCAGAAAACGATCGAAATGAAATATACATGTAACCTCCAGTGAAAAATAACAGTGTTGAACACGGTGGATTAGTGATTTGGTGGTACTGATAGTTAATTTGTCATTCCATGAAAGTAAATTCCTCCCTCTTCCATGAGTTTTCATTGCAAAAATGGTTTGTCCCAATTCACAGTAGATCATCTAATATTCAGTGAATGGCTGGAGTCTCGGGAGCCTTAAAATTCGAGTTCAAGAAAAGTCAATTTGTACAATAATGAAGTAAATTTAAGGTAAGAATTGTTCATCTTGTCCCTACTGTATCTTGAATGAGCAGAGAAAAAGCAAAGCACATACAGCACTGAATAGTTTGAACGCTAGAATATTTTGATTTTTACTTTTATGAAAAATCAATCCGATGGGACGATCTCTCTTCTAGACTGAAGAGATATCTTCCCACATATCTCTGTAGTCTCTCCACGAACAAAGACAAATTTCAAATTTTTCCATGAAGAAGGACACGTTACACGATCTTCCGTCAAACAAATAGTTATCTCGCAATCCCACCTTGTGAAAAAATATATACAGAACCCTGTCCTCCCACGAAGAAACGCACATGTCGCACATTGCAAAACCTTTCAATGTAGAACACATTTCATGGTAGAATGAATGAGAATTCGCAATAAGTGGAGTCACGCAAGACAACTATATTCATCGATCATGCATGACCACAACTCAGGCTCTCGTTTTTGAAAAATTGAAGAATCAGCTGTAGACCAGTATAAGCATACGTTTTTGTCCTACACATGAAACACGTCTTGGTAATGCAATATTAAATAATCGTACGTAAATTACCTCAAAGTCGATGATCAGATTATTGAATTTTGAATGTGATAATATCACCGCCTGGGAGGGAAGAAGTTTAATTTCGTGTTAGATTTCTTTTTTAGTAAATGTCTGTCTCAATTCTTCAGCCGATGTTAAACACTAGATTGTGTGTGTGTGTGTGTGTGTGTGTAACTTTTTTTTTCGTCCACGATAACTCTCGAAGAAATGATCCGATCTTTTTGAAATTTTGCACACCGGTTGGTTGTGGCAAGATCTAGCCCGAGATCAATTTTCAGCAAAATCCGTTGGTTATTTCCCTAGCAACCGTTTTTAACGTGTTTCCTCACAAATCCTCATAAATACTCTTTGGAGCTATGAGAATCAATGAGAATCAAAGAGAATCGATGAGATATTTCCCATAGCAATCACTGCTGATATCCTTGGCAACCGTTTGTTTACATCCCTAGCAACCGTTACTCCGGAAGTCGAAAATAGAGTTTTCAAGTCACACTCGATGGCCAAAGACACTGAATTGTTGTATTTGCTCCATAGAAACCGTTGTTTGCCTCCCTAGCAACCGTTACGAAGGTTGAAAATGATCAATTTATCACCCATTTCCATCATTTTCGACGGCAAAGGACACAAAATCGTTGTTTACCGCCCTGGTAACCGTTGTCAAGTTTAAGGCACACTCGATGGCCAAGTACACCGAATTGTTATATTTGCTCCTTAGCAACCGTTGTTTACCTCCCTAGAAACCGCGCGCCGGGAGGTACATAAAAGAGTGCGGCGTTAGTTGGGCAGCGCATCACGGATGAAATGAGACGATAAAGAGCTATTAAGAAACCATTTGTGGAAAATTTTAGCAACAAAAAGTATATTACCATTCCCTAATAATAACACCACAATAATAACCTAATAAAAACACTTGAAAATAATAATTAAAATATTGTAACTTCTGATGAATACTATCTGTTTAGTATTATATCAATTCCCTAAGAAATTCAAATTCTCGCGCCGCGCCGCGCCGCGTATATTACCTAGTTATAAGTGCA
Organism: Aphelinus atriplicis; assembly: GCA_020882685.1. Taxonomy (NCBI): domain Eukaryota; kingdom Metazoa; phylum Arthropoda; class Insecta; order Hymenoptera; family Aphelinidae; genus Aphelinus; species Aphelinus atriplicis. Next base: position 781,737 of record JAJGQD010000036.1, read on the forward strand.
TTTCTAGTTTTCGATTGAAAACGCTTTTTCTAGTTAGTTCTCGTCCGGTTGCCGGCCCGCCCACCTCGTGCACACAAGAATAGTTGAATAAACTTGAATTATTGTTTAAATCAGGGCTTTTATTAAAAATACCCTGTCCATCATCAACATTCTTAAATACTATCACTATTTTGAAAATAAAAACTAGTATGGAAATATCGGGATATATATTTGGCGCCTCTTTGAGAAAGCATACTGCTAAGGCACTTGGCAGCGGTTTTTACATGAAAAAGTCATGACACTTGGAAAGATAGAAACTAAGTACACCAGATTTCTTAGGTGTAGTGAGAATAATGGAATACGAAAAGGGTGCAAAAAATCAGTAAGTGTAACATCAAAGTGTTTTAAAAGGGTCGCTTTGAAGGATAAATGAACAAAGAAGGTACCGAAAATTTTCTTTTGAATTCCCAACATGATCCAAGGGCGATTGATGATCAAGAGCACCGGAAATATGAAATGTACCGAACTTGGGAAAAAGGCTTCAATGCCAAATTGTCTGTAGTTATCTTATATGAAATTTTTTTATTCAAATGTGGCTACTCGAATTCATGCACGAAAGCTCATCTTTCGAAGAGTCACGTTAGTTCTCCGCGAACTATTTTTTCCCACTCTCATTACAACTAGTTTTAATGAAACTCAAGCGAACTCAAAGCGGTTCCTCTGAGCAGAAAATCAGAATTATCATTTATTGTTCCTATGATGAAAGTACTACTGTCTGTTTCGGGTGATTTAAACGATCTCGATATGTGATTATGAACTGGAAGACAGGTTAATGGTTCAGTATGTGAAAAGTCCTAAGATATGAAGATATGTCGTAATGTTTTGGATGAAAACTTGGAGGTTGGATGTCGGAACTTTTAAAAAATTACATATTGTCACTGGCTCATGCCCATTAATAAACAGTTACGATTATTAATACTAAAGGGGACACGAGAGAGTGCAATCTCGCCCGGCGCTGATGCTGGGCGAGTTCTCAGAGTCGTGTGTAGGAATGCAGGTGATGAATCGGGGCCACAGAAACGCGCACACATAAAAGAAGTAATGCTTTATTCGCACAAAAGGGGGTACAAATGATATAGGGGACGCGGCGCGGTCGATTGAGAGAGAGAGAGAGAGCAACACGAGGAAACCAACCTTTACGTTGCTCGTGGTGTAGAGGCTGACGGCGTGGGAAGCCGGCACGGCGATGTCGGCTCTCGGGGAAAGGCCGGCGCTCGGAAGCCGGGAACGCTGGCGCTCAGCACGTGGGCCTCGGCTCGGTCGTCGCGTGGAAGGCGGCCCGGGGAGTCGCGCTGACACTGGACACGGGGCACAGGTGCACACACAAAAGGCACAGCACGTGGCGCGGGCGCGGAAAAGGTTCGGGGTCGATCGGGTCGTGACGGGTAAGGGCCGATTGTTCCGCTTGTGCTCGCGTTTGGGCACACACTGCCCGCTTCCGCCCGGCACCTGTAGCTGCCGCGGCGCGGCGGTGATGTCGCGCTGTTGTTGTCTCTCTCTCGCGCTCTCTCTGTCTCTCTCTTACCTTATTGTCGGCCGCTCGGCTCTGCTCTCGCCGGCGCTGTATAAATAATGGTAATTGTCTGGGCAGGGAGACCTCACGGTACAAAGTACCCGTGACAATATTCAAACATGATATCGAGTTTATTTTAGTGCCAATTTGATCGTTCCTGAGAGCTTATACAGACTGTAACAAATTATTGTGAAAATGTGCTAAATTGACTGCAGAAGTAGCCGATTTAGCCAACTATTTGGTTTTTATCACATAATTTATTGCGATATGAGAATAACAGTTTGAGGAATGTCGAAAATGAGAATTTGAATTTATCAAATGGGAAAATAACTACAGTTCAAAAAAGCTACTTCACAATCTCTATACAATGTCTTTTTTTACAGTAAATTAATATCAATATTTCATTTTGATCGTTTTTTATTTTTTTTTAATCTAGGGAATGTCCATAAATTACGTAACGCAAATTTGAAGAAATTTCAGACCCTCCCTCCCCCAGCGTAACGCTTCCGTAACAAAAGCTGCTAGACCCCCCCCCCTCAGAAATGGTACGTAACGGTGAAAAATTTCACTAATCTAGAGAAAATGATTTCAATCACAGAAATAGAAAAATGTTGCCATCGAGTTTAGTGTAAACGAAAAATTGAATGAATTGAAATAAAGAAGAACAGTTTGAGAGAATTTCACGTGTTCATAACGATGTTTATATCGTGATAAAATTTGTTAATACCTGGAAATAGTTCAAAAGATTTTTAGCTTTTTGTTTGGTTGTCTTCTGTTGCATTTCTTGCAACAATATTTTGGCAGCCATGACGCGATCTTCCTTCTTTTCCATTCGCACAGTACTTGCCCATCGCTCATTTAATTTAGACTGCACGGTAGCTACACTATCATTACAGTAATGAAGTCTGTACTCTTTGAATAAAGATTGATATAAATCGCCGAGAGTAGATGACATATTGGTCTGAATTGAGATCCAATGTTTATTCTTAACCTACAAACAATACATGTGAAACATCATGTCGTTTTATTCTGAATGTGAATGTTTCGATTCGGCAAGTATCTACTTTTCATCAACCGCATTTTGTTTCAGCACTCAAAATTAATCAAAAGCTCTAAAACGAAACGTGTCTCGACTCGACCATCAATATGGAATTAACAGTCACAACAGTCACCGTTTCTTTTACACTATCTCTCTCCCTCTTACGGATCTCAAAGAACGGATATACTATTAACGACACTTGATTGGTTTGGAAAAAAGTTGTCCACCAATCATAAGCACTCTACTATAAAGAAGTGACTTGTATGAATACGGCACTGAACTCGTCAGTGCCGATGAAGCGCGAAAATTCAAAATTGAAGACCGATCTGATTGAAGATCCGCTTTTCCATTCAAAATAAAATTTTACAAGATTTTTAGCGTAACGTAACGACGCCACGAGAGCCCCCCCTCCCCATCGTAACGCTTCCATAATAAGCACCTCAGACCCCTCCCCCCTCCCAACAAGCGTTACGTAATTTATGAACGCTCCCCTATCACCGCCGTATTTATTGATAATTAATTAAGGGGGGGGGGGTAGGGTTTTGAAGGCAGAAAAAAACAGGTTCTTACAGATTTTTTTTTGGGCGTACGGGGAAAGTACATTCATTTCTGATTATTGTACATTAAAGAGTAGTAATTGAACTATATTCTGTGAAATATTGGTTGAAAAATATTGAAAATTGACCGAATGGCAGCAATTCTTCGCAGGCGCCTCAGAAAAAATACATTTTGCGGTGCACATCATACCTCAGCACTGGATCATCTGAAATGAAATAACCAAAGTTTTTCCCTTAATTTTTGTGTCCCTCTAGGTATCCCTGTCGAGTTTTTCCATTTTTTTTAAATTTTTGAACTTTTTACAAGACTTGAAAGTGAAAATACCGATTTTTGGCCTAAATTCATGACTATTGTTGTTAATAATAAAAAAAATAAAATCAAAAACGAAAAAATCTCAACAGGGTTACCTCATAAATTATGTAAGGAAATACTGTAAAAAATTTGAGAACGATCGGTTGAATAGATTTTGAGATACAGAGTGCACCGTCTCATTTCTGAGGCGCCTGCGAAGAATTGCTGCCATTCGGTCAATTTTCAATATTTTTCAACCAATATTTCACAGAATATAGTTCAATTACTACTTTTTCGTGTACAATAATCAGAAATAAATGTACTTTCACCGTACGCCCAAAAAAAAATCTGTAAGAACCTGTTTTTTTTTCTGCCTTCAAAACCCTACCCCCCCCCCTTAATACAATGGCCATAGGACCTGGAGCATGATAACAAATGTAGGAACTGCGCGCACGAGGTGGTGAGGCTCGTGTGCGCGGGAGTAGGATCTTGAGCGGGAACAGTGTGGCAAATAAAAGATAGTACAGTTCTGACGAACACAATATTTATTTAATCTTAGGGAAGAGGTTACACAAAAGGGCAACGAGCCCTGGGTCGCGTCTCGCGGGCCGGAGCGAGAGAGAGCAATGAGAGTGAGTTGGACGGGAGAGAGAGAGAGAGATGACGATCGGTCACGGTACTCACTCGGCGGCGCAGGTGTTTGTGCTCCGGCTTGGTTCGATCGTTTAATCAACGGACAGCAGGGAGTCGGCTCGTGTCCTGGAAGACAATCAGGGAGTCGTCAGGGCCTGTTGTAGTAGCAGGCGGGCGCGGGAACACGGTGGATCGGTCTCGTTAATCAGGGCCACGTGCTCTCGCGCGCAAGGGCCGGCAATGAACTGATAAGCTTCCGCCGTGCGCTGGGCCGGCCGAGCTTACTTCGGCCGTCTTCTGCTGACGTCACGCGATGCGATACTCGAATTTCGTTCGCGACGCGGTCTCTCTCTCTCTCTTACCATTGTCGGCAGCGCTGGCTCTCTCGCTGGGCGCTGAAACATGACTGAATAACATAAATATGAGGCAAATTATAATGCCTGATGAAGAGAGATCTCACAGGGCTTGATATAACAAATAGTTATAATTAACAGCCCGTGACAAATTATATAGAATAATGTTATGAGATAATGAAGGAAACTTGTGATAAATGCAGAAAAATACGACTCATGAATAAAAAAGCGTCAATATTCCATGAAACCCCAGAAAAGAACCAGAAAGTATTCCACACTTGTGCAAAGACTATTCTAATCGATACAATGCCAGCGAAAAATTAGTGGTGCTCAATATCAGCTAGCAAAAAATTCTGAGGATGAAACGTGAGTAGTTCATCCTGGAAGCTCTCTATATACTAACAATAAACTCTCACGCTATCATCCCCCTTCCAAACCCCAGCAAAGAAATCAGAAAGTATTCCACTTGCGCGCAAACACAACTATCTTTGATAAAATGGCAGCTAAAAATTCTAGGGTAGATGGAAAGCGAGTACTTCATTCTGAAAGCTCTCTATATATTAGCAATGAACTCTCACGCTATCATCCCCTTTCCAAACCCCAGCATCAAAATCAGAAAGTATTCCACTTTCGCGCAAACACAGCTATCTTTGACAAAATGTCAGCAAAAATTTCTAGGGTCGACGAAAAGCGAGTATTTCATTCCGAAAGTTCTCTATATACTAGCAATGAATTCTAACGCTGACATCCCCCCTCCAAACCCCAGAAAAAAATCAGAGAGTATCCCAGACTCGCGCAAATACAACTATCACCGATACAATGCCAGCAAAAAATTCTTCGAGCTCAATTCGAGCCAGCAAAAAATTCTGAGGTTGATGAAACGTGAGTAGTTCATCCCGAAAGCTCACCAAAAACTGGCAATGAAGTTTAATCTCGTGATTCCCACTTCAAAGCCCAGCAAAAAAATCAGAAAGTATCCCAGACTTGTGCAAACTCTATTATCTTCGTTACAATGACAGCAAAAATTTCGTAGAGCTCAATTTGAGCTAGCAAAAAATTCTGAGGTTGATGAAATGTGAGTAGTTCAACCTGGAAGCTCACTTTATACTAGTAATGTATTCTAATCGCGCCAATATCCCTTGAAACCCCAGCAAAAATTCAGAAAGTATCCCAGACTTGTGCAATAACCACTATAATCGATACAACGCCAGCAAAAAATAGTATAGCTTAATTCGAGCCAGCAAAAAGTTCTGGGGTCGATGGAAAGCGAATTTTTTATTACAAAAGCTCTCTATATACTAGCAATGAACTCTCACGCTGTCATCGCCCCTCCAAACCCCAGCAAAAAAATCATGAAGTATCCCAGACTCGTGCAAACTCTATCATCTTCGTTACAATGGCAGAAAAAAATTTGTAGAGCTCAATTTGAGCTAGCTAAGAATCCTGAGGTTGATGAAACGTGGGGAGTTCATCCTGGAAGCTCACTGTATACTAGAATGTATTCTAATCGCGCCAATATCCCTTGAAACCCCAGCAAGAAAATCAGAAAGTATCCCAGACTCATGCAAACTCTATTATCTTCGTTACAATGGCAGCGAAAAATTCGTAGAGCTCAATTTGAGCTAGCAAAAAATTCTGAGGTTGATGAAACGTGAGTAGTTCATCCTGAAAGCTCACTCTGAACTGGCAATGTATTCTAATCGCGACAATATCCCTTGAAACCCCAGCAAAAAAATCAGAAAGTATCCCAGACTTGTGCAAACTCTATTATCTTCGTTACAATGACAGCAAAAAATTCGTAGAGCTCAATTTGAGCTAGCAAACAATTCTGAGGTTGATGAAACGTGAGTAGTTTATCTCGGAAGCTCACTGTACACTAGCAATGTATTCTAATCGCGCCAAGATCCCTTGAAACCCCAGCAAAAAAATCAGAAAGTATTTCAGACTTGTGCAAACTCTATTATCTTCGTTACAATGACAGCAAAAATTTCGTAGAGCTCAATTTGAGCTAGCAAAAAATTCTGAGGTTGATGAAACGTGAGTAGTTCAACCCGGAAGCACACTGTATGCTAGCAATGTATTCTAATCGCGCCAATATCCCTTCAAAGCCCAGCAAAAAAATCAGAAAGTATTTCAGACTTGTGCAAACTCTATTATCTTCGTTACAATGACAGCAAAAATTTCGTAGAGCTCAATTTGAGCTAGCAAAAAATTCTGAGGTTGATGAAACGTGAGTAGTTCATCCTGGAAGATCACTGTATACTAGCAATGTATTCTAATCGTGCCAATATCCCTTCAAAGCCCAGCAAAAAAATCAGAAAGTATCCGAGTCTCGTGCAAATACTACTATCATCGATACAATCCCAGCAAAAAATTTGTAGGGCTTAATTCGAGCCAGCAAAAAGTTCTGGGGTCGATGAAAAGCGAGTATTTCATTCCGAAAGTTCTCTATATACTAGCAATGAACTCTAACGCTGTCATCCCCTCTCCAAACCCCAGCCAGCAAAAAAATCAGAGAGTATCCCAGACTCGCGCAAACTCAACTATCATCGATACAATGCCAGAAAAAAATTCTTCGAGCTCAATTCGAGCCAGCAAAAAATTCTGAGGTTGATGAAACGTGAGTAATTCATCCCGAAAGCTCACCAAAAACTAGCAATGAATTTTAATCTCGTGATGCCCACTTCAAAGCCCAGCAAAAAAATCAGAAAGTATCCCAGACTCGCGCAAACTCTATTATTTTCGTTACAATGGCAGCAAAAAATTCGTGGAGTTCAATTCGAGCCAGCAAAAAATTGTGGCGTTGATGAAACGAGCGTTATTCATTCCGGAAGCTCACGGTATACTTGCAATGATTTTAAACCCCGTCATTCCCCCTTCAAACCTCAGCAAAAAAATCAGAAAGTATCCCAGACTCGCGCGAACACAACTATCTTTGATATAATGTCTTCAAAAGATTATTAGAGCTCAATTTGATTCAGCAAAAAATTCTGGGATTGACGAAACACGAGTAGATCATCCTGAAAGCTCAACATATACTAGCGATGAATTTTAATCTCGTTATTCCCTCTTCAAAGCCCAGCAAAAAAATCAGAAACAGCGTGTCAGTAGTTTCTAGGAAGTGGAAGAAGCTAAAAAATTGACTTTTGTCGGATCGAGCAGCAATTAATTAGCGAAAAACTGTCCGCGTGTATAATTTTTGATTTTTCCCTTTTTTCACGTTTTTGGTGTTTTGGGGTAGTACAATCCCTGTGAAGGGTTTGGGTATGCAGAGATCTGACTAGCCTATCTTTCAACAAATAAATAGCAAAAAAATATGGTGTTTTTTTTCGATCGACGCATTATTGACCGAGTTATGGCATGTGGCTACGCTAGCGTAATATTACGCTAGCGTGTCAGTAGTTTCTATGAACTGGAAGAAGCTAAAAAATTGATTTTTGTCGGATCGAGCAGCAATTAATTAGCAAAAAATCGTCCGTCTGTGTAATTTTTGTTTTTTCCCTTTTTTCACGTTTTTGGTATTTAGGGGTAGTACAACTCCTTTTGGGGATGCAGATATCCGACTAGCCTTCGTTTCAGCCAATAAATAGCAGAAAAATATGGTGTTTTTATTTTTTTGCTCGACGCATTATTGACCGAGTTATGGCATGTGGCTACGGTAGCGTAATATTACGCTAGCGTAGCCGTAGTTTCTCGGAACCAGATAGAGCAAAAAAATCAATTTTGTGGCAAAAAAGTAGCAAAATATTAGCAAAAAAATAATGACTATTTTAGAACGTGGCACGATGAAATGGCTACGCTAGGGTAATATACATCGCTCTCTCCCAGAGGCAAGTTGGTCACACACTCCAACACAGGACAACCCGGTGGATCTCGCAACCCGGGGGGTGACTGTTGAAGAGTTACGTGATTCGCAATTGTGGTGGCATGGGCCACAGTGGATAACATGCGACGAATCTGAGTGGCCAGCACAGATTGATTTACAACCATCCGAGCCATTGGGAATTTGAAAAGTTTTCGTCGTTCCATAAATTGGTCAGAGTTGTTGCATTTATGTTACGATGGAAAAATAATGTACGCTTCCCAAAAGGTGAACGGCATGACTCGTTTCTCAGTGCAGTTGAGTACCGAACAGCAAAATTGGTTGTGTTCAAACTCATCCAGCATTCGCACTACAAGGTGAAAATTGAAAAATTATCAAGTGGTAAATTGTTGCCTCACAAAAGTCAATAAAAACGACTGTCGCCATTTATTTGTACAAATGGATTGCTTAGAGTTGGAGGCAGATTGCACAACGCCCCAATATCCTATGACGAAGCACACCCAATAATTTTGTCGGCTCACAGCCTTATAGTAAAGCGCATGATTGAGCAGCTTCACCAGGAGTTGCTGCATGGAGGGCCACAGTTCGTCGCCTGGGGGGAAAAAGCAACGATCTCAGAAACGCGCTAAAGAAAGATCTATTTCGATTTAAGCGAAATAAAAAGATCTATTTCGAATTGAGCAAAATAAAAAGATCTATCTCGAATCGAGCGGAATAAAAAGATCTATCTCGAATCGAGCGGAATAAAAAGATCTATTCCGAATCGAGCAGTATAGAAAGATCGTTTTCAAATCGACTTTTGAAGAAAGATCTAACTCAGATTTTACATTATAGAAAAATCTATCTCAGGTTTAATTTTATTTTGCGGCGTTTTTTCGAGTTCGGAGTTGATGCGGTACGCGCGCACTTGAGTGCGATTGCTTATGTGCGTGTGTGTGTATGTAAATATGTGTGTATGTGTAATATCAAGTGATCTTAGAGGCTCTAATTTGAATTTTCAAAATCTGAGGCCGGATTCGTAATCAGCGACCTCAAAAACCTATGAATACCGATTTTTAAAAAAATTCAAATTTTTTCCAAAATTTTGTCAGGTGTCTTAGAGGCTCTAATTTTAATTTTCAAAATTTGAGGCGGGATTCGTTATCAGCAACCTCAAAAACACATGTATACAAATTTCTACGAGAAACCATCGAGGCAAAAACTGTTTAACGTAAATAGTTAACTTGGCATATTACATTCAGATGTGTCCTTACACACACACATACACACATATTGACATACACACACACGCACATAAGCAATCGCACTCAAGTGCGCGCGTACCGCATCAACTCCGAACTCGAAAAAACGCCGCAAAATAAAATTAAACCTGAGATAGATTTTCCTATAATGTAAAATCTGAGTTAGATCTTTCTTTAAAAGTCGATTTGAAAACGATCTTTCTATACTGCTCGATTCGGAATAGATCTTTTTATTCCGCTCGATTCGAGATAGATCTTTTTATTCCGCTCGATTCGAGATAGATCTTTTTATTTCGCTCAATTCGACATAGATCTTTTTATTTCGCTTAAATCGAAATAGATCTTTCTTTAGCGCGTTTCTGAGATCGTTGCTTTTTCCCCCCAAGCGACGAGTTGATGTTGAGCAAATTGTATAGGCAATTTTGGATTTCACGAGTCACTCGTTTGGTGCAAGGAATTTTCCGTAAATGCACTCGTTGCGTGCGCTTCGCCGCACAAAATCTCACTCAACAAATGGCTCCTCTGCCTTCTGTGAGAGTCACGCCCAACATGGCTTTTCAGGCCACTGGTGTTGATTATGCTGGTCCAATTCCGATCCTTGCATGTAGAGCCAGAGGCTCTGGATCCGTAAAGGGATATTTTGCCATCTTCATCTGCATGGTCTCTCGAGCCGTCCACATTGAAGTTGTGTCCGATCTAACAACTGAGGCATTTCTGGCTGCGTTTCGCAGATTCGTTTCTCGACGTGGTCGCTGTTTGCACGTTTACAGTGACAACGGGCGAAATTTCACTGGTGCTAGTCGTGAGTTAAGGCAATTGTTCGAAAAAGCATCGTTGTACTTACAGGAAATTGCAACTAAGCTCGCCAAGGACGAAGTGGAATGGCATTTCTCGCCCTCCTCACGTTCTCCACATTTCGGTGGACTTTGGGAGCGAGCTGTTCGCAGCTTCAAGCATCATTTGCGCCGTGTGATTGGCGAATCCACACTCACTTACGAAGAGCTTTCGACGCTCACGACGCAGATCGAAGCATGCCTCAACTCGCGTCCGATTTGCCCTCTGTCTTCTGAGGGATCGGATTTACTTGCACTGACGCCAGCACATTTTTTGATTGGTCGCCCAATGTCAGCTGTACCTGAACCATTTGATAAATTGCTAACGAGTAAACCCAGTTGTAGATGGAGACTCATTCAATACATGAGAAATGATTTTTGGCAACGTTGGCGAACTAAAGTTCTGCACCATCATCAGCAGCGAGGAAAATGGATAGATGCTCAACGATCTCTGCAAGTCGATGACGTCGTGCTCATCAAGGACGAGCTCACCCCGCCAACCAAGTGGCCTCTTGGTCGTGTTACAGCGCTGCACCCAGGCAAAGATGGCCTCGTGCGAATCGTCGAAGTCGAGACGGCTTCTTCGGAATTTCGTCGAGCTGTAGACAAGCTCATTCGCCTTCCGACCGATCAAGAAGACCACGCTGGCAGTCAAGAAGACGCAGAGGATCAAGAAAATGAAGACAATAGTTGATAAGTTCGCGTACTTCGACACTCTATCCAAACACTTTTCCTCGCTCGTTTGACACCCGCGATGCGTCAGTAGAATCATGCAGTATTAAATTTAGTATGGGCAACACGTTTTTTCTTTTGTTATATTCAACTTTATCCAAATCAATTTTCATTGTGTAAATTTATAACATATGTAACGTGCCCCATTTGTAGAGTCATCCGCATAGCAGCCTGCATAGGCAAAAGTCAGCTCAACTCGTGAGCAAATTTAGGCTAATTTGCAAGTGTTACGTGGCGTGGTCCTTAATTAGCTGGGTTCAGATCTCGGCTACGGTATTGACCGTAGACGTTTTACTCGGTAAGGATCTGTTACGTGTCGAATCAGGTTATCAATAACTCAGTACTCAGGAATTGGATTAGATGTGCCTTCATTCCCAATTCACTTTACTGAGAGAGCTCGTGTGATTATTCCAAATACTAGTATACAATATGAGCGTCGGACTGTCTACCGTCTCCACGTTACCGTGTCTCTCCCGCGTGTGTCTACCAACTAACTGCCGAGCGCCTTGAGGCGGTCGTATTTAATCCCTCGTGGGGGTGCCGTCGCAACCCCTTGGTGGCGCGCTCGGTGGGAGGCGGTCAGTCGCCTCCCGCCGTCTCGAGTTACGCTCCGTGCGTCACGATTTCGACATCGTCCTTCCAGAACGTTCCGATATTCGTGGCGTGGCCCCGCGCAATGTGATTTTAATAATCGCGGGGCTAGCCACGTGACACGTTAGGGCCGCCATCCCGTCGTCCCCGACGGATCATCCATCAAAAAGTTAAAAAAAAAAAAATATCTCCCAAGATTCTAATCCTTTGAAATTCTACCGATACCCTTTGAAACGAATTCCCGTGGTTCGTTGAATTTCGTTAATACTCTATAATCCCTTATTCTGTATTATACTACTAATGCCGTTCATTATATTCTTGGTCGCCGTTTATCTATCAAGTATGTCCCAGTTGTTAAGTATCGTCCTGTCTTTGTCTGATTTTACTGATTTTACTGATACGGACGTTTGTCTTACAATATGATACATCAATGATATATATATATATGCGAAACTCGTTATCCTTAAACGAATGACCGTGGGGTCTAATATTCCTATTTTTCTACAATTGTTGTGCTACATGTTGGTGTAACAATTATGTATGTGTGTAAGTGTGATGATGGGTTGTGTATATGTCACCCTGATACATCAATCTAACCTAAGTTGGCTCTCTCAGTATACTAATTTATAATTAAACATATCTTCATTAATCATTTTTTGCTTTTTATTTAATTTTTCTCTTTATTGAATCGATGCTCGAGGTCTTCGAGTGATTGGTTGACTTGCAGGCCCTTCCTTGGTAATAGGGCGGTCACGTTCTCGGTTAGGTCTGATAGGCTCACAGCTGGTCTCAGCATTCCGGTATGATGTGGCTGTGGCTGCATTGTGACCCTTCCCTGGTCGCGCCCTCACTTCATCTCGATGTCCTGACGTAACGTCGGCTTGGTTCTCTTTCGTTTTCCTGTTGACAGTCTTTGAACAATTAAATAAAGGAGCCCCCCGACGACTGGAATTTCCCAAATATAAAAACTATAATTATTACCATTATTATAACAGACGTAATTAGTATTATATATGCATGTTATTGTAGAAAGGTAACAATAATGAATTAAAGCGTAGAACCAAATCTTGAATAACTAATTTAAAATTACTTTTCCGTATGAGTCCGTATGAGGGAAAATCTTTCTTGATTGGATTGTTCACCAATAAATTACATGAAATTAATTTTATTCATCTACAGTTATGCTGGAGCAAATGAAAGAGACAAGCTAACGATAGCGAGAGAGATACTGGCTATATTGAAATATCAATTTTTCCAATTTTATCAAATATTTCCAATTTTCCAAGTTTCAAAATTTCCAAATCTCCAAAACTCCGAAATTTCCAAATTTGAAATTTTGAAATTTGTCAAAAATCTCATTTACCGTTATGTTGATCATAATAGTATTGAAAATATATGTATAATTATTACTGTCATTATAATCAAAATAGTTGATTAAAACGTGGAACAAAATCTTGAATAAATAATTTCCAATTACTTTTCCTGTATGAGTCCGTATGATTAATTGGAAATGACGAGAAAAATATTTCTTGGAAAATATTTCTTCGCCCACGCTTACGCCTGCACGTCGAATTTACAGTTTGTCATAGAATACATCTGTAATCTCATCAGTAATCAATAAACTCTGATATATACTTAAGGATACGAATGGATTATGTATGATTTCTTAATTATGTTTATAGTAATATCTACGTTGTTTGAATGTACTCGGTCCTATGAACGGATATCAATTATAAATGATTCTGAATAGACGTTCCGAATCATCCTTCTTCTCCATCTTTGATTTAATTGACATTTTTTCATATACACCCATACTTCCGTTTTCAAATAATAACTTTACAGGGTGTATTATTGAATAGATAACCACATGAGATGGCTGGAAACGAATTATAGTGGTTTCGAAGGCCCTGGGTGGCTTCGTCCTATGTAAATACTATTTCGCCTGGCGAACGGACAAGTTTACCGACCGAGCGGCCTGACGAATGGATAACATTATCCCCGAGATTGCCCGACAAACATCGAACATCTCGGTGATATTTATTGCTATTGTTGACACATAACATAGCTAAGGACAAATTACAATGGTTTTCAAGCCCCTAGGTGGCTTCATCCTATGTAAATACTATTTGGCCTGGCGAACGGACAAGATTACCGATCGAGCGGCCTGACGAATGGACAACATTACCCCCAAGATTGCCTGGCGAAACATCAAAATATCCATGCATATATATCTTTATTGTTAGCAAATAACATAGCTGAGGACGAATTATAATGGTTTTCGAGCCTCCTGGGTAGCTTATCCCATGTAAATACCATTTGGCCTGGCGAACGGACAAGATTACCGACCGAGAAATTTCCGAAATTTTTAGATTTTTTTTTTTTAAGATTTTCAAATTCCTCAAAATTTTCAAATTCCTCAAAATTTTCAAATATCTCAAAATTTTCCAAAATTTTCCAATTCTCAAATTTTCTAAAATTTTCAAATTCTCAAATTTTCCAAAATTCTCAAAATTTCTAATGTTACGTGTTCTGTTGAGTTCTGTTTCCTCTCAATTTTGTAATCGAAAAACTCATTACAATGAAACAAAAAAATACTTCAACTTTTGGCTTTTTCAATGAATTTGATGTCTGATAGAATATAATCTACATGTAATCGAAAAGCCACTAATTATTGCAATCATTTGATTAGTGTCGGCATCGTAGTATGCTGCAAGCCTTGGGTGAACTTTTGCGGGTGAACTCTTACGCCTGTCGGCATCGTAGTATGCTGCTAGCCTTGGGTGAACTCTTGCGGGTGAACTCTTACGCCTGTCGGCATTGTAGTATACTGCTAGCCTTGGGTGAACTCTTGCGGGTGAACTCTTACAGGTGGACTCTCATGCTAATGGACTCGCATGTTTACCGACATTGCAGGGGTTTGCTGGTGGACTCGCGCCCACTTTCCAAAATTTTCAAAATTCTCAAATTTTCTAAAATTTTCTAAATTCTCAAATTTTCTAAAATTTTAAAAACTCAAATTTTCCAAAATTTTCAAATTTTCCAAAATTTTCAAATTTTCCAAAATTTTCAAATTTTCCAAAATTTTTTTCAAATTTACCAAAATTTTCAAATTTCTTAAAATTTTCAAATTTCTCAAAATTTTCAAATTTTTCAAATTTTCCAAAATTTTTAAATTTCTTATATTTTCCAAAATTTTCAGAATTCTCAAATTTTTCAAAATTTTCAAATTTTCCAAAATTTTCAAAATTTTCAAATTTTCCAAAATTTTCAAAATTCTCAAATTTACCAAAATTTTCAAATTTTTCAAAATTTTCAAATTTTCCAAAATTTTCAAAATTCTCAAATTTACCAAAATTTTCAAATTTCTTAAAATTTTCAAATTTCTCAAAATTTTCAAATTTTTCAAATTTTCCAAAATTTTTAAATTTCTTATATTTTCCAAAATTTTCAAAATTCTCAAATTTTTCAAAATTTTCAAATTTTCCAAAATTTTCAAATTTCTCAATTTTTCAAAATTTTCAAAATTCCTAAAATTTCCAAATTTTCCAAAATTGCCAAATTTTTCAAAATTTTCTAATTGTTCAAAATTTTTAAATTTTTCAGAATTTCCAAATTCTTCAAAATTGTCAAAAAATTTT
This sequence comes from Aphelinus atriplicis, assembly GCA_020882685.1. Lineage (NCBI taxonomy): Eukaryota > Metazoa > Arthropoda > Insecta > Hymenoptera > Aphelinidae > Aphelinus > Aphelinus atriplicis. The sequence continues at coordinate 797,021 of JAJGQD010000036.1, forward strand.
TTCAAATTCCCAAATCTTTCGAAATTTTCAAATTTTTCAAAATCAATTACAAAAAATAAAATGTTTAAAATCAATAACCCAATTTCTAATTTTTTCAAATTACTAAATTTCCAAAATTTCCAAATTCCTTGATAAGATTGATTGCTTGCGTAATAAAAGAATAATCAATTTTTGGCGATCTACCTCTACGTTCGAAAGAAAAAAAAATCAAATTGAATGTTAATATTGACCGTAAATTTAACGTTTTTCTCCGAGTATGGTATTGAATCAAAACCTGGTTTGGTAATTCACTCGCTTCCGTCGTTTTCTGAGGTGCTGTCGATGCACATTCTAACGCGCTCTGTTGCCCGTGTTCCGTACCGGAGTAGTCTCAGTAGCGGCCATTCTCTGCCATTGTTGCCAGATCCTCATCCATAGTTTGAGTCCGCTAATGGCTTGCTCGATCCACGCGTCGCTCCGCGGCGTGCTGATATCACAGATTTTACAGTTCTTCAAATCGTTCCGACGCTTACTCGCGAATTCCCGCACGAGTTATTATATTATATACATAACCGCAGATCCTCGATCCTCCTAATGGGAAAGATTGTATATTCTTATATGCCTTTCACGTTGTGATTATAAATTTATGGTCTTTTGTTTATCTAAATATTGCCCACCTAGACGTACCCAAGAGAATTTGTCCGCCTTGACGTTAATCTTTATCTGTCATTCTCATGGTCCAATTGTCATCCTGGATTTCCCATCGATTCTGCCCCGATTCTCTTCCAATTATAAAACTCATCGCAACTTTACATTCTTTGTTTGCTACCTGCATTATTTGCTTATCTATCAAAACCGCGCGAACGCCTCTTCCAGTTTCTAGCTTTCTAATTGGCTGTCTCATTGTAAAACTTCAGCATTATGATCCCTCTGTGTTCAATTTCGCCGGTAGTAGGAATTTCAAGCTTTCAAATAATGCTCCGAGTGGATACTTGGACTACTTATTTTCGGCCTGTCTGTCTGCTCTCCTTTCTTCGTTCGCCTGGACCAACTTTTTGTCGACTTGAGTTAGAGTCCCACCTTGTCACGTTTGGTTTTTCTGTATCAAAACTGTTTCTACAGACTGTGTTGCCTCTTTGCTTGCTTGTCCCACTCTCACTCGTTTTACCCAGTGTCTCGGTTCATCTGATAGACCTCAGGCTTCACGAATATTGAGCGGCTTTTGCGATGGACTCTTACTCCAGAAGAGCTGGATTTCCTCCTTGAATACTCAAATGTTACATTCCCTAGTCTTCGTTCTAATTCATCAACAGATCCAGAGTCCTTGCCTATTGCTCGTATTACTCCGATGGTTGCTTCTTCTGCTGAATGGAAACTGCTCGAACCCACTATAACTATGTCTAGGTTCGATGATCTATTTGCTGATCCTTTCGATCTCGTGGAACTATTCGAGGAATCGGTTGGTAACGTTCCTCCGAATTCTTATCGGGCCCATACTCCGGCTGCTAAATCCGATTATGGCGAGGCCACATAGGAATATTTTTATCTTCATGGTCTGTTGCGATTTATTGTACCCAGTGTATCTGAGGTATGATACACTGGTACACATCGGTATGATGAGGGCCATGCAGCGTGTGGCCGATATGTGTATCTCCTGGTTGAGTGATCCTACTGCCAAAAAGAAAACCCCTATTGGCGAAACCGTCTTTTTTCAAGTCGCAGAATCCGTCAGTTTTCTTTGCTACCATTCTTACCATGGTTACAAAGTAAGGATACCAGCTCGTGACTGGAACGAGTACCGTAATACCTGTTCTCATCGAGTACCCGATCGATCTGACCTTGACATTGCCGATGCCGACACAGTGATGGTTCATTCTGAAGATTTTTCCGATGATTCGTACGATGATGTATTGCCGCTCTTTCAATCATACTAATATTTCGAACCTAATGCCTGTTTGTAACTGTAGTATTTGCTCATTCCAATATCAGTACAAAAAATAGACTCCGTATTCTTATTCCATGTCTTGCTCTATACATTCTTTGAGTAGTCCTTTCAAGTATTAATATATTTGTGAGCTCCAATCGTAACTATCAACTGCCTACTTTTGCTGGCCTAGTTTTATTTTTATTTACTTTGTTTTTTGTTGCATTTTGAAATGGGGTATCATATTGCTGAAGATAAGGAAGATCAAATTTTTAGAGCCATATATTCTCTGAAATATATTATATCAATACACTGAGAAAGTTTCGCGATTTGCAACTGCTGATATCATGTTTGTTTATAATCCGAATACTAGTATGGTTAGTGCGAATGACCGACCGCGATTCATTTGCTGATTCCATTTTTTCCGGGCGTTCTCGACGCCAGTCGGTCATACAACAGGTGCTGACTTGCAATTCTGGCGGAGTTTTTCAACGCTGCTTTATACATTCAATTCGTCTTTTCTTGGCTTGATAACCTTGATGTTCATTTCGTTTTTGTGATATTGTTAATAATTTACAATTAACATGTTAGCGTTACGTTTCCCGGCGAGTTTTACCACGATTAAGCATTTTATTTCCCCAAGCGGAATAAATTCGACGCTGGGTGTGCATGGCTGTTATTCCCAGGTGGAGCATTCTCGACACCGGTTTTTTGAGCGGAGTTGCCTCGACGCTGAGTCGTCATATTTCCAGGCGGAGCATTCTCGACGCCGGACTCTTTTCTTGCACGAATTCATCTACTCCGACACCCGATCGTAGAGTGATGTTAGTTAGAATGAATATATACGATGTTCGCGAATCTTTGCCAGGTGGTACGTTTCCACGCCCGCGTCTTTGTTCTCTAAGCGGAGTAGTCTCGACGCTGAGTAATCATATTTCTTGGTCAAGCTTCCTTGACGCCGGCTTTTTCCAAACTGCTCGCGATTGCTTCCCAGGTGGAGCGTTCTCAACACCGGTACTTTTCATTTCCAAAGCGGAGAATCCTCAATGTCAATTCTCTCGGTCGTGACAATGTTAGCAATATGAATGTATTAAATGACCACGAATTTCACTAGGTGGAGTGTTCTCAACACCGCTACTTTCGTGTCAACTTTGGCGTCGGATCCTTCTGTCATTATTTACTCGAATAGATAACCAAATGAACCGACCGTGAGTTTTTCCGAGGTGGAGCGTTCTCAACACCGGTACTTTTCATTCCTTAAGCGGAGTTACCTCGCACTGACTCACGCCACTCCCCCGAGTAGGCACATTCTTTGCCGTTCGTGAAATCGCGCCATAGCGTGTTAGTATGATATCAGCACTGCAATTTCGGTGACTTGATAAATTGAAGACTCTACTTCATTTCCGAACGATTTGAATTGGAATTTGTATCTGGCGATTCGAAACTACGGACCCACGTTAGGGCCGCCAGAAATTTGTGATTCTATTACTTTACCCTTATTACATTTATGCGTGCCCACGTTAGGGCCGCCAAGAAAAATTTATTGGCCATAATCTTATAGCTCATATATTTGAGAAAAAAACGTTGTGAAATTGTACTCGTGACTTCCCGTTCTCGCGTATACCCACGTTAGGGCCGCCAAAAAAAATTTACTTGATAACCGGGGTTGGCAACAGGAATGGAATTCTACCTCGCGTTAGAACAGCAAAAATGACCACGTGAACTCAGGCTCTATATGCCTTCATGTCGGCGGCTCTCAATCAGTTCCTTTATATTTTCATGGGGAATACATCTCTTGAGTCCGTCTATATGCACTGATTTCGTTTTTTCACCTGCCTTTATTACAGCCGTATGTTTATCATAATCTATTTCTATTATCTCACACTTAACATATTCTTCCTTATCCATTTTACTTTTCTTGGGCATTTTTAACCAATATACTATCTCTCCCACTCTGAAGTGTCTCGGATTAATATTTCGATCATAATACTCTTTCGATCTGAATTTTGATTGTACTAAATTCATTGCCGCCATAGTCCGAGTTTCCGCGACGTTATAAGCTATATCCGCGAGGTATTCGTCGACAGTCAGCAAATATTCCTTCGGTGGAAAGCTGGACGGTGTTCGCGCGCGCCGACCGTATACTATTTCATGTGGCGAGTAACCCAATGCCTCGTGTACGCTAGTATTATACGAGTGCTGTGCTACTGGAAGAATCTCATCCCATTCTTCATATTTATTTATAATTAATTTAATATATTCTTTTATAACATAGTGCATTCTCTCAATTCCTCCGTTTGATTGCGGGTGATACGCGGTTGTTGTATATTTCTCTATTCTGAACATTCTCGCGAGTTCCTCCAGAACGTAATTCACGAAGTGCGTCCCATTGTCCGTACAGATAACTCCAGGTGGTCCGAAATTGCAAATCACCTTTTCCATAAATGCTTTAGCTACCTCATGGGCGTTTGCGTGACGGACTGCCGTTAGAATGCAGTATTTGCTAAAATTACATTGCATCGTAAGGATGTATAAAATTCCCTGCTTTCGTCTCTCTTAGTGGTCCGCAAAAATCCATTGATAATTTCTCGAAGGGGTAAGATGGGGTATCTGTTATGAGCATGGGAGCTTTATTCTTGTTCCTAACTAACTTGGTTGGTTGGCATTCAGGACAGCTACGCACAAAGCTTACTACATCCATATACATATTTCTCCAATAAAACTCCGCTGCTATTCTCGCATGAGTTTTGCCCATGCCTTTATGGCCCCCGATTGCTGATTCGTGAAATTCTTAATTAGCCTATACCTGTCTTCTACTTTTGGCAATGGTAAATTATTCGTGAATAATGTTATTGAAATCACTTTTCCTTTAAAGAGTTTATTACATTGCTCGACGAAGTAGCCCCAGTCCGATTGTGTTAACATTGCTAAATCCCTAATAATTCCAACGGTTTTGATTTCGTCCTTCATCAATAATGCTTGAGGTTCTTTAAGCATGCTACAATATCCAATCGCATTGTTTTATCATCGAAATTATTCCTCACTATTAATCCGAAGACTTTCACGCCGCGACATTCCGACTGAGCTACCTCCCCTATTGCAAAATGCTGATCGCGCAGCTCGTCCGGGTCAATGTATCTTCGTTCTACAAGAGCGACTTGCGGCTCCGTTTCTAATTTCCCGTCTGCCGACAATGTATATACCAAATTGTCATGATGTGCAAATGGTTGTTCTTTCAAAATTCTAACACAATGAAACTGCTCGACATCCCGGGTGCAATCACCCAAGTCGGTCTCATATGCGTCGGTCGTGCTTCCGCTACCATAAATCGCGCCATATTACCCGTCATTCGGCTTGGCGTTATCTCGGGTACCCAACTGTCATTTCCCCCTATGTCTTGTTCTTCTCTATCGACCGGAGCTAACGTCGCATTCCCTTCCTGTACCCCCTGTTGGTTGATGATATCGTTCACCGATACGTCGTGTCCTTTTTCTATATCCGATCTCTCCCCGTGATGTTCCGAGCTAATTGAAATATCCATTAGTTCGACCTCCGGTTTATCAAATTCATATGGGGTGTAATGGTTCCCTCGTAGATGTAGATGTATATACTCCTTTTCCTTATTAGATTCCACATACAGATATTTAACTTGGCTTGCCCCATAGTGAAAATGTATGCATATATTCTTTTTGTACTCGTGAGCAAAAATGAATATACAATCAACATCTCCGAATTCTGTTGATGACGTTAATATTTTCGTGCATTTTCGGGGTCTATGCAATGATGCATGGCCGAACTTTGTAGTAACCGATCCCTCAGTTCCCGGGTATTAATTTCTAATTTTAGTGCTTTGATCAATGAGTGAAATAAACAGTTCCCAAATGGTCTAGTAGGAATTTGTATCGTGTCGCAAAACCTTGTCCTTTTGTGCGCATACATTGTTTTCGGTATAAATGTTTGACACCGCGTTACGTTTTTCTTGACTCTCCTCTCCCGTCTCTACGTGTTGTGATATACCCGTTGCTACTGATACATTTTTGTCTCCGGGTGTTATTTCATCAACTTTTGATTTCGTTGTTCCTTCGAATGTTTGTTGGTTGCTCTGATCCTTTTCCTGATTTATATTATCCGACATTATCATATCCACTGTCGAAGCCAGGGAGCCTGTTTCTTCCACCCCGATATTCGCCTCGTTTCTCCATGTCGCTTCTATTGGTGTCTGTATGTTAATCATGTTCTGCTCTGACTTTTCCTCCGTAGTCTCCATGTTTATTGTTGAGGCCAGCACACTTGCTTCTCTCGTTATACTTTGGTTCTTGTTTGTTGTCAATGCATTCGTATCTTCTCTATCCGAGTTACTCTTATCGGTTAATACCGGTGGCTCTGAGGTCTGTTCTCTCTGGCGTTTGTTTGCGGATGTTTCTTCTAGTTCTTGTATTACTTGTTTGCACCCAGTCTCTGTTACAACTCTCTCGTAATTCTCCCAGCTTCCGTACTGCTTAGCTTTTCTCTTAGCGTAGTGTGCCCATTTTATTGGACCCGATCCACCAGATGACGTATCTGTTGCCGACTCGCTAATCCCTATCTCGTCCCCTGTGGAATGTTGCTTCTCTGCCGGTTCTCTTATATTTATCTGGATACCCTTTCCGTTGTCTGTTCCGTCCTTGATGTCTACTATAAACCTCATTTCCTTTCCGGTTTGACTCGTAGCTATCATGTCTCGTAAGCTGCGCGATGCCTCCTTTATTGGTGGGGAATCTCCATACTTTCTTGATGGGACAAGTGTGTGAGGTTCGTCTCGCCTCTCCTGCTATTTCCTCCGTTATATCCATGGGTTCGTGCAACTTGGCCGAGTTATCGGGCGTTCGATCTGCGATTAGGGTACGCCTAGAACTCGTTAAACTATCTCTTCGTAAGGGTCTAGTCTCTTCCTCGTCCGTAAGATTCGCCTCTGGTTCATCTGACGTCCCCCCTAAGCTCACCTCGCTCTCCTCTTCCTGAGCCGTCGGTGATCCATAAAATTCCGGAGGAGGTATCCTGTTCCTGTTATATTCCGATGGTAATATGACGTTCTTCTCTGGGGTGCTAGCAGCTTGTATTTCCTGTCGCATGTTGCCACTCTTCCGCATATATGCGAGATGTTTGTCTGTCCTCATTTGACTTATGATCGGATCATCTGTCCCTTCATCCAGCACAGGAGTAGCTACCGGGAATTTCGCCTTCGTCTCGCATCTATTTAGCATTCCCTTTTTCGCCTGATTACTTTCTGAATTCCCTTTTCGATGGTTTCCGCCTCTGTTTCACTCTCCTTATCTGAGTAGTAAGAAGTCCTCCTCTCTGGTCTCAGATTCCTGGTGGTTCCCACTCTTCTCCACTACTCTCCTTTTTCTGATGCGCCTTCTTTCGTGCCCCTGGGTTACCTGATCCGTCCGTGTCTGAGGACAAGGGTCTTTTATTGCTTTCCTTATTTTGCGTTTTGGATCGAGTGACAGCCATCTTTATCTGAGCTTGTAAGGTTTCTTCTTTACCGACCTTCTTCCGACTCTGTTTTCCCTCTTTTTCTTGCTTCTCCGCTAATTCGTATAGCTCCGCTTTCGGACGCTCCGGATTCTCCTCGCCTTCCTCTAATACTGGGTTTCTACTCAGCGCGTCAGCATTCTTGTTCTTTGGCCCTGGCCTATATTCTATATCGAATTCATACTTTAGCAGATTTGCTTTCATTCTACCGAACCGTAAATCGGGCTTTTTCGTTGAGTGGAAGTGTTTCAATGGTTCATGATCTGTAACTACCGTAAACTTTCTTCCATAAAGGTAATGGCGAAATTCTTTAATGCCCCACTCTATGGCTAGTAGTTCTCTGTCATAAGTAGAATAACGAAATTCTGGCCCTTTTAGTACCCTTGATGCGTATCCACACGGATGATCTGATCCTAGCTTGCCTTGGCTTAGTACCGCTCCCAATGCGTAGTCCGACGCGTCCGTGGTCAGAATGAATGGTTTCGTGAGTCGGGCGCTATCAAAACAGGTTCTTCACACAAAAGCTTCTTCATTGACTGAAATGCTTCCTCTTCTTCTTTTCCCCAAATAAATTTTTTCTTTTCGTCCTTGAGTTTATTTAATGGATATGAAATTCTTGCAAAATCTTTAATAAACTTCCGATAATATGATGCGAGTCCGCAGAACGATCTGACTTTTCTTGCATTGTGTGGCTTAGGGTACTCCATTACCGCCCTCACTTTCTTGGGGTCCATTTTGATTTTTCCGTTACCTACTATATGTCCCAGAAAAGAAGCTTCTCTCTGTAAAAATTGGCATTTACTGGGTTCGACTGTAAGGTTAGCTTTATCAAGCCTTTCCATCAACTTGCGGAATTTTCTCCCGTGTTCCTCTAGATCCTCCGCGAATACCACTATATCATCCAAATAGACAAACAATTCAACTCCCTGTAATCCTGCTAATGCCAAATCCATTAACCCTTGGAATGTTGCTGGGGCTCCTTTTAGACCCATCCCCATTCTTTTATATTCATAGTTGCCATAAGGTCCTGAAAATGCCGTTTTCTTCGCGTCTTCCTCGTCCATTGGAATCTGATAAAATCCTGATTTCAAGTCAATTGCTGTTATTAGTTTCGCATTCGCTACTGCTTCAATTATTTCATTTGTATTTGGTAATGGGTAACTGTTCCCCACTGTAATTTCATTCAATTGCCTAAAATCCGTAACCAACCTCCATCTTTCCTCTCCGTTCGGACCGGGTTTTTTCTTTACTGCCCACATTGGGCTTGAATACGGGCTTGTTGATTTTTGTACTATATCCGCTTCCATTAATTCGTCAATCATTTCCTGCATTTTCTCCTTCAAAACCTGAGGTGGCCTATAGCGCTTCACCTTGATCGGAACATCTGTTGTTGTTGGAATTTTATGTTTGATTAACGTAGTTGCTTTCAAATTTTCTCCTGGAAGGCCAAATACATGTGCAAAATCTTCGATTATCTCCTTAATATGTGTTATTTCTTCCTCATTGAGGTCCTTCAGAGTTTCCTTATCAAGTCTATCAAAAACTTTCTTTGCCCTCTCTTCCATCTCCTTAGATATTGTCCTACGTACTGTGACGTGTGGCATTTCTCCTGATTCATGTTTCTCCCTGTCCTTTCCTTGTATCTCGTCCTCCTTGAAACTAAACGTCCCCTTTTCAATTGGAAAACCTTCACATTGTTCTAGAGCTATTTCTGGCACCTCTATTTGTATCTCTTCGTCATTTGTATTTATGCAAATGGCCCTAGCCTTTCCTTCCTTATCGCTTTGAGTAATGAAGTTTCCGAATAATATTCCTGGCCCTAAATTCTGTAAGGGCACGAATCCGGCTTCTTCAATTTTATTTGTTCGAAAATATATAACTTGTCTCGTTAGGGGGGAATAACAAACATTTCCTTTTCCACGAAGGGTACTACCATATTTTCAAATTCTAATTGTCTACATACTCCATTTATTCGTCCTTTGCTCACTACATCCCAACCGAGTAATCCATCTGTATCAATTGGAAAGTCGCTCGGCACGACATGTGCGGTGCACTCTAATCCCTCTAGATCCATAGTAATCGTTCCAATGCTGCAAATTTCCCCTGGCGTGACTCCATTAATTACTACTTTCTTGTCCGTGTCAATTGGATAATACGGATTTACAAAATAGTCCTTTATCAGGGTTATATCTGCACCTGTGTCGACGTAAAATCTCCCAAGTCCTCCGATCAACTTGTCGCACCTCAGTTCCACTATGGGTGGCCGTCTTCCCTGACTCGCAGCTAATCTAATTATGTGCCTTTCAACGTTGCTTTTTTGTTCCGAGACTTGTTTGCTTTGCAGCTCGACACCTAGTTCCGGCGCCGAGCATCCTGCGAGTTTAAAGCCCGTCTGATCGGTTCTGCTGGTTTCCATTATTCCTCGGCTGGTCCATAGAGTTATTGTTATAATTATCATTGTTCCTACGCCCTTGCGGCTGTCCACGGTTATTATAGCTATTACCGTTATTATAATTGTTATTACCATAACCATTACGCTCTTGTGACCGTTCACGATTATTGTAATTACCATTGTCATTATTCCCGTAGTTCCTGCGATCGCGTGATCCGTTCCCATTGTAATTGTTGTTGTTGCCATACGGCCTTCTATTATTACTTTCCCAGCGTCTATCGTATCGTGGGCGCTCCCTATCATTGTTGTTATAGTTCCTTTCTTGATTCCCATCGCGACGGTCAAAGTTCCTAGAGCGGTCCCCGCCGTAATTATCGCGTGGATATCTTTCTTGTCTATTATAGTCTCGTGACCTATTATCGTCGCGGAACCTGCCTCCTCTATCGCTGTTTGAATTATATCTGTTATCTCTATAATCTTGATTACGGTTACTGTATCTACCATTATCTCTCTGATCATTATAATTTCTGTCGTTATTATTGTATCCGTCTCCGTCTCGGAATCTTACATTCTGTCTGTTATCGTAACTGTTCGCGCCGTCATATTGTCTACTAGCCTGGCCTTGACCCCCGCCGCTCAGCTGACTCGCGCTTGCGTTTTCTGCAACCGAAGCGTTCTGATATACTGTCGGCTGTTGTAAGTATAACAGTGGCTGCGTCGCAAGTTGATTGACCGCTTGTACGGTTTGCGTTGAGTTTTGTGCCGCCGGCGACTCTATCTGATCTGCCTGCAATTTCCCGTTTTTTATCAGATTCTCCAACTTGAAACATTCATTGTATACATGTCCTGAACCGTTACAAAATTCACACTTTTTCGACTCATATTTCTTCCTTCTGCATTTATCCTCGCTATGCCCCGCGGTGTTGCAGTATCCGCATCTAACATCTGGTGTTGCCATTGTTCGTCTGACCGTATTCCCAAAATCCTTTCCTAGAAGTAAATCTCGGAGTATCTCCTCTGGGCTTTTCTTATCTTGTTCTACCAACCGCCGCGTACTTGTTTTCTCTTCGAAGTCTGCTGCTACTGCAATAGCATCAGTTAACGTGCGAGGCTGCATGCTTCTAACTTGATGTTCTAATCCGCCCAATAACCCCAATTGAAATTGTTCCGCGGCCTCAATCTCGACTTTGCGTTTATAGTTTATTCGCTGGGAGTCTAACAGTGTGCGATCGCTATCGTAGATGTTCAATATTCGATGAAGTAGCGTCTTTACTCGTAGTCCATAATCTACAGCCGATTCTCCCTCGTCTTGTCTCACTATCTTGAGTTCCGCCATTATTCTGTCTACTCCCCCTCTCCTACTATATTGAGTAGACAATTCCGTCAGCAATTCCTCTACGCTGTTATAATAATTCAATCGCAACTTATATCCGTCACCGACCTTTCCTTTTAACTTGCTTGCTAATGAGAATAAAATTGTCCGCTCGTTGTTTTTACCGACTTGTCTAACTACGTTCCTCAGTGCATCCCTGAATAATGGTAGTGTATCGGGGTTTCCATCGAATTCTGGAATGCTGTTGAAAGCCTGATTCAAGGTAATTCGGATATTTGGTTCGTAATATGACCCGTTTCCTGTCCATTCCCTCGAGCCCGTCATTCTAACATTTTGAGGATCCTCCTCAATCTTCTGCAGACATTCTGCTCCTACTGAGTTATTTCCATTTTGTTCATTCGTCATTTTATTCTCACTGTTTCCTTTGTCCTGCGGCTTAACTTCCCACATGCTATTGTTGCGTATATCTTCCTCCTCTTCTTCCTCCATCAGTTCTTGTTGTCGCCGCTCGCCCCATCTTTCTATAAATTCTCTGTTTGATTCTAGAAGCCTATTCCTTTCTTCGTTGAATCTGACCGATACTTTCGATGGTGGATATGTGATAATCGGTTGTTGCCCCTGACGCGGTGGTACTAAGTATCCGTTTTGTTTCCCAGGATTATCTTGGTGTTTTATTGGGCCGTCTCTCTGATACTGCTGAATTTGGTTTCCGCTCAATATTTGCGAATGTATTGTCATGATCTCGATCCGTCAGTATCGTGATGGTCATTGTCGGTCTCTGTACTTTAATTTCTCTTTTGGGAGTTGAATGTGTATTTTTTTCTTGTTTAATTTTTGATAAATATGCCTGATTGTGAGAAATCTGTCCTGTCCGTAATTGACTATGTCCATTGTCCCCCCTTTAGATTCTGTAATGTTCCGTAGTCATACTTGTGGCGTCTGTGTTCTTGCTTAATTTTTGGTAAATACTTGATTGTTCCTCCTAATTTAATTAACGTACTTCTACCGAGTCCCGCTTTTATCCTTTGCCATATCCTCTTTTTCCTCTTTTCCCATCGCAATGCCCCAAGTTCCGGAATAAATTACGATATTCAAGGTGTAAATCGACCGGTGTCTCCATTGTATTGTTTGGATTTGTCTCTTTATTCACATATTCTTCTGGATAATAATCATCGTCGTTCTGGTTCTGTTCGTTTCCTGTACAGTTTTAGCCGTTCTTTTGTGGTTTTCCGCGATATTTTGTATCAATATTTTGTGTGCCTGTTCGCGATCTATCACTTCTTGTAACTCTCTAGCTCGCCTACTTTCCTGTTCCCGTTTGCGCTGATCCCGTTTTTCTCGAATTGTTACGTATAGTTTCCCTTGATTCTACCAAAAATTCAATGTCTTTTGGTTCAAGTATTCTGCTTCGTGTGATAATAGATACTCAATTCCTTCAAATGCTTTCAAAAAATCCCGTTCGTTGTCGTCGTCAAGTTGAGCTATTCCTATAAGTGACGCTACCATCATCCATTTCGCTTCTATGGACGGTTGCGCCATAAGCACTCTCAAAACTGCGCTCTGTTTCCCACTTGTATATTTTCCAAAAGACTTTCGTCAACCGGATTCTTCTCGGGTGTCGTTTTCGGATCAGATTCAGTTATCGCCTGGCGCGTTCGCGTAGGATTAACCGTTTTCTTTATTGTACCATTCCCATGCGGTAGGGTCCCTGGTGGTGGGGTGGTGGAATATCCCCTTTCGTATCACTTGGGGAGCATAGTTCTGCGCCCCTCCTCGATATTAAATTTATCATTAAACATTTCTCCTAATCCTTCGAGTTCGTCATGCAACGTATCGGTGTTCTGCTTTGACCATCGTGTTTCGCTTAGCTTTACGTTTACGAAGTGATTTTACAATGCCCCGAAAAATTTGCTAGTTGCGTTCTGTTGCGCTTGAGACTGAAGTTCGACTTCTGGTTCGTTGACTGTATTATTTATTCAGCAAGTAGTACGGAATATAAGATTGTCTGAATAATTCGTTATTTTTGGTTTGTTAAATCACTTGTAAAATTACTATTCCGCGTGCTTCTAAATTCCAGTCGTTCGCGATTCCCACGGGACTAAATGATATAATTTGAATGTACTTACAAAAAGGCGACCAAGAATGTATTGACACGGCTAGCTCTGGTCATCCTTCCTGTCTGGGTATATTATTGTTTGCAGTCGTTCTTTCCTTCTCTCCTTCCTGTCTATCTGCTTCGCTGTAGTGTAATCTGCTTCGCTGTTGTGTAATCTGCTTCGCTGTTGATCTGCTTCGCTATCGTCTTCTTCTTTCCTTTGTCGCAACGCTCACTTTGCGCGGTTGGTTCCGACGCGATTGTGTGAATTCTCAAAAAAAAATTGTCCAAATTCTCGACTCACGATTAAACACTCTTACACGAAACGAGATCCCAGCTCCTCCACCATGAAATGGAACCTGTAGCGGCGCACGTTAATTCCTGTTACGTGGCGTGGTCCTTAATTAGCTGGGTTCAGATCTCGGCTACGGTATTGACCGTAGACGTTTTACTCGGTAAGGATCTGTTACGTGTCGAATCAGGTTATCAATAACTCAGTACTCAGGAATTGGATTAGATGTGCCTTTATTCCCTATTCACTTTACTGAGAGAGCTCGTGTGATTATTCCAAATACTAGTATACAATATGAGCGTCGGACTGTCTACCGTCTCCACGTTTACCGTGTCTCTCCCGCGTGTGCTGCCAACGACTGTGCCCTGAGCCGCCCTTAAAGCCCTTCCCGGCGCTCGTATTTAATCCCTCGTGGGGTGCCGTGGCAACCTCTTCTGCGCCACGCCCTCGCGTGAGTTGCCCTTCCGAACGTCATTCCCCTCCCTATTGTCTCGGTAGCGCCTCCCCCGCGTGGATCCGCTCACGATTTCGACAATCGTCCTCCAGAACGTTCCAAACCATCAATGAATGCCGCGGCGTGCGCCGACCTCAGCGAAACAGATCTTTGTAATAATACGCGGCCGCATAACACGGTACACAAGTCACTTGCCAAGTATTTAGTTATAGTTATTTTTCATACATTTATACTGTCTAGATTTATCCATTTTGCATGAGATTATGTCCCCTTAACGATCGCACATTCCGCATGTGAAGGCGAGTCGTGTTCACTGGTCGTTCGCGCACGCGCCGCATGAACTTTCGAGTCATGGGTCCGCGAGGGGCTCACCCATCAACACAGCTGTGAACTTTCTCCCTGCGGGCTCCGGGGTTCCAAAAAGAACACCCCGTCCCCACAGTTAATAATTCTTTATCGTCTTACCTTGATACTGTTCTGTGTAGCAGGAATACTCTTCATTATTCATTTTAACTTCAATCTCCATTGAAAAATCTCCATGACTATGCTCTGCTTGCTTTTCTAACCTGGAAAAAACATCACCACAGAGAATCACAATTCTCGTATGAAGTAAAAATCAAAAGTAAAGTTATATACTTATCTAATTCCTGATGCGATTGAAATGAGCCATTCTGCTTGCAATTACACTGGAATTCCTCACTACTACTACTACTACTTGCAGTCAACTTGATCTGCAGAGAACAGCTGGGAACAGCTGGAGAATATACCTACGGTTGTAAACATGGTATAGGCTAAGTGAGTGAGGTCGATAAAGAAGGTATTGTAAACTGACATATAGTTATCACTGAGAGGCATATTTGAAAATTCAAATTGTTCAAGCCTTCGATTCCTAAACAGTTAATAATAGGTATATATATACTCTATTTTATTCAGTGTTCCTGTAACAACGAAACGTGATTGACCTCAAATTGCAGATAAATAGCACATTTTCTCTTTCTTACTTATTATTCTACTTATTTCATTTTTCTGATTAATTCATTATTTATTTTGGTTTTCATAGGATCTCTTATTTTCAATTAATATACTTATTCATATATAGTTTAGTTATTTTTGTTTTTGAGATTTCTATATTTAGCTTGTCACGGGCGGACAATTACATTGCCAGGCCCTGTGATATCTCTCTCTATAATATAGTACTGTTTGTAAATATTAAGTTATGTTTCAGCGTCCAGCGAGAGAGCCAGCGCTGTCGACAACGTAAGAGAGAGAGAGAGAGAGAGACCGCGTCGCGAACGAGATTCAATCCTCGCGCCGCGTGACGTCAGCCGAAGACGGCCGAGCGCGCGGCGGAAGTATTTAGTTTATTGCCGGTCCTCGCGCGCGATACCACGAGCCCTCGAAACCACGAGACCGCCCGGGCTATCGCGACCACGAGGACACTAGCGGACCGATTTCCCACGTCATCTCCTTCGCCACCGCACGCCGAGACCGAGCCGAGGACGAGCCTCGCCTAGCGCCGGAGCACATCGCCGAGTAAGTGCCGTCCGATCGCCATCTCTCTCTCTCCCGGCCAACACGCGTTCACGCTCTCTCTCGCTCCGGCCCGCGAGACGCAACCCAGGGCTCGCTGCCCTTCTGTGTAACTTCCCCCCTAGAATTAAATAAACATTGTGTTCGTCAGAACCGGTTGACTCTTTATTTGCCACACTGTTCCCGCTCAAGATCCTACTCCCGCGCACACGAGTTTCACCACCTCGCGTGCGCATTTTTTATCATGCTCCAGGCCCTAAGGCCATTACAGTATTAATTATTAATAATAAATACGGCGGTGATAAGCTATAAGTCTTTCATTGAATCATAAGTTTTCACACAAAATTTTTTTTTATTTGTTATTATATTCAAATTGTTATTGCATTGTTATTGGTGTTTGGAGTACATAATGAGTGTACCAAATACAATTGAAGAGCAAGTTGAGCATCAAGATCATTCGTTGATACAGATGTTCTCAGCAAGCTTCTACGAATGCACAAGAATCTTGAAATGTGCAGGGTTCATTCCATCTGAACCGGTAGAACCAATCCCTGATAATGCAGCATTATTAGGAAAAGAGATAGCTGATTTACTTCTCGACTCTATCCAACATCTGACAGTGAGAGGAGAAAATGAGTATTTCACAGCTGATGAATATCTTTCCAGCGAATCAGCTTCTCATAATTTTGATCAGGCTGATAATGAATATACTTCATTCGATGATGTCAGGTAGGTACAGAATTATGAAGATAGAGTTTACTATACAAATGCTAATAAAAAATCTAATGCAATGATTATTGAAAGGTGAAAAATTTAAAAACAATTCAATCAATTATAATGAATGTAAAATATTATTCAAATAATATAAATCTTACTATTTTTTCAACAGATTTGTTCCAATCATTACTACCTGGGAGTCAACAATCAAGTGATTATGAACCAGAAGTGAAGAAATGTAAATTTTCAAAAGTTCCTCTAATAACCGAAATCAAAGCTGTGAATCTGGCTCGTGAACATCCAAAATGGAGTGGATCTACATTAAAAAAAAATATTGATGTATTGATGCCCAGGAAAGATGAATTATCAAGATGGAGAAAAGAAATAATTGAGGGTGGTACAAAATATGACAAGAGTGATTTTATCAAGAAATGGAATTATGATCGGTTCGAAGAAGCTCGCCAAGAAAGAAAGCCAGTCAGCACTAGGAATTTAAGAGAATGGGCACTGCAAGCAGCTTCTCAATTTATTTCAAATGGCTATCATTTTACAGCTTCTATGTCTTGGGTAGCAGAATTAAAGAAAGATTCCAGGATTCGACAGAGAAAAGTGACAAAATATGTTAAAGTATCTGAATATAAAAATGTGGAAGCAATCGAAGAAAGAGTGAAGAAGTTCCAGGAAGGATGTTCTATCTGTATATCCAACTTCAATAAAAATCTGGTCATGAATACAGATCAAATGGAATCTGAAGATAGAGCTAATGTAGAACGTACTCTAGAACATGTTGGGAAGAAAACTGTTGAAGCATATCTTGGAGATCTCAAAAAAGTGACACACACATATACGGCTCAATATTCTCTCAATGCTGAAGGAAAATTACTGCCGCAAGTTTTCATTTGTCTTCAGAAAATAACTTGAAAATTTGGTTCAAAAATCCAGGAGCACATTGATTTGTTAGCGAGAACACATAAAAATGTTCTTATAACATCTTCCAAATCTGGGAAATTATCAACCCAGTTATTTGATTTATACCTCACAAATATTTTGAAGCCATTTGTTGGAGAGAGTGAATTTCTATTAATCTTGGACTCTTGGACAGGACAAAATCAAGCACAGCTGTTTGAGAAATTCAAAAACGAGAATTGTGATTCTCTGTGGTGATGTTTTTTCCAGGTTAGAAAAGCAAACAGAGCATAGTCATGGAGAGTTTTCAATGAAGATTGAAGTTAAAAAGAATAATGAAGAGTATTCCTGCTACACAGCACAGTATCAAGGTAAGACGATAAAGAATTATTAACTATTATTCATGATTGACGGCAATTTTTCTCCTATACTTATTGTAACCGGTACATAAAAGAGATTGTATTGTTAATGTAGATGCTGTACAGTGTGATTGGACTGGAAAGATCTATTCAGAGCCGGCATCATACAACAGGATTGAGGTAAGACTACAATGAATTATTCACTTATTTTCATATATGACGCTAATCATTTCAAATTTTGCTCTTTACATGAGGTGATCAATTGAGATTGATAATTTTCAGGAGCCGTCAATGATGTTCCCGACAGAAATAGTGAGCAAGTGAACCTACATAGAGCTCCAGAGCAATGTGTGAGAGGGAAAGTAAATATCAGTGGATAAGTGGATTTGCAGTCGAATCAGGTATGTATTGAGTTATTGCAGTTAGCATATAACCAAAATGATTGAGCGTTGGACCTTAGGATGATGAAATTCATTCATTTTAGATGCAGAGGAAGCTAATCTCTGAGTTCGGTCAAGATTGGTGACCCGGAGGTAGTGGACTCTCCTTGTAAGACCCAGGTACAATATTGGATCAAAATTGCCATCACGTCCCCTAGTTACGCCAAAGCTAACCGGGTAAAGTGCGTCGACCGTGTTCTCAAGTCCCTTCGTAGACGCGGATCAGAGGAGATTGAGACAAGCATCTCAACGATTTCTCGCCTACAATTCATGCCAATAAAATCAAATGGTTGTAAGCATTACGCGAGCTTATTGCGGAGCACATCAAGACCGTTTCCGATCAACAGTTAGAGTACTACGATCGCGAGCATCGCAACATGCACCCACAACCTCTCCTCTGTAGCCAAGCATTACGCGGCAGGCCTGGCTCTACCCAAAGAGAGAATGGTTATGTCCAAAACTCTTTCTCCAGTGGTATTCGGAGTGTGAGATCGAAAAGGTCTCCGTGATATCCGCTGATGACCTCCAGCCGGTTATAATGGACCCCGCAGAAACCAAGACAGACGATGTTGATATTTCAGCTAAAGACAATAAACCGAGAGGGTCAGGCAGCCGTTCTGTCTCTAGAACCGCTCGGTGACTGGTAACTCCCGCAAGCGTGAGAGATCCTCGGGAAAACAGTAACATCTAGCGTCCTGAGTATGGTAGACATTTTCTCTACCCTCGA
The DNA here is from genome assembly GCA_020882685.1 of Aphelinus atriplicis. NCBI lineage: Eukaryota > Metazoa > Arthropoda > Insecta > Hymenoptera > Aphelinidae > Aphelinus > Aphelinus atriplicis. The sequence goes on from JAJGQD010000036.1 coordinate 815,686, forward strand.
GGACATCCTATGAGGCCTACTGGTACCAGAAAGCCAATATAGTTCCCGACCCGTTTCTTGCTGTATTTATTCTTTTTTTTATACAGTACTGTGCCGCAAGTTACAGGCGATAGTTACAAGTGATAGGTCGATGTAATTAGCCGTTGAATATAAAATAGCTATAAGATGTAGCTATTCATTCTGTATTGATCATCAGAGATGATAAAGAATTCAGTTGATAACAAACTCTTTCTCACTATGTCAACCTTTTAATTTATTATTATATCATTTTGATAATGGACATTGTTCAGTGGATCTTAGCCATTACTAACCCTTCATTCGCCCATGAACGATTTACTAACCCTTACTCATGCTAAGTCTCCACATGACCTTACGCTGAAGGTTGTAATGACCGAATGCTGGAACAGGAGTGCTTCGGGTACCATTGCGTCCAATGGTCAAGTAACATCTCGCAGGGCCCCACGACGGGGTATCCCCCTTTCAACGATGGGCCACTACGGAAGCCAACTCATGTAAGGACGCTCGCTTTAGTAAAGCTTGCGTTCCGTTCATAATTAGCTTTATCTGTAGGCTAGATGTCATGCCAAATCAAGTATTCAGCTAGGGAAAATTATTACGTTCATTTTAATCATATTTTTGTCTATTTTCTACTATTATCGAATTAGGTCCTGTAGTCGTTAAATCCAAACAACACGTACAAGATTTGGCCCAGATGTTTAGATACGCTGCGATCGATCATTCGGTGTTCCGACGCGATCTTGCAAGACTATGTTCACTTATTCACATACAATCCACGTTATAGTCCACGCCCATTCTCTTGAGTGGGTACTGTGATTTCGAGTTCTATGATAGTGTGGAGTTCTACTGAAAATAATGATGGACCGCGTCGAATCCCGAGTATTATTGATAGAGCAATGTACTTCGGTTACTTCTTCTTGTTTGATAATTTGCTACATTTTTGGATATATTTTCTTCGTACCGGATGTTTCACTAAGATTGCCCAGGTCGTGATTTACCACGTTCCTCCAAAGAAGCGTCCCGCTATGACTCGACTTGATAGGTGCCGCCCTCACGACAAACGGGATTCTCCATCCCAAAGCTCGTTGAGCTGAGCTAACGTTTTTCCATCTCTCACGTTGATATTGTTGTAGGAGGAAGTAATTTATTTTGTAACCCTGATCACTCGACTACAACAGTGAATGAACAACCCCAAAATATTCTAAAGTTCCCATTATCAATTGCCATGAAGACAACCTCTTCAATTATCAATAACGGAATCATAATTATCAGAAAAAAGTATGAGGAAATTGAATAAAAATGTGTACTATTCATATCATGTATGTTTTACATGAAAACCATGATTTACAAAAAAAGACGACAACCTATCCAAACAATCTCATGTCCAACATCTCTATTTGCTCCTTTGATAGAAACTTGCCGTCCTTGTCAGGCATCAAGCGATCCATGAAGAAATATTTTCTAGAATTGACTAAATGACCTAGTTTGTATAAATCTATGATGATTATTTGTGTAAAAATTATACTGGCACTCTGAAACATTATCTGTGATTATTTGTAGGAATATTATGTTTGAGTGAAATGACTAATGTTTTTAGAAAAATGATTCATATTTTGTAAAATACTATTTTCGTATACTTTATTCAATAAAACATATCAATCTATCTATCTTTCTTTCTTTCTTTATGCTTCTGCTTTGCTTGCTTCACCATACATAGTTTCTCAGTCAAGATTCCATTGATCCAAGTCATTATTAAAATGACACACGTTAGAGTCCTCAATTGGTATCTTTCATCTAGAAGAGCCTCTCTCCCTCCATATCCATTCGCATGGAATCTTCCAATAAATCCTAATTTCTATTTCAACATTTGGGAAACCTTATAGCGACAAAATTTTATGATAATGCTTTTCAAAAGAATCTATGGGTACTTTAGTAGCGTATATATTGAGCCATACACTCAATCGTTTCGTTTTTTTAGAGATATCTTGTAAAATATTCTAGATTACCAATATTCACAGTATATCTGTATATACATGAAGTCATAATCACGTTCAGATTATTTCGTCGCCTGGGGGGAAAAAGCAACGATCTCAGAAACGCGCTAAAGAAAGATCTATTTCGATTTAAGCGAAATAAAAAGATCTATTTCGAATTGAGCGAAATAAAAAGATCTATCTCGAATGGAGCGAAATAAAAAGATCTATCTCGAATCGAGCGGAATAAAAAGATCTATCTCGAATCGAGCGGAATAAAAAGATCTATTCCGAATCGAGCAGTATAGAAAGATCGTTTTCAAATCGACTTTTAAAGAAAGATCTAACTCAGATTTTACATTATAGAAAAATCTATCTCAGGTTTAATTTTATTTTGCGGCGTTTTTTCGAGTTCGGAGTTGATGCGGTACGCGCGCACTTTAGTGCGATTGCTTATGTGCGTGTGTGTGTATGTAAATATGTGTGTATGTGTGTGTGTGTAAGGACACATCTGAATGTAATATGCCAAGTTAACTATTTACGTTAAACAGTTTTTGCCTCGATGGTTTCTCGTAGAAATTTGTATACATGTGTTTTTGAGGTCGCTGATAACGAATCCCGTCTCAAATTTTGAAAATTCAAATTAGAGCCTCTAAGATCACCTGACAAAATTTTGGAAAAAATTTGAATTTTTTTAAAAATTGGTATTTATGGGTTTTTGAAGTCGCTGATTACGAATCCGGCCTCAGATTTTGAAAATTCAAATTAGAGCCTCTAAGATCACTTGATATTTGGAAAAATTGAACTTTGTTGAAAATTGGTATACATGGGTTGTTGAGGTCGCTGATCCCGAATCTGGCCTCAGATTTTGAAAATTCAAATTGTTGAGAACATTATGTTGGTTATACGTTTAATATGACTCTCGTCTCTACGTGCTCAAGGTTAAGGCTGATTTCAGTCTGAGGCCGGATTCGTAATCAGTGACCTCAAAAACTCATGTATACCAATTTTCAATTAAATTCAATTTTTTTTCCAAATTTTTGGCCTGCAATCTTAGAAGCTCTAATTTGAATTTTCAAAATCTGAGGCCGTATTCGTGATCAGCGACCCCAACAACTCACGTAGACCAATTTTCAACAAAGTTCAATTTTTCCAAATGTCGAGTGATCTTAGAGGCTCTGATTTGAATTTTCAAAATCTGAGGTCGGATTCGTAATCAGCGACCTCAAAAACCCATGAATACCGATTTTTAAAAAAATTCCATTTTCTTTCCAAAATTTTGTCAGGTGATCTTAGAGGCTCTAATTTTAATTTTTGAAATTTGATGTCAGATTCGTATTCAGCGACCTCGAAATCCCATGTATACTAATTTTTGACAGAATTCCATTTTTTTCCAAGTTTTTGTCAGGTGATCTTAGAGGCTCTAATTTGAATTTCCAAAATTTGAGGCCAGATTTGTGATCAGCAAGCTCAAAAACCCATGCATACCAATTTTTATCAAAATCCAGTACCTTTTCAAATTTTTTTTAGGTGATCTTAGAGGCTCTAATTTGAATTTTTAAAATTTGAGGCCGGATTCGTTATCAGCGACCTCAAAAACACATGTCTACTAATTTCTACGAGAAACCATCGAGGCAAAAACTGTTTAACGTAAATAGTTAACTTGGCATATTACATTCAGATGTGTCCTTACACACACACACATACACACATATTTACATACACACACACGCACATAAGCAATCGCACTAAAGTGCGCGCGTACCGCATCAACTCCGAACTCGAAAAAACGCCGCAAAATAAAATTAAACCTGAGATAGATTTTTCTATAATGTAAAATCTGAGTTAGATCTTTCTTTAAAAGTCGATTTGAAAACGATCTTTCTATACTGCTCGATTCGGAATAGATCTTTTTATTCCGCTCGATTCGAGATAGATCTTTTTATTCCGCTCGATTCGAGATAGATCTTTTTATTTCGCTCCATTCGAGATAGATCTTTTTATTTCGCTCAATTCGAAATAGATCTTTTTATTTCGCTTAAATCGAAATAGATCTTTCTTTAGCGCGTTTCTGAGATCGTTGCTTTTTCCCCCCAGGCGACGATTTATAGATGGAATCGGATCGATTTACAAAACATCTCTAGGAAATCGAAAGGTTAGACCGCGTCGCTGTAGATGTGAGTTTCATCATGATGAGATGGACTCCATCCAAACTCAATAACACTATGCACTGCCAAGCGATGAGATGCCCTTGTCGGTCCAGAACCAAGGGTTTTATCCAGTTACGACATTTTATATCAGTTTTAAACGTTAGAACGCCGATAATGTCTGACAGTAGCCAATGATGCAATTTTTTGTGCGTGTGCAAAGCTACTGGATACAACCCCAGGACTCGAGCTTACTGTTGGCTTTTCACAAAGTTAAGAGGTTAGCCTCCGTCCTTGATTAATTGCGGCCTTGAAGGGGGATAAATAGTTAGAATGACAAAAAAATACGATTTTTTTTTTCATAAAAAGTTAGTAAGTTTCTCGTAGAATTCGCTCTTGGAACCCTTCTTTTGAAATTCGAACTCCAAGTGTTTTTTCCAAGGAATTGCTGATTGAAGTGTGAGTCCGATTTAACGATAATTCAAAACTTTCAACACGTTTTTCTCAAAACTACATTTTTGAAGTTTATGCTGCTGATAACTCGAAAACTAATTATCCGATTGAGCTGAAACTTATAGGATTTCTTTATAATAGTATTACCTTCGAGATGAATTGAAAATTATTCTAATATTTTATTATTAAATATGGAAAATTGTGATAAAATGGCGGGAAACAAATTGAGTTTTTCGAAAAAGTTACGCCAAAAGTGCAATTTTTTTTTCACTTTTTTTTGTAATTCATCTACTAACCGTGGATGTAATTGAAGTAAATTTTTTGATCTTTTGATTTCCGATCAAAATTGCGACCAGGATTTTTACCTGGATAATATTCACAGTTTCTCCATAACGTCATAGCCGGCTCGATGACCAGTACGAGCCACACCGTGATTAATAGCGTGGTTACTACAACTGCGACTTCAGCTACCTTCACCCCAGTAACGGCTATAACCATGATCAAATCAGTTCCATGTAGAATCCTGGTACCCATCGTTCTCTCCCACTCATTCCCCTCAGTCAATCTTATAGTTCACTTCCAATGTGAATGATAAAAAATTGCATCATTTTTATGCTGATAGACATATGAGGTTATTCGGAGCATCGAGAACTTCCCGAAAAAGCTCTCCCTTCTTCTACTCATCACCGTCGTTTATCCATTCACAATAGTCTTGATGAAATTATCTAATTCTAATAATTTTTCATTCTATTTCACTGAACAATTTTTTTTCAGATATGAACTACCTCTAGTTCCACCTCCTCAAAGTTATAACGGTGGTTTTTTCAAAGCAGTATTGAATGCGCTAATAGGTGTCGGCCTTGTATGTAATAGTGAAACCATTCCTGATGTTTTCACGCTTGATAAAGACTATAGCAACATATCAAAATTTCTCAATCGAATTCTCGGTATACCAGTTGAACTGCAAAATAGTCTCTTTCAATACTTCACAGATACCATGCAAGCTATAATTTCCCAAGCGAAGAAAACAGGTCGTTTTGATTTGGGTATACTTGATGTAGGAACGTCAGGAGAAAATGTACGACGAATACGACTTTTCCGTTTTTTCCGTAAACATCCAACTGGTATTGCTCCAACGGAGCTACATATTGTAGAAGTTGAACGTGGTATGAGTTGGATTCAAGCTACAGATTGTTGGAGTAAGGTAGATGATATAAATGGAGGCTTCTACTTGAGTAATCTGGTACGCAGTGGTAAACATACTGCCATACTAGCTATCCCTATTGGGCCTGTGAGCAAGAAGAAGGTCGGCACTAGAAATCAATTTTACAACTTATATCGGCCGAATACAGGGTTGCAATTGAAACAAATTACATTAACAGAAATAAAAAAGAAATACAAAAAGGTGAGCACTGAAGAAGCAGAACATCACTGGACGCAACAATATAAAGCTTCGTGTATCACTTGCTCACATGCTTACTGGAAAGGGATATGCAAGAATACTAGTTCTGATACGGAATGCGAAATTGGTTTGAGGCGCAGATCCTACAACATATTAGCTGGTTCTGTCCTTGGCATTTGGAGTCGCATTGAAGCTGTTATCACATCGCATTCCGGACAAACCTCTAAAATGCAAGTCGTTAGGATACGTATTGGTGAGTATTTCTAACAGAATTAAATCATAGCTTTATATTGATGAGAGACAGTATTTATCCATTGATGGATGAACTGGTAGTGTAGATCTACTATTCATCAAAGATTGATGGAATCCCGGCTTTCTGAATGACTACCTTAAGAGAAAAATCCGGTTCCTTAACGTCTATACCTGGTTGGAACTCTAAGTATAACCATACTACATAAATAACGAGAATTCCTTGGGCCATTCAGTCTAACAACAAGTTTTTCAAGAGATAAAGAAAGTTTCAAACTCATTTTTCAATTTACTTGTGGAACTCCGACTTTTACTCTTGGAGAGGGTCTATCTTAGATTTGGAATGGGTTACTGAGTAGATTCTTGCTATCACGGAACTCTCTTAATGACTTAGGATTACCTAGATTCACAAACTCATAAACTCAAATAAATGCGGCGAGTGCCGAGTGCTGTGTGCCTTGTCGTTGCTCTTGCAATCTTATGTTTTAATGCACACGGTTTGGCTTACTGAGCTCGGAAAGGAGGAAGGGTTCTCTAAGGCCGTTTCTCGGACCAAAATGTATGATCTTTTAAAAATCTAGAAAAAAATTGTTATTGTCTACTATTTATTAGAAGGTGATTTGATCAGAAACAGACCACCTCACCACCTCTCCCCATCCTTCAACTAACCCCACCCGACCAACGTCTACTTTGACGAATGCTGAGAAAGTTGTCACTCATGCAGGGGGTTGTCGAGAGGATTCTCTATGACCTGCTGAACTCCTCATCACATATTTAAGTTCTTGTCGTTTCTGATTTTGAATTCAAAGCTCGTTTACCTCGACTCTAACGAGATCAAGGTATTTTGAAAATTATTGTGCGTCAAATTGGAAGAATTTAATTTGAAAATTGAGGAAAAAGTTCTCTTTATCGCGCTATCTAATACTTCTATCGCATGAACCTAAATACAATTTTTCTGATACAATATTTCTGGTTCTACTGAACAGATTTCCATGAACCAGAGCTTAGAAAAAAAAACGCTAGAGAATATTGGTTAATTCATAAGAGAAATTTTCGACCAGTATCTAAGAAAAATCATGAACGTTGTTGAAATTCATTTTATGACACAAATAGCTATGTCGTCCGAAAGATCTATCTTAGAACTATTTTCGAAAGAATCAGTGAGACTTGGGAAGCCGTGGTATGAGGCTGGAAATGTTTACAAGTTTCACCTATGCCGCGCTAAAATTTTACCAAACAATTGAACAGCGACAAAACTAATCAACCGTCTCTGATAAAATTTTGCATGTATGGTCGAATTGAGTTAAAACATCAAAATCTCGAATGGCAACTATATTGTTATGGCCCTACCGCCTTTGCTTCCCCCTCCCCCCGCCTTCAGTTTTGCCCTCCCCCCGAATCTCACATCAACAAAGATCAACCCCGATCTCATTGAAGATCCAGTTTCATCACGCCCACCGCCCACACGAGTAGCAACTACGATGCGAGCAGCCCAGCTGCTCACCAGTGTAGAGACGATAATTGTATGAATGAGTATACGAGTGAGACAGACATAGCGAACGGTGATCAACTTGCAATGCGTTATCATCTGCAGATGATGATTGCGTTACCCTCCGTTGTGCATCTCGAGAGCGAAGCATGGCTGTGATGAACATAAATAACACGAACAAAGAACTTCAATTGAAAAATGAATATGTTTATTAACTCTAATAAATACAATAGGTTATAAAAAGTTTTGATACTTATGCGGTCTCGAGATATCAGCCCTTTTCTGTCAACAGCCGAGAGACTTCTATCTTTCAGACACAAAAAAAACGAACGCAAACTAAACAAAACGAAACATCCCCATAGTAACCGCTGCTTCCGCGCCACTTCGGCGAACGGTCGTGAAGCACATCTCACACCGTGGCGACTGCGGCACTTGAATGAACCACTGCCTCCGTAGCTGAGTAGTATTAGGAAGTTGCGTGGATGTTGCGAGCGGGGTGCAAAAAAACAATTGAACTCGCTTCAGAAGAGTATCAAGAAAGACATGTTCACTCCCGCACGCTGAAAAACTTGTGCGTCGTGAGTTATTAACAATTTAGTGCAAAAATATGCATTTTTTTTCATATTATCGCGAATAACTCAAAAACTATGACGTTTAGGAAGATATTTTATAGGAAAAATTTTGTTCCTGACAAAATTTGGCACAAGATAGCATTGGTTTCAAATTAAAAAATATATTTTTACAATGTGTTATAGCTTAAATAACATTAAAAAAGCAACAAAATTTTAACATTTTTTTATAGGTAAATAAAATTGATTGAAATGCTCGCCAATTAAGATTTGGGTACTTCATTATGATACAAATATCCATGCAAAATTTCATTTGAATCGGATAGTTAGTTTTTGTGCAATCCATTTGTTAACTAATATTTTTGCAAAAATTGTCAACGTTGTCACATCCAGAATCCGGCCTGAAATCGGTCGCCAATTTTTTTTAACATTCTTTCTATGTTGATCTTTCAATTGGCAGAGTTATTTCTACCATTTCACATATTTTTACAACTTTATGATTTTTTTTTTAAAACCGGCCAAATTTTACCTTATAAATAAATTGAATATCTTCCCCAGTTTTAGGTCTTTTTGAAAACTGAAAAAAGATATGAAATCTATATAAATAGCCGCTCATTTTAAGCTTTTATTTGTTGAGATCGGCCCGGTAGAACCGGAATTATATTGTTATAAACATATCGGTTGCTTACGTCGAAATTATTGCAGCTACAGCGATAAAAAAAATATTGTTGGCTTCTGTAATATGTACCGTATTATGGTACATTCGATGAAATGTGTCTTATGGTGAGAATGTATGTAAAAAATATTCATGAAACAGTCCGAAAACGCCTGGAATCGGCTCTCTCAGCCGACTCGCCGGCCGGGCGGGGAGAGGGGGGAGCGCGCGGCAGCCTAGCGAGTCGGTGAATATCGACTTCAAATTGGACTCGCTCGGAAAAATCTTCGATATCTCTGAATCTATCCATCGTAGAAGGATGATTTTTTTTTTAATTCGATATAGAAAATCACGAGAAATGCAATGGTGAAATCAGCACTTCAGAAAAATCACCATATCGATCTACATTTTTTATGATCCTTTTTTTTTACATGCAACATTATATAACTCCAAAGTATATTAAATAAATAAATAAATAACTGTTTATTGTTTTACATATCATATCTTATTATACAGAATACTTGTTCATTTATCTATACAGCATACATGTTCATTCATCTATTCGCATCTTTTTAGGAGGATTTAATACCTCATAATCTTCTATTTCACTTTCATCCTCGATATCGCTCCTATCACTTAACTGTAAGTTATCTTCTTCACAAGTTTCCACTCTCTCATCTTCTTTATTATCATTCTTATCTTCATTTATACTATTTAAATCAAATCGTCAGGGTCCAAATGAACTTCGCAATTTTTACAATTTTTCCCCAAACAATTAGAACAATATTGTGAGCATTTAAATCCATGCTTCACGCAACTACAATTTTTTAAACAATCTTTGGTGCATTTACAGCTGACATATTTGAGAATATCATCAGGTACTAATTTTTTGCCAACTTCTAATTTATTCGGATACACCCCAAAATTCGCGCCTTGACCTTGCTTCTGTAATATCCCGCGTTTTCATCGTTCTTCAATTATATATGCGAACGAAAAAGGAAAATATGGCTGATGAGCGTCCTTCTCGTTTCACATGAAAATATGCAAGCAATCACGTTGAACATTGAATGTTCAACGCGACTTACTGTCAATTTATAAATAAATAGTAAAAATCATGAAAAATGTAGATCGATATGGTGATTTTTCTGAAGTGCTGATTACACCATTGCATTTCTCGTGATTTTCTATATCGAATTAAAAAAAAAATCATCCTTCTACGATGGATAGATTCAGAGATATCAAAGATTTTTCCGAGCGAGTCCAATTTGAAGTCGATATTCACCGACTCGCGAGGCTGCCGAGCGCTCCCCCCTCTCCCCGCCCGGCCGGCGAGTCGGCTGAGAGAGCCGATTCCGGGCGTTTTCGGACTGTTTCATGAATATTTTTTACATACATTCTCACCATAAGACACATTTCATCGAATGTACCATAATACGGTACATATTACAGAAGCCAACAATATTTTTTTTATCGCTGTAGCTGCAATAATTTCGACGTAAGCAACCGATATGTTTATAACAATATAACTCCGGTTCTACCGGGCCGATCTCAACAAATAAAAGCTTAAAATGAGCGGCTATTTATATAGATTTCATATCTTTTTTCAGTTTTCAAAAAGACCTAAAACTGGGGAAGATATTCAATTTATTTATAAGGTAAAATTTGGCCGGTTTTAAAAAAAAAATCATAAAGTTGTAAAAATATGTGAAATGGTAGAAATAACTCTGCCAATTGAAAGATCAACATAGAAAGAATGTTAAAAAAAATTGGCGACCGATTTCAGGCCGGATTCTGGATGTGACAACGTTGACAATTTTTGCAAAAATATTAGTTAACAAATGGATTGCACAAAAACTAACTATCCGATTCAAATGAAATTTTGCATAGATATTTGTATCATAATGAAGTACCCAAATCTTAATTGGCGATTATTTCAATCAATTTTATTTACCTATAAAAAAATGTTAAAATTTTGTTGCTTTTTTAATGTTATTTAAGCTATAACACATTGTAAAAATATATTTTTTAATTTGAAACCAATGCTATCTTGTGCCAAATTTTGTCAGGAACAAAATTTTTCCTATAAAATATCTTCCTAAACTTCATAGTTTTTGAGTTATTCGCGATAATATGAAAAAAAATGCATATTTTTGCACTAAATTGTTAATAACTCACGACGCACAAGTTTTTCAGCGTGCGGGAGTGAACATGTCTTTCTTGATACTCTTCTGAAGCGAGTTCAATTGTTTTTTTGCACCCCGCTCGCAACATCCTAAACACGGCCATTTTTAGCCTAATCCTACTCAGCTACCATGCCACATCGGCGAACGATCATGAGACACATCTCACACCGTGGCAGCAGTGGCTTCATTTATCACATTAATACTCAATATAATGGCCGGGGCGGGGCATATTACATAATAAGTTTTCCCATTTATATTTTATCCTAAAATTTTACAATGAGCGGACTGGCCGAGTTGATAAGAAATATAATAAGTTAGCCTCCAGACTTAGGACGTTGCATGAGAATTCTGCGACGGCTTTGATCAAATTCACAATAAATCAATCCAATTAAGTTTCGGGACCCCGAAAAATACGTACATTTTTCGGGGTCCCGAAGCAAAGTGACATAACGTACGATCACGACCAATGCAACATGTTCACAGCGACTCATTCATCTTATATCCATTCTGTATAACATTATGCTGAGAAACCATCGATTCATTGATATCACATAAATGTATATATAAATATTTTGCATTACTAATAAAGCGACCTGCCGCTTCAATCAGGCAGCGTACACCATCGATCGAGAGCTCTTGAATCGAGATTATTCCAACCGATGATTTGCACATTCCTGAATAATAGAAACAATATAGTAATAGAACTGAACCACCCTTCATCGAGTGAATCTGTCGGGTACGAATATCAATACATTTTTATCCATTATTATTAGAAATGAGTAAATCATATGAAGTTATATATCCATATATGCGTGAGGATTTTGTTGCGCAGTAGAATTAAGAAATGTAATCCCTGACGCCATGGTGTTACTCCGCGCCTTATTCGAAACCATGACCATATAAGGAGCTAATAATTATTTTTTAACGTCCACATAATTCAAACGACGAATCAATTCGGGTTTAGTGGACTATCCCAAAGTGATACTGCGAAAAAAATCCAGCCCGGGGAGAATTTTTTTCTGTCAATATCAGTTTGGGATAGTCCACCAAGCCCGAATTTATTCGTCGTTTCATATAAGGAGCTGTTCGACCACTCGGATAGTGTCGCGGCACTTCCGAGAAGCGTTCCGCGACCCTATCACTGTCACGTCACGGAGAGAATAAGAGAGCGAGCTGTAACCGGCCGCGGCAGATTCCCACCCGCCACCAAACGTAGCACACACGCCATTGCGCGCGTCCTCATGACCAAATATAATAACAAGATTCTCGGGCGCCGCGACCATCAAGCCAAGTGAAGTTGTAGTGTGTGCCGTGCTATCAACAAAAGGAATAGTTATTATTGTGTTATCGAAGGCAGTGTTGTCAATTTTGCTTCACCCTTCCCAACCCACACGCTGAGAACGACGAGAAGCAGAGTAGCAGGAACGAAGGAGCAGGGCCTGTATCCGGAGAGCCACTGACGGACCAGCAACCCGACATCGGAATTTGGGAAGCGACGTAGGAAGAGAGCGAGAGGTACAACGAGAACCCCCCCTTCCCATTCCACAGTCTGATAGAGAGTCGTGCACGCCGCTCGCCGCCCTCCTCTCGCTCAGCGCGCTACGGAGTGAGTGCCGCGTACACACGGCCCACGTGCCTTGCTTGGAGAAGCCCGCTGCCAGGGCCGTACGAAGCGCCCGCTGTACAGCCCACACGCATATTACGATCTCGACGAGGTAACTGAGATTTGAATCTCAGGGTTCGAAAGGACACACCCTAGACACATTCCGCCCAAAACTCAAATATTTCCCTTCCGCAAGGTCGGATCATAACAATATTGATAAATTATAACCCATAACTGCCACGTAGGAATGTCGTCGATTTTCAAGCGTTTCTTAGTATAATTCAAGCTATAACGAGTTGAAAATACAACTTTTTCTAATGAAACCAATGCTATTCTGTAGAAAATGTTGTAAGGACTGAAGTTTTCCCTACAAAGTACCTAGCTAAATCTAATATTTATTGAGTTATTCAAACGGATATGGATAAAAGTTCAACCTTTTCGCCCTGAATTGTTTATGGATATATATATATATATATATATATATATGTAGGTGATTCTCTGTCAAGTGAGTGAGAAAAAAAAATACAAAACTCTGAAAATTACAACAGACAAGTATCCAACTGGTGTGATTAGCCCTATGCAGAACGAATAGTTTTCCAAAGTAACCTTAAAGCAATTTTTGCATGATGTGTTATCAGATGTCAATGCACTCTAGATCAATTCACTTATGCTGCTTGATTTCAATGCATTATCGTCTCACGATTGACAAAATAATCTGAAATGTATAACTGGATTCATATTACTTTATTCGATAATACTTTATATGAAATTAATCAGTTTAAAATCCGTAGCAGAGAAACATGATAGATTTTCACTTGGCATACAATTGATTCTGAGTGTAATATACAAAAATATTTGTTCAGTAGTAGAATAATCACACTAGTTGGATACTTGGAATTTGATGCTAGATTTCATTACTTTCTCGTGTCATAATTGACAGAATAAAGTGGAATATATAACGATAGTATATGTACATCTTACTATTACATAAAGAAGAAACGATTGTTTGTATGTTCACAATAATCTCAAAAAATTACTGAACCAATCGCCTCAAAATTTTGACAGTAGTTTTACTATGTACCATGAAGTGTGCTATTAAGATTAATCATTGATTAATTAGGAACGTTACTATGCAAAATGTGGAAATAACATGCAAATCAGCTCCGGCTTCTCTCTTTGGCCACTAGGTGGCAAGATGCTATTTAAGCACTCGAATTTTACGGTTTTATTTCTTTGCACAGTTGATAATTATCGTTCGAATTCTATTAAGGGGTAACACCACTCTAGGATTTTCAAAAATTCGATTTTTTTTTACTTCAAAAGTTAGTAGATTTCCCGTAGATTACGCTCCTTAAACCCTTTTTTCGAAATTCGAACTCCAAGTGTTTTTTCCAAGGGATTGCTGATTGAAGTGTAAGTACGATTTAACGATAATTCAAAACTTTAAACGCGTTTTTCTCGAAACTGCTTTTTTCAAATCGGACGAACTCGTAGCTCCGAGGCTATTAGATGGATCGACTTCAAATTTTGACAGTAGCTTCAAATATATATTCTCCTTTGAAGTACGCAGCCGTTTTTCGAAATTTTGAAAATTACCTGTTTTACCGACAATTGACTGCTCTTTTTTTAGTCGAAAATTTTTACTTTGTTTTCAAACATGCACAGTTTCTACAAAAACCGACCGAAAAAAAATCCTATGTACTTCGATAGATAATCTTATGTAGTTTCAAAAAATTTTGAATTTTTGTTCTAGCTCTTATGGTTATCGAGATTCGGGTTCGTCCGTGGAGCGCCTCAAAAAAAGCTTGTACCGGAGATCCGCTGTGGTGCCGCCATTTTGTATGGAATCAATAATAAAAAATTTTTTTTTCATACTTCTATAGATGTTCAATAAACCCTGTGAATTTCATCACAATCCCTCTTCCCATAATCCCATAAAAAATTCGCAAAATTACACCTTTTTTTGGGCACTAGAGTGGTGTTACCCCTTAACTGAGAGAGCGGGCGAAGCCGTGACAGAGAATGCTAGTTACATATATTTGATTTCGTATTTATGGCTATGCGATTTATTAGTTCGAAATCCGTAACAGAGGATAATAAGACCAATAGAGGGATCATATCATGCTATCACTCTCTTTTAAGCTTTTGAGGCTGAAGAGACATCCTTGAATTTCGGTTGGTTGGAAAAAAATTATTTCAAACAATAAATCGTGGAATACCAAACATACTTGTTGTCAACGTATACCTTCTTTAAAGGTAAATTTTTACTATGAAAGAGAAATTTGGTAATATGATTTTACATTCATTTTATTACATGTTCATGAATATAGAATTCATGAGTAACAGAGGAAAATAAGTATTCAAAAATGATAAACAGATACTGTAGTAGGATAATGGTACTATTTGCATACTTGGAATTTAATCCTCGATTTCAAGACTTTCTCTTGTCATCATTCAAAAATTGAACTGGAAATTATTTCATGTTCTTTCAAATGGAACTTGATTATTCAAGATCCGTGACAGAAAAACACAAGGCAGAAAGATGACTTTATTTCATGTAATTACTTTGTTACATATATTTGAATAGATTGAGAGTAAAGGGGGATATTTTTAAGTTTCGTTGGACTTAAAAAAGTAATTCGAACAAGAAGTAATTCAATGACAAATCGGAAGATACGGAACTTGCTTATTGTCAAAGTATACCTTTTGCAAAGGTAATTTTTCTCCTTTAAAGAATGAAATTCATCATGGAGAATTCCATTTGATTTCATAATCCATAATTATGCCACTGAACCTCTACAGGACGATAATAGTAAGTTAATTAGACAAAATAGATTTGTGATTTTAGTATTTTCTGTGTCAACAATAAAAATCTGACCTAGACACATTGACATTGACGATTGATTATACGTTGGAAAAATACTTTTTCTGTGATAAGATGAACATATGATGAACACATATACATAGAAGCCCTAAAACTTTGAATTGAAAAGTTTAATGTAGTTCCCATTGAGATTTGAGGTTCTTGTGAAATAGAATATGGAGTATTTTATTTAATTTATTTTATTGAAACATCTATAAATGTAATAGAACCCTACAAAATGGTACCAGTTTAACTACTTGACATAGACTTGTAATTTTAGTACTTTTTATCCGATTATTAGCCGATTTATCTGAAGCTTATGAACATCAGATGAGAAATCATACAACAATTTGTTTCGTATACTTATAAAAAATATCCGTTCTGCAGTGGGATAATCACATTAGTAGGATACTTGGCAGTTGATGCTAGATTTCATTTTGTGTCGTCATTGAAAAAATCCATGAGGCTGTGAAAATGCGCGTTCAGAGAGCCTACCCTGGCGCGCAAGCGCCCGCCCCGACCAGCCGAAAATAGCTCGGGCTGCATCAAAAGAGTGGGGACAACCACCGGGGGACGCCGTACAGCGCGCTATTTTTGAAGATGTCAGCGTCATTTCTAACGCAAGTGGTCTAACGCAAGTTACGACCAGCGCCTGTCCAAATGCACAAGTTTATGGGCAGCGGAGACGAATCAACAGTGCGGAATAAATATGTGAGCGACGACTCAAAGCCATGTATAGGAGGGCTTCCTATCATTTGTTATACGACTTTTATTTCCGGAAGGAACGATGTTGGCTGACCCAAAAAGCGAGCAAAGTGGATAAGAGCACTCTCGCCGATCGAAAAAGCATCCTATGTACAAAAAACGCTGGAACGCAATATCCACGTTCGGATTACTTAATCCTACGAGAATCCACAGGTATCCTAGCAATTATCAAACCAACATTGCCAAATTGGGCGACATCTCCTCTATGCACGAATCACAAAGCTCTTTCCATCCCATCCAAAATACCCGTAGTAATCGCCCACATAAACTACAGGGCCTAGTCCTCGGCCCCTCACACCGGTCCAAGATTTTGTTAGGAACACCGTTACTCTGTCGGTTTTTATAAAACTTTGTTACTCTTGTTACTGTATCTTTTGGTCTCCGAAAGTTAAGTTGAAATTGTATCTGAAAATTATTTTTACTCGTGAATAAACACATTTTAGTATTTCAATCACTTGTATCTGTACTCATACACTCTTTAGTTAAATAAAACTGTTTGAATAACTAGAATCATGAATATCGAGAAGTCTCTGCTTATTTAAAACTTAAAGAAATAGAGTCACTCGAATTTAAGGGGAGTTTATTTTTTTTTCTTTATTTTTTTTCTCATAGACGGAATTGAATAATGGTATGAAACTTTCTCACACGTATTTATATATCGTTTGAGTATACAAAAAAAATTTTTATTAAAAAATAATCATTATATGATGAATTAAACACACGTTTATGGGCACACCTCTAAAAAAGTTTCCGCATGGTGGGAATCCTAGGGCCTCCAATTTTTATCTGAGATCAAAAAACGAAAGAGTTCCAGAAAATATTTAACATTTGTGGGATATTATACCGAAATACCGAGAAAAGGTTGAAAATTAACAAAATGGCGGACATGTGAAATTTACCAATTTCGCACTTTTTTTCGCTCTTAAAATCGATATATAGACAAAAATTAATGACGAAATTAATAGTTTTATAGGTATAGGATCCCATAAATTCAATTGCCTTCAAAATAAAAAAAGATTCAAGTCGATACCTTGATTAGTTTTTGAGCTAGGATTCCCACCAGCTTAAAAAAAGTCATTTCGAGATAAACGCGTTTAAAGATTCGGTTAACCATAACAGTAACGTTAGTCATAGGTTCCATTATTATGCTATAACTTTTTTAAAAATAATATTTCGGTCACACGCATTTCGGGGTATATTCTACACATCATAAGGTAGCAAAATCAGCAAAAAAAAATTGAATTTTTGAAATTTCTTGATGAGAACCTCCCCTCAACTCACGACAAGGAGCCGCTGCGGGCCTGCCACGCTTAGGAGACAACCAGCGAGCTTGTGCACTATGCAACAGCTGCCGCACCCATACATCAACGCAAGTACCGCTCGGAAAGCTCGCATCTTACCTTAGCACCACTGCTGTAGTCCTGCTCGTGTCTAGAGTCATTCTCCGTATTAGAGAAAATCATCGCCTCTTCTTGGCTAACGCCAAACAGGGAAACGCGTTATTATCAAACCCGGATTTTAAATCCCTGATTTGTGACCGCGTCTAAGCAAGCGTGACAACATCTGATTCCCGCGAGTCAGATGTAACAATTGGGGGCCCCTTTTTCGGTTGGATTAGGTGATTTTTTCGCTGAAATAACAAGTCGATTAACTCGAACAAATTGCCAGACGATAGGAAAGAGGAAGCGCTTGCGATCTTACTGAAATATGTACTAATAGCTGATCTGCAATAATGGGGGGGGGGGGACGTAGATAAACCAACCTGGGTGGAACTGATAACATTTTTTCACGAACGAAACGAGAATGGGGAAGGAAATTTATCCACCCCACAGTCCCAAGAGATTTCGGCAATAATGGAAATACTACCCCACGTACCGACCAAAAGCGTGGAGGACGTATGCGAAGATAGCTGGTTCTTGGAAGTTTCAATCGAACTAGTGGACAAAGGAATCGACCCAGCTCCTATACCGTAGGCGTGTTGAACAACCAAGACAATAAATACGGAACGAGTATGAATAAACTAAAAGCAAAACCGGAAATCACTGCCGATTTGAGTAAAAGTTATGAACTAAGCGTGATAGTAAAACCGCTGCCAAGTGCCTCAGCAGTATGCTTTCTCAAAGTATTGCAATTGAACCTCAACTTGCATTAATCACCACTCTTTGAGAAAGCAAAATGAACCTCTAACTTATTTCCTCCACTCCATAGTAACGGTTGCTAAGGACGTAAACAACGGTTGCTATAGTAAATATCCGAGCTTCGGTGTTCTTACTCGTTACCGGTCATTTTTCATAATCCATTTTTCCTAATTTTTTTTCCCTAATGATGAATTTTCCTAATCTCTTTTTTTCTTAATTTTCATTTCCTACGGCTAATCCTCCTACTTCTTTTTTCCTAATAACGATTCTTCCTAATTTTTTTTCCTAATTTTCATTTTTCAACATTGTGATTTCAAATTCATAGAGTCGTTTGGAACAAAATGAAAAAATTAACAACTTCAAGTTGATAGTCCATTGTTTACAACCAACAAAATTTTGAACGTAAAGATTTTGTGATTTCAAATTCATAGAGTCGTTTGGAACAAAATGAAAAAATTAACAACTTCAAGTTGATAGTCCATTGTTTACAACCAACAAAATTTTGAACGTAAAGATTTACATCTGCTCCTTAAAATGAACCAAGATATTGCTCCACAAATTGTTGGCAAGAAATTGGTGTACGGTGGTTTCATATATTACTATGTGCGAGAAGTCAAAGGCCGTACTTATTGGGAATGTGTTCGACTACGAGCCAAGGAGTGCAAGGCAAGAGCGATAACCTTACGAACGGACAATGGTATCAGTATTGTTAAAGGCCCACTCCATACGGATGACAAAATTTCTGAGCATGAGCATCCTGCGAATTACGAGAAAGCGCAAGCCGAAATCGTAAAAACCAATCTCAAGCGTAAAGCAGAGGAGCACCCAGAAATGCCGCCTGCTCAAATTCTGAGAACAGAACTTGCACGAGTACCTATCGGTGTTTTGAGCCAATTGCCGGAAAGAGAAAATCTTAAAAAGGCTATGAGAAGACAGCGTCGTCAAGATTTACCACCTAATCCTTCTTCTATACAAAATTTAGGCGAACTTCCCGAACGCTTCAAAAACACTCTGGCAGGCGAGAAATTTCTTATTCATGACAATCAAAATGATAATAAAAGAGTCCTCGTATTTGCTACTCGGCGTAATTTGGAAACCCTTTCAAAATGTACTCTTTGGTCCGTTGATGGAACATTTAAAGTTAGTAATTATAGTTATCGATTACCGTTTATTATTTGACATGTATAATTCCATTTAAACTTATGGATTTTCTAGGTTGCACCGACTATTTTCATGCAACTTTTCACGATTCTTGGCGCGGTTC
This sequence comes from Aphelinus atriplicis, assembly GCA_020882685.1. Taxonomy (NCBI): domain Eukaryota; kingdom Metazoa; phylum Arthropoda; class Insecta; order Hymenoptera; family Aphelinidae; genus Aphelinus; species Aphelinus atriplicis. Next base: position 835,457 of record JAJGQD010000036.1, read on the forward strand.
CGAAAAATCGAGTGACTGCAGAAGCATCCACAGAGTTTGTTGCATTACCACTTGTATATGCACTTCTTACTAATAAGGAAACAACTCAATACCAGGAGGTTCTCTCTGCTATTAGTGAAACTGCAAATGAATATCAAATTCAAAATTGTCAACCACATAAGATCATGGGAGACTTCGAGTTGGCCAGAATAAATGCATGCAAGCAGCAGTTTCCAACATCAAAGTATACTTGCTGCTTCTTTCATTTCACTCAAAGTGTGTATCGCAAAATTCAAGAAAGTGGGTTACAAGCTGACTATAATAATCCCGAGGATCGTGATACTAAAGTATATACACACATGTTGATGGCATTAGCCTTTGTTGCTATGGTAAATGTCGGAGCTTCGATGTTCTTACTTCTTAGTCATCAACAGTTCCGAAAATGGACCTCCAACAGACTTTTCCCACTCCATAGTAACGGTTGCTAAGGACGTAAACAATGGTTGCTATGGTAAATGTCGGAGCTTCGATGTTCTTACTTCTTAGTCATCAACAGTTCCAAAAATGGACCTCCAACTGACTTTTTCCATTCCCTAGTTACGGGTGTTAAGGACTTAAACAACAGCTGCTATGGTAAACGTCTGAGCTTCGATGTTCTTACTTCTTAGTCATCAACAGTTCCAAAAATGGACCTCCAACTGACTTTTTCCATTCCCTAGTTACGGTTGCAAGGGATATAAACAACGGTTGTTAGAGACATCAACAATGGTTTCTACGGGAAATGTCTCTTTGATTCTTATAGAATCCCATAAATATACAAAGCCAAATGATCATTTATCATGAATTATATGGGAACTTATCAAAAACACGATAGCAACGGTTGCCATGGAAATAAACAACGGATGCTGCTAAACACGTTCACATCTTTTGGAGACCGACCTGTGTGCAAAATTTCAGGACGATCGGACTATTCCTTCCAAAGTCATCGTACGACAAAAAAAAAGTCAGTCTGAAGCTGAATTTTGTATCTCCATAGCAACGGTTGCTAAGAGAATAAACAATGGCTGTTCCAAAATGAATGTCTTATCGATTCTTATCGATCGTCGAAAGAATTGGAGACCCATCGTGCATTGATGATGATTTTTGGAGCTTTTATCAAAAACACGTTAGCAACGGTTGCTAGAGAAATAAAAAACGGATTTGGCTGAAAATTGAACTCGACCGAGATTTTGTAGCGACTAACCTGTGTGCAAAATTTCAGAACGATCGGACAATTTCTTCGAAAGTTATCGTACGACAAGAAAGTGCACGTACGTACATACATACAGACATTTTCGGATTTCCATGTTTTTCGACCCGTAGATTACGAAAATCGAGGTCCCGAAGTCCGATTCGGTGGGTCGATTTTTACCCCGTTACAAAGCTTTCTCTTTGAGAAAGCAAAATCACTACTGGTATCCCTGCAGAGAGGAAAATCGGAGAAAAAGTCCTCGAATTTTCAAGTAATAAACAAAATAACGAAGAAACTTTGTTCAAATCTTTTCGATCAATTTATGAGGAATTAAGAAATATTATAACACCTAAAAAGACTGATAATTTAGAAAATATGAAAAGAAGTTTGCAAAACGGGATTGAGCTCTTTAAATTGGAGGCCGCACATCCATACAGTTTCTCTACAGCGGATGGCAAGTAGGGATACCTCGAAACTCCCCAAATCATAAAACACAGGGAAAACTCATCGCTGTTTAAAACAGTCCTTACTGACCCTAGCCCGCACCCCGCGCAGAATAAAAATAAGTTTAGTTACAACAAAGGAGCTAAGCCAAATTTCCACTCTACCGAGAAAAAATTCGAGAATACAATTCCACGAGTATTCTCCTTTGATAGTTATTGTGGACCAAGAGCCCAGAATACGACATACAATTTGACTTTCAGCCAAGTTAGGTCTTTATCAATTGAAGACGCTCTTGGATTAATCCTACGTTCCAACGGGGGTAATACCCCGTTCCTACGGGGAGTTAGAAGTTGACATATATTGATTTGTAATTTCAATCCGGCCTTTTCCAAACGCGAAAATACTTCGGTTATTTTTCTGCGATGTTCTTCGAAGGAATTTGCAAAAATTATGATGTCGTCAAGGTATGCAAAAATTTCTACCCCTTGCAGTCCTAGAAGTACGGTATCCATTAACCGCTGAAAGTTAGGTGGCGCTCCGCATAAACCGAAGGGCATAGATATCCATTCGTAATGACCATAGGGAGTCGTAAATGCGGTTTTATGTCGATCTCTTTCCTCGAGGGGGAGTTGCTGAAACCCGTTTACCAGGTCGCAGACCGGGAAATATTTAGCCTTTCCCATAGTTTCCAATATTTCGTGTATGTTGGGCAGTGGATATCTATTTTTCACGGTTTTAGCATTCAATTTCCTATAATCAATGACTAATCTATGCTTGAGTGTTCCGTCCGGACTCTTCTTTGGCACTATCCATAGACTACTGTTCCACGGGCTTTTAGAAGGTCGTATCCTATTGTCCTCGATTAGTTTTTGAATTTGACTACGTACCTCTGAATGTAACCCGGGGGATATGCGGTATTGCCGTTTAAAGTCGGGGGAGTCGTCGGTAGTGGGAATTCTATGATTTAAACTGTTAGTTCGGGGCGGTGCGTCTCCCGGGAGTAAAAAAAGATAAGGAAATTGCGTAGCAATGTCTTTGATTTGTTCGGAATCTTCTTTGGAATGATGATCCTTTTTTAATGTTTTTCGTATCAACTTGATGCGTTCTTTTAGGCCCAGGGGAGGTCCCGGATTTATTTCAAGCTCTGATTCAAGAAACGAGTCGGAAGCGTCGTCTAATTCAAAAGGTTCCAGGTGTTGGGCGGGGATTCCGATATCCATGTATTCTTCATTTGTGTTGACAGCTAAAGCATAGCAAACCTTATCCTTTACGGTTACTGCGGCTTCTCCCAGGAATACTCCGGGAAGAGTGTTGTCTCTAGGCAAGTAGAATTCACCGCCTGGCAGATCTTTAGTCAAGGGAATGGCCATGGGGGTTTTCGTTCTAGGATGGAGATGGTATTTCATCAAATCATGATTTTTTACTTTCCGGGGTGAAGGAAGATTATGGGGTGCCTTTGGTTCGCTTGGCATCTCATTAGTAATATTGCTAACATTTGAAAAAGGGATCGTATCTTCAAATGGAGACTCTATCTCTGATTCGTCGGTTTCGGGACATCCTGAGTCGTAGTTGGAGTCGGAGCTGGATTCTGATTCGGTGCTTGAATTTTGAAATTCGAGAAAAGGAACCGAGGTTTTCGGGTGTCGGGATAAGCGCATGATGTTATGAACCGTATTGACGATTATGAAAGGGGAAAGTAACCGTGCTTTCCCCTTTCTAAAATATCTTGATCCCGGGATGGCTTCCTCTTTGATCATGCAATTTGAAGGTGAAACATGTAATTTATGGCGGCGTTGGAATAATCTTTAATATATATTAAAGATTATTAATTTAGAAGAATTTTCTAAAGCGTAGGGCGCATCAAGTGCTTTAAGGAACGCTGGATTTTTGGATAAATAATTCAGCTCAAAAGTTATAAGTGAAGAACTAATTTATTTGAAGAACGTTAGTGATTTTATTATAAGTCGCGGATAGCTAAACCATCCGAGGCCTGTTGCCAGTGGGCCCTCTGTAGCGAGACTGCTTGGCTCGAGCACCGAGCCACTCCCCCGCGGGTCCGAGCGCTCCACAAGCCAAGACGGGCGCCTGCGCAGTGGCGTTATTAGCCACATGGCTAGTGTGAATTTTGTCCATTCCGCCCACCATCGTTCGTCGTGATATTTAGCGAACGATCTGAAACAAAAATACTAGGAATTGGGACAGGCGGGAAAGGAAAAATAGGAAAATAAGCGAAAAATAATTTTAGGAATAGGCTTAGTCTGAGGTGGTTGCTGCTCTTGGCTCCAAAAGTACAAGTTTAACAACTGGACGATCGAGAATGGTCGAAGCGGTTCTGATTTTACACACGCGGACCAATCCGTCGGTACCCACGGTGGTGTGAATAATTCTACCAAGAGGCCACTTTGAAGGTGGTGTTAATTCATTTCGAATGAGGACCAGATCTCCAACAAGAGAATTGCGTGTTGGAAACTTCCACTTGTTCCTGTGATGATGTGAGGTCAAGTATTCGGGAGCCCAACGATGCCAGAAACACTGCGTCATTTTTCTCACATGCTCCCATCGCTTCCCTACAGAGACATTTTTATCAGATATGTCGGGGCTTGGAATGATATAAGAATCGCGCAGAATAGTTATGTTAGAGGGTGATAGGAATTGAAGATCAGTAGGATCGTCAGATAAAGCCATTATTGGTCTCAAATTGAGACAAGCCTGAATTTTTTTGAGCAAGGTTTATAATTCTATGAAAGTTAGTATACGATCGCCCATCACACGACGGAGGTGATGCTTGACAGCCTTGACCCCTGATTCCCATATGCCACCAAAGTGTGGTGCACCAGGAGGGTTGAAACGCCAAGTTGTACCATCGTCGGCGAGTTTACATGCAATTTGTTGAGTGTATGCGGAGGCTTCCGTGAACATACGGCGCAATTCTGCATCAGCTCCCACAAAGTTAGTCCCTTGATCGCTGACTAACTCTTTGCAGTGACCACGTTCACCTTGAAAGCGCTCAAAAGCGGCAATGAATCCACCAGTGGAGTAGTTTTCGACTGCCTCCAGGTGAACCGCACGAGTACATAGACATACAAAAATGCAAATATACCCTTTTGTTGTGATTTTTCCTGGTAAGAGCGAAGCTCGAACAGGAATGGGACCCGCGTAATCAACCCCAGAATGTTCAAAGGGGTCAGATGGTGAGGCGCACTCTGCGGGCAAGTTTCCCATCAGCTGAGTTCTGATTGAAGCGGCATGACGAATGCATGTATGACATGAGTGGATAATGGATTTCACCTCGCGGCGACCATTAAGTATCCAATATTGAAGGCGAGTTGTACTGAGAGTCAACTGCGTACCCCCGTGAAGAGTTTTGATATGAGTGTGGCGAATTATCATAGAGGAAAATGTAGTTTTAGAAGGCAACACCAATGGGTACTTTTGTTCGAGAGGAATGCTTGAGTGCTTCAATCTACCTCCTACGTGAAGCAATTCACTCAGTAGAGTGAGATTTAATTTACTTAAAGGACCTTTTATAGATCTAAGCTTATCGGCCTTGACTAGCTTTATTTCATTAGCGAAATGAATTTGTTGATGGAGGAATACCCATAACAAACGAGCATTCTCTCTCTCGGCTACCGAAGGTGTGCGTGAGGGATTAAAAATAGCCTCGACATCGATAAAGGCCAATTCCAATAATTTGGAATTGATATCAGTCTTTGGCTTTAATGTTAAGTTAGAGTTAATAACAGATCTTCTTCTCGCAATAACGCGAATCTGTAGTGTTAGAGTGAAGCGTAACACCAACGCATATATGCGCAGAAGAGTGTTCAAAGTCGAGTACCGGTTGATGAGATCCCAAACATAGTGATTTTCTGCAGCTGCTGCCGCATGACTAGCGACTTTTACTTCACAAGCCGTATGAGGGCTCAAGTCGTCTAATTCCGTACTCCAGGGTAACGAATCATTGCGTAGAAAAAGTGGGCCATGCCACCAAAGATCAAATTCCTTTAACAGGTTTGCCTCTATACCTTGAGAGGCCACATCTGCGGGATTTAATTTAGTATTAACATAATGCCAATGAGCGTTTGGCAACAACCGAGAAATATCCGCACATCGATTAGCGACATAAGTTTTCCAGCGCACTGGATGATCTCTTAGCCAATAGAGGACGTCTTTGGAATTAGACCAACAATGAATAGAGTTTATTTCAATAGGCATAGCCTCAATGAAATGACTAGTTAAGTCAGCCAAAAGTGCAGCCGCACTCAGTTCGAGTTTTGGAATACTTTGAACTTTAAGAGGGGCTACTCTAGTCTTAGCCAACTGAAGAGATACATGTACCCTAGTTTCACTTACAATTCTAATATAAATTGCAGCATCGAAAGCTCGACTAGAAGCATCTGCAAACCCATGGATTTCACAGAGTTTTGACGAAGGAGACCATTGAATGTATCTAGGAATCTTTATGGAATTAATTGAAGGGAGAGCAAAATACCAAGCTTTCCAGTTTTCTAATAATTCTAAAGTGGGTACAGAATCCCAATCGCATTTCTGTAACCAAAGGGATTGCATGATAATTTTAGCAACCACAATTACTGGGGCAAGCTATCCCAGCGGGTCGAATAAACGAGCAATAATAGACAGCATTTTACGTTTTGTGAATTTCATCTCTTCACATTCTTGAATATTGAACACAAAACAATCAGAGTGATGATTCCACTTAATACCCAATACTTTCAGACTGGAACTGGATTCGAAGAGATTTCGATTTTCGTTGTCCTTGGCTTTGAGAGAATCGGGAAGATGTTCAACCAACTGAGGATCGTTGGAAATCCACTTGCGAAATGAAAATCCGCCCACCGTGGCAATCTCCAACAATTGAGATTGTTTTTGCAAAGCTTCAGAGATGGTGTTGGCGCCAGAAACTGCGTCATCCATGTACATCTCTTTTTCGAGTATAAGGGCTCCTAAAGGGTATTTGCTTCCACAATCTTTGGCCAGCTGGAGTATTACTCGAATGGCGAGAAACACCGAACATGCTAAACCATAAACAAGTGTGATCAGAAAAAATATTGATATTGGATCCTCTGGATCAAAACGCCAAAGAATCGATTGAAGTGGGTGATCTTGGGGATGTACAAGTATTTGCCTGTACATTTTCTCAATATCAGTGACAAATGCCACAGAGTAGCGTCGCCACTTACATATGATATTGCTGATTTCTGGAAGGAGATTGGGACCTATGTGTAGGATATCATTCAATGATATTCCACTAGAAGTTTTAGCGGAGCCGTTGAAAACTACTCTCAGTTTAGTAGTAGTACTTTCTTCCTTAAGAACTCCATGATGAGGCAAGAAATATTTCTTTATTTCCGAGGAGAGAGGCGTGAGAGGTCTTGACATGTGCTCAAGATCTTCGTACTCTCTCATGAACGCAGAGTACATTTCCTTTAACTTGGATGTTCCCAATTTTTCGATCAATGCAGGATTTTTTATTGGAAGCCGAACTATGTATCGCCCTGAAGCATCTCTAGTGTGAGTATCAACAAAATGATCTTCGCACTCTTGCTCCTCAGGCGTGTATTGGACAGATCGAGGTATTTCTTCCTGCCTCCAAAAATTCTGCATAAGATCGAAAAGCTCGCTTTCTTCGCAGCTATGATGAACAGCTGAGTGAAGAGTGGTTGTGAAACTTGCCGAATTTGCCGATGGTACACAGCCTTGTAAAAGATATCCCAGTAGCGTTTGAACAGCTACCGGCTCATCCGCGGCACCACGAATTTTATTTCCCTCTACCACTATTGAGTGGACATCAGCGACCAAAAGAACATCAATCTCATCTGCATTGTGGTAATCAGGATCAGCTGAATCTAATCCCACAATATGATCGAAGCGTTTGGAAGTTATCCCCGAAGGAGGCACATAACGTGATACTTTGTCAACTATAAGAGCTTGAACGTCAAGCGAAAATGTTGATTTGAAGCGTGGCAATATTTTAAATTAAGTATATTGTTTACTTACAGTTGATTTATTTGCCCCAATACCAAAAACTGGGACATGGATAGAGCGTGTGGGTAGCCGAAGAAGTTGGGCTAAACGCTTTGAAATAAACGACGATTGTGAACAATCATCTAAAAGTGCTCTGACAAGAACTTTCGTACCATAGCAGCTTGACACATAAAGCCTGGCAGTTCCTAATAACACCTGCCTCATAGAAAACTGTGAAATCGAACCACACATTGTATTAAGATGTGTTGAGGCAACCTGTGTAGTGGGTGGAGTTTTTGCTCCATTGTTATTATTATTGCAAGGTTTGGGTGACGATGAGGATGCATCCGAAAAACTAAGTGTTTTTTCATCATCACTTTCAGATGAGGTATTTTTTCCTCCAGGCGAGGATTTTTTGAAAGACCCAGGTTTTTCCATGTGAATCAAAGTATTGTGTTTCTGGTTACAAACAGAACAAAGTTTGTCAGATAAACAAGCATGGAAAGTATGCTTGCCGAAACAGTTGAAGCATAGCTTATTCAGGGTCAACCAACTACGCCGATCTTTGACACTCTTAGCCCTGAATTGTTCAAATTGATAAATTTTGTGAGGCTTGGAGCAGACAGGGCAGTGGGGCTGCGATTTGCTATTCTTCTTATTACTGTTATCAGAGGAAGATGTATTAGCAAAGATGGGCTTAGTTTCACCTTTGCTATCAGTTTTATTGTTAATAGCAACTTTAGATGATTGAGTGGATTTATTCATGCACTCCATAGCTTCCAAAGTGTATATTTGGGCTTCAAGGAATTCTTTCAATTCCTCCACAGAGGGTGGAGTGTCTTGGTTACCAAGATGTTTCTCCCAATCACGCCTGGTGCTAACGTCCAGGCGAGTGACTGTATGATAAACTAGGATGTCATCCCAACGTTCAGTATCTCGACCTAGAGTGGTCAGAGCATCAACAGGATCGAAAACTTGTTTCATAATTCTTCGAAGTTCCTGCGAAGATTCGGACTTAGCACTTTTAACCGAAAAAAGAAAGGCCAGATGGGCATGAACTGATCGCCGTTGATTATCATAATAATTTGTGAGAGTTTCCCACGCTTTAACAAAATTTTCATCAGTGAGAGAAAATTTTTTAATGAGATCTAGAGCCGTACCAGTGACTGTTGCTTTTAAGTAGACCAATTTCAGAGTCAAAGCAAGATCAGTTCTGTGGTGAATCATAGCTCTGAAGAGATCACGGAAATTTTTCCAATCTTCGTGTCGCCCAGAAAATGGGGTAATTTCAATTTTGGGGAGAGACTGCATAATAGAAGAATACTGAGGGACATGCGTAGGAGGCTGAGTACTAGGCACGGATGCACTAGCGAGATTGCCCTTGAGAGATTGCAGGTGATCATTAAAATGAGCGAGAGCGTCATAGTATGCGTCTTTGATATTCTCAATGACGTTTTCCTTTATATAAGGTAAATTACCATTACTGGTATTTTACAAAATAGCCTGATGATCATTCAATGCTTCCTGAAAGATAGTCTCGACCTGCTTCATTCAAGCTTCCGTATGACCAAGTGTCATTTTAGCAGCTCCCTTTTTTTTGAAATTGATGAAGGCTTGAGTTATGAGATTATAAGTCGTGACGACTGAATCTCAGCCTAAGGTAAGTGTGGGTTGGTGCAATGTATACACGAAAGGTGTATCGATGAGAAAACACTGCCCAATAAGGGAAGAACCAATTTGGAGTTCGTAAGAGGTATACACAACAGTGTATGAATAAGAATTTTTTATTGGACGGAAATCCGTGTATTTCCCTACAACCAAAAACGTGAGAGGCTAGTTCATGAGCCTTCACTCCCAAAAGAGTATTGAGATTTGGAGCAGTTTCCAATAAAACGGTAGTGAGTTGCTAGAAAAAATAAGTTTCTAAACTCCTCGTGCACCGAGTGTTGCAACGACGTATTCCAGTTTTTTCTGGATATAGAACAGAAGCATAACCAAATTGATTACAAAGGCATACCAGAGTGATATCCTTGGGAAGCACATAGAGATATATCAGACTTGATATTACGAGAGAAAGAGAGAGAAAACTAGAATATTCATGAAAGAAAAAGAGAGATTAACTTTTGAATTATTCCTAATAATCAGTTTTATAAGAGAATCAGGGTTCAAAACTCGAGAGCGATAGCATTACCTACCCTACTATGAACCAGTTATTTAAATTCTCTTTAAATTTCGTGTGAGGAAGACACGAGTATTCCTTGAGCTCATGTCTATAGTTGGGAAGCATGTGAGTCAAATCCACACTGTAACTGGCACCACAATGTTGAAGTACGAATAAAAATCTAGGACAATCTGCAACTCGTTGAAAAAACGTGGATGGCCTCAATGAAGTTCCAAACTGAAGAAATCGTCAAGACAGTTGGATTTCAGCCAATCAGAAGAATCCAGCTGAGACGTTGTTTTGAGGATGGCCCAGCTTTCCAGAATAACTTCTCAATTGGTTATGGTAAATCCAGGAGAGTGGCTTCCACGTGGCATACAGAATTACTCTGTACAGTAATTCAAAATAAATTAGTATCAATTTATTACCACTTTGCGGAATTTTCAATAACGAATTAAGAATTGAATGAAAATTTTATGTAGAGTTTTAACCAATTCGAGAAAAAAAAACGTAACAATTGGATTTTACAGAATAATGCTCGGAAAAGACTATTGAAGCTACAGTACTTTTAACTTACAAAGAATCAAACAGAAAGAATTCGAGAAAAATAATTTTTAACTGCGACTGGGACATGTAAGCTAAGGCTCAGTGATGTCCGAACTGAATATAATCAGAGCTGCTTGCCGGACTTGGCAACAGTTGACTGACTTATTACCTCAAACGTAACATAAGTCGAAGTGCAGCACACAAAAACAAACAGTACGCAGACAGCTGTGAAGGTGCCACACTGCTTGGGCCGCAGCTCGAGGAAGCAACAGCCGTGGTCGGAGCTCCACAGTACTAGAAGAGTGGGGACAGCTTGCGCGCCGGCGCAGCGCGTCTCTCGCAGCTGACCTTGTTGACTGACTCCGAACTCCTCACCGCTCGTCCGATGCCTTCCCCCGCCCCGCAGCACTCGAGCGGCGCTGCTGGTCTACCGCGTATGCGGCTTGGCGAAATAAAGATGTCTGCTCGAACTGCTTCCGGCGACCGGCCACGTGGCGTGGAATTTTTCACGCAGCGGTTCAGCGAAGAGATTGCCGAACCGAGAAGCACGCGTGTACGGTATAGCACTAACACACTCTTGAAACTCCAGATTACCAATAATCAATATTGGGAAGTATTTACTGAAGATACTTTTTTCACTTAAAACTCCCGAGAACTTCGTATTATTTATCCGGCTCGAAGGACCAATGATTAATTTTAGAAGAATTTTCTAAAGCGTAGGGTGCATCAAGTGCTTTAAGGAACGCTGGATTTTTGGATAAATAATTCAGCTCAAAAGTTATAAGTGAAGAACTAATTTATTTGAAGAACGTTAGTGATTTTATTATAAGTCGCGGATAGCTAAACCATCCGAGGCCTGTTGCCAGTGGGCCCTCTGTAGCGAGACTGCTTGGATCAAGCACCGAGCCACTCCCCCGCGGGTCCGAGCGCTCCACAAGCCAAGACGGGCGCCTGCGCAGTGGCGTTATTAGCCACATGGCTAGTGTGAATTTTGTCCAATATCCTAAACTGTATATGGGCTCGGGAGAGATTCCCGTAATACGGAGTTTTCTGGTGATGTTAACTTTTACGTCCGGTCTTAAGGCACTTTGTTTGATACCATTGATTTCAGATCCGGAGTCTAGGAAAAATATTTCTTTTCCTGACTTGAACTTATGGTTATTTAATTCGACTCTGGGACCGTTCCCTGTTCCTCCTGCGTATCTAACTCGGACGCACTTATGTAACGCATTTGGGCGCGATTTTCGGAGTGTGGGTGGCTCGCATTCGCGCTCTGGCTGCGAGCTCCGGGGAAGTTGAAATTCCCGTTGTTAGAGTTTGAGCCGTGAGGAGTTGCATAATTAGGTGTTGATTGATTGGTCGCCTGGTTGTTGATAGGAGCAGAGTACGGAGGCATTTTCTGTATCGCGGGCGAGGGGATATATGGTTGTGGTAAAAATTGTTGTGGGCCCTGTTGTGGCCATGGTATATACTGCGGGACTTATTGAACGTACTGTTGGGGTATAAGAGTAGGCGGCTGTTGCATCAATGGTAAGACTGGTTGTTGTGCATATTGCGGCGAGAATCCTGGACCAGGAGAGCGCGAGCGTGATGCGCTTCCGTATGGGCTGTTGGATCTTTTGAGTATAGTGGTCGGTGTTCGGTCGTCATTTGAAACCCGAAAACCGTAACTCAGGGCAGGATGAGCTAAAATTTTCCCCTCCGGTGATATAGTAACGGCCTTTTTCAGTTCAGTATCTTTACTGTTATACACGTACTGCATATTATTCCGATCGTATAGTCTGGGGTCATTAATGTCTATAGTCGTGGGTGGCCTCCCATACGCATCGTCTGGCAAATCATCACCTGCGGAGAAGGTTACGGGGGTTCCAGGTCGCAAAGAGTTAACGCTGGTATTTTGCAAAGCCTGTTCTGATATATATTAACTAGCATATATAATACATCAGCTTGGTTAGTTGTGGGTAAATGATCTAGTTTTTCCAGTTCTATGGCTTTGCTTAGAGATTTGTCAAAAGTAATACAGGAGGCTAGCTGGGAGCGCCATCCTCTTGGAAGACCGGGAATAAATACTTCCTTTGTCAATTGTTCCAAAAACGTTCGCAAAGCCACTTCGTGCTCATCGTCGTCAGAGGCAGCGATGGCTCCTCTCACAAGCATGCTCAGCCTGTTGTGGAAATCTCTGACATTTCCGTTCTTCACTTACTGGTCAATTCCTTCACGTAATAGTGGCATGATTTTAAAGGCGCGAAGTGAGCTTGTAAATGGGATATAAGGTCGTTAATCGTATTTAACTCTTTTTCCTTAATTCTTTCTCGAGCCTTGCCTCGTAGTTTAGTTAGAATTCCGCGCATAAACTGATTTTCATCGGCTTCTGGGATGATAATTATTTTTTAACGTCCACATGTTTCAAACGACGAATAAATTCGGGCTTGGTGGACTATCCCAAGATGATATTGCGAGAAAAAAATTCCACGCTCCCCGGGCTGGATTTGAACCAGCGTCCTCCTGATCTCCGGTCAGTTGCGATATCCACTACGCTACCGGGAAGACGTCAGCTCTCCACATCCCTGGAGCATGAATTCATTTTCCCGCAATATCACCTATATACACGATCAAATTCGATCGCTTGAATCTGTACGATCAAGGTCCGATCGTATTGTTACAGATTCCCTTTTTTACCTATTCCCCCCGTACCCAACCCAACCTATTGGGTTACTACAAAATTGTAGTAGCGTGGAATTTTTTTCTCGCAATATCATCTTGGGATAGTCCACCAAGCCCGAATTTATTCGTGGCTTCTGGGATGGTACCGCGATAATTTTCTATGTCTCGAACGAAGTCCTCGAGAGGCGTGGAGCCGTTAAATAAAGGGATGTTTAATAGGGCATTTTGTATGGTATTTGATTGTAGAAAGGAGTTGACGGATTTGTTAAGGTTGGAAATTTTTTCACGATGTTGTAATACGCGATCTTTGTAATAAACGCGGAGAGCTGCGGTTCGCGCCTTTTCGTCTGGGATCGCCTCTATTTCCGCAAGAGTAGCGTTTTGAGACATGTTATCAAACTCTTCAACAAAAACAAGCAACCACAAATCGAGCGTTCCCCACAAGGGATGCCACAATGTTGTGTCCAGCCTGAAGGATGGACTGTTATTATAGAGAAAAGAAAGAGAAACGCTCTAGGCCCTGGCCTTTCTTGTGTTTGCTTACTTCTGGAGATCTGCTACTTGGCGATTTACGGCGTACCGTCGAATTAATTGGGTTAACTCTTGGTAGTTAATCCCGTGGACATAGATGTTAAGTTAATCTCGAGGATTAATACGCTAGCCTCGAGGATTAACACGTTAATCACGAAGATTAACACGTTAATCCGGAGAGGCGAGTTGATATGTTAATCACGGAGATTAACAAGTTAATCGTAAAGATTAACACGTTAATCACAAAAATTAACTTGTTAATCACAAAGATTAACACGTCAAATAAATAAGCTCGTGAAGCGAGATCAAGTAGAATGTTGAAGTTATCAATTTACTTTAAGAATACAATTATCAAACGGAGACAGGAGAAATTTAGAAGAGTAGATGTGAACGTTATTAGATTTATAATTTGCGCTAAGTCTATAACTTATACGATACTTATACTCATCAAATTACCTTACAATCGGAAGATTGGCGACAGAATTCGTCTAAGTTGCGCACATGAAAAACACTACGTCCTTTCACTTAACCTACACTTATAGTCACTAAGTTAGAGTCACTAAGGAGGAGGTTTTCGAGGTCGTCCTCTTGACGTCGCGTCCAGCAACGGGTAACCAGAGCTTTGTTTACACCTGCACGAGACGGCTGGGCGGATAGTTAGTACAACGAGTCCGTGAAGGAGCTCGTATTTAATGTCTCGGCTCCTGTCAGGTGCAAAAATCAGCTCAATCTGTCGACCAATCAGGGAGCGCAATGCGTCAATCGGGCGATCGCTAAATCCTCTGTCTGCACATTTTTTCGGCCGATGACGATGACCGCTGGCCTACTACGCGGCACGTGCATGGGACGCTACATACGTATGACTTGAAAGGTTGAGAATAAGTGGTCGAAAACAGCTAAACTGGTTCAAACATGTTTAATTGATAGAGTATCCAATCCGGATGAAGGATTTTGGTGTCAAACAATTTTTTTTTCATAATCTTTGCATTCTCTTGCATAGCTTTGGGTCTCATCATTTTCGTCATTTCCACATATATACAAGATTATTTGAACTCTCAAAATTAGGAAAATAGTCAGATACTAAAAAATTCAGGTTTTGAAGTTGGTTCATGTACTAACTTCCACATACAAGCACATAAAAATCTGAAAAAAATTTTGAGTGTTCTGGTGATGGATATCATTGATTTGTCCAAACAGAATTACAAACAAAATTTTGACTGAGCCCACTTGTCGTGAAACGTCGTATTTACAGTTAGTTTGATCAGTATTCATTATGACTGAATTTGATAAGAGTTGAGCAGCCTCTCACCACGGTCGCAAGCTAATAGATGTGTAAATAGTAGTTTTTTGAAAATCGAGACAGATGAGGCATTAGTAATTACATGGTGGAGGGAGTTCCAAGATAGGTAGCCCTGACATGAGACGACCCCTCGAGAAATCCCATAGATATACCTTATCCCAGTATTTATAAGACGCTGCAGGACTTAATTACGCTCCTCAGAGAGATCACAGCACACAACGGAGCAGTAGTCAATAATCGGAAAGAGAAGTAATTTGATAAGATGACATCTGAGCTGGTGGTTGGTACTCCTCCAAAACTTGTGCAGGCGATACATGAGGGCGTGAGCTCTGCTGACGATCGAGGTTACATGCTCCCTCCAAGTGAAAGAGGAGTTAAGAATCACTCTCTTACTCTTAACCGAGGACTCAAGTCCAATGGGTAAGCCGTTAATGACAAGTCGTTGTGATGCTTCCACGAGTAGCCGAGCAATGAATGGTTCACTGCCAAAAATGATAGACTTGGTTTTAGTGGCATTTAAGATCAGTTCATTCACCAATGCCCAGTGTACAATCCTGGATGCGACCACACTCAGAAAGTCAAGTGTACGTAGTAAGTCGTCAATATGGCAGGGGATGTAGATTTGAAGGTCATCCGCGTATGGTAAGTAATGCACGCCAGGTCCCAAGCATAGCGAAACGTCACCAATATAGAGGACAAACAATAGGGCCCAGTACAGATCCCTGGGGTAGCCCCCTGTTGGGGCCACAAAAATCAGTGAACGTTCCGTCCTGGCGCTTAACACACTGCTCCCTTCCTGTCAGATATGAAACTGTCTACTTTATCGAGGCAAAAGAGAAGCCAAACTATGCTAGCTTGTGAAGTAGTGTGGAGTGACACACCGTGTGAGAGGCTTTGCTAAAATCAAACTGGAGTAGAGCAGTCAGATTTTGCACATCTTTGGCCCGACGGCCGTTGTCTGTGAGTCTCAGGAGTACTGTCTGAGTGCTGTCCACTTATCAAACCCGTCTGACGCCCATCCAGTAGACCTTCCGTTTCGACGTAGGCACTGATTCGGTCGAAAACGAGTCTCTCAAGGACTTGAGAGAGAAAATTACGCAGAGAGAGAGAGAGAGAGAGAGAGAGAGAGAGAGAGAGAGAGAGAGAGAGAGAGAGAGAGAGAGAGAGAGAGAGAGAGAGAGAGAGAGAGAGTGAGAGAGAGAGAGAGAGAGAGAGAGAGAGAGAGAGAGAGAGCTCTCTTGCTGTCAGAAAGATCATGCAACCTCTAAAATTCAGCAAGCAGATTCTCGTCTCCTGTGCGGATGTAACGTTTGTAAGTCGCGTCCGTTTTTTTGTGTAACAGTCTTAACTCAGCATCCACGGCAGCTTATTCTTTCTGAGCTTAAACTCTTTCAGAGGCGCCAGTTCATCGAGAGCCTTCGTGAGATTGCGGCTGAGACAGTCAAGTGCAGAGTTGATGTCATCCACGTCTTCATGGTCAAGCAGCCCCCAATCACATAGTTTCAAGGTAGAGACAAGGTCTTCCTGTCGAATACCTTCGAAATTTCTGTATTTGAAGGAGCCCGGCCTCTCCCTGGGCTGTTGAATATTGAGTTCAACATCAATAATGTGATGTTTACTGCGAAAGGGAGCTGGAAAGTTACG
Source organism: Aphelinus atriplicis (assembly GCA_020882685.1). Taxonomy (NCBI): domain Eukaryota; kingdom Metazoa; phylum Arthropoda; class Insecta; order Hymenoptera; family Aphelinidae; genus Aphelinus; species Aphelinus atriplicis. Next base: position 851,939 of record JAJGQD010000036.1, read on the forward strand.
TTCGCCCGTGATTATGTCATTGTCGTCCACCAACATGACGTCAATCCATGTGCGAGACGTTAAGGTCATATGCGTAGCCCCGTGCTGGATCAGGCGCAACGACAGTTCATCTGTTAATTTGCGAACAAATTTTGAATCATCACCGTCTAAAAGAAGATCGGAGTTCAGATCCCCCATCACAAATTTGTGGCTGAAATCAAAGCAGTGTGCTTTCAAGTCATTAATTAGCGAAGGATTCTTGGTAAAAGAAATGTGAGGGGACCTGTAGATGACCGCAGCAAGAATTGGTTGGGAATTGCCGCGCTGCAGTAAGCAGAAAAGGTACTCAGGTATGCCGGGTTTACCTGGTCGAGTGGTGTTCGACGATGCTAGTAACTCAACTTCGTAAAAATCCCGGACGGCAACCCCACCCAATCGGTTTACGGTCATTCCTAATCAATTTGTAATTTGGGATCTGAACAACTTCATCCGGAACGTCGGGACCCAGCCAGGACTCCGCAATACCATAGAGGTGGTAGGACGGATTCTCACTCAGAAACTGGCGAACTTGATCAATGTGAGC